>CM035131.1:156163769-157363769 GCA_020205605.1 Panax ginseng
ATACTTCAACACCCACGCATGCATTATCAACGGCTCCACTAAGCTGCTTTTAGAGTAGATAAGGATGTAAATGAATAATATTGAATTGTTCAGATTTGATTGATAAAATTTATTGAGTATAAAATAAGATTTGATTGGAACTCGTTTAACTATCGAGTAGAGCAAGATCTTGAATCAAGTCCGAACAGTTTGAACTTTTCGAACAGATATGATCCAAATATCAATAAAAAATTACAATTTAAGAAGGTTCGAGTAATTTATCAAACTTTAAAATTTGTTCATATTTTTATTGTTTATATTTCGAGTCGAGCTCGAATCAAACTTTTAATCGAACAAATACGAATCAAGTCCAAACTGTTTGCTTATTTTACAGTCTTTAAGCTTAGAATAGTGTAATGGTATGATTATTCCACCAGGAGTAAGAAATAGACAAATCAAAAATAAAAGAAAAACAGCTTTACTAGAACTTGCTTATGTTAATGTTATTCTTTCACATCAAATAAACAAGTTGGTCCAATCATACTCTTTTTTTTTTTTTTTTTCTTTTTGGGGGGGGGGTAAAATAAACATACATTAAAATATAGAGCAAGAGTGCTACATCTCCACATGTATAATCTACATAACGGCCCCTGCAAATACATACTCAAAAAGAAAAAAGGAAAAATTTTTTTGGCTTTATAGCAAGCATTAGGGATGTTAACTTCTTTAATGAAATGAAAATCCTGGTGAAACCCGAAGAAATCTGATAACAGCCTGAACCCGAACTATAAATCTTTTTCAAGTATACAAAACTTACACAAGTAAGCTTGAACTAGATAACATGCAGAGACAAATCCACAAGAGCTATACAATACTCAATATTTATAGATGTCTCAACAGAAACAAGAGAATTATATACCTCCAAGGAACATTCGGATTCAGAATTAGTTTGCTGAGATCTGACAGGTTTGTCATGCAAAATCATCCTTCAATACATGTTCCCAATCTGATGAGTTGCTGTCAAAACAGCACGAGCCTGAGGCAAGCTGGTTCTGCAGACTGTTATTTCTATTATAAGGTTGGATAATTCGACCATCTGTGACACGTAAACGAACCTCTTTCATAATTTCATTCTGAGGATCATCGAGATCAGAGCCAGCTTTGTCTTCATTATTATGGCCAATGTGGTGCTGCAAACGAGATCCCACAACTACATCAAAGGTTTTATTTTGGAATTGATTTCCAATATTTTGCCACTGGTTTCTCTTGCGAGAAAATCCAACTTCAACAACCTCTGGCAACTGTTTCTCCTCCACACTAATTGCATTGGAATTGCCACCTCGGCTTTTTAGGATATGGAATCTGGCCATGACTGAAGCCTCAACATCGTCAACATGACTTGTTGGGCTTGAAATACAGGAATACTGGACCGATGCTTTTTGCCACGGGTTATCCTTAGGCTCAGGAGTTGATGTGTTGATATTGTTTACATCTGGAGAAATGATGGAGCTAGGTAGTTTCTCTACAGCCATCTGATCTTCTGAAACATTTGAAGCAGAAAAACATTAGATAACAAAGGTGACAAAAAGTTTTACAAGCAGGGGTGAAGCCACTATTTAGGATGTGGGGTCAACCAGTGGAAAAAAAAATTATTTTATAATATATGATGATAAATTTAGAAAAATTTAAGTGTAATGAAAAATTTTTTTATAAATTTTTTAATATACTGGGAATTTTTATAATTTTCTCAATTCCATGTTACTTCTACTCCTTGATGTATGCATCTTCGTCTAATATTTTTAAAATAAATAATAATTTAATTTATATTATATTTATAACATAAGAAATTTAAATATTTATTAACAAATTGTGATTAGAAAGACGTTACTAAATTCAATAAGGGTGTGTGTGTGTATATATATATATATATATATATATATAATGTTATTACTTGTTATATTAACAATATTGTAACTAAATACATATTTTACATATGTAATTGGCGAAAAAATACAAAATTATCTAAAAAACCTTCGCCAAATTATTTATAGCATCACAATATTTTGACCCCACTAAATAAAATTCCTGGCTTCGCCACTGTTTACACGGACTATATTAGTATAGAGAAAAGTTGAGGATCGGATATAACCTTTTGCTTTGTACGACTTGGAATTCTCCATCTGAATCTTCACACGATCAAAGCGAGCCCTAAATCCAATGGAACACAATTCAGCTTCTGCATCAAGCCACAGATTCTTGAACAACATAGCTTCTGAAGGTATTTCTTCTTCCAGTTGGAAATTCTCATCAAGGGCCTTCCTTATATCCTGCAAGCAGTGATTCAAGATCAATGAACTAGGGTTTCTAGATAGTGAAATATGAAGAAATTGTATGATTTTTCTTCCCTTCAAGAGAATCATTATGTTTCAGCAAATACCACAAGAGAACCATTGAAAAGAAAATACCTGGACCATATTATGATGCCTCGTAATGTCTGCATCATCCCTTGAAGAAACAAAATCCAGATTTTTCTCAAATTTCTTACCGGATATATCACATTCCCTTTTCTGCTCATTAATGCAGTGAGAATCAAGCTGACCATGAGAAGCAGTACCTACTTCATTCATGGCCTGGGACCATAGCACGCCGACGCCCTTTGAAAAATGTAGTCCCAAACATGATCAATGGCCAATCACAAATGCATATATCAATCAATAATAAATGTTCTAATATATGCATACAAATACGTAATTTTAAGAAATTAGAATTAAAAATTCGTCAAAGCATAAGCATTGCTGCAAAGAACACCTATCGTCTACTTCATATTATGAAGTACATAACCCAAGAGAATGAATGAAGCTAAGCTTTCATCAAATGCTAAAAACATAAACACATTGCTCACTCAGGTTCAGCCTTTATACAATTGGTGTGCATATCCTCTATTTTAAGAGCAAGTCCAACACGTTAATTCTTGTGCTATTGAATTAAATCGCAATTTAATCCTTAATATTGCATTGTGTATATGATAAGATAGTTGAACTCCAATAAAACATTTAAACAGAACTGGGGAGCCAAATACGTACCGAATGAAGATTAGGTACCTCCTCAACTAATTGAGAACTGCCTTCCTCCCTGGGGAACACTGACTCCTGTGTTGGAGTTGACTGAGCAATCTTCTTTGATAGACACATATCAATATTTTTCATTGCATGCTCAAGGGCCTTACAATCTTGTTTCTTAAGGGCCCATGCATCATTTGAACAATGAAAAAGAATTAATTCTGAAAGATTATGCATTGCATTAACCAGCATTTGTACGTTAATTTTTGGACTTGATTCCATTCCATGCAGTTTCACAGCATCTTCTACAGATGGTGAACATAAAACATTTTCCACAGCATGTAATGGAACACAACCATCTTCTAAGGTATCACTGGTACTAAATCCCACATCCACAAAACCAGTCTGTAAGTCTGGCTTCCTTTCAGATGTAATTTTGACCTCTTTAGGACTCGGTTGCTTAGTATGAAAATGTAAGGAGACAGAATCACTCATCAAGCCATTGAGCAAATCATATTCTTTTATTGGGTTGTCAACATTGTCTAAAATCTGAAGTCCGTCACTCTTGTTCAATTCTACACCATCAGACTTTGCTCTAGCAGCATCACCAGCCGTATGTTCTTTGGCTGGTGAATTAGCATTGAAACTTCTCTTGGGACAAAGTGATGTAGTACAATCTGTACACAAACTTTCTTTCTGGAGGCTAGTTTCGCATACTTCACGAGAAAAGGGTGTTACAGAATCATTATAGGGAGGGAAATTTAGAGACGCTTGAAAATTTAAACCAACACATGCTTCTGATTTCTTCATAAGATGCTGCAGAGGCATGGCCTCTAAAGTTTCAAATGGAGAAACATGAGAAGCTGGAGCTCCTTTCCAGCATGGTGAATCCTCAGCTGGATTGTGATTATCTAAACTTTCTGAAGAATTGGAAGTATGCTTGAAGGCTTCAGTAATATCAGCAGCCAATGAGAAATCATGTGAAACATTTACATCAGGAACTTGAGCACCAAATCTTGTTTTGATTGGATGATCCAAGGCATTCCTAAAAAGCAGTTTGTTTGACTGATCTTCTTTAGTTGAGGATGATGCAGCAAAGATGTGGTGGTCATTCCAACCTATGTGAAAGCTGAGGGGATTTGCATCCAAGCAACCTTCTTTGCCTTCAGAACCTGGGGGCAGATGAGGTACCTTTTTTATTGACAGATTATGGTTACTAACATTCTTGCTGTTAGCAGCTGCGACATTGCCAATACCCACACTTTTAGATGAAACTGTATCTGATGCGGAAGATTTGGCTCCAAAGGCTGGGGGTCTAATGGTAACCGTAGGAGAAGATTTAGTTACTGATATGCAATCATTAGTGCATGATTCGAATAGTTGGAACCTTTTTTCGTATGGACTATAGGAACGGTTGCAAGAGAATGTTGTCGGTTCCAGAGAGGGTGATTCCAGATGAGATTCTGTAGATATAGCACCACTTCCCAAGATAGGTGCTTTTGAGGATTCACTGGGAATAAACCCGAGACTTTGCGCCAAAAAAGTATCATTTAACTGCCCTTTACTTAGAGACCCAGCAAGGTTTTCTCTTCCAAGAACATCATCATACTTTCTGTGTGACATAGCAGGATTTTCTTTGCATTTTCTCAAGCACTCGACAGGAACAGCACCTGCATGATGGCAAAAGTAACAAACAGAATTAAGATAAAATTGAGGAAATTGCTTCATAAGGTCCAGATCCAGGGAACGACTATATGTCTATATTGCCATAAAAAGTTTAAATAGAAAATAAATTAATGGCTCAATTGCGCAGCAAACTGACTTCAATATTCTTTACATATTTTTTCTTTTCATTATCTCTTATTCAAATTTCATATCAACAAACTACAGTCAAACTACATAAAACAAATTAAGGCATACAAACTAAGTATCGATCATTCTAAATCAATCAATCAATGAGTGGTCTTTTTTTATAATTTGTTAGGTCAGAGATGCATAACTGCGAGAAGATGGGGGTAATTTTGAACCAAACACTTATCTTAAAGCTGCAGACCAGGAACAGGTCATCACTTTATCAATGGACAAAGTAGAAGTGAGAATAAGTTATTGAACTAGAAAGTAGTTAGGAGTTTCTAGAATTAACTAGCACATGGATAATAGACTAATAGTCTTCCCACGGTGCCTTTTAGCACTTTAGTTTAAGATAGTTGCTCCATAAATAAAATGTGGGTATGATGTGAATATTATCAAGAAGAATATTATGAATTGAATAATTGGCTTGGCCATTTTCTTATCCTATCCTCTCTATATCTATATCTATATCTTCATATCTATCTATCTTTTTCTCCGAGCGTCTCTTATAAACTCTAATCCTCTATTCTATATGTTATTCTAGAATCCTTCACGTCATTTTCAATAAACTATTTTCCTTAGTGACAATCATTTTGGGACAACAGCCAACTAACAGAGTAACAGTTAGCTTCAAATGCCTCCATTGATTTACTTCATTAAACTTAACAATCACCTTGGAGTAGTACCAGAGCTGGGTTATAAGACCAACACAAAATTTTAACGTGGTCTTCTTCGGTTATTTTTTAGGTCAGAGATGCACAACTTCAGGAAGGGATAATAACCTAAAACTTGTGAGCACTAGATAGTTGGTCCAATAACATACCACAACCCTGGTAAACAATACTAATAGACACAAATAAAACAGAAGAAACAAAAAAATCTCAAACCAAATAAATGTACCGCCAAAAATAGACCACCATAAATTCATAAAAATGTGGCATCATCTACATTATAGAATAATGTGCTGGCCATTGAAAGAAATATTATAAATTTACAACCAATCAACATTAAAACAGGAAAGGCAATAGTTTATCAAATAAACTGTGAAGCTTATATATTGATAACTACTCCCTATTCATTAAAAAAATTGTCTATACCTTGCTTAGTGTAATCCTTGAAAACAAGTGAACCAACATCTGTACTCTCTTCTAAGCAAAAACTCCCATCAATTTCAGTCCTTCTGCCCTGCTTCCCCTCTGCCAGTCCATTCCAAAAACCACCCCATGGTGGTGGAAACTCCAAACCAGACAAGCCTTGGGTGTAATCAGCTTGAGATGATCCAACCGTAGGGACTAGAGCGGAAGTAGACAGCAAATCGTAGTTAGCTTCATTGAGGCCCACCAAGAGGGTGTCGTCAGCAACCACTTGTGAGGCATATGGAGGATAGTAATGTTTGGGTGCACATGAAAATGGATTTGTGGTGTTCGACAGAGTAGGGTTTGGAGGAGCCCACTGGGTACTTGGTGGATTGATAGACGCAGAACCCAAGTAGTGATAATTATTTGCTGAAGGCAAAGAAGTGGTGCACATAGAATCAATTTCTGAGTGACAATTGGAACTAAAATCGGGTCTAGAAGCCGAAGAGTGAGAATATTGCCAATTGTGCAAAGAAGAACTAAAAGGTACACCATACGGTGGTGGTTCAGCAAAATTGGTAACTGGGTTTGAATTGGATTTCGGGTTGGATCGATCAACTGTAAAAGGAGGCGCTAAAGGCGATAAATTGGAGGAGGAGGAGGATGCTCCTCCATTACCCGAATACCCTAACCCCATCATATTTCTTTATGCAGAAAAACAACCGAGTCAACTGATCAAAATCCAAAAAAGTTCACATGGAAACAGTAGTTAATATAGTTATCATCAAGACAAAATAATCAAACGTTTTGAATACAAAAATCAAGAAGAGCATAATCAAAGAGCGCAAATATAAAGTATATCAATTACACACAAAAATTGATAAATACATGCAATCGGAATGATAAGAGCAAAATCTATGTTAAAAAAAATTATAGATTAAACAAATTACACCATACCAGCGAATGACCGGAGGGACACAAATGGAGGCCAGTTCCTCTATCACTTTGTTTTTCCTTTTCAAATGGGAGTGAAGGCGAGTTGGTGTTGTCACTCGAATCACTCTCTTGTGGATTTTGTCAAAATATATATAATATATATATATATATATATATATAAATTATAATTAGAAGTGCCCTTTATTTTAACATAAATGATTTCTCCCTATAATTAAATCCAAAACAAAATATAACTGAAAAAACAAATTTAACAGAGTTTTCTTAAATAAAAGGTTATAATTACTACTCTCTCCCTCCGTCCCAAAAAAGTGAACATAAATATAATTTGCACACATATAAAAAAAAAAATATATAAAAAAAAAATAAAATTATCTTTTATATTTATCCTTAATATAAAGTGACGAATACTTTTATTTATTTTATATTAATAGACTCCACTAAATAATATATTTAATTTTTATTTTATATACTTTATCTTATTATTATGAGAATAAAATATATATATACTTTTAGTTAAAAAAATTTAGGATGGAGGGAGTATATTAAATTATTTCACCATTATCTATAGACAATGTACCTGAAATTCCAATAGAACTATAAAGAATAAATGGAATATATGCTTATGATAAATATTATAGGAACATGCTTTATGCTTAATGGGTTTTTGATAATTGTATTGAAACATATATATATATATATATATATATATATATATATATATATATATATTGCAATTGAGTTGGGATTTAATTTTTATCATTTAATTACTTGTCCAACTATTTGAAACTGCATTTTAAATCAAATAAAAAATAAAAATAACTTTTATATCATTCAGATATGAATAACTATATAAGCAAGTGAATAAGATGAACCGTACAAATTTGACCTCATAACAATTTGATTCAATTCGACTCAACATGACTTGAATCTAATTTAAAAATTTAAATGAGTTACAATTATTTAAATGAATTAGTCAATGCTCAATGAGTTGCTTGTTAAAATTGACTAAAATATACATTATTCATGAAAAATACATTAATATTTAATAACATTCATACATACCAGTATATATTACTTTTAAAATTAACCATTGTCTTGTGAATAAATACTTATATTATATAAGAGAAATTATGTTTTGAATTTAATAATTATTATTTTAAAATTTTGATGTGATTTATGATTTTAATGTAAATTGTTAGTATATTAATCATATTTAGTTAGGCTTGTGTAGATTAAATTAGTTTAATAAACCATCAATATATTAGAATGTATATGTATGTGACTTGTGATTATCACCAAAACAGATTTTTTGAAATTTATAGTGACGGTTAAGCAAACAACCTACTCGTCGGTCCTCGTACTCCTTACTAGTACTATATTTCATATAGAATCAGCTATTCGTAGTTGTGACGTGTGAACCACCAAAAGTTAATTAAGTTGCAACCTACTCGTCGGTCCTTACTCCTTCCTATAGTAGTAGTATTCAAATATTCATATCATAATATTCTGTTAAAAACGTTTATCATGTTTACCTATCCAACGACAACGTTTAATGTGTTTGAAAATAATATCATACTAATTTTGATGAGTTGCATTTGAGTTTTAAATGTTATGTATGTGTGAAAAATAAATATATTATGTTTAAAATAAACTGTTTGTAAATAAACAAAATTAATTAACTTTTGATGACGATTTTTGGTGTCCACTATTAATAGTAACATATGTCGCTGAAAATAATATCGTCGTCCGTCCGCTATTATTATTAATAGCGGACGTGAATTTTTAAGTTATAATTACGTCTGTTAGTTTCTATATTGAACATTAGACAAACATGATATATACTAATTTTTTATTCATAACAAATATATATTTTAAATCATTCATTACCTCTTTAAAATGACAGGTACCTAATACTACTAAACTAGATTTTCCTTAATTGCTTGAACAATTGTATTAGGTATTACTAAACTCTTTGTGTTCTTCCATTTAAATTTTAACACATGTTCTTTTATTTAATTTTAAAATTAATTAGTGTTAAATAAGAGATTAAGTATCAAAATTTAAATAAAAAAATAAAAAAAATAAAAAAATTAGGAACGGAAGATCTGTTCTCATTAGCCTAATATCACCCCATATATGGATTGGTTTCACATCATATATGTTTGTTTTTTCGGATCCCATAGAAAAGAATCAGACCGGGTGAATGATTGTTCTTATCATCAAAGTTTGACCTTTAATGTGCACATAACTAATGCCCATAAAATGGCTAAATATAAGGGATGAGTTATATTTATGTTAATTACATTTGGATGGGAGGAATGACATTGGACAAAGAATATAATAGAAAAACAAATAAAATGGTGAGTAAAATAATTCATTCAATTACTGACATTAATGAGTCATTTCATACCCTACCCAAAAAATAAAATACAAAAATTTAGTAGGAATAGGAATATTGGTTTATTATATTTCAATGAAATAATCAAACGCAATTTTTTTCATTACGAGTAATTTCATTCTTACCTTAATTCCTACCATCCAAATATAACATTAGTATTATCAACTCAACCTTCACGGTTAAAAACGAAAGGGGAAAAAAGAGAGAAGCAAAATGAGGCATGGGGAAAAAAGGGTTTAGAGATTCCAAGTGATTAAGATTATCAATTATTTATTTACATTTTTCTTTAAAACTCAATTTACATACAAATTACAGATACATAGAATTTTATAATTAACATAATTAAATTTTGTGCGACCACCATAATTTTTTTTTAAATCATTCATGACTGAGGAATTTATTTGATTTAAAGCTAGCTAGATTGAATATATAGGTCCTTAAATAAAGACCTTCTTCAAATATTTCCGGCTTAAAGACCAGTCCTCGGTCGGATATGATAATGCTTCTTCTTCAGCTTCTTCTTCTTGTTCTTGTTCTTGCTCTTGTTCTTGTGTCATATTATGATATGTTATATATATATATATATATATATATATATATATATATATATATATATATATATGACTATTTTACTATAAATCATTAATAATTAAATCTATTTCCAAAATTTATTAGCTAACCAATTCATCAAATTTGAGGATTCCTTTATATTCCAATGTGTATATGTAGATGTTTATAAATAAATAAAAAATGAGTCATATTATACATTGCGAAAGATTTCAGTCGAATTACGATTTCGACATATATCAATGCATGGGATTGAATAGGATTATAAAATTGGTTTATCGTATCAAATATATCGTAAAAGTACTATCAATTAGATTTATCCACGTAATTTGTAATAAAAAAATCAACATCAACATATAAAGTCGCAATATATATTATTTTTCTAAAAAAAAATACTTCATTTGAAACGAGAATAAACATCCTTAAACCTAGAGAAAAAATGATGACAAATTAATAATAAGAAGCTATATAAAAATAAATAAATTTAAGTACTATAGCCTTGCTCATCAGTTTGAGGTAACAAGAAGCTACATAAAAATAAATAAATTTAAGTACTAAAGCCTTACTCATCAAGTTATACAAAAAGTCCTTATACTTGGGCCTAATTCCCTTTTTAGGGCCTTCTGCCCTCTTGTAAACAACAGTTTAATATCATATACAACTGCTCATATATATTTACATGCATATTGGTATAGTTCACGTGATTTATTTTGTAGGTAGACCATATTAATATATATATATGAGTATATGTGAGCGGTTGTATGTGATAGTAAACTTATTCTGTAAACAAATCCTAAGAAAAAGAAATGCATTTTGCTTCTATTGTTTTCTTTTCTCCCTTCTTTTGTTTTAGTATTTCTTTTTCGTCCTATAAGTGTTGATTATGGTGACAACAACGTAAAACTTTTAGACCATGTTTATTTATAAAAATTATAATTTTGAAATTATATTTTCAAAAATTATAATTTTGAAATTATATTTTTATGTATTATAATCTTAATACTATTAATCATATATGAATAAGTAGTTCTAGTCACATTTTTTTTTTCAAATGAGATTATTCATGAGATAATTTAAAATAATTTTATGTTATTTTTTTTTGTTCACGATTATTTAAAAAATTAGATTAAAAAGTATCGTTTGAACTATTATACTCTTATCAGTAATAACAAAGAGATTGTATTCTTTGTATAGATGGATAGATCAAATATGATATATCGGTCATTAAAAAAAGTAAACGTTAATTTTGTCTACAAATTTTTAATGTCAAATGATAAGATGATAATATTTGGTTAGACATGATATTAAATAGTCCGTCATTCTAAGTCATTTTGTTATCCATGGACTAGTATATATATTCCCGAGTCCAATTTTTAAAAATAAATAAGAAATTTATGATTAATATTTTAATTTTAAGTATTATTCTCAAAAACAAATGTGACGCCCCCAAAATAGGTATACATCACCCATCTTGAGTCGTCAAATACATGGTACAAAATTCAAATACAATTTAATTATACAACAATCGTGTAAAATACGACAAAACATATGCTGTGAGTTTTAATACAAATATTGTCATCTAGACAATATCCACACTCAATTGAGTTCTCATTACATTTATTATCACACTATTTAACGAGAATAGTGAGGGACTACTAATCTTATTATCTACGGACCGCCACTCCGCTTTCCCATTAGTCCTGCTACGTTCTCATTTCTGAAGAGAACAATGAAAGTAAAAGGGTGAGCTCAACTAGCCCGATGAAGAAATATTATGACTAAGATAATGCGTAATAAATTATCGTTAGCCTTCAACAGGTGTTAAAGCGATACAATATAACAAACAACAAGTTTAAGCTGCGGTGAACAAGCGAATCCATTAAAAGAGTCAAGAGAGAATAAAATCTACTATCTTTTATGATTTAAAAGGTTTTTCATCACTTTTATCACTGGGACTCGACAATAAAAATAATCCACATCATCCACCACTACGGCGAGGATATTCATTAGTATCACAACCATAAATTATCCATACACTACGGGCCAAGGATATTCGTGTATTCATCAATGGTCATGATCATTCCAACAATGTCCATCAATGCACTACGGGCCAATGAGGACTTTTATCATATCATTTGTAACATTACGGTCATGATTATACCAGAATAATCCTCAAGTCATAATCATACCAAGTCCATCTATGCACTTCTACGAATGCACGTATGACCTTCAACATAATATAAACATGAGGATGATGACAATGATATAAGAATTCAATAAAACAAGTTCAAGAATTAATTTATCCAGGAACTAATAACGTCCAAATTGTCAACATGATACTTCTTTGAAGAGTAAAATTCAAGAATGCTCAAAAGAATATTTTCATGAAAAGATACTGCATGAAGAGCAAATATCAAGGATATTCCACTAATTTCATGGAGTATAAAAGTCAAAACTTTAACCAACTGAGTATAATAAAGAATGGAATAACAAAAAAAATCACCAAGCATGCGATAGACCGCACATACATGTTATTTCAACAGAATAATAAATAACGGAACCAGGTCATGCGTAAACGCACAGAAATGATATTCCAACAGAATAATAAATAACGGAACGAATTCGGACAAAATTAACAATTTATAGGATGTTCCAATGAATAATAAATAACGGAACTCGGTCATGCGTAAACGCATTGCATGTGGATGTTCCAACGAATAATAAAAAGAATGGAATAATAGAATAATTTCACCATGTATGCGGTACTTGATGTGACAAGTTATTCAACATAATAATAAAGAATGGAATAATGTAAGAATTTCACCAAGTATAGGGTAGACCATGCGTATACTGAGTTATTCCAACAGAATAAAAAATGAAATAACAGAAGTTCTCTTCATGAATACGAAAGAAATAATACCCCTTATCTTAGAACAAACTGGATATAAGAGTAGTGAAGTAGCATAATATTTTTCTTCTTTCTCTCTATAGTTTCTCTCTCTCTAGAGTTTCAAAGGAATTAAGTAAGAAATAATGAAGGAATGAGCTTATTTATAGGAGAATGGATGAATAGTAACCAATTCCTGAACGGTCCAGATTGATTTACTTTTAAACTAACGGTCCAGATTGGTTTACTATAAAATATTATAATAAAACAAAATCTTTTAAATAAAATATAATATATTCTATTTATAATCTAATAAAATGAATAACTTTATAAAAGTATTATGTTTTATATAAAAGATTTTACTATACAAAATACTATACGAGTATTTATGCAAATACTATGCATAATAAAATATAATATATTCTATTTATAGTCTAATAAAACGAATAACTTTATAAAAGTATTTTGTTTTATATAAAAAGATTTTACTATGCAAAATACTATGCCTAATAGAATATAATATATTCTATTTATAGTCTAATAAAACGAATAACTTTATAAAAGTATTCTGTTTTATATAAAAAGCTTTTCTGCTTTTATTACATTAATAATACTAATAAAACAAAACGTCATCATCATTATTATAATTCACACTATTAATTGACCGTGTCGCTCCTGGGAAAGAGGGCTTTCGATAAGGATTTCTCCCTATTAAGCGCGCAATTAGGTGACCAAACCTCTCATTGGCGTAACTTACAGACATCGTTTGTAATAACATAAATTTTATGATTTAATATTAATATTTATATAATTAGAGCACATGATTATTTATTTTATAAATGCTTGCATAGCATGAGGTGAGTAATTTTATTGAATTAATTGAACTTTTAATAATTGATAAGATGTGGAGAATTACGATAAGTTATGAAATGTCTTGTGTGAGACAATAATGGAATTAGTGAGGAGCAATTAATGAAGGAATGCATTGCTAAGTAAAAGATGTCAATAAGAGAGGTGGTGTATAATTAATTTATTTAATTATACCAGAGTAATAATTAATTATTGAATTGGTTTGAAAGCTTATCTAGAAAGACTAAATCATTTTTGTGAGTAACTTGAATTATGTGAAATAACCCAACTTATTAATAATTATTAAGGTGGTGTATAATTTAGTGTTATTTGGGTAAATTAAATTAATTAGTCTCTTTGCCATAATAATTAAGTATTTGCATGATAGTACTAACCATGAGAGTTATTTTACCCACCCATTTATTTTGGTAGTCATGTGACATTTTGTTACCCATGTTATTTTTTTTTGGTAGCCATGAAATATTTTTGTCTACCCATTTTTATGTTATTTAAATGACACCATGTTTTTTTTTTCCTTCTCTTCTTTTCTCATTTTAATGAGATTAGTATGGTGGCGGCATGTATTAATGTAGCAACTATGTTGGTTAAAAGTCGATTGCCTTGTAAATATATATGACTCAATTCTAACAAGCTGGTTCTAGTATTGGGTATTTCCCATGTTGTAGGCTACCATTAGAACCTTGTATCTATGAAAAAAAAAAAAAAGGAAATTTGGCGTGTGTGTGTGTCTTGTTGGTAGTTGGTGGTACTTGACTCATGTGATGGGATATAATAAGAGTTCTAGGTTGCTTTATAGAGTATAGTAGGGGATGGCCATGCATGCTTTTAATAAATGTATACACTTTTCTTCTTGGTATATATAACCCATTACTCTAGTTGTCTCTTTACAAAAAAAAAAACAAACAACACACAAGAATCAAGTAGAGAAGGTGGTCGGCAGCAGTAGTGTTCTTGACAACCAATTCTATTGTTTCTTCAATCTAAGGTATATATAGATTAATTAGTTAAATAAAATTTTTCTAGTACACCCTTTTTCTTCTTTTTGTAGTAATATGGATATATTGTGTTGCTTGTAAATTAATATGCTAAATTAAATGTGTGCATGCTAAATTAATATTTACCATGTGTTCTCAAAATAAATAAATTATATTGCATGAATGCATAATTATTTTCGTAGAAAAAAAAAAAACCAAAGCATGTTTACAAAAGGGGGCTGCGTGGGTGTAGCTTATTGGGTGTTCCTTGTTACTTTTGATTTTGCATTAGGATACTGCTAGCATGTATAGAACAAAAAAAAAACAACAACAAGTATGTAATGAACTGATGGTGGGGCCGGTTAGGTGGGTATTAAGTTGATGTATGTGATTTTGTTACTTGTGTATAGAAGACATACTAAGCATAAAAAAAAGGGGAGAAGAAGACATCAAGCAATGGTGGGGCCGGTTGGTGTATCAAATAAAAGAGTGATTTTTGTGAGGTAATTTTGTGTAAAGATGTGGTACTAGATTAGATTTTATTTTATTTTTGGTTCGGCTGCTGCTAGTGGTGAATTAAAATGGCATGTTGCTATATATTTTCTTTTTCTTTAAAAATTATTTAAAATTTGGTGCTATGCAGAAAAAAAAACACAAAAGAAAAATGCAAAAGCATGTCTTGAGGTGAGAGAGGCGGGTAGGATATACCTAGTAAACAACAAGCATGCATGATCTTTTGTTATAAAAATGCTTTCTTGTTGTTAGGCAAATTTTTAAATTTTATGATTATGTATAAAAAAAAATAAAAAAAAAAAAAAATAAAAATATTAATAGTGACATTAAAAATTTTATTGACACTATGTGCTTATATTTTAAGGGAAGTAATGAATAGGGTAGGTGTATTACCTTTAATAAAAAGTAATATAATTATCAAGAGGGAAATAATTACCTTTACACTACATTACAATGTGACATTACTAACATGTAAAAATTGAAAAGAAAGTAAGTAAGGGTTTATGATGGTAAACAAAGCGGAATAGTGTAATGTCATTTAAAACTCTAATTAATAAAAATTAGTTCGATAACTATTTGAGCAACAGTTTAATAAATAAATGTTATGTGCTTAGTTTTCTTATTTGTGAGCATAAATGTGTAGCAAGTAAGAAATGTAGTATTTTATTTTATGAGAGACTTGTACCTTGAACTAGGAGGCGTCACGATTTATAGCTAAGTAAAGTCGGTTTTCAACAACCACTAATTTATGCGGCTATATTTATTATATCATAGGCGTTATCGTGACGAGGTGTCGAGTAACATAATCGACGAGCGAGGAAAGTTCTACTTCTTACACTATATACCTTGAATTGTTGTCTCAAGCAAATATCATGTTTTTATTCGAAAATCATTTATATACCTTGACGTTGTTGCAAGCATTGGACTTATCGTTCTTAAATGCATTATAAAAATTGTCTAAGTCTTTGATTCGACTAGACTATTATTTTGCGTTAAAGTTATCCAAACCAATTGACTTGAGTGCGAACTATAAATAATTCTTGAGATGAACAACCCTCATTGAAGGGGAAATTATATATGGTCGGGAAACCGACGTGCGCACACAAGTATGATTAAATGTTATGCATAACGTAGGGTACTTTAGGCTGATCACCTGTTGTACTCGTTTATTTTGGATTCTGATGTAATCTTTATTAATTCTAGTAAGAGTTCTTAGTCCTTAGTATTATTTTCGATTACTCATTCATGTTGAACCTCGAAATGAATAAATCACGAAATTTGTTGATATACTTGATCTATAATGACACCTATTGAATACTCTTGATATTTCTTGATATCCTTGAACTACTTATTATTATTATACCCTTTAAAGATTTAAATACTATAACTAGCTTGTCCTTACGGCTATATTACTTCTTTGGGCAAACTTGTTGCTCATTCTTGCTTCCTAAAACATTACAGATTAAAAAAGCGAGCAAAGCGGTGCTTGAGACAAGACAAGGGAAAGGGCAAGCGATGACAGAATAACTTAGTCCTTAAGACTAGAAGTATTATTATTATTATGCTTGTTATGATGTATTCAAGAATGATTAAGTTATGTTTAAGTTAATCAACTTTGAATTGTCGTAGTAATGGTTCTGAGTACCTTGGGACGCGAATATTTATATTATATCAATGTAAATTATTCTATTATTTTTCCGTTGTTAATGATTTAGTAAGATATTCGTGGTTATGCGTGATACACCAAATTCGAGATATGGGTGTCCAATTTTGGGGCGTCACAGTTAATATCAAAGCTATAGTTATAAACCTTAGGAGCGAGAGCCTTTAGATTATCACTTAGGAGAACTTAGAAGATAGAAAGGGATGAAACTCATGTAGAGTTTTCATAGAGAGAGACTTAGCATGTTATAGAATATAATTTCATTCTATACAATGAACTTATGTTATTTAACATTCTAATGGAGTTGTTGTTTGTTTTGTCTTGTGTTGGTGATTGTAGGATGACTGACATAAGAAGACCTAGCCGAGTTGTAGAAGAGGAGCCGCGTGACATACACGTGGTATATGAGACACCATTGATAGCGGAGCCTATATCAACTGTAGTCCCTATCGATGATGATGATGAGGAAGAAGAGGCGATGGTGCCAATGGGGAGTCCATGGAGGACTCAAGGAGGCTACTTTTGAGGATAGGATGTTGGGAGAGTATGAGGAGCTATTTTAGAGTTAGGATGTTGCGAGTTGAGGAGTTAGAGGTGAGGCTAGGGACGAGGCTAGGAGTCCGGAGTTCAAAAGTGAGGGGCGAAGACCACCGAGAGAAAGTTAGTGATCACGAGGAGATGGAGGTGGAGGAATTGCTCACCGTATGGAGGCGAGGGATCGAATGGGGGCTTTGTTTCAGCAGGCGGTGGCTAGGAATGTAGAATGGCGGGGAAATTGGAAGAAATGGGCGAGAGGGAGTTGAGCGAGAGGGCGGAGAAAGGAAGCTATCCTACCGATTAGAGATGGAGGTAATGGATAGGATCCATTTTGAAGAAGAAGGGAAAGGGCCAATGATAGGGCTAACGATCTAGAAGATAAAGTGAGGTACAAAGGAGGAAGATGAACAGGATGGGCTATGCGGTCTGCGCATGCGGCCATGGGGAGGCCCGATTGATGGGGTGAATCACTTTACCCGCGAGAGGAGAGACGAGACTTCGGCACACCATAAGCCGAGATTTGGTGGTACACATGACTCGGAGGAAGTACCGCAGGCCACGTGGATCGCGGGATGATGGATTAAGTCTAGTCGTTAAAAGTTATTAGTTGTAGTTCGTTATGTGGTGTATTATCTGTTGTTGTAAATTCAGTCTTTTATGTAGAATGTGAAATAGTTGTAAGCCCCAAACTTTTGAGTTATATTAGAGGGGTAGTATATTAATGGTTGTCCCCATCTTTTGTGATATTAGGAGATAAGTTGTGTCATTTATAGAAATATGCTAGAGATAACATGTAATGTGACAATTTGGCATATGAATATAAATGATCTTGTTCTGAAATGTATTCTGAAATCTTATTCCTTTTATGGAGAACTGTTTAGGTAATATAATTAGATAATAAAAATGGAAGTTTTGTGATGCAGAAACATGCCGCCCAGACGTAGGTTAAGCTGCCTTTGGAAGAGTCGGTTAATGATGAGAGAGACAAAGTAGATCCCATTCGGAGGCTTGTAGATTTGTTAGGGAGGCTCTTAGAGGAAGAAATGAACAAGAACCACCCATTTCCCAAGTAGCTCGATTACATGAAACTTCAAGGACTTTAAGAGTGTAGGACCTCCGAATTCATGGGTACTCTGAGACCCTATCGTAGAAACAAGCGTGGATCAAGGAAATGGAGAAAGCATTCGCCATTGCTCGTGTGGGTGAAGACCAGAAAACCGTGTTTGCTACATACATGATGAGGGGTGAAGCAAACTACTGGTGGGAAGCAAATTAGCAGAGAGTGGGAGAAGGAACTATAACCTGGGAAAGGTTTAAGACCTTGTTCTTCGAGATTACTTCCCGAAGAGCATGAAGAATAGGATGGAGGTAAAGTTTCTAGAACTAAAACAAGGGAGATGGCGGTGTACGATATGCGGCCAAGTTCAATGAACTCGCACGATTCGCAACACATCAAGTAGACATTGAAGAAATGAAATCTCGACGCTTCGAACTTGGACTAAAACCTTGGTTGTTCAATAAGGTGTCGGTCCTTCAAATCGACTCGTTCGCCACATTATTGGAGAAGGCGATAATTGTTGAGGGAGGTAGCGAGGCATTGAGCCAATACAACAAAGAGAAGAAGAACAAGAATGCTGGGGGAGAGACTCGTGGAGGAAGTAGCAGTGGTGGAAGTTATCTGGGAAAGAGGAAATGGGATAACCGCAACAACAACAACAACATCAACCACCGAAACATCAACCAGTCAGGAAGTTATCAAGGAGGGTTTAAGAAAAGAAGTGAATCTTGCTCAAAATGCGGGAAAAACCATCAAGGGAATCTTTGGAAGGTATGACATCTCTTCTACTAGCTATGACGAAGGGCACATTTCACCCAATTGCCCAAAGCGAAAAAGATCAAGGATGTTTCTCGTGTGGCTCAATGAGCATCAAATCGGGATTGCCCAAAGAAGGGAAGCAGCGGAGAAGTGGCCAGCAGGGAGGGGACAAAGAAGTGATGATCGGCGGACAACGCAATCAATAAATCATTGCCTGAACCTTTAACATGGTATCCAAGGCCGCAGATGGGCTGCAGGGGGCGTGGTGTCGGTATTCTCCCAATCAATAATATAAATGCCTATGTATTATTTGATTCGGGTCTTTACTATTTCTTTATTATCGAAGAATTTTCTAATCGACTAAACATACCTCCACGAACATTTAGAAAACTCATTGAGCGTAGAGATTGCGAATAAGGAAGTAATTCCCATAGAGTTTGTTTACATCAAAGCTGTTGTGCAAACATTAGAGGTCACGAACTAAACGTAGACTTAATTCGATTAAACTTGGGAGAGTTTGATGTGATATTAGGAATGGATTGGTTATCCGGTCACCTTGCGATAATCGATTGTCGGAAGAAGAGTGTGAACCTTCGGACCTCAAATCGGTCCTAAGGTAGTGTTTCACGATAGCTCATCGCTCAAAGCAATCGTGTTTCCTTCACGATGATCACGAGGCTAAGAAATTGTTAAAGAAAGGATGTGTAGGTTATTTAGCCTATATAGTGGACACTTTCGAGAAAAAGGGAATAAAAATGGAAGATATATCGGTGGTAAGAGATTTCCAGAGCGTGTGTTTCGAGACGAGCTGCTGGCCTTCCGCGAACGAGAGAAATTGAATTCATAATAGACTTAACACCGGGAACCGCACCAATTTCGAAAGCCCCATATCGAATGGCACCGATGAGAAATGAAAGAATTGATGATTCAATTGCAAGAGTTACTAGATAAGGGTTATATTCGGCCAAGTGTGTCTCCTTGGGAGCACCGGTGTTGTTTGTAAAGAAAAGGATGGATCGATGAGGCTCAGTATCGATTATCGAGAATTGAACAAGTGACAATTAAGAATAGATATCCATTGCCAAGGATAAACGACCTTTTCGATCAACCGAAGGGAGCGAAGTGTTTTCCAAGATAGATTCTGACGGGTTATCATCGGTTGAAAGTGCGAGAGGAGGACATATCAAAGGCGTCGTTTGAAACTTCTGCTACGGACATTATGAATTTCTAGTGATGTCATTTGGGCTAACCAATGCTCGGCGACATTCATGGACTTGATGAGCAAGGGTTTTCAAGCCATACTTAGATAAGTTAAGTAGTAGTATTTATCGATGACATTTTGATTTATTCAAAGACGAAAGAAGAAAACACTTGAACACACGAAGATGGTATTGGAAGCATTGAGAAGGGAAAAGATGTACGCTAAATTTTCAAAATGTGAATTTTGGATGGAAAGGGTTCAATTTCTTGGACACGTGATAGATCAAAATGGAATTTCGTGGATCTGCAAAGGTGGAAGCGGTAAATGGCGGGAACGACCAAAGGCGCCATAGAAGTTAGGAGTTTCTTAGGTTTAGTCGGGTACTATTGAAGATTTATCCAAGATTTTTCTAAGATAGTAACCCCGCTGACCAATCTAACAAGGAAGACAGAGAAGTTCGTGTGGATGGAGAAATGCGAGGAGAGTTTCAAAGAATTGAAGAGGAGGTTGAGTGAGGCGCCTGTATTATCATTTCCAGATGATACGGGAGGATTTGTGGTGTATAGTGATGCATCGCATAGAGGACTTGGTTGTGTGCTAATGCAACATGGCAAGGTCATTGCATATGCCTCACGAAAGTTGAAAGATTTCGAAAAACGATACCCTACCCATGACTTGGAGTTAGCGGCGGTAGTCTTTGCATTAAATATTTGGAGGCACTATTTGTATGGAGAAAATGTAGAGATATATACGGATCACAAGAGTCTAAAAATATATCTTCACACGAAGGAGTTGAACATCGACAAAGAAGATGGTTGGAACTAATCAAGGATTACGTTGTGAAATTCTTTATCACCCGGGAAAAGCAAACGTTGTGGCCAAGCGCTTTGAGTAGAAAAGGAAGGAGAAGTTATTCAAATTGACAACTCAAGAGGAATTAATAAGAGAAATGGAAAAGTTGGAAATAGAGGTGGAGGAACCAAAAGGAAGCGGAAGAAAAATTTCTCATGATGAGAGCTCACCCGAAGCGTTATTGGATAGAATAAAGGAAGCCTGAGAAAAGATGAAGAATGTGAGAAAAAGAAGAGAATAATAGAAGATAAGGAAGAAAGGTTTAAAGTAGATAAGGGCGTTATATTGAGGTTTGAGGGTTGAGTATGGGTGCCAATTTGTAATCGAGTGAGAGAGGAAATCTACACGAAGCACACAATACACCAGTATTACATTCATCCAGGAGGCACAAAAATGTACTGGGGATCTTGACACCATTTTGGTGGCCTAATTTGAAAAAGAGGTTGCAGAGTGTGTTAGCGGATGTCTTACTTGTCAAAGAGTCAAAGCGGAACACCGAGGCCAAGTGGACTACTTCAACCGCTGGAAATACCGAGAATAGAAATGGGAACACATTACGATGGACTTCGTGGTTGGACTTCCTTACACGAAGGGTTATGATGCCATTTGGGTTATTGTGGACCGACTAACAAAAGACAGACTCATTTTTACCCATCAAGATTCGATTCAATTTGAACCGGTTAGCAAATTTGTGTGTAAAGGAAATCGTATCGCGACATGGAGTCTTGGTGTCGATTGTCTCCGTCGAGATCCGCGTTTCACGTCAAAATTGCGGAAGAGTTTGCGAGAGCGAATAGGAACTCAATTGAGATTAAATCTCGCTTATCACCCTCAAATTGATGGGCAAAGTGAGCGAACCATACAAGCGTTGGAGGACATCTTTGAGAGCTTGCGTGGTGGACTTAAAGGGAATTGGGACGACCATTTACCATTGGTAGAATTCGCTTCAATAATAGCTATCATGCGAGTATCGGTATCTTGCGCCATATGAAGCTCTTTACGGGAGAAAGTCCGAACACCATTATATTGGGATGAAGTCGGAGAAACGGCGACTTTTGGGACCGAAATTAGTTCAAATGGTGGTCGACGTGGTAACAACAATAAGAGGTAGATTGGTCGCACTCAAGATCGCCAAAAAAAGTATCTTGGATTTGCATCGCGAGCAAGAGACTTTGAAGTCGGTAGTTTTGTGTTTTGAAGGTATCTCCTTGGAAAGGAAAGATCGATTCGAAAAGAAATGAAAATTGAGTCAGGGTTCATAGGACCATTCGAGATATTAGGCGAGTGGTAAAGTGACATCTGAGGTTGCTTTGCCACCCGAATGGAACACATCCACAACGTGTTTTACATTTCCGTACTACGTTCAGTATAAGTCGACTATAGACACGTGATTTCTATCGACCCCATTCAAGTAGAGAAGAATCTGGCATATGAAGAAATTCTTGTTCAGATAATAGATAAGAAAGAACAAACGCTAAGAAACAAAGTTATATCTTACGTAAAGGTTGTTTGGCGAAACCACGATGTCGAGGAGGCCACATGGGAATTAGAAGATAGGATGAGGAGAGACTATCCCCATCTTTTGTGTAACCTTGTATCAATTAGAGGACGAAATTTTTATATAAGGGGGAGGATGTAATAACCACAAATTTTATGATTTAATATTAATATTTATATAATTAGAGCACATGATTATTTATTTTTTATAAATGCTTGCATAACATGAGGTGAGTAATTTTATTGAATTAATTGAACTTTTAATAATTGATAAGATGTGGAGAATTACGATAAGTTATGAAATGTCTTGTGTGAGACAATAATGGAATTAGTGAGGAGCAATTAATGAAGGAATGCATTGCTTAAGTAAAAGATGTCAATAAGAGGGTGGTGTATAATTAATTTATTTAATTATACCGAGTAATAATAAATCATTGAATTGGTTTGAAAGTTTATCTAGAAAGACTAAATCATTTTTGTGAGTAACTTGAATTATGTGAAATAACCCAACTTATTAATAATTATTAAGGTGGTGTATAATTTAGTGTTATTTGGGTAAATTAAATTAATTAGTCTCTTTGCCATAATAATTAAGTATTTGCATGATAGTACTAACCATGAGAGTTATTTTACCCACCCATTTATTTTGGTAGCCATGTGACATTTTGTTACCCATTTATTTTTTTTTTGGTAGCCATGAAATATTTTTGTCTACCCATTTTTATGTTATTTAAAAGACACCATGTTTTTCTTTTCCTTCTCTTCTTTTCTCATTTTAATGAGTTAGTATAATTGGAAGCATGTATTAGTAGCTACTATGTTGGTTAAAAGTCGATTACCTTGTAAATATATATATTTAAATTCTAACAAGCCTAGTTCTAGTATTGGGTATTTCCCGTGTTGTAGGCTACCATTAGAACCTTGTATCTATGGAAAAAAAAGAGTGGGCTGGCGTGTGTGTCTTGTTGGTAGTTGGTGGTACTTGACTCATGTGATGGGATATAATAAGAGTTCTAGGTTGCTATAGAGTATAGTAGGGGGATGGTCATGCATGCTTTTTAATAAATGTATACACTTTTCTTCTTGGTATATATAACCCATGTTCTAGTTGTCTCTTACAAAAAAAAAACAAAAAACACACAAGAATCAAGTAGAGAAGGTGGTCGACAGCAGTAGTGTTCTTGGCAACCAATTCTATTGTTTCTTCAATCTAAGGTATATATAGATTAATTAGTTAAATAAAAATTTTCTAGTACACCCTTTTTATTCTTTTTGTAGTAATATGGATATATTGTGTTGCTTGTAAATTAATATGCTAAATTAAATGTGTGCATGCTAAATTAATATTTACCATGTGCTCTCAAAATAAATAAATTATATTGCATGAATGCATAATTATTTTCGTAGAAAAAAAAAAAAAAAAACCAAAGCATGTTTACAAAAGGGGGCTGCGTGGGTGTAGCTTATTGGGTGTTCCTTGTTACTTTTGATTTTGCATTAGGATACTGCTAGCATGTATAGAACAAAAAAAACAACAACAAGTATGTAATGAATTGATGGTGGGGCCGGTTAGGTGGGTATTAAGTTGATGTATGTGATTTTGTTACTTGTGTATAGAAGACATACTAAGCATAAAAAAAAAATGGGAGAAGAAGACATCAAGCAATGGTGGGGCCGGTTGGTGTATCAAATAAAAGAGTGATTTTGTGAGGTAAGTTTGTGTAAAGATGTCTTTCTTAGATTAGATTTTATTTTATTTTTGGTTAATTTCTTTGCTAGTGGTGAATTAAAATGGCATGTTGCTATATATTTTCTTTTTCTTTAAAATTATTTAAATTTGGTGCTATCTGAGAAAAAAAAAAACAAAAGCAAAAAAGCAAGCATGTCTTGAGGTGAGAGAGGGGGTAGTAGGATATACCTAGTAAACAACAAGCATGCATGATCTTTTGTTATAGAAATGCTACTGTTGTTAGGAAAATTTTCGGCTGCAATTATGCATGAAGAAAAAAAAAAATTAAATAATATTAATAGTGACATTAAAAATTTTATTGACACTATGTGCTTATATTTTTAAGGGAAGTAATGAATAGGGTAGGTGTATTACCTTTAATAAAAAGTAATATAATTATCAAGAGGGAAATAATTACCTTTACACTACATTCTAATGTGACATTACTAACATGTAAAAATGAAAAGAAAGTAAGTAAGGGTTTATGATGGTAAACAATGCGGAATAGTGTAATGTCATTTAAAACTCTAATTAATAAAAATTAGTTCAGATAACTATTTGAGCAACAGTTTAATAAATAAATGTTATGTGCTTAGTTTTCTTATTTGTGAGCATAAATGTGTAGCAAGTAAGAAATGTAGTATTTTTATTTTATGAGAGACTTGTACCTTGAACTAGGAGGCGTGCGATTTATAGCTAAGTAAGTCGGTTTTTCAACAACCACTAATTTGTACGGCTATATTATTATATCATAGGCAGTATACGTGACGAGGTGTCAAGGTAACATAATCGACGAACGAGGCAAGTTCCTACTTCTTACACTATATACCTTCGAATTGTTGTCTCAAGCAAATATCTGTTTTTATTCGAAAATCATTTATATACCTTGACATTGTTGCAAGCATTGGACTTATCATTCTTAAATGCATTATAAAAATTGTCTAAGCCCTTGATTCGACTAGACTATTATTTTGCGTTAAAGATATCCAAACCAATTGACTTTGTGCGAACTATCGTAATTTACTGAGATGAACAACCCTCATTGAAGGGAAAATTATATATGGTCGGGAAACCTACGTGCGCACACAAATATGATTAAATGTTATGCATAACGTTAGGGTACTTTAAATTTGATCACTGTTGTACTTTCGTTTATTTTGGATTACGATTAATATTTGTTAATTCTAGTAAGAGTTCTTAGTCCTTAGTATTTTCGATTACTCATTCATGTTGAACCTCGAAATGAATAAATCACGAAATTTGTTGATATACTTGATCTATAATGACACCTATTGAATACTCTTGATATTTCTTGATATCCTTGAACTACTTATTATTATTATACCCTTTAAAGATTTAAATACTATAACCGCTTGTCCTTACGGCTATATTACTTCTTTGGGCAAACTTGTTGCTCATTCTTGCTTCCTAAAACATTACGATTAAAGGCGAGCAAAAGCGGTGCCGAGACAAGACAAGGGAAAGGGCAAGAAGCGACGAAATAACTTAGTCCTTAAGACTAGAAGTATTATTATTATTATGCTTGTTATGATGTATTCAAGAATGATTAAGTTATGTTTAAGTTAATCATTGAATTGTCGTAGTAATGGTTACGGTACCTTGGGACGCGAATATTTATATTATATCAATGTAAATTATTCTATTATTTTTCTGTTGTTAATGATTTAGTAAGATATTCGTAGTTGTACGTGATGCACCAAATTCGAGATATGGGTGTCCGAATTTTGGGGGCGTCACATCGTTAATATTGCAAATAATAATATTAATAACTTCGTTGTCTCAATTATTGATTTAATAATATATAAAATATCGACAATAATTGAATCAATTAACGTGAGATATTAGGCAACAATTACTGAAGCAATAATTAAACAAAACTGAGTGACTTCTCACGTAAGAATCAATAATCAATACCATGTGCTACTATGCAACCACGCGTATTCATGTACTTTTAACACCGGGTGTTTCAACAGTTAACGATAAAACTTCCGCTGTTATTTTCATAAAATATTTTGTCGTTTTCTCAATCCGACAATAATTCCATTGTGGGGTCCACCAATAATTGTGTCGTCGTACGAATATTCCCTGTTAAAACGAATATTCCCCGATCAATCGAATATTATATAATAACTTGCGTACTTTGCAAAATTTATAACCATTACCCACAACTATAATATTATATCAAATTCATTCCATAATATTCAAAAATAATAATTATAAAAAATTCATCTTTATTCATAAAAATTGGGCTCTTACAACAAACATTTCGCTAAAGTCAAAATATATCAGTCATTTGTGGATCATGTAATGTTCAATTTGGGAGAAATTAATTAACCTAAAAGTAGTTTAGAACAACTGAAGTAAAGAAAAGCACAAGAATGCAAATTTCACATAAAACGATTATGACTACGGATGAATGTACGTAATTTATTCAATATTCCCTTCCTCTCATAATATATGACTCTTTATATAATTTTATTTTTCTTAAATTATTTATATTTCTTATAATTCAGAAAAAATTAATTATAATTTTTTAAAATTATCCCTCATAAAAAATATTACAGATGAAAGAGGGTGAAATGAGTATGGTAATTATAGAAATTTATGGATATTATAGATAAATAATATTATATTTAATGTTATATAATTGTTTTTTTAATTCTTATGCACAAATCTAAACGTGTTAATTTTTTTGATATTCTTGTCACAACCATAAAGTCCATAAGAATAAAGAGGAACTATTTTTACCTCCACCATTAATTTACCAGAGTATTGCCTTTAAAAAATAAATAATTAATTAATGTTCTAATTTTCAAGCAAGAAGAAGATATATATATATATATATATATATATATATATATATATATATATATATATATATATATATGGCCTTATTTGAAGTTTATATATAAAAGGATTCGTAAGGCATTCATTGATGTGGAACAGAGTTTAGTTAATTAATTAGTAATTAGTTGTCCAAAAAGCAGCAGACACAAATCCCAGATTCCCTCAGTTGAAATCAAGGAATTAAGGGCCTTTTTTGCCTTTTACTTTCTTTACATTTCTGCATGCATGCAGGCATGTTTATGCTTCACTGTTTCCTAGGGGCTTAAGTTCATGAAATATTATTTGAATTGCAAAAATTCTAAATTTGTTAGGTAGGGTAAATAATGATTGACATTCTTATTATAAATTGTTATACTTCAATATAAGAATCAACGGTCTACTATTATTAACGAATGATGATACTTGTCAATTTTTAATTTATAACAAATATTTGCTATGATTCATTCTATGTCCATGTATATATATATATATATATATATATATATATATATATATATATATATATATATTTCATTCATTATGAATGATGTAGTTCTTTGTGGAGCATACCTATTTTGGCTGTTGAATTTTTTTTTTTTCTAACCAAAATTTCAATAGGCCAAAAATGGGTTGTTCCACAAAGAATCGATTCTTGTGAATGGAACTCTCTCTCTCTCTCTCTCTCTCTCTCTATATATATATATATATATATATATATATATATATATATATATATATAGTCCTACTCCGGACAAGTTTAAAATTCGGACTTTTTTTTTTTTTTTTTTTAAACTACTAGTGCGGTATACATACATGTTTTGATATATGTATCCAAATCACACCGAAAATACTGTATTATGTAAAAATTCAAGTTCTATAATTTTATTTTATTTTAGTTTTTCTACAAAAAAATAAAAAAATCAAAGTCCGGATTTTGGACTGTCAGGAGTCCTGGACAGATCCATTGTGTGTGTGTGTGTATATATATATATATATATATATATATATAGAGACCCCAACTTTTATGAATAAAGATGAATTTTCTATAATTATTATTTTTGAATGAATTTGATATAATGTTATAGTTGTGGGTAATATTTAGAAATTTTATAAAATGCATGAGTTATTTATAATATTTGATTGGTGGGAGAATATTAGTTTTAACGAGAGAATATTAAATGCAGACAACAACATTAGTGGACCCCATGGCGAAATTATTATCGGATTGAGAAAAGCGACAAAAAAATATTTTATGAAAATAACAGTGGGAAGTTTTACTAGTTAATCGTTGAAACACCCAATGTTAAAAAAATGCGAGGAATACGGCGTGGTTGTATAGTAGCACACGGTATTGATTATTAATGCTTACGTGAGAAGTCACTTTCGGTTTTGTTCAATTATTACTTGATTGTTACATAGTGTGACACCCCAAAATAGGTATACATCACTATTCAGAAGTCGCCAAATATATAGATACGAATACATATACAATCTTTAATATACAACAAGAGTCTTTGTGAGTTTTAATACAAATATTGTCTTACAGACAATATCCACTCTCGAAATAAGTCCTCATTATATTTATTATCACACTATTTAACGAGAATAGTGGGGACTACAAATACTATCTATCATGCGAATAGTCACTCCGCTCCCCGGTTCCCCAAGTTGTCCATTCTACGTTCTCATTTCTGAAGAGAACAACTTTGAAAGAAAGGGTGAGCTCAACTAGCCCGATGAAATATTATGACTAAGATAATGCGAATAAATTATCATTAGTCTTCAACGATGTTAAAGCGATCAAATCTGATAGACATCAAGTTTAAGCTGCGATGGAACATCTGATCCATTAAAAGTCGAGTAGAGAATAAAATCTATTATCTTTTATGATTTAACGGGTTTTTTGTCACTTTTATCATTGAGACTCGACAATAAATAATCCACATCATTCACCTTTTACGACCAAGGATATTCATTAATATCACAACCACAAATTATTAATACACTTCTCTGGGCGAGGATATTTGTGTATTCATCATAGTCATGATCATGCCAACAATGTCCATCAATGCACTACTACGGGCGAATAAGGACTTTTACCACATCATTTGTAACATTACGGTCGTGATTACAATCAATAATCCCTGGTCATAATCATACCAAGTCCATCTATACTGCTTCTGAGCCATAGATGACTTTCAACAAAATATAAATATGAGGATGATGACAATGATTTAAGAATTCAATAAAACAAGTTCAAGAATTAATTTATTCAGGGAACCAATAACGTCCAAATTATCAACATGATACTTCTTTGTAGAGTAAAATTCAAGAATGCTCGGAAGAATATTTCCACGAAAAGATCTTTGGATGAAGAGCAAATATCGAAGGATATTCCACTAATTTCATGGAGTATAAAAGTCAAAACTTTAACCAACCGAGTATAATAAAGAATGGAATAACAAAAGAAATCACCATGCATGCGGTACTTGGCATGAGCGGAGTTATTCAACGAATAATAAATAACGAGAACCAATCGAGTATTAACACGCACCAAGCGAGGATATTCCAACGAATAATAAAGAATGGAATAACAACGAAATCACCATGCATGCGGTGCTTGGCGTAGAGAGGTTATTCAACGAATAATAAATAAAGGAACTAGGTCCAAATAAAATGCATGAGACGGATATTTCAACGAGAATAATAAAGACGGACCGTGTCCCATGTAAAAACGCATGAACAGAGGATATTCCAACAGAATAATAAAAAATGGAATAACAGAAGAATTTCACCAAGTATAGGGTAGCTCGCGTATACAGGTTATTCTAACAGAATAATAAAGAATGGAATAACAGAAGTTCTTTTCATTAATACAAAATAAATAATACCCCTTACCGTTAAAGAAACTTGATACCGAAGTAGTGAAGTAGCAGAATACTTTTCTTCTTTCTCTCTCTAGAGTTTTAGTGAATTCGTAAGAAATAATGAAGGAATGAGCTTCTATTTATAGAAGAATGGACTGAATAGTAACCAATCGAACGGTCCAGATTAATTTATTTTAAACGGACGGACCAGATTGGTTTACAATAAAATATAATATATTCTATTTATAATTTAATAAAACGAATAACTTTATAAAAGTATTCTGTTTTATATAAAAATATTTTACTATACAAACACTATGCAGGCACTATGCATAATAAAATATAATATATTCTAATTATTGTCTAATAAAACAGATAACTTTATAAAAGTATTATGTTTTATATAAAAAATTTTTCTGTTTTATTACATTAATAATACTAATAAAACAAAACTTCATCATCATTATTATTATTCACACTATTAATCGACTAGGTCGTTCCCACGAAAGAGGGGGCTTTTCAATAAGGATTTCTCCCTATTGGTGCGCAATTAGGTGACCAAACCTCTCCTTAGCAGAACTTCTAGACATCGTTAATAATAAAAATAATAATATTAATAACTCTGTCATCTCAATTATTGATTTAATAATATATAAAATATCGACAATAATTGAATAAAACTGAATGACTTCACACGTAAGCATCAATAATCAATACTGTGTGCTACTATGCAATCACGCGTATCCTTGTACTTTTAACACCGGGTGTTTCAACAGTTAACGGTAAAAATTCATAGTTATTTTCATAAAAAAATATTTTTATCGTTTTCTTAATCCAATGATAATAATTTAATGGGGTCCACCAATGATTGTCTTAGACGCGTCGAATATTCCCTGTTAAAATGAATATTTTCCGACCAATCGAATATTATAAACAACTTGCGTACTTTGCAAAATTTATAAATATTACCCACAACTATAACATTATATCAAATTTATTCTATAATATTCAAAAATGATAATTATAGAAAATTTATTTTTATTTATAAAAGTTGGGGTCTTACACATAGTATCTCACGTTATTTGATTCAATTATTGTCAATATTTTATATATTATTAAATCAATAATTGAGATAACAAAGTTGTTAATATTATTATTTGCATTATTAACGATGTCTAAAAGTTCTGCCAAGGAGAGGTTTGGTCACCTAATTGCACGTCATAGGGAGAAATCCTTATTGGAAAGCCCCCCCTCTTTCCTGGGAACGAACTGGTCAATTAATAGTGTGAATTATGATAATGATGATGAAGTTTTATTTTATTAGTATTATTAATGTAATAAAACAGAAAAGCTTTTTATATAAAATAGAATACTTTTATAAATTTATTCGTTTTATTAGGCTAATAGTAAAATCTTTTTATATAAAACAGAATACTTTTATAAAGTTATCTATTTTATGAGACAATAATTAGAATATATTATATTTTATTATGCATAGTGTTGTATAGTGCATACATAGTGTTTTGCATAGTAAATTTTTTTTTATATAAAACAGAATACTTTTATAAAGTAAAATATTCATTTTATTAGATTATAAATAGAATATATTTTATTTTATTTAAAAGATTTTGCTTTAAATATGGACCGTCCAATTAAAAGTAAATCAATATGGACCGTTCATGAATTAGTTACTATTCAATCCATTCTTCTATAAATAGAAACTCATTCCTTCATTATTTCTTACGAATTCACTGAAACTCTAGAGAGAGAAACTGTAGAGAGAATTCTTCTTCTATAATCTTGAGCGTCTTTCTTTAGCGTTTAAGAAAGCTTTGAGCGTAGTAGTACAAGTTTCTTCAAGTATATCCCCGCCCACCGCTTGGTGAAAGTATCTTCTTCTTTATAAGGTAAGAGGTATTATTTTTTTCATATTCATGAAGACAACTTTTGTTAATCCAGGTCTTTATTATTACATTGGAATAACTCAGATATCTGCTGGCTACCCTATACTTGGTGAAATTCTTCAGTTATTCCATTATTTATTATTCTGCTGGAATAACCTATCTATAAGAAGTACCGCATACATGGTGAAATTCTGTTGTTATTCTATTCTTTATTATTACATTTGGAATATCACATGCATGCGTTTTACGCGGGACCGAGTTTCGTTATTTATTATTCTGTTAGAATAACCTTTCTATGCGAAGTACCACATGCATGGTGATTTCAGTTGTTATTCCATTCTTTATTATTCTATTAGAATATACTTTATCTGTAAGCGTATTCATTTTGACACGGTTCCGTTATTTATTATTTTGTTGGAATAACTTGCCTACGCTGATCTGCATGCATGGTAATTTCATTGTTATTCCATTCTTTATTATTACATTGGAATATCCTCACATCCGGTCATATTACGCCCGACCTGGTTCTGTTATTTATTGTTTTGTTGGAATAACATGTCTATGCGAAGTACCACATGCATGGTGATTTCTTTTGTTATTCCATTCTTTATTATACTCAGTTGGTTAAAGTTTTGACTTCTATACTCCATAAAATTAGTGGAATATCCTTGATATTTGCGCTTCATCTAGTATTTTGCATTGAAATATTCTTCTGAGCATTCTTAAATTTTACTCTACAAAAAAAGTATCATGTTGACAATTTGGACGTTATTAGTTCTGGATAAATTAATTCTTGAACTTGTTTTATTGAATTCTTATATCATTGTCATCATCCTCATGTTTATATTTTGTTGAAAGTCATCCGTGGCACAGAGAGTGCATAGATGGACTTGGTATGATTATGACCAGAGATTATTCGGTGTAATCATGACCGTAATATTACAAATGATGTGGTAAAAGTCCTCATTGGCCCGTAGTGCATTGATGGACAGTTGTTGGCATGATCATGACCATTGAAGAATACACAAATATCCTTGGCCCGTAGTGCATGTATAATTTGTGGTTGTGATACTAATGAATATCCTTAGCCGTAGAGAGCAGGGATGATGTGGTTTATTTATTGAGTTGAGTCTCAGCGATAAAAGTGATGAAAAACTTTTTAAATCATAGAAGATGGTAGATTTTATTCTCTACTTGACTCTTTTAATGGATTGCTTGTTCCGCTGCAGTTAAACTTGATGTCTATTATATTTTATCAGTTTAGCACTGTTGAAGGCTAACGATAATTTATTTTGTATTATCTTAGTCATAATATTTTTTATTGGGCTAGTTGAGCTCACCCTTTTACTTTCATTGTTCTCTTTAGGAAATGAGAACGTAGCAGAGACTAGTCGGGGAACGGAGTGAAGGTCCAGATGATAGTATTAGTAGTCATCACTATTCTGTTAAATAGTGTGATAATAAATGTAATGAGGACTTATTCTGAGAGTAAATATTGTCTAGAAGATAATATTTGTATTAAAACTCACAGCTCTCTTGTTGTATATTAAAGATTGTATTTGTATTCTGTACCATGTATTTGACGACTCAGAATAGGTGATGTATACCTATTTTGGGGGCGTCACACAAACACACACACACACACACACATACACACACACATATATATATATATATATATATATATATATATATATATATATCAGTCCCCTTCAGTTGAGGGATCCCTCAAATAGTGTTATTTGAGGGATGGGGCGCTCAACCGTTGGATCTGTTTTAATGAGTTTATGTGGCTGAGATTGTTTTACATCTTTTAATTCATTTTCTCCAAATAACCCAACACATCCATTTAGACACAGCAATAGCAAGCAATAAAATGGCCCGGGTTTTAATTGGGCTAAGAATGTAGTGACTGTGTCTGAGTTGATTTACCAAACCAAGCGTCTTCCTCTTTTTTTTTTTTTGCAAAATTTTGTTACACCAAAAATAGTAATATTAAAAAATAATAAAATAATTTATAATAAACAATAATTCTAATTTAATAATAAAATAATTTATAAATTAAATACTCCTTCATTATTAGAATTTGAGGAAAATAAAAGATTAATATAGGTGGTAGTCTCATCAGATCACGAGGCCACTGGATACATACATTCCTTGGATGGGAATCATATTTTGGGGGGTTTGAGTTTGACTGACTGAATAAAGTTTTTTCCATTCAGTAAATGCATGTGATAGCATTACTTTAGTTGACATAATAATTAAACCAGTTTTTAATATCTTTATTAAAACGAAAAAATGAGGTGGAAGCAGCGCACTCTCAATATCTCACAATTATCACTAGCTCAAAGTCGGCTCAAATTTCGAATTCAAATACATGCAAATAAGTTATTAAATCATTAATTTAATAATATATTTTTTTAATTCATTTTAGCTCATCACAAATTTATAATTTAATAATCACAATTTTTTTAATTTTAGCTCATTAAAGATTGCATTAAAAATAAACAATTGTTGTAGCTCAGTTGGTTTGAACTCTTATTTATTTACTTACAAGTCTTGTGTTTAAGCCCCACAAGTAGCAACATTTTATTTTATTTTTTAAAAAAAGTTACGGGCCGGGCCAAAACGTCCCATATTTTTCTCTCAATTAAAAAGTTGCGACCCATAGCCAAATTTGGCGGCGAATGGGTTAGTTACCAGCCTACCCATGAGAGCTTGAAGCCATATTTGCCAGGTCTACATCCATTAGAACTTATGTCATGAATTCATCATTAGAACCCAAATCAAGAATTTAACACAAATTAAAAATAATCCATTAGAACTTATACCAAGAATTTATCAATGGAACCCAAATTAAGAACTACCCATTAGAACCTATATCTAGAATTCATTATTATAACTGAAATAAAAAATTACCCATTAGATGTTTGATTCTCTTGCTTCGTGTCTCTTGACTTTTCTTTTCTTTCAACAATAATAAGTCACACGAATTTTTACAAATTCATATTAAATTTGGAGATGTAATCACAACTCAAATTTAAAAAACCCAATTTAAAAAACCCTCGTACATCTCCAAATCAACGCCCACAACCTAGATTTTGTTAGGAAAAAAAAAACTACTGGATACCTTATAGAAATAGAAATCCTTGCAAGTTGAGTTGAAAATTGTGAAAATGGTGGGTCATCTCTTCATCTCGAAAGAGTTGGTCTTCTCTTAGGCTTGCACGGGACTCTTCCTCTTTTCTCTTTTGCGTGCCTTAGGTTTTCTCCAGCATTGGATGTGTATGGTTATTTGGAAAAAACGGGTTAAAAGATGTAAAACAATCTCAGCCACATAAAGTCATTAAAATGCAGATCCAATCTGTTGAAAGCGTCATATCCCTTAAATAACACTATTTGAGGATCTCTCAACTCGAAAAGCTCATCCTTATCCACTCACTCGAGCTCACTCTCCTTTAGCAGCGGACTGAAACTGACGGTTCGGTCATACAAATCGTCCCCGAATCCGTCGCTAATGGGGGGTATGAGCTTCAGTGAATGAATAAAGAGTGAACTTAATATCCTATATATATATATATATATATATATATATATATATATATATATATAGAGAGAGAGAGAGAGAGAGAGAGAGAAAATATATATATATATATATATATATATATATATATATATATATATATATGTGTAATACATGTGGATCGGCATTATATATGGCGATTTTTGGGTTATAGCGACGATTTCACCTTCTTGCATAATTATTCTAAATTACTGACGACAAATAAACCATCGTCATAATCCAAAAAATCAATCATCATAGTCCGACTATATAATGAAGTTAAGTACCAACCAGTCCACCACTAAATTATTGTACTCGCTTGATCCATAAGATAAATGTCATGGGTAATATTTCTTTTCACATTTATTTTTAAATATAATGAATATTGTTTAGGTTAATAACCATCGACAGTATCACAAGTGATTCTGTGATATTAAACTTAAAATATATTATCATCAATAATAACTATAAGTTCATGTTTGTTTATAAAAAATATATTTTAGATTAGACTATTTGTCTTAACTTAATATTATTTTATCTCATCTTTTAAATAGTCCAACGGATGAGAGATTATATAATTTAATGGTCCCCATTTTAAGTTATCAACTTTATAGAACTAATAGTCTCTCGTCCAATAATAATTAAAGTAATGTGAAATTTAGATAAATAGTCTAATCCCGAGTATTTTTTTTATATAAACAAATATGGCTTAAGAGTTCTTTTCGTAAAACATAAATTTACTTTTTTTATCAAATGAAGGAGTATAAAATTCAAAGTTACTATCACGACATCAAGACTTCCTGCATAATATTCCAATGATCTAGAGCTCCCGAGTTTTGGTCCAAATGCTTATAATAGTGCACTTTGGGAGTAGTAGTTGATAGGATTCATCAATATATATGATCTTTGGTTAATGGAAGCTTATGTTGTAATCTGGGCTGGACTTTGAATTTGTAAGAGGTGTTTATAAAGATTTGCACTACTTTCAATAAGTTGCAGAAATGGGAAAAATGTATATACACAGATGTGTAGTACACAGTTATTTATGACGACGGATTTTTTGAGCTATAGCGACGGTTCACCCATTGCTATAACTATTACGATCTATGACAACGGGTATAGCCCAAATAAATAAATCGTCGTATCATGAAGCATGATGTATTATACATTTATACATTTATATATATATATATATATATATATATATATATATATATATATATATATATAGATAGAGAGAGAGAGAGAGGGTCCTGCAACAAACTAAGGAGAGCGAACCAAAAATAAACTGGCTATACCAATAGCGTCACATAGTTATCGCGACGGTTCGAACCGTCTCTATATCTATATCCGATTTGTCTTTGGTTCGTTTTTATTGGTTTGCCGGACCGTATATATATATATGTACAGAGAGTTAAATTAATATGCTGAAACAAACAATTTATTACAACAAGTAGTAGATGAAATCTCTATGGCACAACAGAATGATGATGTTCATTCAAGTACAGCTCAGCAAGAGCAGTGTTTAAAGCTGCCCCGATCGGCAGAACATCCTCGTCAAGAAAGAAATACGGCGAGTGTGGACAATGAATCGACCCCACTCTCTCGTTTCTTATTCCGATGCCAAACATGACTCCCGGAATCGACTCTTGATAAAAGGCAAAGTCCTCACCTGCCATCACAACCTCGGCCAACTTGACATTCTCAGGACCGAGCATGACTTTGCCAACCTTGTCCACGTGTTGACGCAAGCTCTCATCATTGACAGTAGCCGGATATTGTGGAAATTCATCTTTCTTCGTGTCTACGTATGCTTTACATCTGTGTACTGCTGCTTGACCTTCAATTACCTACAAGCTTAAGACATTATACACGCTACTACTTCATGAAAATATTAGGTTTATACTTGAGTGGACTGTACAGTCTTTTAAAGAAACCATGCAGCTGCATTATTTGTCAAGAGACTTGAGAGGGTCCGACAATGAAGTATATAGGGTAAAGATTAATTAGTTAATACTTACCTCTTTAACCCTCTGCTGAAGTCGGTTCAAGCCTTCCATGGTAAGACTCCTCAAAGTACCACCAAGTTTTACATATGGCGGAATCACATTTGATGCCGTCCCACCTTGGACGAAAGTAACAGACAGCACCTTCAGCCAAGCCCAAGATGAAAGTTGGTTAGGTTTATGATCAAAAGCTTTTAAGCATTTCAATCTTACTAATTCAAACAGCCATATATGAAATCAAGCTGAGAGGCTTTTGAGAAATGTTTGTCAAGGGAAGATGAGTATTCATCAATCAACAACTTAGACTTAATTAAAGTAAAATAAAGGAAATAGTGAATATAGGGAATTCTTATCCCTTCACTCAAATAAGAGGGAGCATTATTCGTGCTCTATTTAAGCCATCCTCATAGCATTTAGTCATTTTTATATTAACTTATGTATTTTGTTGTTAAAAATTGGACATACTTGACTATGAAGCGGATCTACTTCTCTTGAGACAAGCTGTTGCAATGCCAAAACTGCAAATGCTGCTGCAAGTATTGGATCAGTACTCTTGTGGGGTTCTGCAGCATGTCCACCATTTCCTTCTATTTTTGCTTCAAAGAAACTTACAGCAGCTAAAACAGGTCCAGACCTAGTTGCAATGCTTCCTGTTGATTCACAATAATCAACATGCATTCCAAATATGGCCTCAGCGTTGCCGAGGGCACCTTCCTTTATCATGTAGGAGGCACCAGCACCTCCCTCCTCAGCAGGTTGGAAAATAAGTCTAACAGTTCCCTGTGACACCATATGTACAAAGTTATTAACTCTAAATAATAGAACACCACCCAAACTGTGCAAAATGAGTTGAGCATAAGCTTCTATTGATATTTTCATAAACAAAAGGAGAACATTGGCTGCAGTTACAGGGTAGTGAACTTTCAGTACACGTTGACGTACCAGAAAGTCCTCCCCCATCATGACCAGGAGTTAAGAACCTAACTCTAATATGGTAGCTTTGGCTGCTTCTCCAGAGCTGGGGAACTATGGTGTTCATTCATTCATATTCAATTAAAGATATGTCTGTGCTACTAGCATAAACTCTAGTCTGTTTGGTTATAACATGGGAATGGAATGGGCATTCCTATTCATATGTTTGGTCAGAAAGAGAAGATACACAATTTTGATCGATCGAGGTTTTTTTTTTTAGATTTGTCGATTGGAATGGAATGGTCAATCTTTACCCATTCTGATGGAATAAGCATTCCTTTAAATATATGATTAGGAATTCCATTGGAATACTCATTCCCTCCCCTTTTAAGTAACCAAATATGAATGAGTATTCCTTTTGGAATGCTCATTCCATTCCCCTCAAACCAAACATGCTATTAGTCCATTAAAACAACCTCATATCCTTTCGTGACGTCCAGAGAAGAATCTACTTTAGATATCAACAACTTGAGGCCCTAAATCTCATAATATTAAAATTGTAAACTTGGCAGTAGATTACTATAAAGTCAAAAAGAATTCTTTCTAAATCTTCTACTTTCAAATGGAAAATCTAATTTATGAGATCGAGTATAAGTTTCCAATAGATTTTTAAGTTTCAAAAAGAAAGTGCCATGCACACCTTAACTCAATGCAGCTAATTCGACAGAAGATAAGTTTCATCTTTTACTGTTCAGTTGAATCTGTCTAGTTTATCCAACAATTGCACATAGTATATTGTGATACAGAACTGTACAATTTGCAAGGTATCAAAATGGCCCTACACGAGTTAGGACCTCAAGCCAATAAATCTGTTGTTTATGCTAAACAAACACTTGACCCCAATAGCAGCACAAGGTGGCTATGTAGTGATTTCCAAACAAGAAAGCATTTTTTAGCTTCTATCCAAATAGGTTTTAGCTGATATCCAAATGCGTTTTCGCTGATATCAAAACAGAATATATGAAACCAGGCCTAAACCCTACATACCAAACCACACTTTACTAGCAAAATCAACACTTCAACAGTTCACAACATCAACATAACACATTAACTAAGGGATAATAAATTTACTAAAACATCAAGACTTCAAATTAAGCATAATTAATTTACCAAAAAAAGTCAAGGTATAAATGCAATTCAAACTCACTTTAAGATTATCTTTTCTTTGATTAATTAACTTAGCAGCACCAAGCAACATCGTTGTGTGAGCATCATGCCCACATCCGTGCATTTTACCATCAACTTTGCTCTTATGCTCCCACTCAACTAGCTCCTACATATATGAATAAACAATAAAATTAAAAAAAAAATTACAAAAAAGTAACATAATTATAAAGAAGAAAACAATACATGTATGAATAAAAACTTAAAATAAATAAGGAATTAATAACACCTGCAAAGGGAGGGCATCCATATCAGCTCGAAGAGCAACAACAGGGGAAGAACCGGTTCCAATTTGAGCAACGAAACCCGTTTTAGCAAGTGGGTAAATATAAGAGATTCCAAATTTGTCAAGTTCAGCCCGAATAAGAGCACTGGTGTTGTGTTCTTGGAATTTGAGTTCTGGGTTTTCATGGATTTTCCTTCTTATTGACACTAACCAATCTTTATCCTCTTTCGCTGAGCTCAAAAGCTTTGCTGCGTAATTTTGGTCGAAATTGAGCTCAATTGCAAATACTGAATCGATACGTTGATACAGAAGAACAATACCCAAAATATGGGGAATCAAAATAATTCTCATCGAAATCCCACTGTGTTCCACAAAAGAAAATTCGTCAACGAAAGCAAAAGGTCACCAACGTTTGGAAATCGCCATCGACTCCGTTGAGATTTGAAGCCTACTACACCAATGTGTTAGTGTTGGATCCGGTTACATGGTAATACAGTGCTTAGTTAGTCATTGTATTGGTAATTCACCAAAGTCAACTTTATCTTAATTATTGTGGTGGGATGTTGGGGGCTTGATGATATGGTTGGATTAGACCGGACAAAAAAATAGATTCGAGTTAGTTTTGAATTATATAAAATAATTTTGAGTTGTTTTTGAAATCAAAATTATATTATTTATATTTAATATAGGTTATATGATTTAAATTTAAATAATTATAAATCGACTTATTTTTTAAATTATAATTTTATTAAAATTAATTTTTGTAAACACTTGCACTTTCATCATGAAAGTCCAAAAAATATATTCTATCATATAAGAATTCAATTAAACAAGTTCAAGAATTAATTTGTCCAGAACCAATAACGTCCCAAATTGTCAACAATATAAGATATTCCACTTAATCGTTTTAAAAGAAAATATATTTTAATCGGACCAGTCAGTGAAATTCCACAACGATGATGTTCCAACAATGAATAATAAATCGGAATAATAAATGATGGAACCATGTTTTAAATGCAGATAAAGTTAACAGTATAACGTCACCAAAGTAACGAGTACAACAGTGATTATTCAATGTAATAACAAAGAATGGAATAACAAAAGAAATCACCAAGAATAACACTTCTTAGTGTACTTGATAAGAAAAAGTTAATTTCAAGTAAACATTAATTAACAATAAAGTATTCTCTTCATGAAAAAGAAAGAATAACACCCCTTACTACTTTTATGGTTTTCAATATTATCTTAAGTATTAAATATAAAAAGATTTTTACTTTTAATAAAATATAATATATTCTATTTATAGGATTTTACTATACCTACAAAACAACATTATCTAATAGAATATAATATATTCTATTTATAGAATAACTTTAATAAAGTGTTACTTTTATATAAAAGATATTTCTATTTTTTATCAAATAAATAACAAAGCATATAATTGAACAAAATACGAAAGTGACTTCCAATACAAAAACTTCCAAGCCACATATTTCTATATAAAATATTTTAGTCGTTTTTCAATCCGAGAATATATAGATAATTAATATTATAATTAATGTTATACAATCATTATCTTAATACTTATACATAATCCTAAAACGTCTTATATTAAAGAACGGAAGGAGCAGGTAATATAAGCAGGACGTACAAAAGTTTCCTACTAAGACCATTGCCTGAAGCAGACTGTGACTAAGACCATCCATCCATCCATCCATCCGGTGAAAGCAGCCAAGCCAGCAATTCAATTAGAAAAAGTCTTGGCGGACAGATTTTATAGAAAAGGAAAATTGGACATTTTTTAATTTATTATTATTATTTTACTTGTGACTCTCAAAAAATGTATAATATTTATTTCAACAAATTTTTTTTATAAAATATAATATTTTAAATACATATAGTAACTAGCAGAATATACGTAATTGTACATTCACAAGTAAAAAAAATAAATATAAGCAGGACGGACAATTTTCCTGTCTATAAAACCTGTCCGTGTAGAACTACTGATTCAATTAGGCTCAACCAACCCAGTTCAGCAAATCCACTTTCAACATACCAAAAAGTGCCCCTTTTATTATCACCCCATAATACTAAAAAAGCCGATTGCATTTGAACTAAGATGCCACTACTATAAATTAATATAAACATTAGAAGAAGGTCAACGATCCTATCATTGTTGCCCTGCTGCTCGGCCAGCTAACATTAACACAAATAATTATACAAGAAAGAGCTCTCCTCAAGGAAACCTTATAATAAAAGGCGTCCGCAAATGCCAACAACTACTATTACCAAACCTACAGTCAGAAGTGTCCCAGGAATACGTAGAGATGATGAAATTGAGCTCAATACCAAAGAAGGTGCCTTCAAGAACTCAGAGAGAACCTTAATTCTTCCAATTGGAAACCCATCCTTTCTCCTCACATTCAAACTCGGTTCTTGAGAAACTTCTCTGTTACGATAAGGTTTGACATGGGATACTTCCTCAGTCTCATCTGTTGTAGAAGCAGTGGCAGTGGCAGAATTATGCTTCTTCGCAGCTTCTTCAGCCTGCACATGCTCAATTTAAAGTAGTTCAGAATCCCACATAAGCATAATGAATAATGGAACACAAGCGTCATGGGAAAATGATCTCTTACCTCAATCACCAAAGGTTTTACTTCACAATTTTCTTCACCATAGCTCAAATCTTTAGGCTTGCTACAAGAAACTGATCCAACTTTAAGTTTCGTCTGTAATCGAATTCTTTTTGGTGCAGTACCTTGTGTCACAGGATTTTGGGCACTTGCTTGACTACGTGGTTGGCGAGTCCTTATTTTAATTCCAGTACCAATATTATTATCACTCCCCACTGCATTGCTACCACTAAAATTATAGACTTGGTCACCAACAGCAACCGCAGATAAAACACCTGTCCTGTTTGGCAGAGATAGCAGATTTCTCTGTGATTCATCATTGCTGAAATTAGGAGTTATGCACTTTCCTTGAAAAACAGCATGGCCTTCTTTCCTGAAATTAGGAGTTATGCACTCTCCTCCTTGAAAAACAGCAGGGTCTTCTTTTATGCACTCTCCTTGAAAAACAGCATGGCCCATCTGCAAAAGGTGCGTACTCTGGGCCTCCGAAAAAAATCCCCGATAGAGCTGGAGTACACAAGAGGAACATGAGTTTCAAGTTCTAGAAAAAAATTTAGAAGTAAAAGAAACAAGTCCAACATGCTGAATCATTTAAAATATCCACCACCCCCTCCAGGAATATTGCATTCCTATACCTGTCCTTGGGCTACTTCCACGTCTGACTCGCTGCATGATCCACTATCCTTGGCAAATTTGGGGGTTTCACTTTCAACACCAGAAATATGGTGAGTGGCAGAATCTTCATCTGAACTAACTAAAATTGAGTCCAAGAATTCAGCAATATCCCCAGAAATTGTACGGCACTGAAACTGAACTCCGTTGTTGTCATTACTGAAAGTGGTGGGGCTATGAAAGTAGGAAGATCCAAGCTCATTCATCAACTGTGAGTGTAACGGGGAGAAGATTTTTGAATCAGGAGGCTGTGGCAGATCATAAAAACCTCTCAATGCATTTTCCAAGTATGGATCCGGCTGCAGAATGAAACAAGAAAAATATACAAGTACTTAATTGAAGACTAATTTAGAATCAAGGTTGCACAATTTAAGATAAAATCAGCTTCTCTCCTCACCTGGATAGCATCTAGCACTTGACCTTCAGCCTCATCAGCAGCACAGCAATGGCTGTACTGATCCATAGTTAAAGAGTAGTCATGAATCGTCTTTTTAGCATTTTCATCTGCACACCCTTTAGTACTTACAGATTCCATTGGGGGTTGTCCACTCAACATTGGGGTCTCTGGGTCTGATTGAGTATCTTCAGCATAAGATTTAACAACAGTAGAAGAAGAAACATTCTGCTCAACATCGTAACAGTTTGAACTTTCAGCCATCTCATCTTGCTTCCCGTCATGCTTCTTAAAAAGACGACAGAGTACAAATGCATTCTGCATGAGAAGAAGACATAGCAAAACAATCATAATCTGAATTTAGCCAGGATATTCAAAATCTAAGTAAAGAACAACTTCTAAAAAAAATTGGAGGTGAAGAAAAATCAGAATCTCCATAAACTACAAACAAAACAAAACAAAACAGAAACTTGTATTATGAGTTAAAGTTCAAACTAAGCTGTTCAGTCTGTTTCTTTAAAAGCTCAATCAACTCTTATCCCTTTACTTCCTTAAAAATACATGAATTTAATTGCACTAAATCTTATACAATAATCTTTCATCACGATTTCAATACCGATTTGGTAAGCATTGCATCATTAACAACTAATATACATGCATCCCTCCCCATGCCCATCAATTTTGAGGTGATATACTCAACCTTGGAACTCTCTATGACAGGAGTGCACAGTAACTTTTTCAAACGAGTGATTGAACTAATCAAGGTAAGTCAACCATCACTTTTACAATAACTTACTCTTAAATACCAATTCAACTATATATTCAAAACACATAACTGAATGTAGCAGCTGAATAGCAATATAACCTAACAGATTAAAGATAGAAGATATTGATGAAATAACGCAAGAACTAAGAAAATTATACAATAGCTTCAATATGAGAAAAAAAGAAACACTACAGAAAAACCCATAAGTAAAAGATTAGGATCAAATGTTGAACCTGTCCAGGATGTGTGCCATTAAGGGCCTCATCAGTAGCGCAGTACTCATGGATTACCCAATGAGTCCTCTCACCGTTAGGAGCTCGACCAATATAGAAGACTAGAGTCTTCTTCCTCCCAATCACATTCCTTCCTTTACTTGACTTGATAAACCTGTCTTTACCTGTGGCTTTCCAGTACCCAGCCACCGTCGCTCTGTTGGATCGCTGTCCGTTCTGATACTTCCGATCTTTGGGACAGAAAAAGAACCACTCATTGTCAATCGATTCTATCATTGACAAATCTGAATTCATTATAAGAAGAAAACAAATTAGATTACATCATCCCAATCAGAACATACCCCTAATTTAACCTACACAGAAATACACTTTTTGTCTTCCATACACAGATTGAATTGAAAATAAACAGAAAAGGCTCAAAGATATAGCAAGAGAAACAAAAGCACTATTCTTGATCATCTCAACAAAAACGTGGATAATAATCCAACACCCAAATCATAAAAACTTAATACAAACACAAAGCAATGATCTTTACTAATAACTTAATGACGAATCAAAGAAAAACACCCGAATTTAAAGTAAGAAAGAAAACAATAGTAACAGTGTACCAGGTAAATCCCAAGGCTCGCATTTACAAACATCAACCTCTCGTATAACACTGACTTCCTTCTCAAATCCATCGATCTTTAATCTTAGGTAGTGATTTATGAGTTCTTCGTCCGTCGGCCGGAATCGGTAACCTACCGGCAAAGTCCCCAAAGGCAATACGGTCATTTTTCCACCCAAAATTCAGAGAAAATGATAGAGAAGAAGAGAAAAGTGAAAAGAGAAAAGCTATATATATATATAATTGGGGGAATAATTGAGTAGATGAGAGGAATAAACCCTAGTGGAGGAATTATGAATTGGGAAGAGAGAGAGAGAGAGAAAAAAAAGAAGATATACTGAGAAAATTCAGTGGGGTTTCAATTTCTTATACGTATTAATTCGCAGGTGAATTTCCCAGAAATTGAGGAAAGAGAGAAATATGGAGAGATGAAGAACTAGTAATTACTGAGGTGGAGGGTGGAGGGAGCTTAAGGAGTAGGAATAAAATCAAACCGTGTTTGTACAAAATCTATATACCGCGTACAATAATTGTAGTAGGGCAAAAGGGAGCGGGCAGGGGTAGAATGGAGAGTGAAGAATTGGGAGGAGGCGTACCAAGGAAGCTGAAGATAATTAGTCATCTGACCAATGTGGAGATTCCACGTCACATTCCAGGTATGGTGAGTTGAGAATTGTGAAGTAGTAAATTGGGAAGATGGAGGATGGTGTAATAGTAAATTCGGTTTAACGAAGAAGGAGCTAGGAAGAAACCAGAGCTGCCAGCTCAGCTGGGCTACTTTATCACTTTATTGGTTAGTGGCTTCTCATTACATTAAAATAATGATACTAAAAGGTCACATAATACTCACGCGCATATATATTTGTGGGTCTCACATATCACACATGCATATTTATAGATTTCATATGTTAAGCTGGGTCTCACAGTATGCATGTGTTTAAATACGAACATTATATGAATCTTTTTTATGTGAAAATAACATTATTAATAATTACCACAATCTACCAATACCAATAGATATATTAATAACTCATTAAGTACATCCATAATGCAATAGGTCACAATAATAATAGTATAATTTATCTAACATCTTAAATAGGTAATATCTTAAATAAGAAAATATTATTTTCACATGAACGTGAGTGATACCTCACCTATTTTCTTGTCATGAAATAAACTGCTCATTTAGTTTGGAAATTATATAAAGTGTTATTAATTTTAGTGATGTATCCAATGCAATTACATTTACAATTTTTATACATTTAATTTGGAACAAATTACCAAATCCAATTTGAATTGGTTATTTATTTAAATATGTGTAATTGAGCTTAAATAAACTAAAAATGGCCTCGAGGACCTTGACCGGCTGAGCATATCTAGGAGGGTTGTCTCTATTCTAGATTCACACAATCACATTATAGGGACGGACCAAGCTAGACTATTGTGAATTACTATGATTATGAAATATTTCATCTATTTTATTAAAAAAAAAAGAAGTTATACTACATGTTAATTTTTTATTTTTTTTTCATTCTATTTATTATCATGCTTAAATGATTAAATTTATTATTATAATTTTATTAATTGTAAAATGATTAAATTTATGGAAGTATCTAACTTAAAGTCTATTTTATTTTTCCAACTAAATCGAAACAAATTGTTACTAATATTTTAACTTTTAACTAAATCTCAAGTGGATTTTTTATTTTTAACTAACTAAATCGAATCATTAACTTTTTTAAATAAACTTTTGTTGAAAAAATGGAATAATAGTAGTGTGGGACCCAAAGTATTGTAGGATATTATTAAAATTCAGATTTTCCCGTGAATAAAATCCCTCACTTTCTACTTTTCTGTATAGAATAGAATATAGTGGAAAGGGAATGGAAGACCCCATCTCTCTCCATTTTCTTCTGAATAAATTATGATTACCATTTTTAAATTTATTATTAACATTAGTTAATTTAACAATATTATATCACAAATAATAAATTAAAAATATCAAATTTTTTATAAAAATTTTAAATTAAATATATTGAGAAAATTTTGACATTTTAAATTAGAAAGAGGGGATTGATTGGACTAGACGAACCCTTTTTCTTCTTGGCCGGCCCGGCCCGGCCGTCATGGGAGAATAATTTAAGGAATTAAAATTTGTGTATGATTTATCATCAATCATCTTGTAGAGATAATAAGCCACAATCTCTAAAGCATTCAACAACCTTTTTAAGTTGGCAATTATGATATTATATGTCATCCTTCAATTGTAGGGTCATCACCAAGTCTCAAAATAATCTCGAAGTCATAATTTATTTTTGAATAAATTAAAATTTAAATTGTTATCAATGTCGATAGAATATAAATAATACAAATAAATAAAGTCTATTTTAGAGTAAATTAGTTAATTGATCGATAAATCTTACTACAAATAAATAAACTTCATACTAACCACTTTCAACAATTTTATATCCCAATTAAATTAAATGCACGTCAGTCGCAATTCCCATTCGGCATAAAAAATGGTGTATAAATCATTTTCTAAAACTAAAAAAAGAAAAAGAAAAGGAACTCCATTTGTTGACACATTTTAGACAAACCAACAAGTGAAGGCGAGTCAGTTATACATGTATAGTTCAACCTCACTATACAATAAAATGGTGAACACCTACTACTATCAAACTAAATCTCTCTCCACAAAATGTATACAAATTCTACGTCTCTATTTCTTCTGTTTTACCTTTCAATATATCCTTTCTTATTGCAGAGGACTAAAAGAACACACTGAAAACTGACATAAACATACCCGTACCATCAACTGGTCTCAGACAGTGATGGCTATCAGCCTCTTCTATAGAGGGGAGAAGAAGAAGCAAAGGCATCACTCATCAGCTCGCCATTTGAAAAGCTGCCCGAAACATGTATTGCCTAATGTGCAAGAACTAAGCATCTTAAAATCACTTGTCCAATCTTAGCCTTTTAGAACTTTTATTGGCCGTTTGAGAATCACAAAATCATCATCTGCCTCGTCAGCCCTCGATCTTTAGTCCTTCATCTTCTAAATCTTTTTTCCACACGTCGCGTACATCTTCTTTTAATGCATGCATACATGTTATGATATAAGCCGAGAGCATGGCATTCTAACGGGTGAAAATACCACAGTAAGTCGAGCATGATCAGAAAGACAATAGTCTTCAGGCCACATTCCTTTCTCAACTTCAGTGGGGAAGAGAACTGCATTATTCACACTAAAACCAATAGTTTGCTCTGTACCATCATCTTCCTGGATCTCATTGCTTATCTCGTCTCTCTGATCAGACCGTGTAGGATTCCATATTCGCAGCTGCAATGTCATAATTCATTAATATAAACAACAGGGACTATAATTTTGAATGTCATTACATTTTTCAATGTAATTATTATTCTGAGACCAAAAAGATAATGTGCAAGAAAGCATACTCAGCGAATAAAAAAATTCTAACACAGTAATTATAGAGGATCCAACCAAGCATTAAGATAAGAAATCAATAAAGCAAACTGCTGACCCTCTAAGGGTCGAACACCCTGGAACTTCATAACATCCTTTCGTTTTACATGATACCAAGCCAGGTGGCAAATTTAATTTTTAGTAGCATGAATTGATAAGAAATTTGAAACATAGAAGGTACTGATGCTATACAAATTAATTCAGAAGCATAATAAAATTGACAATATGTACCTGAAATTCTTTGTAATCAAGGATGCAATTTCCATCAATATCTGCTTGCACCCACAAGTCTTTTGTCTCATCGGTGCTCAGACCATAGTGATGGCCAATTATATTAAGCTGTACAATTACACAAGTTTAGTAGGATTACATAATTAATGCACGAAATGCCTAACATGACTAATGAACAAATCTAACAATAGAAAAACACACACGTATAAGGAAAATCATCAATTAACATACCTGGCGCAATGCGTCACAGAAACCGGAGTAAGTAATGTAATCACCATCGCTATCAGCCTTTAAAATGGCAAACGCATCACTCGCTGTCAATGATGCCCGCCGAAGTTGATACTGCAAAACAGCGAGAACATAATCAAGATGATATTCAGTTTTTAAACAAAAAAATATTTTGGAAGAACAAGACCAAGGAAAATACATCTTTCAATTCTATGCACTATGTTTAAGGATTTGATAGTGACAATTGAGAATCCTTGTTTTAAAATACAATAGGACTTTGATGACAAAAGAATCTTACAAAAAGTTGCTTACAAAATGACGTGACTGATTGTGGTTAGTTGCTATTACTAGGCCCACCCATGTATGGTGGATCATCCACTAATTAAAATGCCACATCATTTTGTTTGTAAGCTTTTTTTTGTCACCGTAGCAGCACTCTTTAAAATATGTATATTTTGTTCACGCATAAGTACACCCTTGCACTCCTATTTCAACAACAGTGCCAATTAACAAGGGAATGCAAGAAGTTTCACTTGCAATATGAGCCAATTCCACTGCAGATAAAAAAATAAATTATTCTTCCTCCAGAGGTGAAGATAATTTTTAATATAAGTGATAAAAAAATGGTGGATGCAGCAAGGATGCCTAATTCTAGCACAAGCTGCTTTAAGACTTTTGCTTGATTAGTGAAGCAAGTCGCATATATTTTCTGTAATTTATTTTATTTTATTTTATTTCTTGATAATAATAACAGATTTAATGTACTGGTACTCAGGTACTGTTGTTTGCATAATGTACTGCTTAGTAGTGTTTAATCACCTAATGACAAAAGGGGGACAGACAAATGGGAGAAAGTCTATGGAATGGACGGATACTTAGGTGCATCATCTATATTTCACGACTTTCATGAGCATTTAATACACCATTTCTAATCCCCATTCCAATAACAAGATCTTTAGTGAAAGGAAGAGAAAATAAAACTCTGATATTCCAACATAGGTTTTGAGGACTGGTACCAAGTATTAGAACTTAAAAAAAACTGTCTAGCACATAATTTCATGCCTACAAGCCAGATAATCGGAAAAAAACAACAAGAAGAGCAACAAAATCAACATTCATTGAGCATCTAGAATGGATTTCATAGTAGGATTAGAAAGCATAAGAGTGAATTTGGGACCGTCATTCTTAGAGTTAGATTGAGTTTTGTGTTATTGTTAACCATCACAAAATTAAATGTTAAAGGATTAGTTCTGCTGATTTACAAAATGATATCCCTTCCAAAATCTTGTCCTCACTTAAAACGACTCTTCTCCTTCCTGGTTGTAGCCCCTACTGCTGTGCCTTTAACTTTAAATTATTATATTTAACATAGTCGACATTTCTAAGGATCGCCCATGTATGTAATCAACAATTTGGTCTTAAAGAACATTTAAGGTGTATAAATATGAGTTGCAAGCCAAAACCTATAAATTGATAGACATTAAAAATACTTCAAAATATAAAATGACATGAATAGCTCAAAAAACACATACAGGAGCTTCCTACTTCTATGGTTGCGCAGGATCTCCCAAGTTTCATGAAGCTGAACAGCATGAAATTGTTTCAATGCAGAAGATAACAAAAGTATCCAAAAGAAAGAACATAACAGACCATATATTATACACTTCAAGGATTGAGAACAATCAAGACATTCTTAGGAGCTTGCTCTTCCTAAGACTAACTATCTACTCGACTTTAATAATTTTGGACCATTGAAAAGATACAAGGGGGTTTAGTGAGTCAATGATTCTGTCTAGGTGCCTCTGTACTAGAACTTCTGCTAGTGTTTTTATCAAGTAATTAGATTAGAAATAACAGCTCTACCACAGATTACAAGTAATAAAGTATGCTGCATGGCCTCAATTAAAAACTAAAAACTACCACTCCTTGGCTTCTGATCATCATTTCATGCTCCTCTACTTTTAAAAGTAGCATGTAAGCATCATTAATAGAACTGCACATCAAAGGTGAAAGGTAGAAAATACAAAGAAAGAAATAGAACTGCTCACCTTGAACATGCCAAACACTGTTTCACTCCAACTGATTTTCAGTACTTTCCGGTATCGGTTAGGATTGAGAAGCCATATAAAGTCCACACCACATATATTTCCCCGATGATTACGATGGCTAACCCACTGCGTAGAAGAAAGATAGATGAGAAACATGTGTAAAATTCTATCATGTGATTTTATGGATAAACTGATAAAGTGATTTGAGATTATGATCAGTAGAACGTTGCTGACCTTGTCTGCCTCTGCATCGGTGTACTGATGAGCTGTATCATACGATGATACAAATCCCTGGGACCTGAGGAACTTGTAAACATGGCCTCTCTTGCTTCCATTCCAGTCGCTGAAAAGGTAGCAGAAATTCATAACATGAGAATCAAATGTAATTTTACATTGGCATGGGAGTTACAGAACAAGACAGTAACAAAACAAAAAATTACCCGCACAGTAGGATTGGCAAGGGATTAAGCTTGTTTTCTTTCTGATATGATTCGACATGCTGCAAGATTTTGTAGACCTATAAAAACACATCATCCAGGTTAATACTGGAAAGAGCAGAGAATATGATACTGAACAATTACTGAATGAGAGAATACAGCACAAGATCTTGACTGAAGCAATTATTCTACCTGACGCAATCGTTCCAAGCACAAACTTGAATCATGAGGAAATAATAAGTGGGTGTTTACTATAAGGATTTCTTGCCGAACATTATTGCTTCTATATTGTGAAAATGGCGTGACCAGTTCAACATGTAACAGCTGAGCAACACGATCTCCAAAACCATTCAAGAGCAACTCTCGATGGTTAATAACTCGAAAGTAATCTTTATGCACGGCAGTCAGCAGACCTATTAATACCAATAGCAATCACCTTAAATTGAGTAAAAGGCAAATTTTAGAGTAGCAAAGTTATATTATTTATTCCACCAAAAGTTATATCACACTAAGTCAATCATGACATATATAAATATATACATATATAAACTAATGTAGCACCAAGCAATCCTTTAAAGTGTGTGCGAAAGGCCGCACTACCATCCTTTTCCATTTCTCTTTTCAGGGAATAAATAAACAAAAAAATAATAATTTAACTAGTTTTCTCCACAGTACCCGAAACTAAGGGAAGATAAACGCCTTTTCATGTTCAATTGTTCTTTCCTTAATAATACAATGAAGAAATTAGATAATTGAGAAATAACTTGGTTCTCCAACCTGGAGAAACAGGTCAATCCATAGAATGGACATCCAATTGGCAACTTTGACATCCAAAAGAATGCCTACATATTTGAAAAGATAAATTTAATAAAAGCAATAACCCAAAATTCTTTTGAAATATTACATCCAAAATGGAGATAACTATCCAAATTGTGTAAAATGAGACATGGGAGGAACATACCATCACCGCGGTTGTTGGTGCGTGCAAGATTGAAATTGATATAGCCAGCATCTCCAAGTCTCTTCTTATACATATTAACTAACTCTTCATTGCCAACCCAAAACTCCTTCATTAATAAATATAAATAAACATGTTAGTAATGCCATGGTTTCATTTATAGCCTCCTCCTAAAATCCCTTTTCACATTCATAGATTTCATTCTAATACAAAAGTGGGCATATAAAATTAAACAAATATAGAAAGTGAATAACAATAACAATTACAATACCTGGAGGCAGATAATGGAAGAACTTTCATACAACAACAAATCCAAAATCCTGTGGTTCCTGTTAATCCAGTTAGCTCTGTAATCGCTTTCTCTGCAATTCTGATCCTGCTCTTCCAAATAAATTAATTCATATTTAAAAGGACTCTCAGAAATTCAAAGGGAATGCAAAATTCAATAGACATAGTAAATAGAAAAACAAAAAGGGGTTTTAAAATTTGAAAAAACATAAACCTCGAGATCGAGTCTCTTGTAAATGGGAGCAAGGATGTTGAAGGTAGTGCAAGAAAAACAAGTCGGGTCAGTGATGGAAGAAGAAATTGCATAGGTACCGATTCTGGGTATTCTCCCTTTTGCCATCCCTCCTCCTCCTCCTCCTCCTCTTCTGTTCTTCCTTCCCATTCCTCCAATACCTCTCTTATATATTATATGTGACCATGTGGGTTGTCTATGTATGTGGTGAATTTTTAATTTTTTAAAAAAATCGAATTCAAAATTCGAGCACAAACAAAACAGACACCGACAGGCAGCGACAGGCAGGCAAATCCAAAGAATGAAAAAAGACGGTGGAAGAATATGGGGAAAACTGAATATTCTAGGCTTTTGTCGGGTTGGGTTCGTTTAATTAATTCAGGGTCGACGAACACAATTAACAATGCGCCAACAATATTATTTTCATATATTTGGAGAGATGTTCTATCTATGTCATAAGAGAGAGATGGAAAAGAAACAAAACAAGTTTTTAGGATAGAGAAACTGTTAGTCGCTCGGTTCCTTAATATAAATCGTTTTAGATAAATGATTTTGTTATTTAATATAAATCATTTAAAAATTTCAAATAAATATTAATTGTTTAGTTTCTAATATTATCCCAAGTATTAAATATAACTTTAATTCTCTCACTATTTTTTATCCAATAAATAATAATCTCTTATTCCAATACAAGGGCAATATAGACAATTGATATTATAGTTAATGTTATACAATCATTACCTTAATACTTGTGCACAACCCTAAAACGACCTATATTAAGAAACGGAAAGAATATATTGGAAGAGAGAGAGAGTGGACGTAATCATTTCTACTGCTATATTTATTTGTTTGGGATGCGATCCAGTTAGTATGAAGTTTATTTTTTGATAAATTAGTTAATTGACCAATATAATACTGACACACATAGAGTCTCGCTTGTGTGTCAGTACTTTATTGGCCAATTGATCAACTTACTCAAAAATAAATTTCATATTAACCACTTCTATTTGTTTGGTATCTGGTTCCTTTATCGATTGATTAATATATTACTACCACGCGGATTAATTTTATGTTAATTACTTTCATTTATTTGTAGTTTTTCTACTTATTTATTTAGGTCACATTACAAAATTGTTATTCGTATTTTTATATTTTAGAAATAATGTGTATATTAATAAATTTTCTAATATTAAATTCTAAATATAGAATAAATTAATATAGGATAATGTATATCTCATGTATTTACATAGCTCCCTATTTATTATTGACATAAAGATTTAACGATATTACCATTTAGATGTTATATGAGCCCTAAATTTTAAGTTCCAAAATAATATGCATTACATCAAAATAATTTAAACCCTAAATTTTAGTGCTGAAGATGAAAATTTTATTAAAACTCAAAAATTTAGGTGTATTTAATTTAAAATAAAATTTAAGGTACAAATTGGTTTTTCTTTTTTTGAGAAATAATATAAATGTATATTAACATAAAGAGACAATTTTACAATTTGTCCATTTATTTATTAGAGTGGTATTATTATATTTGTTCCCGCTATATATATAATTGTTAACGGTTAAAAAAACCGCTAAAAGTAAAAGCCGGCGGTGGGGGAACTCAAGCGCTACGCACCGTCATCACTCGCTAGCGTGCGTACTGCGTACTGCGTACTGATAAAGTAAGCTAATTGTATTGTTTGGGTCCCATTAATGGTACATTAACTATTAATTAATTTTGTAAGACCTATTTTATAATTATTATTTTTTGAGTGTCTTTTTGCATTTTCCAGTTAGATTCTTATTTAAACATTATAACTTGACCAATATTATTTAAATATAGATATAATATAATAGGGATACTTTAAGTGCATACTTTTTTATTTAATATATCTTGTACAGACGGACCGGACGACAGTTCAATCCATCGCATATATTAGAGAATCACCGTCTTAACTTTTAGCAACGAATCAAACCATCGCCATAACATATAAACCGTTTATCTGTTTTATAGCGACGGATCAAATCGTCGCTCGGTGTCCGTCGATAAAGATGATAAGCAGGATATGTAAAATAAAGGAGTATGCACTAGAAACGGACTGTTATATAATAATTTATCTATCCCATAATAATAATTTTTATATAAAAAAAACTGTGAATGTATGTGCTGATGAAATTAAAAGGTTTTAAACTTTAATTTTTTTTAGTAAAAAAGGAAAAAAATAATTTAGTATTAAAAGATAATTTAAATAGAATATAAATAAAATATCAATTCATTTGAGTTAACTCATAAAAATAACTCGATCAATTAAATTAATTTTTTTTACGCTTTTAGATATAAAGATTGATGACACCTTTACACCTTACATAAGACTATCTAACCCGATGATTTTCAGTCATTTGTCCTCCCATCCATGTCAAGATTTTAGCTAGCAGCCTAGCATAGAACCGGTAAAGGTAATGATTCATTTGCCGCCACTTGGCCAATGAAAGGACCTATTTTGATTTACCTTTTGCAATTTATATATATATATATAGACAGATCTAGTCAGGAGTCTCGGATTTTGTTAAAATATAGATTTTTTTTTTTGTTTTTTTTTAAAACAATTAAAAAAAAGTTTAATATTTTATGGAACTGAAATTTTTTCATAATACAATATTTTGGGTATGCTTTGGATACATATAACAAAATATATATATGCAAATCTGTCTAAACATATTTTGTTATATATATCCAAATCACACCCAAAATATATCGTATTATAAAAAAAAAATTCAGCCCATAAAAAAATATTAAAAAAAATTAGTTGTTTAAAAAAAAAAAAAAAAGTCTCGGACGATACTAAAATGCGAGAGTCCTGACCGAATCGGACCTATATATATATATATATATATATATATATATATATATATATATATATATGGGACTAGGCTTGAAAAAGAATCGAATTGATCTCGAATTTTGTCGAATTTGAACCGAACTCGAATGCTATTAGTCGAATTCGAACATATTCGAGTAATATGATTGTATAAAGACTCACGTGTGAGTTCAATCGTTAGTTGTTCAAGAACATGATCGAATTCACGAACAGTTCGTGAACATAGTCGAACACGATGATCGAGTTAGCGAACATTAACAGTTCTTAAACGTTCACGAACACATGCTCGTTCGCAAACGTGATCAAATTTGCGAATATTTTAACAAACCGCATCGGTTGATTATATTTTCAATTTCCAAGTTGGCTAATAAATTTCACATGTAAGAAATCAAACCACTCGAACTCATGTTAGAAATCGAACTACTTGAACCGATCTCGAACTGAACAGAACCGAACTGTTCACGAATACAAACGAACCGAACTACATTTTCGCGAACATGCATGTTCGATTGAGCAATCGAACGTGAAACCATGTGCAAACTCGACTCGACAAGGTATATGTAAGACCCCGAATTTTATGAAATAAAAGTATTCAATTTTTCTATTTTGGTAAATAGTTAAATTGATAAAAGTTTAAAGTTAAGGGTGACATTTGAAAATTTTTCAAAGTAGGCAAGTTGTCATAAAATAATCGGTAGAAGATTATTCAATATATATATATATATATATATATATATATAATGGAACCAACCTGTGATGGTGAAATGTTGGTGGGAGGGGAACACGTGGGGCCCATATGTATTGAAAATCTGAATTTAGAAATGGGGGAGGGGGAGAGTAACGTAAATGGAAGGTAATATATATATATATATATATATATATATATATATATATATATATATATATATATATATATCATGTGATGGAAATGAAATGGTGGGTGGTGGTGGAGTTACGTATATGGGAGGGCACACTTTCCTTTATTGGTTGTCTAAGTTTTTGTTTTATTATATGTAATAAAAATGAAATTTTTTATATAAAGCAGAATACTTTTATAAAATTATTTGTTTTATTAGACTATAAATAGAATATATTATATTACATTATGCGTAGTAAAATCTTTTATATAAAATGTAATACTTTTTATAAAGTTATTTGTTTTATTTAATTATAAATAGAATATAATATATTTTATTATGCATAGTGTTTGTATAAATCTTTGCGTAGTAAAATCTTTTTATATAAAATAGAATACTTTTATAAAGTTATTTGTTTTATTAGATTATAAATAGAATATATTATATTTTATTATGCATAGTATTTGTATAGTATTTGCGTAGTGTTGGCGTAGTAAAATCTTTTTATATAAAACAAAATACTTTTATAAAGTTATTTGTTTTATTAGATTTTAAATAATATATATATATATATTATATTTTATTGCATAGTATCCTTTCCATTCTCCTATAAATAGGATGCTTAGTTAGAATTGAAAACACACCAGAAATTCAGAGAATTCTTCTTCTATAATCTTGAGCCTATTTCTTTAGAGTTTAAGAAAGCTTTGAGCGTAGTGCAAGTTTTCTTCAAGTATATCCTCACCCTACCAGTCGGAATACTCTTCTTTCTAAGGTAAGGGGTGTTATTTTTATTCAATATTCGCTTGGAATAATATTTTCTTTCATACTCTGTAGTATGCAAGTAATATTATTTCGTTTTAGATTTTGAATTTTATACTCGTAAGGATTATTATTTATTTTATATTCTAAAGAGAAATTATATTTTTCATATTCGTATGAATATTATTATCGTTCAATATTCATTGTTTTCGTTTAATATTCGTAATGAATATTATTTTCGTTTAATATTCGTAAGGAATATTATTTTTATTTAATATTCGTAAGAAATATTATTTTTGTTCAATATTCGTAAGGGATATTATTTGTTGTATTCGTAAGGGATATTATTTACTTCGTATTCATGAAGAGAACTTTTGTTATTCCATTCCTTATTATTATGTTGAAATAACCTGTCTATGCGAAGTACCGCATACATGGTAAAATTCTTCTATTATTCCATTCCTTATTATTATGTTGGAATAACCTGTCTATTCGAAGTACCGAATACATGGTGAAATTCTTATATTATTCAATTTCTTATTATTATGTTAGAATAACCTGTCTATGCAAAGTACCGCCTACATGGTGAAATTCTTCTATTCTTCTATTATTTATTATTCTGTTGGAATAACATGTCTGTGCGGTCTATCGCATGCATGGTGAATTCTGTTGTTATTTAATTCTTTATTATTCTGTTGGAATATCCTATTGGTGCAATTTAAACTTGACTGGTTCCGCTTCTTTATTATTACTCATTGAAATATCCTCATCGGGTCTTGATTCGCTCGACTTCGGTTCCATTATTTATTATTATGTTGAAATAACTCATCTGCATGCGATTACCTATCGCATGCTTGGTGAATTCTTCTGTTATTCCATTATTTATTATTCTGTAGGAATATCATGTCTGTGCATTTACGCATGACCTGTTCCATTCTTTATTATTCTGTTGGGAATAACTTGTATGTGCAGTCTATCGCATGCATGGTGAATTCTTCTGTTATTCCATTCTTTATTATTCTGTTGGAATAACCTGTCTATGTGGATTACCACATGTATGGTGAATGATCCTTTGTATTCATTCCTTATTAAATTGTAGAAATGATCTGTCTACGTGGATTACCGCATGGCGGGCAAAAATTCATTTGCAGTTTCATATATTCTATTATACTCAGTTGGTTAAAGTTATGGCTTCTATACTCTATGAAATTAGTAGAATATCCTGGATATTTGCGCTTCATCCAGTATCTTTTCATGAAAATATTCTTCTGAGCATACTTGAATTTTATTCCACAAAAAAGTATCATGTTGACAATTTCGACGTTGTTGAGTTCAGGATAAATTAACTTATAAATCTTTAAAATTTATTCTTGAACTTGTTTTATTGAATTCTTATATCATTGTCATCATCCTCATGTTTATATTTTGGTAAAAGTCATCTGTGGCCTGTAGTGCATAGATGGACTTAGTATGATTATGACCAGGGATCATTCGGTATAATCATGACCTATAATATTATAAATGATGTGGTAAAAGTATTTAGTGGCTTGTAATGCATTGATGGACAGTTTTTGGTATGATCATGACCATAGGTTCTCTTCGGCCAAGGGTGCAAAGATGAATTATATTATGGCGTGATCATGACCGTTGATGAAAATACGATTATCTTTGGCCCGTAGTGCATGGATAATCTGTGGTCGTGATACTAATAAATATCTTTGGCCTGTAGTGCAGGGATGGTTCAATGATGTGGATTAATTATTGAGCTGAGTCTCAGCGATGAAATATTAATTCATGGATGTGGTAAAGGTCATCTTTGGTCGTAATGCATAGATGGACTTGGTATGATTATGACCAGGATTATTCGGTATAATCATGACTGTAATTGAAAACACGAATATCCTTGGCCTGTAGTGCATGGATAATTCGTGGTCGTGATACTATTAAGCTGAGTCTCAGCGTTATTGGTTTTACAGTTGTATGAACTGTTGATTTACTTGATTATAAATATGAATTGTGAATTTAATTATAACCTGTGGTGGTTCAGGTGAAGACAGGTGATGAGAGTTCTCTTTGTCATGGGTATAACAAAGAACTGTTGATGGGTATTATAGGAATAAAATATTAATGATGGACTTTTAATCCAAAGGAGATAGTAGACAATATGTTCTACTTGACTCTTCTAATGAATTATTTATTCTGCTACAGTTAAACTTGTTGTCTATTATATTCTATCAGTTGTTATACTGTTGAAGGCTAAGGATAATTTATTCTGCATTATCTTAGTCATAATATTTCTTACTGGGATAGTTGAGCTCACCCTTTCTTTCACTGTTCTCTTGAGGAAATGGGAATATAGCTGGGACGAGTCGGGGAATGGAGTGATGGTCTAGATGATAGCATTAGTAGTCCTCACTATTCTATGAAATAGTGTGATAACAAATGCATTGAGGACTTATTTTGAGTTTGAATACTGTCTAGAAGACAATATTTGTATTAAAACTCACAGCTCATGTTGTATATTTAAGGTTGTATTTGTATTCTGTACCATGTATTTGGCGACCCAAGATGGGTGATGTATACCTATTTTGGGGCGGCCACAATTTAGTATCAAAGCTTAGGGATATGATCCCTGGCTGAGATGTGAGACAAGAACTAGGAGGGGAGAGACGGGGAATTCCTTCGCTAGTATGACCTACCTAAGTTTATTTTGTATTTAATTGGTCGGTCAGAATATAGGGGTATTATGTGGTTTGTCAATTACCCCTTGTTTTGAAACTATATTCTAGAATGATATTTGAAATACAGGAGATGAGAAATGGGAAAATCATGATAGAGCAGAAATAACCGGGAAAGTACAATCCGAAAGAAAGTAAGGTATTCTCATCTCTTCGAATACCAGGTACATACGTAAATTTCGAGGGCGAAATTTCATAAGGAGGGGAGATTGTAAGACCCCGAATTTTATGAAATAAAAGTATTCAATTTTTCTATTTTGGTAAATAGTTAGATTGATAAAAGTTTAAAGTTAAGGATGATATTTGAAAATTTTTCAAAGTAAGCAAGTTGTCATAAAATAATTGGTAGAAGATTATTCAGTATATATATATATAATGGGACCCACCTGTGATGGTGAAATATTGGTGGGAGGGGAACACGTGGGGCCCATATGTATTGAAAATCTGAATTTGGAAATGGGGGAGGGGGAGAGTGTAAGACCCCAACTTTTATGAATAAAAATGAATTTTCTATAAATATCATTTTTGAATATTATGGAATAAATTTGATATAATGTTATAGTTGTGGGTAATATTTATAAATTTTGCAAAGGACGCAAGTTGTTATATAATATTCGATTGATGGGAAATATTCGTTTTAACAGGAATATTCGATGACTGACGGCATAATCATTAGTGGACCCCATGTGTAATTAATTATCATTTGATTGAGAAAACGACAAAATATATTTTATTGAAAATAACGGCGGAAGTTTTACAGTTAATCTTTATGTTGAAGTACTCGGTAGTAAAAAATACGATGTACGCGTGGTTGCATAAGTAATAACGCACCATTCATTATTGATCTTTACGTGAGAAGTCATTCAATTTTATTCAATTATTGTCGATATTTTATATATTATTAAATCAATAATTGAGATGATAGAGTTATTAATATTATTATTTGCAATATTAACGATGTCTAGAAGTTTTGCCAAGGAGAGGTTTGGTCACCTAATTACGCGCCAATAGGGAGAAATCCTTATTGGAAAGTCCCCTCTTTCCTAGGAACGACCTGGTCGTTTAATATTGTGAATTATAATAATGATGATAAATGTTGTCAAAAATATTGAGGGGATTTTTATGATGTATTTATGTAAATTTTGCTTATTTTATGGACCCCCATTTACCCATTTTTCAAAATAATCGGTAAAAAATTATTTTATATAATAAAGGTGGGCCACATATAGGATGAAGAATGGAAATGAGGGTGGGAAAGGTTTACGTATTGGTAAGGGATTGATTATTATATATAAACTAAAGGTATATATATATATATATTTGAAACATGTGGGTGGATGATGAATGATTTTGGCAGGTTATGGGAGAATTTTTCAATCATGCACATTATTGGCCAACCTTTTTCAATTATGCAACATTGTTGACAACTTGTAAATTAGGGTGTATTCTTCTTGGTCAAGGATTTTTAATTGGCATGTGTTCATTTTCTTTCATTGGACAACTCTTTGAGAAGGATTACTGATGCGTTGGAACATTAAAGTCGCGTGATATTCGCCTCATGACTCAGTAAATTATTTAAATGCCTAAAATTAACGTAAATGCTGCGGATAAATTTTTATAAATAGTATCCTTCCATTCTCATATAAATAGGATGCTTAGTTAGAATTGAAAACACACCAGAAATTTTAGAGAATTCTTTTTTATAATCTTGAGCGTATTTTGGCGTAGTCTGAAGTTTTCTTCAAGAATATCCTCGCCTACCAAATTTAATACTATTCTTTTACTGTAAGGGTATTATTTCTTTTTTAAATCTTCATGAAGAGAACTTACATTATTCCATTCTTTATTATTATGTTAGAATAACTTTTATACATGCAAAATCTTTGCATACATGGTGAAATTCTTACATTATTCCATTATTTATTATTCATTGGAATAACTTTCAGTATACGCTGCTACCCTATACTTGGTGAAATTCTTACATTATTCCATTCTTTATTATTACATTGGAACATCACATGCATGCGTAGCTTTTCGTCGGACTGGTTCCGCTTTATTATTCTGTTAGAACATCCATCATCATGCTTTTTTACTGCCGGACTGGTTCCGTCTTTATTATTCTGTTGGAACATCCTGTTTGTGCATTTTACGCCGGACCTGGTTTCGTCTTTATTATTCTGTTGGAATATCCCGTTTGTGCGTTTTACGCCGAACCTGGTTCCGTTATTTATTATTCTGTTGGAATAACCTACCTGTGCAGTCTATCGCAGGCCTGGTGATTTCTTTTGTTATTCCATTCTTTATTATATTCAGTTAGTTAAAGTTTCGACTTCTATACTCCATGAAATTAGTGGAATATCCTTGATATTTGCGCTTCATCCAATATCTTTTCATGGAAATATTCTTCTGAGCATTCTTGAATTTTTCTCTACAAAGAAGTATCATGTTGATAATTTGGACATTATTAGTTCCTGAATAAATTAATTCTTGAACTTGTTTTATTGAATTCTTATATCATTGTCATCATCCTCATGTTTATATTTTTTGAAAGTCATCTGTGGCCTGTAATGCATAGATGGACTTGGTATGATTATGACCAGGAATTATTCGGTGTAATCATGACCGTAATGTTATAAATGGTGTGATAAAAGTCTTCATTAGCCCGTAGTGCATTGATGGACAGTTGTTGGCATGATCATGACCATTGATGAATACACGAATATCCTTGGCCCGTAGTGCATGGATAATTTGTGGTTGTGATACTAATGAATATCTTTGGTAGTAGTGCGGGGATGATGTAGATTATTTATTGTCGAGTCCCAAATGATAAAAGTGATGAAAAATCTTTTAAATCATAAAAGATAGTAGATTTTATTCTCTACTTGACTCTTTTAATAGATTGCTTGTTCCGCTGTAGTTAAACTTGATGTCTATTATATTTTATCAGTTTAACATTGTTGAAGACTAATGATAATTTATTCTGCATTATCTTAGTCATAATATTTTTTACTGGGCTAGTTGAGCTCACCCTTTATTTCACCGTTCTCTTCAGGAAATGAGAACGTAGCCGGGACTAGTTGGGGAATGGAGTGACGGTCCAGATGATAGTATTAGTAGTCGTCACTATTCTGTTAAATAGTGTGACAATAAATGTAATGAGGACTTATTCTGAGAGTGGATATTGTCTAGAAGACAATATTTGTATTAAAAACTCACAACTCTCTTGTTGTATATTAAAGATTGTATTTGTATTATGTACCATATATTTGGCGACTCAGAATAGGTGATGTATACCCATTTTGGGGGCGTCACTGTTGGTATCAAAGCTTAGGGATATGATCCCTGATTGAGATGTGAGACAAGAAATAGGAGGGGAGAGACGGAGAATTCCTTCGCTAGTATGACCTACCTAAGTTTATTTGATATTAATTGGTCGGTTAGAGTATAGGGATAATATGTGATATGTTAATTAACCCTTGTTTTGTGGCAGTGTTTGAAAATGGCATCCGAGAATGTTGAGAACATCAATGGAGCACAGGAGACCGTTGAGTCTCCACAGATCAATAATCAGGATAATGTGCATCAGGAAATCGACAATCCTAATGCAAACAACAGCACTAACCAAATGATGAACGATGGAATATTCCGAGGCTTCATGCAATTCATGCAATATCAGGCGAGAGCGGCTCCTATCCAAAATACAGGTGGAAACACTGGCAACTCTCGGACGGTCACCGCCAAACAGTTCAAGGAGCTGGGACCACCAGAGTTTTTTGGAGAGCCAAAATCACTTATGGCGGAGACGTGGATAAAACAGATTAACAAGATATTTGATGTCTTGGGATGCTCCGAGGAGCAAAAGGTTTCCTTTGCCATCTTCATGTTGCGGGCAGAGGCAGATTATTGGTGGGAATCTGTAAAGCGTACTCAACCTACCGCACTGAAAATGTCTTGGAAGAAGTTCTAAGAATTGTTCAACGACAAGTACTTTCCCGAAAGTATTCGTCACATGAAAGAGGTAGAGTTCATTAAACTGGAATAAAACAACATGACCGTGTCGCAGTACGAAACCAAGTTTTCCGAGTTGTCCCGGTTTGCGTCCCATTTGGTTGATAATGAGGAGAGAATGACGCGATTGTTTCTAAGGGGTTTGAAACCTGAGATACGTCAATATCTTATCTCTCATAAACTGTGTTTGTATTTAGATATTGTTAATAGGGCTCAGTTATTGGAGCGCGATAATGAATCAACGCAACCCAAAGAGAGCATTCGGCAAAATGATAATACTAGTGAGAGCAGTCATCGAAGCGGTGACAACAAGCGTGGAGGGAATCAACATGCCAGAAATGGTAACCACTTCGGTGGTAATCATGGCCAAAACAATAAGAATGGACATTTCAAGAAGAGGAGATTCAACAACGATGGAAAGACGTCAGCACCAGCACCCGTTGTTAAGGAAGGAGAACGACCACCTATCATATGCTTCAAATACGATGGGGAGGGACACATCAATCAAAGCTAGCGATGATGCCGTCAAAGCATGTTATAATTGTGGAAGAGAATGTCACTAGCCCAATTTTGTCATTCACCAAGACAAGTTCGAAATTTAGGATGGAGGCACCAAAGGCGTCCCCGAAAAAGTCAAAGCCGATAGTGTAAGGGAGAGCGTTTGTTGTGACCTCTCCTAGAAAGCAAGGAACCCGAACGAGGTCATCACGTGTAAGCTTATCATAAACTCTAGCGAAGTATATACCTTATTTGATACCGGTTCTACCCATTCTTTTATTTCTCCCACCAAGGCCAACGTTTAAATTTAACTCCGGAGAAATTGGACTTTGACTTATCTGTTGAAACTCCATTGGGAGAAACTTTCATTACATCCACTGTTTATAAGTCTTGTTTGGTTCAAATCAGTACCCTCACATTACATGTCGATCTTATTGCATTGAAAATACTTGCATTTGACGTAATTCTAGGGATTAATTGGTTAACTACTCATCATGCAAAAATTGATTGTTTTCATAAGGTTGTTAGCTTTCATATTTCTAACCAACCTATTATGCGAATTCAAGAAACCAAACCATTAAAATCAATCACTATCATCTCAAACCATAAAGCTATTCGTTTATTGAAAAACGGATGTCAAGCTTTCTTAGCTCATGTCACGGATCTAAACAAAAATACGTCAATTTTGAATGATATTTCTATTGTTAATGAATTTCATGACGTATTCCTTGAAGAACTTCCTGGCCTACCCCCAGAGCGTGAAATTGAATTTTGTATCGACCTTGAACTCGGTACAAAACCTATTTCCAAAGCCCCATATCGAATGGCTTCTATTGAACTTCAGGAGTTAAAGACCCAACTGTAGGAACTGTTAGACATCGATTTCATTCGTCCTAGTATGTCTCCTTGGGGTGCTCCTGTTCTATTGGTGAAAAAGAAAGACGGGAGTATCCGACATTGTATTGATTATCGGGAGTTGAACCATGTCACCATCAAAAATAGATATCTGTTGCCACGTATTGATGACCTGTTTGACCAGTTGCAAGGCGCTAAATTCTTTTCAAAGATTGATATTCGTTTCGGATATCACCAATTGAAGATTATAACCGATGACATTCCAAAGACGGCTTTCAAAACTCGGTACGGGCATTATGAATTCCTAGTCATGTCTTTTGGATTGACTAATGCTCTTGCTGCCTTCATAGATATGATGAACCGAGTATTCAAGAAATATTTGAATCACTTTGTGGTCGTCTTTATTGATGACATCCTCATTTATTCCAAAAGCCGTGAAGATCATGAGCAACACTTGAGGCTGATACTCTAAAAGCTTCGTGAATATAAGCTTAGTAATGAATATCCTTGGCCGTAGTGCAGGGATGATGTGAATTATTTATTAAGCTGAGTCCCAGCGATAAAAGTGATGAAAAACTTTTTAAATCATAAAAGATAGTAGATTTTATTCTCTACTTGACTCTTCTAATGAATTGCTTATTCCGCTGCAGTTAAACTTGTTGTCTATTATATTCTATCAGTTGTTATACTATTGAAGGCTAAGGATAATTTATTCTGCATTATCTTAGTCATAATATTTCTTACTGGGCTAGTTGAGCTCACCCTTTCTTTCACTGTTCTCTTCAGGAAATGATAATATTGTGACTCCCCCAAAATTGGTATACATCACCCATCTTGAGTCGCCAAATACATGGTACATAAATCAAATACAACTTAATTATACAACTGTCGTGTAAAATACGACAAAACGTAAACTGAGAGTTTAAACAAAAATATTGTCTTCTAGACAATATTCACTCTTAATGGAGTCCTCATAGATAGTATACAAACTCAAATTCAGTCCTCATTACATTTATTATCACACTATTTAATGTAAATAGTGAGGACTACTAATGCTATCATCCGGATCATCAATTCGTTCCCCAGACTCGTCCCAATTTATATTCTCATTTCACAAGAGAACAATGAAGGAAAGGGTGAGCTCAACTCGCTTAAGTAAGAAATATTATGACTAAGATAATGCAGAAAAAAAATTATCATTAGTCTTCAACAATGTTAAACTGATAAAATACAATAGACATCAAGTTTAATTGCAGCGGAACAAGCAATCCATTAAAAGAGTCGAGTAGAGAATAAAATCTACTATCTTTTATGATTTAAAAAGGTTTTTCATTATTTTTATCGCTGCGACTCAGCTTAATAAATAATCCACATCATCCCTGCACTACGGCCAAGGATATTCATTAGTATCACAACTATAAAATATCCATCCACTACGGGCCAATGATATTCGTGTATTCATCAATGGTCATGATCATGCCAACAACTGTCCATCAATGCACTACTGGCCAAAGAGGACTTTTACCATATCATTTGTAACATTACGGTCATGATTATACCGATTAATCCCTGGTCATAATCATACCAAGTCCATCTATGCACTACAAGCCACAGATGACTTTCAACATAATATAAACATGAGGATGATAACAATGATATAAAAATTCAATAAAATAAGTTCAAGAATTAATTTATCCAGGAACCAATAACGTCCAAATTGTCAACATGATACTTCTTTGTAGAGTAAAATTCAAGAATGCTCAGAAGAATATTTCCATGAAAAGATACTAGATGAAGCGCAAATATTAGGATATTCTTCTAATTTCATGGAGTATAGAAGTCAAAACTTTAATCAACTGAGTATAATAGAATATATAAAACTGCAAATGGATTTTCACCCGCCATGCGGTAATCCACGTAGACAGATCATTTCCACAATTTAATAAAGAATGAATACAAAGGATTATTCACCATACATGTGGTAATCCACATAGACAGGTTATTCCAACAGAATAATAAAGAATGAAATAACAGAAGGATTCACCATGCGTGCGATAGACTGCACAGACAAGTTATTCCCAATAGAATAATAAAGAATGAAACCAGGTCATGCGTAAAGCGCACGCATGTGAAATTCAAGCGAATAATAAATAATGGAATAACGAGAAGAATTCACCAAGCGTATGATGGATAGCCGCATGCGAAAAGTTATTTCAACATAATAATAAATAATGGAACCAGGTCAGGCGTAATCCGCATCGACATGATATTCCAACAGAATAATAAAGAACAGAACCAGGTCAGGCGAAATTCGCACCAACAGGATATTCCAACAGAATAATAAAGAAAGAAATAACAACAGAATTCACCACGCATGCGATAGACCGCACAGACAGGTTATTCCAACAGAATAATAAATAATAGAAGAATTTCACCATGTATGCGGTACTTTGCATGACAAAGTTATTCAACATAATAATAAAGAATGGAGTAATGAATAATTTCACCATGTATGCGGTATTGGCATGACAAGTTATTCCAACATAATAATAAAGAATGGAATAATGAAAAAATTTCACCATGCGTATGGTAGTAGTCGTATATCTGATTATTCCAACATAATAATAAAGAATGGAATAACGAAAGTTCTCTTCATGAATCTGAAAGAAATAATACCCTTACGAGTATTGAAAGAAAATAATTCTCTTCATGAATACAAATGAAATAATACCCTTACCTTAGAAACAAACCGGATATAGGAGTAGTGAAGTAGCAAAATACTTTTCTTCTTTCTCTATAGGTTTCTCATTCTAGAGTTTCAATTGAATTAAGTAAGAAATAATGAAGGAATGAACTTCATTTATAGGAGAATGGATCTAATAAGAACCAATTCTGAATCGATCCAGATTGATTTACTTTTAAACGGATGGTCCGTATTGATTTACTACAAAATATTCTAATAAAATAAAATCTTTTAAATAAAATATAATATATTTTATTTATAATCTAATAAAACGAATAACTTTATAAAAGTATTCTATTTTATATAAAAAAGATTTTACTATCTGAAATACTATCAAGACTATACTGAACACTATACATAATAAAATATAATATATTCTAATTATTGTACAATAAAACAAATAACTTTATAAAAGTATTATGTTTTATATAAAAAAAATTTACTATGCAAAACACTATGCATAATAGAATATAATATATTCTATTTATAGTCTAATAAAATGAATAACTTTATAAAAGTATTCTTTTTTATATAAAAAGCTTTTCTGTTTTATTACATTAATAATACTAATAAAATAAAACTTCATTCTCATTATTATAATTTACACTATTAATCGACCAGGTCATTCCCCGGAAAGAGGGGGCTTTCCAATAAGGATTTCTCCCTATTGGCGCGCAATTAGGTGACTAAACCTCTCCTTGGCAGACCTTTTAGACATCGTTAATATTGCAAATAATAATATTAATAACTCTATCATCTCAATTTTTGATTTAATAATATATAAAATATTGACAATAATTGAATCAAATAACGTGAGATACTATGCAACAATTACTGAAGCAATAATTGAACAAAACTGAGTGACTTCTCACGTAAGCATCAATAATGAATACTGGTGCTACTACTTAACCACGCCAGCGTTCTCATACTTTTAACACCGTGTGTTTCAACGAGTTAACGGTAAAACTTCCGCCGTTATTTTCATAAAATATTTTTGTCGCTTTCTCGATCCGATGATAATTCCGTTAATGGGGTCCACAAATGATTGTGCCATCGTATTTAATATTTTCTGTTAAAATGAATATTTCCCGACCAATCGAATATTATATAACAACTTGCATACTTTGCAAAATTTATAAATACTACCCACCACTATAACATTATCTCAAATTCACACCATAATATTCAAAAAAATATTTTGAGAAATTTAAATCTTTATTCATAAAATTTGGGATTTTACAATCTCTCCTCCTTATGAAATTTAAGCCCTCGAAATTTACGTGACGTATACTGTATCTTAAAACGGATGAGGATACCTTGTTAGATTCCAAATCTTGAGGTATAACCTTTGAGTGTCGAATATGATCCTTCTTATCCAAGATTTTAACAGGTACATCTTCATATGTTAAATTATCCGTTATCTCGTCCGGTTCTAAATCAATAATGTGGTTCGGGTCGTCCACATATTTACGTAACATCGATACGTTAAAAACGTTATGAACACGCGACATACTTAGCGGTAAAACAAGTCTATAAGCCACAGTTCCTACTAAATCGATAATTTTAAATGGACCAATTAAATCGAGGGTTGACATTTTCTCTCTTCATCAATTCTTGCTTCTAGAATAACGCCCTCTTGAACCTTCTTTTTTCACATTTATCAGCTTCGGATGTGTAGTTTGAGCGGCTTTAACTTTATCGATTAAAGTTGATTCTACTCGTATATTCGTTATCTTCACGTAGATCCCTATATTCACACTCATAAATGCATACGATCTTCTACTCAACACGTCAGCTACCACGTTCGCTTTTCCACGATGATATTGAATGGTACGATCGTAATCTTCAACAGCTCGAGTCAACGTCTTTGGTGCATGTTACATTCGTTTTAGTTGAAGAAATATTTAAGGGTTTTAGAAATGGGGTTTTGTACTGGGGTCAGTACAAAATTCGATTTCACACTTTGGGGTAGGCTAAGAAGTCTTCAGAAATACGTCAAGAAATTTATTAATGATAAAAATATCATTCAAAACTGTGACCCTCATCCAAGACTTGGATAACATGTCACATTGATACCTATCAACTTGCCACCGTTATTCACGACGTCCCTTACGGATAGTCTGGCTTCGGTGCATTCCACACAAAGAAGTCAACAACGAAAGGTTCGGGGCTCTTTACTTATGGCTTGATATAACAGTGATTGATTTTAGTGGTTTGGTTGCTTGAATTCGCATAACAGGTTGGTTAGGAATATAAAAGCTAACAACCTTACGAAAAGCATGATAAGTAGTTAACCAATCGATTCCAAAAATCACATCAAAGACAAGTATTTTCAAAGAGATAAGATCGACAGGTAACGTGAAAGTGTCGATTTGAATCAAACAAGATTTATAAATAATGGATGTAACGAAGGTTTCTCCTAACAGAGTTTTAACAGATAAGTCAAAGTTTAATTTCTCAATGGCCAAGTTCAAATATTGAACACAACTAGGTGAAATACAAGAGTTGGGTAGAACCCCAGATCAAATAAGGTATAGACTTAAGTGGCGTTTATGATTTACTTTACCGTGACAACTTCGTTCGGGTTCTTTGACAAATACTCTCACTTAAACTACCGGTTTTGACTTGTCTGGGACATCCTTTGGCGTCACCATCCCAGCTGGACTTGACTTCACTACACGACAAAATCGAGCTAGGTGACCTTCTCTTCCGCAATTGAAACACGCTTTTGATTGTCGCGTCTGATTTAGACGGTGTGTGTCCTCCCATGCTCGCATTCAAACATACTGACCGGTGGTATCGCGAGACACGGACCGGAAAGGAGGGAAAATACTGAGGTACTTTATTGCTTAGTCTAGATTTTATGGAAGCTTTAACAATTTATGGCTTCGGTTGTAGCATTAGCACTTTTATTTGCGAATCCTTTTGTTTAATCTTAGAAATATGAAAAATAAATATTTTTCATATTTTATTATATGGACTTGTCATTTGCTTTTTTCGAATTATATCAAGATTTCATTCCTACAATTTCTTATTCATTGAGAAAATAACCCACGGAAGGGGTTTGATTTGCGGATGAGGAATCAACATCTGAAACTTGCTTTCATCCTTCCTGCTTAGATGGCGTAGTCCAAGGACTCCCTTTTAGGAAGGATTGCAACAAAGGGTAATTCGCCATTTTAAATCGAATTTTTTGACTCGATTTAAAAATAAGAAAATTTGGTTGTTTTTCTTCCTTTGAAATGGGTGCTGATGCTGCTGTCTTTCCATCATTATTGAACCTTCTCTTCTTGAAATTTCCACTTCTATTATCTTGGCCAAGATTACCACCGAAGTGGTTACCATTCTTGCATGATAATTTCCCCGATGGTTATCATTGTTCCGATGGCCGCCGCCAATTTGCATAATTATTATCGTGTTGTTGGTTGTTGCCTTTTGGTTATGCTGACTCATTTTCGCGCTCCAATAACTGAGCCCTATTCACAACATCTGAATATAAACAAAGTTTGTGAGAAATGAGGTATTGACGTATATCGGGTTTCAAACCTCGCAGAAACATTCGCGTCATTCGCTCCTTATTATCGACCAAATTGGATGCAAAGCGAGACAATTTCGCAAACTTAGCCTCTTATTGCAACACGGTCATATTGTTTTGCTCCAGCTTGATAAATTCCACCTCCTTCATGTGACGAATACTTTCAGAAAAGTACTTGTCGTTGAACAAATCTTAAAATTTCTCCCAAGACATCTTGAGTGCGTCAGGCTGGGTACGTTTTACAGATTCCCACCAATGATCTGCTTCTTTACGCAACATAAAGGTGGTGAATGGAACTTTTTGTTTTTCTGGGCATTCCAAGACATCAAATATCTTGGTTATCTGCTTAATCCACGTCTCTGCCTTAAAGGGTCTGGTTTTCCCAAAAACGTCGGTGGTCCCAGCTCCTTGAACTGCTTAGCGGTGACCAACCGTGGGTTGCCATTATTTTCACCTGCATTATGAACATGAGTCTCTCTCGTTTGGTGTTGTATGAATTCTAAAAAACTCCTAAACGTACCGTCGTTTGTCATTTGATCAGTGTTGTTGTGTACAGGAGGATTATCACCTTCCTGTTGCACATTATTCTGGCTATTGATCAGCGGTACGGTCTCATGTGCTCCATTGCTTATCTCAACATTTTTAGATGCCATTTTCAAATACTGCCACAAAACAAGGGTTAATTAACAAATCACATATTATCTCTATACTCGACCAGGCCAATTAAATACCAAATAAACTTAGGTAGGTCATACTAACAAAGAATTCCCTGTCTCTCCCTCCTAGTTCTTGTCTCACATCATCTCACCAGGGGATCATATACCTAAGCTTTGATACCAAATCCGTGACGCCCCCCCCAAAATTGGTATACATCACCCATCTTAAGTCGCCAAATACATGGTACATAAATCAAATACAACTTAATTATACAACTGTCGTGTAAAATACGATAAAATATAAACTTAGAGTTTAAACAAGAATATTGTCTTCTAGACAATATCCACTCTCAATGGAGTCCTCATAGACAGTATACAAACTCAAATTCATTTCTCATTACATTTATTATCACACTATTTAACAGAATAATGAGGACTACTAATGCTATCATCTGGACTGTCAATCCATTCCCCGACTCATCCCAGCTATATTCTCATTTCACGAGAAAGAAACGGTGAAAGGAAAGGTGAGCTCAACTAGCCCAGTAAGAAATATTATGACCAAGATAATGCAAAAAAAAATTATCATTAGCCTTCAACAATGTTAAACTGATAAAATACAATACACATCAAGTTTAACTGCAGCGGAACAAGCAATCCATTAAAAGAGTCGAGTAGAGAATAAAATCTACTATCTTTTATGATTTAAAAAGGTTTTTCATCATTTTTATCGCTGCGACTCAGCTTAATAAATAATCCACATCATCCCTGCACTACGACCAAGGATATTCATTAGTATCACAACTACAAATTATCCATACACTACGGGCCAATGATATTAGTGTATTCATCAATGGTCATGATCATGCCAACAACTGTCCATCAATGCACTACGGGCCAATGAGGACTTTTACCATATCATTTATAATATTACAGTCATGATTATACCGATTAATCCCTGGTCATAATCATACCAAGTCCATCTATGCACTACAAGCCACAGATGACTTTCAACATAATATAAACATGAGGATGATGACAATTATATAAAAATTCAATAAAATAAGTTCAAGAATTAATTTATCCAGGAACCAATAACGTCCAAATTGTCGACATGATACTTCTTTGTAGAGTAAAATTCAAGAATGCTCAGAAGAATATTTCTATAAAAATATACTGGATGAAACGCAAATATCAGGATATTCTACTAATTTCATGGAGTATAGAAGTCAAAACTTTAATCAACTGAGTATAATAGAATATATGAAATTGCAAATGAATTTTCACCCGCCATGCGGTAATCCACGTAGATAGATTATTTCCACAATTTAATAAGGAATGAATACAAAGGATTATTCACCATGCATGTGGTAATCCACATGGCATGAAAGTTATTCCAATGTAATAATAAAGAATGAAATAACGTAAGGATTCATCGCGCGCGATGCGATAGCACGCGCATGCATGTTATTCCCAATGTAATAATAAAGAATGGAATGTGTCACGCGTAACGCACGCATGATATTATTCCGGCGAATAATAAATAATGGAACCGGTGTCGAGCGTAATCAAGACCGAGCGTGATATTCCAATGTAATAATAATAAAGAAGCGGAACCAGTCGGGACGTAATCCGCAAAGAACGCGAGGATATTTCAACAGAATAATAAAGAATGGAATAACAACAGAATTTACCATGCATGCGATAGATCACACAGACAGGTTATTCCAATAGAATAATAAATAATGGAATAATAGAAGAATTTTACCATGTATGTGGTACTTTGCATAGACAGATTATTCCAACATAATAATAAAGAATGGAGTAACAAAAGAATTTCACCATGTATGCGGTACTTCGCATATACAGGTTATTCCAACATAATAATAAAGAATGAAATAACAAAAGAATTTCACCATGTATACGGTAGTCTGCGTATACAGATTATTCCAACAGAATAATAAAGAATAGAATAACAGAAGTTCTCTTCATGAATACGAAAGAAATAATACCCCTTACGAGTATTGAAAGAAAATAATTCTCTTCATGAATACAAATGAAATAATACCCCTTACCTTAGAATAAACTGGATATAGGAGTAGTGAAGTAGCAAATACTTTTTTCTTTCTCTATAGTTTCTCTCTCAGAGTTTCAAATGAATTAAGTAAGAAATAATGAAGGAATGAACTTCTATTTATAGGAGAATGGAATGAATAAGAATTAATTCTTGAATCAGTTCGATTGGTTTACTATAAAATATTCTAATAAAACAAAATCTTTTAAATAAAATATAATATATTCTATTTATAATCTAATAAAACGAATAACTTTATAAAAGTATTACATTTTATATAAAAAGATTTTACTATGAAAATACTATCTGGAGACACTATGCAAACACTATACATAATAAAATATAATATATTCTAATTATTGTCTAATAAAACAAATAACTTTATAAAAGTATTCTGTTTTATATAAAAAGATTTTACTATGCAAAACACTATGCATAATAGAATATAATAAATTCTATTTATAGTCTAATAAAATGAATAACTTTATAAAAGTATTATGTTTTATATAAAAAGCTTTTTTATTTTATTACATTAATAATACTAATAAAATAAAACTTCATCATCATTATTATAATTCACACTATTAATCGACCAGGTCGTTCCCAGGAAAGAGGGGGCTTTCTAATAAGGATTTCTCCCTATTGGCGTGATATTAGGTGACAAATATAACTGGGATGAGTCGGGGAATGGAGTGATGGTCCAGATGATAGCATTAGTAGTCCTCACTATTCTATGAAATAGTGTGATAATAAATGTATTGAGGACTTATTTTGAGTTTGAATACAGTCTAGAAGACAATATTTGTATTAAAACTCACAGCTCATGTTGCATATTTAAGGTTGTATTTGTATTCTGTACCATATATTTGACGACCTAAGATGGGTGATGTATACATATTTTGGGGGCGTCACAGTATCAAACTCAAACTCGAACAAGAACAAAACCGAACCGGTTCGTAAATGGTTTAGTTCGTTTGCAAGCATGAAATCGATCCATTGCTAACGTTGCAAACTTAACATTATCTTTACAAAAGATCTCAGTCGTGCATTCGAGGATCGAATGGTGTAATGAAACCCCAATCTTCACTTTAATATGGAGGAGCTCACAATTTTTTTTTTTGCGAATGTTGACTCATTATGTCAATGTACAAAAATACACACTTTTTAAAAGTAATTTTTGTCCACATAATTAAATTGCGGATTTGAGAGATTTTTTTAGGTCAAATTGATTGAAATCATTTTTTCTCTGTTTTTTAACTAAGTGGTTGAAAAAAGGGATACTTATAAAAAGATCTCATGCTCTGGGGGTACTAATTAATCTTTGCATAACATCACATGTATGCCCATCGCTGTGATAAATTTGATACTTCATTGTTAAATTATATAAAAGTAACTATTTTTATCTCCTTCGCCCTTTATCTCTCTCACTCCCACTTCATTTCTCGGTCATTTAATATTTTGTAAGTATTATTGAATCCATATAAAAGTTCAGTAAATTAAGAAAAATGAGTAATTCAATGCGTAGACTAATAATGAAGACTTGCCAACTACTTTGTTAGAAACATAAAAAGAAGGATTCCGACCAATTTGATGTAAAAAAATAAAATCTCTCCAATCTATATTTTAATTGTGCAGACGAGAATTACTTTATTGGAAACAGAAAAGAATGATTTTGGCCAATTTAACGTTAAAAAAATCTCTTCAATCTGCATTTTAATTGTGCGAACGAGGATTAGTTTTAAAAAGAGGGTATTTTTGTATATTAACATAGCGGGCCTCCATCTGTAGAACTAAATTACGAGCTCTCCCATATTAAAATATAAATTTGAATTTCATTACACAGTTTGATTCGTAAATGGATAATTGAAATCTGTTGTAAGAATAATTATATTCTTATAAAGTTATCTATATATCAGTGTCTATATATATATATATATATATATTCTTTTGATTCGTCTTTTGCAAGTATCAACGATCAACTAGTTATAGTATATATTCTTGTAATTTGCCACTTGATTCTTCTGCAAGTATCAACCATCGACCAGTTGTAGTATATATTCTTGTAATTTGCCACTTTATTAAAAAGAAATGTATGGTATGTATAAAGAGGTAGGAGAGCCGATAATTTGGAATATGGGCTTTGTCATGGGGTTGCCTGCCGAAAGTTGGAAAGATAAATTTAAAGTAGATCATGTGGGATAAATCTCACAATATAATTAATTAATTATTAGGTCAATTTATATTAGTTAGAATCAAATAATTTGATTAATTATTTTATTTATTTAATTTGGTTAATGTTTGAAATCATATTTTTTAAAAGAAATATAAGTCCATACTGGTTAATCATTTTTGACTCATTTTTATTTCAAATATAAATCAAAATTCTTTCCATTTCAGATTTAGAATTTTTGATTTAAAAAATAATATTTACATTTTTATTCCAAATATAAATAAAAATTCTTTCCACTTCAGATTTAGAAATTTTTGATTCAAAAAATAATATTTAGTGATTATATATACACCCCCACCCCACGCCACCCCCTCGCCACACTTCACCCCACCAAAAAAAAAAAATATTTACTTGATTATTTATACACCCCCACCACCACCCTAAAAAAAAATAATAATATTCAAAGTGATTATTATATCTTCACCCTAAAAAATTAATATTCTATAATTATGTATAAAAAAATAAAATACTTAGTGATTATGTAAACATTATATATCTAATAATAATTTATTTAATTGGATCATAATAAAAGTAAGTTTAAAATTTAAAATATGGGTTTCGATCTATATTTGAACAATAACTATATGATTCCAATTCACACAACCCATATTAAAAATAATTAATATAATTTTAATTTTTAAATAAAATTATAACCATATTTTATAAACTAAAATCAACCCATAATTATATTTTATCAAGTTTAATGCGGGATGATGGCTATAAGTAGCGTTGGAAGAAATATTTTAACACCCAACTCCATCCCCTACCCACCCAACTCCATCCCTACCATCCCCTACGCACCCCACCCCATAGCCCCTACCACACCCCACCCCCACTCTCACCTCACCTCACCCTCACCACCCCATACCCACCCCACTCCACCCCATCCCATCCCACTCCTACGCCTACCCCACCACCACCCATGCCACCCACACCCCCACCCTGCCCATTCCACCCTGCACACCCCTACCTCGCACCCCCACCTCGCCCACCCCATCCCACCTCGCCCACCCTCACTCCACCCAAAAAAAATATTTACTGATTATGTATACACCTCCGTCCACAAAAAAAATAAAAAAAATATTGAGTGATTATTATACCACCATCCTAAAAAAAATTAATATTCTGTGATTATGTATAAAAAAAATAAAATGCTTAGTGATTATGTATACATGATATATCTAATAATAATTTATGTAATTGGATCATAATAAAAGTAAGTTTAAAATTTAAAATATAGGTTGATCTATATTTGAACCATAACTATATGGTTTCAATCCACACAACCCATATTAAAAATAGTTAATATAATTTTAATTCTTAAATAGAATTATAACCATATTTTATAAACTAAAATTAATCCATAATTATATTTTGTCAGGTATAATGCGGGATAATAGCTATAAGTAGCGTTGGAAGAAAGATTCTACTCCCTCCGTTTTTATTTTTTTTATTTAATATATTGTTACAAAAGTTATTCATATTAAATTTAAAATCCGAATCAAATTTATTGTGTCAATAATATATTATTAATAATAAACCCACTTAAATATCATATGCAACGTACAAGCTGAGTTAAATTCATTGGCTTAATAAGTTAGTATTGTTTTCTTGAATCATCTTAGGTCGTGTTTGTTTACGTGTTAAAAGTTTTTAAGAGTCTTCTGTCAAATTTGTTAAGACCCTCAAGTTATTTGGTTAAAAAAATTATCCCTCTAAATCAATAACAGAGAAAATCAAATTCAAACCATTAAGAGCTTTTTTTTTAATGAAAAATTAAAATCAATTGACAAAAATTTAAGATCATTTAAAAAAATCAATTTGTGATATTTTTAAATTTAAAATTAAAATGATTAAGAATTATGAAACAATAAATCTTGCAATGCGTATTATTTTTTCGATATTTTTCAATATTCATCACTGTATAATATTATTCACTCGTTTTTTTATTAGACTGCATATTTAAAATTATCAAATAAATTTTTTAAATAATTCAGAGGATTAAAATGGTAAAATAATATTATTCAGATGTTTTACAATTTTTAATTTCCAAACTACTTTTTAGATTCAGATATTATTTCACTTAAATAATCTAATTTATTAAGATATACTAACCATTCAGATCTTAATTACTCATGGATATCAAACACCACCTTGGTGTACTACAAGCTTAAGTCATAACTGAAAAGTATAATAAATAACAATTTTGAATCTTATATACATTTCAAAGGGAAGTGGTTATCATTAAGTTCATTTTTAAGTAAGTTGGTTAATTGATCAATAGAGTGTTGACATGCAGACGAGATTCCATGTATGTCAGTATTTTATTTACTAATAGACCAACTTACTTAAAAATAAACTTAATGCTAACCAGATCTATTTCAAAGTATCCCACATATTTTAATGTCAAGCTACGTGTTACATAAACTAACTAAAAGGAAAAGAAAAGAAGAGAGATGAAATGAATATGTAGTCCAGTCCAATTGACAAACGTAACTTTGTCTTTTTTGTGTGATATATATATATATATATATATATATATATATATATATATATATATATATATAAAGAAAGTAGTTAGCGTGCAGTTTATTTTTTGACAAGTTAATCAATTGACCAATAGAAATCGTTGATCATGCTTGGCCCTGTGTGTTAATATTCTATTGGTCAATTGACCAACTTACCACAAAATAAACTTCATACTAACCGGATCTTTTATATATATATATATATATATATATATATATATATATATAAGAAAAGAACTATAATGCACTATATGACACGTTTTTTTAAAAAATATAACATGAATTAATTCTCAAAATCGAATTCTTTGGTCTTAAATTGAAGTTTGAGAAACACATACAATTTTAAAAAATATATATAAAAATAAATAAATTTGAACAGTTCTTCAACAAAAACAATAATAAAATAGAAGACCTTGTGATAATTTCACATTTAATTTTGAATAGATTTATTTTTATGGATTAACACAAATATAGAGTTTTAAAAAAATTTCTAAACCATGTGAAATAAAAAAAAGAGAGGCAAAAACACCCATAAAAAGGGAAAGAAAGAATAACCTTTTTAAAAGTTAAAAAAGTAACACACTTTTAAGAGTACAGTTAAATTATTTCCCCTTCCCTAATAAAATAGATACTTCTTTCGTGCAAAAAAAAAACTCCATATGTCCATTTTTTTTTTGTTAGTATAGAGTATCCGACTCTTATGTAAGACCCTAACTTATTATAAATAAAATTAAATTTTTTCTCTATTCATTATTCTAAATTAATAATGTGTTAATTTGATATAATGCTTTGGTTATGGGTGAAATATGCAAATTTTGCAAAATAAGCAAGTGGTTATAAAATATTCATTTCTGTCGGGAAATATTAATTTGGTCGTGGAATATTCTTTTTGTCGGAAATATCCGTACGACGGCACAGTCAATTGTGGGCTCCATAACGAAATAACTATCGGAGGAAGAAAACGATAAAGTATGAGTTTTTATGAATAACGGCGTAATTGTTACCGTTAACAGTGTTGGGTTACCTGGTGGTTAAAACACACGATAATACGCGTTTAGACAAGATGGTACTACAGTATTGCACAGTATTGTTGAATTATTGATTCGTAAGTAAAAATGCACTATTCAATAATTGTTACAGTAGTTACTGTTCAATATTTTATTTTATTGATTCAATAATTGCTGCGTTGATAGTTTATATTATTGTTGTTTCAATAATTGTCACTCCACAGTATTTTCCATTATCATATCAATAATTCATATTATTTGAATAATATTATTAGATAGTATTATTGGCAATGCTTAGAAAGTTCTGTCAAGGAGAGGTTTGATCACCTAATTACGCGCCAGTAAGGAGAAATCCTTATTGGAAAGCCCTCTCTTTTCTGGGAACTGCCTGGTTGTCATAAGTGTGATTCTGTAATATTATTTGTGAATAATTAATTATTGACTTATATGATAAGAAAATATTTATTTGATGTGGATATAAATGATGAATTTATTTATTTTATGTGGTTATAAATGAAGAATTAATGTTGAGGTGTTTTATCAGTATTTTTGTCGGAAAGGGATAAATCACCCGTTTATGGATTTCGGATATTTTCTATTTGGAATTTGGAAAAACTTTCTTCTGTAAAGTTGTAGAGAATTCGATTTCGTGTGAAATGGATATAAAATTCGTATTTTTCTGATAAACGGGCTATTTTCTATGAATTATTAAAGTTTCTGATTATTGTTTAAATGATAAAACATTTTGGAAAATTCTAGAATTGGTTGGTGAGAAATGTGCTCAATTGAATTTTAAATGTGGTGGGTGGCAATAGTAGCAGGTAAAGCCATCAGGTAGTAGGTCAAGTCTGCTTCGGCGTGCTAACATTTTTCTATAAATAGAGAGCTAAGTTAGAATTAAAAATCACACCAGAAACAAGTTTTCTCTCTTTCTCTCTCTATATTATCGAGCGTATTTTGTGAGTATTTAGATACTTTGAGAGTTCTTTATCAAATCTGAGTTTCATTCAAAGATTATATCCGATATTTCATTCTCAAATCTTTGTTTCTTTTGAGGTAAGGGATGTTATTTTCTTCATATATGATATTATTTCTTTTAATATCATTATGCCGAAGTATTGATCTGAACTTTTAATCAAATTTAGAACATTTTGTGTCGGAGTTACTATTCACGTATACGACACTATTCACGAATACGACACTATTCACCGAAAAATAAAATTTTCTTCTTTTTGTCCAAGATGTCTATTATGGTTACTATCTTTGATTGTATCCATGTTTTGATCTTTATTTTTGAATCCTGCTTCAAAATTGGTTATTATGGAGTATTATTGATCTTGGATAAACTGTTAAACGAATTCCTAATATTCGTCCTTCAGTCTCACTAGATTCATTTTCTTTAAAATATTTTTCATCATCCTCGATCCCTAAATGATGATATTCTTTGAATATCTTTGATCCAGTAGTGCAAAGATGAATGACTAATCGATGAATATCTTTGGCCCGTAGTCTGCAAAGATGAACAGTGTTGAGATAAACATGACCGATCGGTGATATAAATGAATATCTTTGGCCTCAGTAGTGCAAAGATGAATATTTGATTAAAAGATGTATATTGATTGATGTTACGAGGATAAAATATTGATGATGGACTCTTAAATCTTAGAAGATAGTAGAATTCATTCTCTACGTTGACTCTTCTAATAGATTGTCATTTAGGTGTATTTGTTGATCTAAAACTTGTTGTCTATTATATTCTATCGATTTTTTTTCATTTGAAGACTAATGATAATTTGTTGTATATTATCTTAGTCATAATATTCTTTACTGGGTAGTTGAGCTCACCCTTTTCCTTTTTATTTCATTTTTCTTCTCAGGAGATGAGAACATAGCAGGATCTAGTCAGGGTATGGAGTGATGATTTTAGAAAGATATTTTAGCAGTCCTCACTATTTCTGTAAAATAGTGTTTGAATAATTATATTGAGGACTTATTTGAGTGTGAATATTGTCTAGAAGACAATATTTATTTTTAAACTCACAGTATGTGTTGTCGTATTTTGCACGACAATTGTATTATTGAAGTTGTAGTTTGCTTTCTGTATCATGTATTTGGCAACTCAGAATGGGTGTTGTATACCTAATTTGGGAGCGTCACAGTTGGTATTAAAGCATTAATATGGTCTCTGGCGGAGATCGGGGAATAGAACTAGGAGGGGAGAGATGAGTAAATCCTTCGCTAGGGTGTCCTATCTAAGCTTATTTGTTGGTCGGTCATAATATATGGATATTATGTGATATGTTAATTTGTTTAATTAACCCTTGTTTTATGGCAGTATTTGAGAATGACTGCTGAGAACGTTAACAATGGAGTGTATGAGGCCGTGGAACAATCTTTAGTCACAAACCAGAGAACGTGCAATGGCAAGAAGACAATATTCCTCCCAGAAACAACACTACTGAGAAAGCGATGAATGATGGAATGTTTAGGAGCTTTTTGCGATTCATGCAAAATCAAATGAGGGGAGACTCGTGTACAAAATACGGGTGAAAGTGATAAGAATCTTGTGATGCATCCTGACGAAGTTCAAAGATTTGGGATCACCAGATTTCTGGGGAAAGCCCGATCCGATTAAGGCGGAAACATGGGTCAAACAAATTACCAAGATATTCGATGTCTTGGGATGCAGGGAGGAACATAAGGTTCCATTCGCCACCTTTATGTTCTGTGGAGAGGCGGATTACTGGTGGAAATCTGTGAAGCGTACCCAGCCAGCCGCACTCAACATGTCTTGGGAAAGATTTCAGAAACTGTTCAATGACAAGTACTTTCCTGAAAGTATTCGTCATATGAAGGAGGTAGAGTTTTTTTGACTGGAGCAGAACAACATGACGGTGTCTCAGTACGAGGCGAAGTTCGCGGAGTTATCCAGGTTTGCACCTCATTTGGTAGAAAATGAGGAATGTATGACGCGGATGTTTCTGAGAGGTCTAAAACCCGAGATTCGTCAATACTTTATCTCTCATAAATTTTCTCTGTATTCAGATGTTGTCAACAGGGCTCAATTATTAGAAATGATAGTGAGTATACTCAACCGAGGACCACAACGAGGTCATCTTGGTGACAATAAATCGATCGATGATAACCAACGAGGAGGAAAAAATACGGACAAAGGCGGTAACCACTCGGGTGGTAATCGTGGCCATGATAATAGGAGAGGTGAGTCAAGTGGAAATTTTAGAAAGAGGAGATTCAACAATGACGGGAAGACATCAAAGCTAGCAGACCAAAGACCAACAATAAATTCTAGGGGAGGAGATCGACCGTCAGTTAGATGTTACAAATGCGGGAAAGAGGGACATATCAACCCAAACTGTCCACAACAATCCAAGGTATGTTATAACTGTGAAAAGGAGGGCCATATAGCTCGAGACTGCTCTGTAATAAAACCAAGTTCAGCAGGGATGGTGACTCCAAAGGCTGTCCCGGATAAGTCAAAATCAGCGGTTCCTGGAAGAACATTTGTCGTAACTGGCCAAAACGTGAGGAACCCGAATGAGGTGATCACGGGTAAGCTAATCTTGAATTCTTGCGAAGTTTATACCTTACTAGATACCGGTTCTACCCATTCTTAACTTGGCTTCGTACTGCGACACATTCATGTTGTTTTGCTCCAGTTTAATGAACTTTACCTCTTTCATGTGACGAATACTTTCGGGAAAGTACTTGTCATTGAACAGCTCTTGGAACTTCTCCCAAGACATCTTGAGTGCGTCGGGCTGGGTACGTTTTACAGATTCCCACCAGTAATTTGCATCTTCACGCAACATAAAGCTGGCAAAGGGAACCTTTTAATCCTCGGAGCATCCCAAGACATCAAATATCTTAGTTATCTGCTTTAACCACGTCTCCGCCTTAGGTGGTTCTGGCTTTCCCAAAAACTCTGGTGGTCCCAGCTCCTTGAATTGCTTAGTGATGACCGACCGTGGGTTGCCATTAATTTTACCTGCATTATTAACAGGAGTCGCCTTCGTCTGATGTTGCATGAATTCTAAAAAGCTCCTAAACGTCATCATTGCTCAATCAATTGATCAGTGTTGTTGTTTACAGGAGGATTATCGCCATCATGTTGCTCATTGTCCTAATTATTGATCTGTGGAAACTCAACGGTCTCCTGTGCTCCATTGATATTCGCAACATTCTCGGATGTCATTTTTAAATACTGCCACAAAACAAGGGTTAAATAACATATCACATATTATCCATATACTCTGACCGACCAATTTAAATATCAAATAAACTTAGGTAGGTCATACTAGCGAAGGAATTTTTCGTCTCTCCCCTCCTAGTTCTTGTCTCACATCTTAGCCAGGGATCATATCCCTAAGCTCTGATACCAACTGTGATGCCCCCAAAATAGGTATACATCACTTATTCTGAGTCGCCAAATACATGGTACAAAATACAAATACAATCTTTAAAATACAACAAGAGAGTTTGAGTTTTAATACAAATACATCTTTCTGACATATATCCACTCTCGTAATAAGTCCTCATTATATTTATTGTCACACTATTTAATGTAATAGTGAGGACTACTAATACACCATCTAGGACCATCAACGCTCCTTCGACTCGCTCCATTCGTTCTCATTTCACGAAGAGAAAAGTGAAAGAAAGGGTGAGCTCAACTAGCCCAAGAAGAAATATTATGACTAAGATAATGTAGAATAAATTATCATTAGTCTCCAACAATGTTAAACCGATAAAATACAATATACATCAAGTTTAATCTGCGGTTGAACAAGCAATCCATTAAAAGAGTCAAGTAGAGAATAGAATCTACTATCTTTTATGATTTAAAAGGTTTTTCATCACTTTTATCGGCGAGACTCACATTTCAATAAATAATCCACATCATTAAATCATCCCCTTGCTCTACGGACCAAGGATATTCTTTAGTATCACGACCACGAATTATCGTGCATGCACCACGGGCCAAAGATAATCGTGTTTTCATCAACTGGTCCCGATCATGCCATAAAACAATTCATCTTTGCTCCTCGTGGCAAAGAGAATCCATAGCCATAATCATAACAAAAACTGTCAATCAATGCACTACGGGCCAATGAGGACTTTTGCCACATCATTTGTAACATTACGGTCATGATTATACCGAATAATTCCTGGTCATAATCATACCAAGTCCATCTATGCACTACAGGCCACAGATGACTTTCAACATAATATAAACATGAGGATGATGACAATGATATAAGAATTGAATAAAACAAGTTCACGAATTAATTTGTTCAGGAACCAATAACGTCCAAATTGTCAACATGATACTGCTTTGTAGAGTAAAATTCAAGAATGCTCAGAAGATTATTTCCATGAAAAGATCTTTGGATGAAGCCTTGAATATCAAGGATATTCCACTAATTTCATGGAGTATAAAAGTCAAAACTTTAACCAACTGAGTATAATAAAGAATGGAATAACAAAAAAAATCATCATACATGCGGTGCCCAGATAAACAAAGTTATTCCAATGAATAATAATTACGAAAACCGGTCGAGCAAAATTATTGCCGACAAGATGTTCCAATGAATAATAAAGAATGGAATAAGAATGAAATCACCATAAATGCGATACGTCGCGTGTAGGCGAGTTATTCCAATGTAATACTAAATAACGGAACCGGATCCGGTGTAAAACACACGACATGATATTCTAACGAATAATAATAAAGATGAAATAATAGAAGAATGTCACCAAGTATAGGGTAGCAGCATTATCTGAGTTATTCCAATGTAATAATAAGGAATGGAATAACAGAAGTTCTCTTCATGAATACAAAAAAATAATATCCCTTACCTTAAAAGAACTGGATATAAGAGTAGGGAAGTAGCAAAATATTTTTCTATAGTTTCTCTATAATTTCTCTCTCTGGAGTTTCAGTGAATTTGTAAGAAATAATGAAGGAATGAGCTTCTATTTATAGGAGAATGGAAAGGAATTGTGTAAGGATTTCTTCATAGATGAAATAATTCAAAGACTCACGGATGAAAGTTTTGATACTACATATTCAAATTGTCAAACCTTCAACCAATCATAACAAAGCAAGACAAAATATAATACATATATATATATATATATAAACCCACATGTTATAAACATATATATATATATATATATATATATATATATATATACTAACTACCTCTATTATAATTCAACTCCATTCCCCCACTATTTCCCACTCACATAATAAACATATATACTATAATCATACACACATCACTTTCACCCTTTCTTTTTTCCCACCACTTCTCACTCACACACATATTATATTATATATACACACTCACACATAACAACTTATATACATAAACTCCCTCCCCTATACGTATCTCTCTACCACTCCCAATTCCAAAATTAGTTTTTCAATACATATGGGCTTTACATGTGGGGCCCTATATGAGCCCCACCTTTAAATAATTTTTACCGATTATTTTGAAAAATGGGTAAATGGAAATTCATAAAATAAGCAAAACTTACACAAATACCTCATAAAAATCACATTAATAATTTTAATAAAATTTATCACCTTTATTATAATTCACAATATTAATCGACCAGTCGTTCCTGAGAAGGGGGCTTTCCAATAAGAATTTCTCCCTATCAAAAGTTGATTAGGTGACCAAACCTCTCTCAAGCGTAATTTCTAGACATCGTTAATATTGCAATTTATAATATTAATAACTCTGTCATTTCAATTATTGATTTAATAATATATAAAATATCGACAATAATTGAATCAAATAACGTGAGATACTATGCAACAATTACTATAAAGCAATAATTGAACAAAACCGAGTGACTTCTCACGTAAGCATTAATAATCAATACCGTAGTGCTACTACGCAACCACGCCAGACATTCTTTATTTTACTACTTAAATAGTTCAACAATATTAACGGTAAAACTTTCGTAGTTATTTTCAATAAAATATTTTTGTCGTTTTCTCAAACCGACAATAATTCCGTTGTGGGGTTCACCAATGATTGTGCCGTTGTACGAATATTCCCCGACACAAAGAATATTTCCTGACCAATCGAATATAATACAACAATTTGCATACTTTGCAAAATTTATAAATACTACCCACAACTATAACATTATATCAAATCCACACCATAATATTAAAAAAAATATTTCGAGAAATTTAAATCTTTATTTATAAAATCTGGGGTCTCACACCAAGCTTTCTTAGCCCATGTTATGGATTTGAATAAAGAAAAGTCGATTTGGATAATATTTACATTGTTAGAGAATTTTTCGATGTATTTCAAGAACTTCTTCGCCTACCCCGAACGTGATGTTGAATTCTTTATTGATCTTGAACCGGGTACAAAACCCATTTTTAAAACCCCATATCGAATGGCTCCTATTGAACTTCAAGAGTTAAATTTATAAATATTACCCACAACTATAACATTATATCAAATCCACACCATAATATTAAAAAAAATATTTCAAGAAATTTAAATCTTTATTTATAAAATCTGGGGTCTCACACCAAGCTTTCTTAGCCCATGTTATGGATTTGAATAAAGACAAGTCAGATTTGGATAATATTTCTGTTGTTAGAGAATTTCCTGATGTATTTCCTGAAGAACTTTCTCTGCTACCCCGAACGTGATGTTGAATTCTTTATTGATCTTGAACCGCACAAAACCCATTTTAAAACCCCATATCGAATGGCTCTATTGAACTTCAAGAGTTAAAAGTCCAACTACAGAGTTATTAGACATCGCCATTTTCATTAGGTCAGATATCTCCTTGGGTACTCTCTGTTTTATTCGTAAAGAAGAAAAGAGCGGGGTATGCGACTTTTGTATTGCTACCGAGAATTGAACCATGTCACCATCAAGAATAGGTATCCCCACCTCGCATTGATGACTGTTCGACCCGATTCTGAGGAGCACAATTCTTTTTAAAGATCGATCTTAGCTACGGATATCATCAATTTGAAGATTAAAAGCGAGGATATTCCAAAGATCGCCTTGAAACTTCGATGCGGGCATTATGAATTCTTAGTTATGTCTTTTAGATTGACTAATGCTCCTCCTTGCTTTTATGGATATGATGAAACGTGTATTCAAGGAATATTTGGATCGATTCGTTGTTGTCTTTATTGATGACATCCTCATCTATTCCAAAAGTCGTGAAGATCATGAGCACCATTTGAAGTTCGATACTTGAAAGGCTTCGAAAACAAGCTATATGCCAAAATTTGAAGAAATCGAGAGTTTACGGCTTGAAGAAGTAGCATTCTGCGCAGCACGTGGTGTCAAAACATGGAGTATCTGTTGACCCGATGAAGATTGAAGCAATACAAAGTTGGGAACAACCGAAGTCGATTGGTAAAGACGCAGCTTTTTTTGGGCTTAATTTGGTTATTATCGGAGATTCGTGGAAAGATTTTCTCGAATCATTCTACTCAGATTAACTCACCGTGACTCGAAAAGATACAAAATTCGTATGGAGCGAGGAATGCGAGAAAAGTTTCCAAGAGCTCAAGATGAGACTCATTTCGGCACATATTCTAGCAATACCATCTGATTCGGATGGATTTGTTATCTACAGCGATGCTTCAAGCAAAGGGTTAGGATGTGTTCTCATGCAACATGGGAAAGTCATAGCCTATGCCTCGCGACAACTCAAAGAATATGAGAGGAATTATCCTACTCATGATCTGGAGTTGACAGCAGTCGTATTCGAGTTAAAAATTTGGAGACACTACTTGTATGGGGAGAAAGTGGATATCTATACGGATCATAAAAGCCTCAAATATTTCTTCACCCAAAAAGAACTCAATATGCGGCAACGACGTTGGCTTGAGCTGTTGAAAGATTACGATTACACTATTCAATATCATCCAGGAAAAGTAAACGTAGTAGGTGATGCATTGAGTAGAAGATCATATGCGAGTACGAGTGCGATATTTTCAACTCAAAATCCCATTTTGTATGACTTGCAAAGGATGGAGATAGAATTAAAGACTCCAGGGACCCACGTGATGATGGCGAATATACGAGTAGAACCGACTTTAATCGATAAAGTTAAAGTCGCTTTCGCTACTTGGACACAGGGGCGATCATTATAAAGAAGAAAGTGAAGGTCTTATTCCGTAAGCAAGAATCGATGAAGAAGGAATACTTGAGTCAACTCTAGACTTTCAAGTTCCTAAAATTCGACTTGAAGCATAGAATCATGATGGAGGCACACAACACCCCGTTTGCAATCCATCTCAGGAGTACCAAATGTATCATGATATTCGACATACATTTGGTGGAACAATATGAAGAGAGAGATCGCGGAGTTTATCTCGAGGTGTTTAACTTGTCGGCAGTAAAGACGACATCAAGTGCCAAAAGGTCCATTGAATCACTTGAGATTCCTAATGGAAGTGGGAACACATTACCATGGATTTCAAGCATGTGTCTTCCCAAAGTTTCTCAAGGCATAGATACGATTTGGGTTATTGTTGATAGATTAACCAAGTCTGCTCATTTCTTCGACACGAGAAACTTATTCCTCTGAACGTCTTGCTCAGATGTGACGTGAATGAGATTGTGAGATTGCATGGCATGCCAAGATCCATAGTTTGGATCGTGACCCAAGATTCACTTCAAGATTTTAGGTTAGCTGCGAAAAGCTATGGGCGCGGATTTACGATTTAGTTCAAAGATACCATCCTCAAACCAGACGACAATCGAGAAGATTATTCAAACCTTGAAGATCTATTAAGACTCCGTGTCCTAGATTTCAAAGGAAGTTAGGATAAGTACTTACCATTGGTGGAATTCTCCTACAACAACACATCGTTAAAGTATAGGCATGACTCCATTTGAGGCGTTGTATGGATTTAAAATGTCGCTTCTCGAAAGATCTTCGGGGCGAGGTGGGTGAAACAACTTTGTTGGGACCAGAATTGGTACGCATGACTACAAAAAAGATCCAAATGATTTGATAACGTATACAAACGGCACATGATCGATAAAAGAGTTATGCTGATCTTCATCGAAAGGACGTGAAATTTAATATTGGGGATCGTGTATTGTTACGTGTTGCTCCATGGAAGGGAGTTACAAGATTTGGGAAGAGAGGAAAGCTCAATCCAAAATTTGTTGGTCTATTTGAGATTCTTGACTGAATAGGAAATGTGGCCTATAGACTCGCATTATCTCTAAGCATGTCTCGTGTTCATAATGTTTTTCATATATCTATGCTTCGTAAATATGTGAAAGACCCGAACCACGTTATTGCGTTAGAACCAGACGAAATAGCCGAAAATTTAACGTACGAGGAGGTACCTGTTAAGATCTTGGATAGGAAAAAGCATGTCCTACGCACCAAGGTTATACCACAAGTTAAGGTTTTGTGGAGGAACCATGCTATTGAAGAAATGACTTGGGAGTTGGAATCAAAATGAAAGCGAGGTACCTCACCTTTCGATACACAGTGTCGTCTTTACAATTTCGAGGACGAAATTTTATAAGGAGGGAGGTTGTAAGACCCCAACTTATTATAAATAAAATTAATTTTTTCTCTATTCATTATTCTAAATTAATAAGGTGTTAATTTGATATAATGCTTTGGTTATGGGTGAAATGTAAAATTTTACAAAATAAGCAAGTGGTTATAAAATATTCATTTACGCTAAAGGCATATTCGTTTGGTCGTGGAATATTCTTTTTTGTCGGAATATCCGCAATGCGATGACACGTAGTCAATTGGGGCCCCATAACGAAATAACCGCGGAGGAAGAAAGCGACAAAGTATGAATTTTTATGAATAACGGCGTAATTGTTATCGTTAACCTTTGTTGGGTTACCTAGTGGTTAAAATACGATGTACGCGTGGTTGCACAAGATGGTACACGGTATTACCGACAAAGATTGTTGAATTATTGATTCGTAAGTAAGAAGACACTACTCAATAATTGTTACAGTAGTTACTGTTTAATATTTTATTTTATTGATTCAATAATTGTTGCGTTGATAGTTTATATTATTGTTATTTTAATAATTGTCACTGCACAGTATTTCCCATTATCATATCAATAATTCATATTATTTGAATAATATTATTAGATAGCATTATTGGCAATGTCTAGAAAGTTCTGTCAATGAGAGGTTTGATCACCTAATTGTGCGCCAGTAAGGAGAAATCCATATTGGAAAGCCCCTTCTTTCCTAGGAACTGCCTGGTTGTCATAAGTGTGCTTCTGTAATATTATTTGTGAATAATTAATTATTGATTTATATGACAAGGAAATATTTATTTGATGTGGATATAAATGATGGATTTATTTATTTTATGTGGTTATAAATGAAGAATTAATGCTGAGGTGTTTTATCAGTATTTTTGTCGGAAGAAAAGTATTAAAAATCACCCGTTTGTGGATTTCGGATATTTTTTATTTAGAATTTGGAAAAACTTTCTTTTGCAAAGTTGTAGAGAATTCGATTTCATATAGAATGGATATAAAATTCGTATTTTTTTTGATAAACAAGCTATTTTTTATGAATTATTAAAGTTTCTGATTATTGTTTAAATGATAAAATATTTTGAAAAATTCTAGAATTGGTTGGTGAGAAATGTGCTCAATTGAATTTCAAATGTGGTGGGTGGCAATAGTAAGTGTAAAGCCATCATGTAAGTAAGGTCAAGTCTCTTGTCATTCTTAACATTTTCTTATAAATAGAGAGCTAAGTTAGAATTAAAAATCACACCAGAAACAAGTTTTTTCTCTTTCTCTCTCTATATTATCGAGCGTATTTTGTGAGTATTTAGATACTTTGAGAGTTGTTGTTCAAAGATAAGTTTCATTCAAAGATCATATCCGATATTTCATTTCGAAGTACTGTTTTTTTGAGGTAAGGGATGTTATTTTCTTCATATATGATATTATTTCTTTCAATATAATTATCTTTAGGAAGTATTGATCTGAACTTTTAATCAAATTTAGAATTTTTTGTGTCGTGGTTACTATTTACGATATCTGTGATTATTCACGAATACGACCTTATTCACGAATCACTGGCCTTTATTCAATAGAAAAATAAAATTTTCTTCTTTTTGTCCAAGATGTCTATTATGGTTACTATCTTTGATTGTATCCATGTTTTGATCTTTATTTTTGAATCCTGCTTCAAAATTGGTTATTATGGAGTATTATTGATCTTGGATAAACTGTTAAACGAATCCCTAATATTCGTCCTTCTGTCTCACTGGATTCGTTTTCTTTAAAATATTTTTCATCATCCTAAGTCCTAAATGATGATATTACTGAATATCTTTGGCCTGTAGTGCAAAGATGAATGACTAACTGATGAATATCTTTGGCCATAGTGCAAAGATGAACAGGTGTTGAGATGAACATGACCGATTGGTGATATAAATGAATATCTTTGGCCTGTAGTGCAAAGATGAATATTTGATTAAAAGATGTATATTGATTGATGTTACAGGGATAAAATATTGATGATGGACTCTTAAATCTTAGAAGATAGTAGAATTCATTCTCTACGTGACTCTTCTAAATGGATTCTTGCTTTTTTCTGTATTTGTTGATCTAAAATTTGTTGTCATTATATTCTATCGATTTTTTTTCATTTGAAGACTAATGATAATTTGTTGTATATTATCTTAGTCATAATATTCTTTACTGGGGTAGTTGAGCTCACCCTTTTTCTTTTTATTTCATTTTTCTTCTCAGGAGGTGAGAACATAACAAGATCTAGTCGGGGTATGGAGTGATGATTTTAGAAAGATATTTTAGCAGTCCTCACTATTTCTGTAAAATAGTGTTTGAATAATTATAATGAGAACTTATTTGAGTGTGAATATTGTCTAAAAGACAATATTTATTTTTAAACTCACAGTATGTGTTGTCGTATTTTGCACGACAATTGTATTATTGAAGTTGTAGTTTGCTTTTTGTATCATGTATTTGGCGACTCAGAATGAATGTTGTATACCTAATTTGGGAGCGTCACATCTTAGACCGAGTAATTTTTCTAGTCTGGACCAATGCGAGTTTGGTAATATGCTTACGCAAAGTAGTCTGTGGCCTTCATAATTGTTGGAAGTAGGAGTCGATCCTAACTCTTAAGATGTCCGAGTCTACGACTCATCCCAAAATGACCTTAAATCATTGCGCCAATTATTTGGGTTCATTTGTCATTTTCTTACCTCACAAAAAGAAACTTTTTAATGATAGTAGTATTAAATAATATTTACACAATTCTTCACATTTATCATTATTTAATTATCATACGAATCAAGTTATTATATGAAAAGGGAATGTGTGACTTAGACACATATAAATTTGTGCGTGTTTAAAATACTTAAATACATATACTCTTATGTATATCTTATTATTTTAAAAGATTTTCATTATTAACTTCTATGACTTAAGAAATATGATTATAAAAAAAGTAATGACAATATAAATATGTACACACACACATATATATATATATATATATATATATATATATATATATATATATGTGTGTGTGTGTGTGTGTGTGTGTGTGTGTGTGTGTGTGTGTGTGTGTTTGTATATTATAAGTAAAATCACATAATATAAATTTACACCAAAATTACATAAAATTCATTACAAAATCAAGTGTTTCATTTCTTAAAATTGTTTCATAATTTTTTCGTCTATAATAGTATCAAACACATTTTCTCAATATAAGTACTAAATCATACTTTATCCATTCGAAAATATATGATTGTTTAAAATAAATTTAATATACTTTAAATTCAAAATTAACATAAAGTAATTTTATTAAACAGTACAATTATGAAATTGTGAACTATCTAAATAGATTTATAGTTTAAAAATTTTAATGAATCATATCAATTTTAAATTTAAAAAAAAAATCTCAAATTGATTTTAAAATGTCAAATTTAATTCTTTATTTTGAAAAGGAGGGAATACTTTTTAGTGTGGCAAACTTTTTTTTCCCTATACTTTTATATATTTCTTAAATTAGTTGTAAAATATTATGGGTGGTCAATTACCCGAGTGTGGATCCGTCAATGCTCCTACATAAATCTAAATATAATCCTCCTATGTATTACGAATTTTTTTTTGCTGAATTATAATAACAAAAACATGAGATTGGGTACAATTTTTATTTTTTTAAAAAATTATCATTCATATTAATTCACGTAACTTAATAACAAATAAATTAATACATAAAATTGCAAGATATATTATTTTCGATCTACGTATATGTACATTTATTTAGACTTTAAACGAACATCAAGGACATCTACAAATTATTTAGAGTTGGTAAATATATGTTTTATCATGTTTGTGCACCACAATTTTAAATTACTTATTTTCCTTGTAGAAAATATTACTAACTTTTAATACTAATATAATTATGTCAATTCTTCAATTCATTGTCTTGTCGTGATAAAGGCTCGAAAGGTTGTTGATTGTTGAGGGCACGTTCCCTCCATATTTATTATTTATTATAAGGAAACTGATATTTCCATGCATATCGTTTATATATTAATTGATGTATTTTATTAATTAATATGTAAGTTATACATATAAAAATATTAAAAAATGACGTAAAAATATGAGCTTCCTTATTATAATTGCAGTGTGAGTCTCACCCATATGGCTATGGTTCATTTGATTACCGTTGATCTGGACAATGTAAGATTGAGATTGGTCAATTATTCCCCTTGCCGCTACAAGCTGTAGCGGCAGTCCCTTATCCTTTTCATCCGTTAGCTTATTACATTACTGTCCCTAACAATTTAATACATATCTGTCTTTACAGGCTATGGCGGCAGTGTGAGTCTCACCCATATGGCTATGGTTCATTTGGAGCTTTATATTAAAGTAAATGCAATGAATGTTTAAGTATTCTCAAGAGGGGTATATATATATATATATATATATATATATATATATATATATATATATATATATATATATATATTTTTAATCCATGGCAAACGTTTATTATGAGTATTTATTATTGACAAGTTGATTCTGATTGATCTGGACAATGTAAGATTGAGATTGGTCAATTATTCCCCTTGCCGCTACAAGCTGTAGCGGCAGTCCCTTATCCTTTTCATCCGTTAGCTTATTACATTACTGTCCCTAACAATTTAATACATATCTGTCTTTACAGGCTATGGCGGCAGTGTGAGTCTCACCCATATGGCTATGGTTCATTTGATAAAGTATACATGATGTAAAGATGAGTTTATTTTTATGTATACATAATGTAAAAATAAAAGATAATGTAAAGATACATAATATAAAAATAAAAGATAATGATAAGATAAGTCTGAATAAAAGATAAATTTATTTTTATGTATACATAATGTAAAAATAAGATAAGTTTGAATCAAAAGATAAATTTATTTTATTATAAAAATAAATTTATTTTATATTTTATAATAAAATAATAAAATAAAATAATAAATTTATTTTATCTTTATTAATAAATGGTGAAATTTATTTTAATAAAATAATAAAATAATAAAATAAAATAAATTTTTCTTTTGATTCAAACTTATCTTATTTTACATTATGTATACATAAAAATAAATTTATATTTTATTCGAACTTATATTATCTTTTATTTTTACATTATGTATACATAAAAATAAACTATCTTTACATCATGTATACTTTATCAAATGAATGGGTGAGACCCACACTGCCTTCTGACTGTAGCGGCAGCATACATGTATTAAATTGTTAGAAAAGATAATGTAATAAGCAAACTAATAAAAGGATATGGACCGCCGCCATGTCGTAGCTGTGGCGGAAATAAATAACCAATCCCAAATTTCCATTGTTCGGATCAATCAGAATCAACTCAACAATTTTGAAACATCTACAGCAAATGTTTGTCATGGATTAAAACCCTATATATATATATATATATATATATATATATATATATATATATATATATATATATATATATATATATATACACACACACACACACACACACTCTATTATTGGATTGTTTATTCACTAATTAATTAATCAAAAACAGATGGACTTCCTTCTCTTATTAAACTAATATGCAAAGTCAGACATTAACTAATGTAGGTATATTTCACATGAATTTTACATTGAATTAATTCAAGATTGTAGATACGTTATTAGGCTAGAATTAATAGGCTAGAATTAATAGGGATTGAAATTGTCTCCCTTCAGAATTCAAAGTTCTAGAAAAAATATAGGAGTTTTTTGTTTTCCCTCCTTTCACCCCTTACATCTTATAGTAATTTGTTTGAATTCATACCCCTAAATTTTCACATGAAATGTCATCCGCTCCAATGGCTCCCCCAACCATCACAACATGATCCAGGGCAGCATTTATTGTCATTTTGTTAAGAGTTATTGGCTCCCATCACCTAATGTCTTCAACTGTGTTATGGTCCACATGACAGCCCACGTCTTTCTTCTGCCGTGCTTATACCTAACCTAATGCTTATATATATACACGCACAATACACTCTTATTTATAGAACACCTTGTAGCTTTGCTTGCACAAGCAATAGAGCTCCCCAATGAACTCAGCAAGAAGAGGAGGAAACAAAATTTTCTTAAAAATAGAGTGAGCTTTTCGGCTACATTGCCTGACGATGTTCGTGGGATTTATGCAGATACTATTTGCGCGGTTAAGTACTCTTCGGATCCATTTTCAGATATAAGAGAATCGATACTAGAAATGATCCAGACTGTGGGAGTTCGGGATTGGAAGGAATTGGAGGAGTTAGTTTACTGTTACATTGTTCTAAACCCGTCGGAGGATCACAAGTTTATTGAAGAAGCTTTTCTCAGTGTATGCTTCTCTCTGGTAGACTAACGAATTTCAGATTTTTTTGCTAGAAAACACGACTTCTGTGCAATGCAACCTCCAATTCTATATTCCTAGCTTTCGTGATCTTATTATTGCCCCTATGTGCTTACGTCTGCCAACTCAAACGTAGTGTTTGGACCTTAAATGCATCGCACCATTTTTGATATGGTGGCTAAATGCATTAAACACAATGGTTGTAAACATTATAAATGTTGTACGTAACCGAACATACCCTATGAAGAAATTTAACAGGAAGAGATAGAATGGTGAATTATATTCTCCATCTCACAACATGACATTGGAGGTTTTGCACAACAACTTCGAAATATATTTTACTAAGGCCATTAGAGGATAGGACAGAAGGTATATAGTGGTATCTAAATTACTTAGGCTCGGAGGGAATCATTATTCCATTACTATAACTACATGTCATTTAGCGTAGTATTCAATATGTTGTTTGGCTAGTCTTCAAACTAACGCAAGAATATTACTTCAATTATCTCCAACCAGTCTAATCACGTGCTTCCATTTACTTATCAACCAGCCAGGAAGCTACCAAATTGACCTCTGGCTACCTGTATTCTGCAGTGACTGAAAGATTTCACAAGTACTGAGCTAAGCTAGGTCCTTAGTTTCTAAATATCTAAATATTTTCACAGGAAAGAGTTGTGATTCTAAAAAGAGGGGTTGAAATTCAAAATAAGGGTATACACCATGCTTATACAAGTTCTTTGACCTGTACCAAACACCAGGTACCTTGCAAATGGAATATCCACCCCAAATTTCCCAGCTGGCATGACTGACAATCTACCAAATAATTAGCAAACCGTATGTTGCTTATCTAACAAACCAGCTATGTTACAACTAACAAGTGATCTGATCTAATATATCTCCCTCACCTATACATGTAGTTCCATATTTCTAAAGTTACTAGCATTCCCCATACTTTAGTTTTTCGTCTTTAACAAACAAAACTAATAACTTAAGACAACACTTCAAAATATGCACTTTTATTATATTTTTGACAAGTCAATATATACAATACAATTTTCCCATACGTCTTCAGCACTAATCCGCATAGAGACTAAAGTCATGTAACTCAATGGATTACAACTTTACCATGAAAACAGACAACGTACCTACCTACTAGTGTGGCTTGCAAGAAGGCAAATCAATATGCACAAGCAGGAATGGCGAAGTGGTTGTCAGAATGCTCTTGCCACCTGAGATGTCATATACCTGTTTTTTTAGATCAGGGAGTTGAAGCAAAAAATTATACATGTGTAAAGTGCACAAAGTTTCTCATGTTCTATGAGCACACTGTCTCGTGATGTTGTCTATTTCTTACAATTAGATTCCCAACATAAAAGGATTGATATAATATAACTTAATTAAATCTCAGGACTTTTGAGTGTCATAAAAATGTACTATTTGTTCATTCATATTTCCAATTTTTCATTTGATAAATAACAGCTAAGATATGATAGGCATTTTAATAAATTAAACAAAAAACTGATAGGTTCCACTAATTAAAAGAATTGTCATATACTTCATGCAAATGACAAGTTACAAACTGGCAGCAGCGGCACATTAACTCAAACAAATGGCATCCTTAGCATTCTTTAGTCAACATAACTTCACACAAAAAAATAACTGCCAGTGTTCAACTATATTATAATGAAATGCATAAGACCAGTAAAAGAGAACCTTAGGATCATTAATCAAATGTATAACTTCAGTTCACAAAAGCCAATGTCAAACTTTCACATTCCCCCTTTGGAATTACCTTTCTCGTCTGCAAATCCCAACCAACCATGCTATGGGCATTGATCCCAGAAATGCCTGAATGAATTCTTGCACCCAAAATTCTAAACACCAAGGTCAATTACCAAAATCCAAAATGGAACTGCAACTCCTTCAATTCATTCTGTTCCTTATGAGAGAAACATAATACAGCCACAGGTCTGCTGCTGAACAAATGTTAGACAGCAACACATAATTTGCCAGAATTGAGAAATTCAAGTTCAAAAATTGGACTTGCGACCTTTTTTCCTAATATGCAACTTACACCCGATGATCCCTTGGCTGATTTTCTGTGGCGTCGACCATCCCCGTTAAACCCTACCAATTGATGACCCGAATTTATTAGCTTTGCATTTCTAACTGAAGAAATCAAATTTATTATAAATTTCATTTCTTCAATCATTAAAGCAGGAAACCAAGACACCAGATATAAATTCGGGAGAGGAGGGAAGGCGGTAGTTTGTTAAATGGGTGGGGGAATCCTTCAGAAAACCGGCCGGATCCTCGGCTGTATACCATGACCTTGAGAGTAATCAGGGAAGGACTAAGGGCAACCTTTTTGTAAGATCAATTACTTATTTTATTACATTTTTTAAAATAATTATAATAATAATTTATTCATAAAATATAAAATATTAGTGTAATTAATATATTTTTATATTTATTTATAATATTAGTGCAATTAGGACTCTGAAACTGAGACTGCCTTTGATTTGGACCTGCACAAACAATGAGCTCACAGTTGGGCCGAATATCCCCAGTTTAGTGATTGGAACTGGGCCGCTATAGTGGTCCTAAACGTTGTATTAACATCTTACAAGTTACAAGGCAACTGGTAAAACAATAACACTGCAGATGCTGTGCCTGCTAAATTTTGACTTTTACTGAGAAGAGGTCTTTACTACTTACTATACTATACTACTAGTATCATTTTTGGTATAAGAACATATGGGCCTGCCCAGTGGAGCTATTGTTAATAGGATTCGATTAATGGGTATTATTAGTTAGGGTCCTTAACACTAATATACAACAATTAAAAAATAATTACAAAAATAAAACACACAAAACATAATTACAAAAATAAAACAACACAACAATAAAGTTGGTAACATCACGCACACGTCAGTTACCAAATATATCTATCTAACACTAACCGCTCCTAAATTCAAGCAACCGAACAACATGCAACTTTGATATCTAATAAATCCAAATCTTTTGCCGATGATTGCCTTTTAACTCACCTCTGAGATCGCGACAAACATCTAAGATCGGAGAAGATCGAAATAGTATACAAAATCATCATCTACTTGAAGTTCAAGAACCAAAAAAATCACAAAGAACATCAACATGCGACTTTGATATCGGAGAAAGCCAAATCTTACATCGACGATTGCCTTTCGACTCAACTCTGCGCGACAAACATCTAAGATCGGAGAAGATGAACTAGTATACAAAATCAACATCTACTTGAAGTTCAATGAACAAAAACAATATCACAAAGAATCGATACAAATCTAAACTCGAGGTATGTGAGTTTAAAGTTCATATGCATATAGTTACCTTTCTTGAATTTTTATATTAATGGTTACTCATCATAAACATTGAGTTCTTGCTTTATCTGAATCGTTAGTTCTTTATCTATTGTTGTTTTGGTTCTTGTATAACATTATATTGTTCGATTACATGCTTGATTCTTTGTCTAATGATATCTTGGTTACTGATGTAATAATATGTTGGTTCTTGTCTAATCTTTATTTTAGTTACTTTGTAACATTATAATGTCTAATGTTGTCTTGAGTTCTTGTATGAAGCTATGTTGAGTTCTTGTCTAATAATGTTTTGGTTATTTTGTAATATTATAATATCTAATAATAAGCTAGTTATTGTCTAATGCTTCATGGGTTACTTATGTAACAATATATTGATTCTTGATTCATGATGATTTGATTCTTTGGGTAACTTTATTGTAGTTCTGCATATTCTTTGATTTGGTTCTTTGTTTAAAATTATAATGTTTCTTGTATAATATTCTTGAACAATCTTTGAATTGGTTAATGAAAAATGATGAATTAATTCTTGACTAATGTTGACTTTGATATATTGGTTGTTAACTAATTCTGATTTGGTTATTATATAAAACTATAACGGATACTCGATAGTGTTGACCTGATTACTGTGTAAGATTACAAATTTATATTCTTTTATAATTGAGGTTACTCATTGACTACATTGTATTGGTTACTGTCTAATATTGAGGTGTAACAGTATAAAAATTATATGTATATATTTACATATAGTTACTACAAATTCCTATGGTTATATATATGGTTATAGAACAATTAAATGTATATAGTTACCTATGTATATGTATATGTATATGTATATGTTTCTTGACTAATCTTTGAGTTAGTTCTTTGTTTAACATTATATTAGTTCTTGAATAATACGATTTGGATACTTATGTAAAAATATAATGGATACTTCATTAATCTTTGAATCTGAGTAATTTGCATTAATCTAATTATACTTATACTTATATTTTTATATTAATGGTTACTTGTTAACTACATTGGTTATATTAATGTTTACTTGTTAACTACATTGGTTACAACAATTATTTTTTAACTGCCCACAAACCCTCTATATCGGTTGTTTTTTCACTATAACAATTAAATGGATGATGTTTTTATCTTATGGTTACTTAACTAAACATGTGTTTGATTCTTTCGCTCACATTGGATTTTATTCTTTGTATAATGTTGTTATGATTCTTTGTGCAATATTTGATTAATTTATATTGGTTTGTTTTATTATGATGGAAACTAATATATTACATTGGTTACCTTTTACAACTATCATAATTTAATTGCTAACAAATAAAATTAAACCGATTGTTTCCATTGTAAAATGAATGTACTAATGTGTTTCATTCTCGATTACTAACATTATATAATTTGGTTACTAGTTAACATTGATTTGGTTACTTTACAAGACTTATTACATTTTGCGATTAAATGGAGATGATTCTGTTGTGCTTTATTTCAATTCAGTACATGGGTGATAAGTAACAATACACCAACTTTGAAGTTACTGGAATATTAGTTCCATCAACTTGTTCGTTCGGAGAAATGCAAAACATGATATGCATTGCATTGCGAGATGAACCTGAAACAAAACAACATTGTCGATTAAATTTCACATTAGACTCGACATTCCACCGATCTCGTATATCGGATGAAGCAACCTTGAGATTCTTTATTGAAGTCGTTAGAAAATCGATGAACAAGGAAAATTCCCACCGATTATAGATATTGAAAAAAGAAGCGGTAGCACAACAATCTTACATAACTTGACAAATATAGAAGAATCATTGTTCAAGATGTAACATGATCGAGATCAACATGAGGGAATTCAAAGATTAGTTCCACTAGCGATACAAGATTGCCAAATTGGAGCGCAATATCTTTGATCGACTTGCAATAGAAATTATGGAACAACAACGAGATGCATAAACATGACAAATCATACACGGAAGGGCGATATGATGATGTAATAACGGATCCGAATGAGCGTGAAGTAAAATTACATCAAACCTACAAAGACAAAAAAATCTATCACAATCAATGAGGTTTGCATTCAATCAAGAAAAGCAGACAACACACAAAGTTCAACGAACAGTCATAGAGACTTTGTCTTTGAATAAATAGATGATGAAAATTGCAAATGGAAGATGAGAGCATCAGTATTGAAAAACCAATCTGTTCAAGGTGAGGGAATTGATGACATTCACACGTGTTCGTTGATCAACTTATTCTTTGGGAGACCACGAATGACAAGCAAATAGTGAGTTGGTAGCGAATCATAATGCATAAATTAACAAATTTGAAGAAAATATACACACCAACCGATATTATTATCGAGGACATGATGACGAGAATATAATGTGTCTATCTCTTACCAAAAAGCATGGAGATCGAAGGAGAAAGCGTTAGAAAAGGTAAGAGGAAATACACACGACTACTCATTGATCCCATCATGGTTACACATCTTTGCGAGAAAAACAAATCCAGTAACAATTTAAAACACATTATTATTTTTCATGATTAGTTGATTACTCAATTCAACCGATTTGGTTGCTATAATTTGCATTGGTTACCTACCTCATATTTATAATTTTAAATGAGTTCTCTTGATTTTTTATATTAATGTTTACTCAAAGAAATACATTGGTTCTTGTCTAATGAAAACTGTTTGTTAATTCTTAATGATATCTTTATTCTTCGTATATCAATATGTTGTTTCTTGTATAATGTTGTCTTGGTTCCTTTAAAACAATATGTTGGTTCTTTGTTTTAATGCTACCTTGAGTTCTTTGTCTGCTTTACTTGTTGGTTATTCTTGCAAAATGATATCTTAGTAATCTGATAGTCTTATCTTTGTTTCTTCGTATAATGATGTCTTGATTCTTGGAAACATTATACTATCTAATCTTTGTATTAGTTCTTTGTAAGCAAATATGTTGATTCTTGTCTAATGCTATCTTGGTTTCTTTGTAACATTATCTTTATGCTAAAGTTTTATTGAGTTCTTGATTAATCTTTGTATTAATTCTTTGTGTAACAATATATGGTTATTGATTGTGTAACAATATATTGGTTATTGATTGAATTCTTGTATAACAATATATTCCTTCTTGTTTTTTGGTTCTTTGCTAATGTTTGGATAATTGGTTCTTGACTAATGTTGTCTTGAATCTTGACATTAAGTACATTTAAGTTCTTGTCTACTCTTTGTCTTGTTCTTGTATAAAATTATATTGTCCAATCTTTGTCTTGAATTCTTGTATGACAATAATTTGTTTCTTATCTAATCTTTGTCTTGGTTACTTTGTAGCATTATACTACTTATAATTCTATTGATAATGTTGATGTTTCATAACGAGTTCAAATCACGACTCTTGAGTTGGAATCAAATGCTAGTTTCAAATATTTATTCTTTGCCATTGGAGCATCCATTCAAGCATGGCATCATTGCTTTCAATTATTGTAATCGATGGCACATTCATACAATCAACTTACGGGGGACACTAACGATAAGCAAGCACACAAGATGCAAACCAAAACATTGTTCCGATTGCTTTTGCGATGGTTGACAAATGAAAATGAATTATCATGGAGATGGTTTTTCATGAATTTAAGAAGCGCTTGTGGAGTAAGGGAAGGCCAATGCATTGTTTCGGATAGACATGAACCCATAATACAAGGATCAATTATATGTTTCCGGATGTCATGCATGCTTCCTGCATATACCACCATATCTTGAAAAATATAAAAATAGATTCAAAAAGAGAGAGAAGAACTTAAATGCAGTCTTCTGACGGGGCATATAGAGCATCTGACATTGAACAATTCAACAAACACATGGTGAACTTGATGCCATTGATCCTCGAATAAGGATATATTTGGAGGAAGAGGTCAAGTTGGAAAAGTGCACCAGTGCTCCATGGGACCGTATGTTAAAACTCAACAATGACTTCAAACACCATGAATCTATTAACAACGCAATTAAGATGATTAGGGATCTTCCGGTTGCATCAATGATTGAATGCCTCGTTTATGCGGTTCAAAGATGGTATTTCACAAACAAACAATGAAATTTCTATCAACATTCACAACACTTTCCACAACAATTTGAAGAAAGATTGCAATCTAATATCATTAAATCAAGAAAACTTAAGGTAACAAATACAAATTATAATTTATTGCATTAATTTTTATATTGTATTTATTCTTGACTAATGATGTCTTGATTAACGCATAATATTACTATTTAATGTTGAATTATTTATTGACTACTACCGACTTAGTTCTTGTGTTAAACTATAATGTTTACCGACTAATCTTGACTTGTTTACTTGATTAATAATAAAACTTGGTTACTATGTAATATTATATTGGTTACTAACTAATACCTAATTGCTTATTGCAAAACATTATAATGGTTAATTGACAACTTTCTTGAGTTTATTCTTTGTGTATCATTGTCTTTGATTACTTATTAATCTTTGTTTTCTTACTGCAAAATATTACTAATTAGTGTTGAATTGTTTCTTTGCCTAATGCCGATTTAGTTCTTTGTCTTTACACTATAATATTTACTAACTAATAATAACTTGTGTCTTGGTAATGGCAACTTGGTTACTATGAAATATTATATGTATTGGTTGTCAATTAATACTTAATTGATTAATGCATATCATTACAATGGTTCTGACTAACTTTGCTAAGTTAGTTCTTGTTTATCATTATATTGGTTACTAAGTGATACTTGTTTGGTTACTCTTAATAATTAAAATATTCTTCTTGAGTTGGTTATTGATAGTATCATTATATTGGTTTCTTAGCGATGTTTATTTGGTTACTCAGTATAATTATAATGTTATTTGCTAAGTTGAGTTCTTTGCTTAGTTACTTGTTTTGTAATTATAACATTGAGTTGTTTACTTTAATACGTATTCTTTTTTGGATAATGAAAATGATTCCAAATTATCTTGTATTCTAACAACAGTTAATTTGTGATGTAGGTTGAGACATCAAACTTAGTGATTTTTACTGTTTACGATGTCGTCAAACAATATATTGTGGACATCGACAAAAGGACATGCACATGTAGAAAATTTCAGTACCATGAGATGCCATGTCCGCGTCTTCTTCTTTATTATGAGCAAGCGAAATTTGAGTCATTATGATTTTTGCTCAAAAATACTATAAAACAACTTTAATTGACACACATATTCAAACTTCAATTATGCCAGTTAGATGACAAAGAAAACTTGGATGTACTAGAAGAAGTAAGAAACATGGTTGTAAAACCACCAAACACAAGAAGACCAATTTGGAAGACCAAAAGTAGGGAGAGTACAAACCACGGATCTAAAATCAAAATTCAAAACAAATCAATGAAGAAAAGCGAGAGAAAGGACACAACAGGAAAACCTGCAATAATCCACCGGTTTTAAGACCAAAAAAACCCTGATATAATGCATTTATATTAAGAGTGTAGATACATGTATATATAATTGTTTACTATCATTAACCATAAACCACATAGATGGTAGCATTTTTGATTTTGTACAATAACCAACATTTTTATTGATTAAAGCATTTGATTTTTGAATTCATTATGAGTTGTCAATACAAATAGGAACCCACAAAAGTACACTGTTCACTTGACAAATATTCCAAATATAAATTGTAAATTATTTGGTTACTAACATAAAGTCAAATGGTTACTCTTATATAACAATTTGGATACTAATTGCACATCTCAAAAATATATTTAACAACAGTTATATGTCCTGAAACAATATTGTACATCTCTGTTATATGTCCTGAAACAGCATATTATATGTCCTGATACATTTCACAACAGTTATATGTCCTGAAACAATATTGTACATCTCTGTTTACTATCAAAACATTAGCTGGTTACCCTTTTATATATATTTGGTTACCAAGCTGTACATTTTAAAATAATGTAGCAAACACACTTAAAACGAATCAAATGGGAACCAACAAAAGTACAACTTTCATCACTTGACAAATATTCCAAATATAAATTGTAAATTATTTGGTTACTAACATAAAGTCAAATGGTTACTCTTATATAACAATTTGGATACTAACTGCACATCTCAAAAATATATTTCACAACAGAGTTATATGTCCGAAACAATATTGTACATCTCTGTTTACTATCAAAACATTAGCTGGTTACCCTTTTATATATATTTGGTTACCAACTGTACATTTCAAAATAATGTAGCAAACACAGCCTAAAACGAATCAAATACCAACAACACACAAAATTAATTCCAAAACTGATATTATAATAACATATGAAATCCCATCTATATAAGATTCAGTAATCATCCTTAATGAACCATACAAAATTGTTGTGTATATTAAAAAATAAAAATACATAACATAATTCATACTGACAACACAACAATATCTGAACTAATCAAAATCTGGAACAAATCTTCCTAGAAATTCTCTGTCAGTCTCATATCCCTCCAATTGTTTGTTCCTTGCGTGCGTATATATAGGTTTGTACATAACTTCTTTCGATATTATGCGAATCGGGGAATGGAATAGAATTTCATCAATCTTCCGATGAATGACATGCTTTCGTGAAAACAAATTGTGAACAACCCGCAAATCAACATCATACAAATGCACAAAAGATAACCAAAATCAATACTAGAATCAACCTATATATAACACATATCGGTTTATCTGATAACAAACATTTACAACATAAGTAACCAAAGCAGGTTAGATGACAATAACAAAATAATTAAATATAATAATTCAAAATTATAAACAATGCAACCCTTACCCCTCCACTTGTTCAGAACCGACTGCAAATTCTAACTCAATTATGTCATCGTCCTCCTTATTGCGATATGGTTCATTGCTAAAGTCGATATCACTCCTATCTCTCCAAAATCCAATCTTATGCATAAAAGTGGAAAGAATAAATATATACGGTTCACAAACATCCATGATTTTTGTTTGCATGGATTTCCTTTTGAAACGCGAGAATTATAAGCAGTTAAACGCTCTCGATGCACATCAAATGTTAACAAAAACCAATGGTCCTGTGATGACATATGTATGGGGAACAAAACATAGTCAACATTTTTCCATGGTGTGTTGACATCCATAAACAAATCCATGAATGTACTCAAAGAACATCACCCTCCCCGCATAATACACTCTTATCTCGAATTTTTTTCTTGTATACTCTTCAAAAAGAGAGGTCATCTTGGCATGGAACCAACAATCCGTAGTCGTTGCCTCTTTATATGCACATGATCGTAATGTCCGCCAATTTACTAAGTAATATAATGCAACATTGATATGCTGAACAAAAATATATATATATATATATATATTAATAGTGTTGAAAAATAACATTATGTAATCAATGTAACCAACACTGTTAACGCTAGTTACTTAAACAACTAAATAATGTAACCATAATTATAAAAACATAATTTGAAGAAAAAAAACATAAAACATGTATGATGCTAACCAACATATATATAACATATATGATAGTAACCAAACAATTATATAATAGTAACCAAACAGTTGTAACATAGTAACCAAACAGTAATATGATAGTAACAAAAGTTATATGACAGTAACAAAACAGTTATATGACAGTAACCAACCACTTTTATCATAGTAACCAAAACATGTTTATATATCAACATATCAGTTTATATGATGGTAACAAAAACATATATATAACATATATGATAGTAACCAAACAATTATATAATAGTAACCAAACAGTTGTAACATAGTAACCAAACAATAATATAATAGTAATAAAACAAATTTATATGACAAGAACAAAACAGCAGTTTATATGACAAGAAACCACCCACTTATATCATAGTAACCAAAATATGTTTATATATCAACATATCAGTTTATATGATGGTAACAAAAACATATATATAACATATATGATAGTAACCAAACAATTATATAATAGTAACCAAACAAAGAATATAATAGTAACAAAAGCGATATATATATAAAGAATAAAAAAAGCAGTATATGACAAGAACCACCCACTTATATCATAGTAACCAAAACATGTTTATATATCAACATATCAACATATATGATAGTAACCAAACAATTATATAATATTAACCAAAAAGTTGTACTATATTAACAAAACAGTAATATGATAGTAACAAAACAGTATATGACAATAATAAAACAGTTATATGACAGTAACCAACCACTTATATCATAGCAACCAAAACATGTTTAAATAGTAACATATCAATTTATATGTTGGTAACCAAAACATATATAAAATATATATCATAGTAACTTTAAGCAACTATATAATAGTAACCAAATAGTTGTATACTAGTAACCAAACATAATATAATAATAACAAAAGCAGATATATAACAAAAAAGAACTAACCACTTATATATCATAAAGAACCAAAACATGTTTAAATAATAACATATCAATTTATATGTTGGTAACCAAAACATATATAAAACATATATCATAGTAACCGACCAATTATATAATAGTAACCAAATAGTTGTATACCAAAGAACCAAACATAATATAATAGTAACAAAAGCAGATATATAACAATGACAACAACTTATATCATAGCAAACAAAACATGTTTAAATAGTAACATATCAATTTATATGTTGGTTACCAAAACATCTATAAAACATATATCATAGTAGAATTGCACAATTATATAATAGTAACCAAATAGTTGAATACTAGTAACAAAACGGTAATATAATAGTAACAAAACAAATATAATGATAAGAATAAAACAGATATATGACATTAACCAACACTGTTAAAGCTATTTACTTAAACAAATAAATAATGTAACCATAAATATAGAAACATAATTTTAAAAAAAAATAACTCACATCGTCGTCTAACCATTGACCAGGAGTCTTTAATTTATAAAACCACATTTTAGATGAAATTGGAATAGACCCAAATTCAAATGCAGGTTCGATAATGTCATTCTTCCCAGGAAATTTGTCCGTCCTTCAATATAAAAACATATTAGTATACACGTTGACATTAACAATCACCATGTTAATATACACACTACCCAAAAGCAAATTTATTTGTTTCATAAAAAAACTATAGCATTGTTAACAGTAAAAAACAAACCTTTTCCTATTGTTAAGTCCTATTTTAAACCAATTGCTCAAACAATGCCCTTCAAATATGGATGGCATCTCCATGCAAACCTTGGGAAATCACGAAAATAACAAAGAACTCTTTGACTAGGACCCGATGCATTAGATGATAACCCACCCGATCCAAATGTTCTTGTGTATATGGAGGCCGTAGAAAAAGACTTTTTAAATGTTCACGCATTGTGCATGCCTTAACTACTCTATCGACACTCTTCTCCGGTTCATCACACTGGACTATATCCTCAGGTAGTCAAAACCATCTCATCCAATCTGATTTGCTTTCCGCCTCAAACTTTTTCCCTTTTACAAATGATGGAAAATGTAACGAAAACAATTATATTTTCACATAAAAATCGATGTTGTATTGGTTCTTTGTCTAATGCGATAATGGTTACCATAAAAAATTATCTTTATACTAACTAATTATGTATTGGTAACATTATCTTTGTCTAATGCTATATTAGTTCTTGTCTAATGCATTATTAGTTACTATGAAACATTATACTTATTACTAACTAATCTTTGTTTTGGTTCTTATGAAAATTGTAATGGTTACTATATATTTATGAGTTGGATCTTGAGTAAAATTAAAACGATAAACAAAACCTTAAGCATGTAATGGTATAACAATAACCAAAATCTAAAGCATGTAAAAAAAAAAAAGGTTGGCGTGTAGTTATAACACTAACCTCAAAGAAAGAACATAAACAACAATTTCTTTCCCCGTACATTGGCTTAAAATGTCAAAAGTTGGCATGTCAACATCATTCTTAATGATCATTCAAAATACAAAACAATCAATTGATCATTAAAAAATGAAAAAAAAAGACATCTAACACAAAACAAAACAAACAAAAAAGTCTAACCTTAACAATTTCTTGAACAACATTACTTATTATTTCATGATGTTCTTCAACCATACCATCAAGTTCAACTTCATTACCATACTCGATTCATTATCATCCTTCTTCTTAACAAAATCGACACATCACCAACATCCTCAACAACATCTTCAACAAAATGACGGGCTTCACCATAACATCCTCAACAACCTCCTCAACAACATCCTCAACAACGTGATTTGTTTTCATCCATAACATCCTTAACATCATCAACAACATGACGGTCTTCAAGCATAACATCATCACCTTCATTTCCGACTTCATTTACAAATTCATCATTCTTCTCATCATCTTTCAAACCATCATCACCAACCTCATCGACTTTCAAACCATCATCACCAACCTCACCAAAGATGCTCATCAACAACATCATCGACTTCATCGGAAATCATCGGCTTCATCAAGATCATAAGCATCACCACCCTCATCGAGTCGGACTCTTCATCGTAATCATCACAACTTCTTTGACCCCACCATCTTTTATCCCCTCGTAACTCATCTCTTATAATTAATCTAAAGTCTCTGCATATAGTGAACATGTAAAATCTTCATATCAAATTTCGCAGAGTTTACAACGCCTTTCTTAATTTCAAAAACTTTTTTCTCGATGGTAGTAGAATCATTTTATCAATTGCATCTTTAATGACCGATATATCACTTCCAATGTTGTCATCCTTCGACTTCTTTTCAACATTCTTGTGAGCATCCCTCTCACTGAAAAATTGAAACCTGCCCAAATCAAGACGTTCATTCTCATCGTCCGTGGGAATCAAACTTTTACCCTCAAATTGAAAAACAATAAGTACACTTTAGTATAACATCCGACAAACATTATACACTTACAATAACAAAAGATAAAATAAATAAACAAAAACATATATACTGTTAATCAAATATATATAAATCATTAACCAACTCAATATATAAAGATAACCAAACTGTGTATATTCTAGTAACCAACTATAATGTTAAGAGTAAACTTCACATGAATAACCAGTAACCAAATAATTAATTAAAGGTAACAAATTGCATTCTTAATAGTAAACTGCATACCTGTCCAGAACAGAATACTAGCTCATTCAACTTGTCATTTGAAGGGGACTTCACAAGCTCCTTCCATCTACATAAACGGACATCCGACAGATGCTCGTCGTTGCATATATCGCGAGTTTTGAAAGTTGAAATTGTTTCAAACATAAACACTTGAAATACATATGGAAGACCATTCAACTTATACAATTTAATATAATGGTCCTTGTAGAAATTATATGTTGAACCACCACTCCTTCCTTTCTTTATATGCCCTTGATGCATTTGACAAAGAATACTTTGTCATTTCAAATATAACTTTCCCCAAGGAAAACTACTAACATCACAATAACATATAAAATTTACCATTGCAACATCAACAAAATTTTCGAAAATCTGTTGAAAGAATAAAATTAAACACCAAAAAAATCAGTGACATCCTAATAGCCTCGTCATCATCATCAAAAGCGCCTTAGGAATACCCTACCTATATACTACTACGAAGTATGACTTACGCCCCAAAATATTTTTCAATAATCATATTTTGCATGCACTTATATCATCATTGCTTTGCCATCTCAACCCGTAAATCGAGACAAAACTCAGGACAAATTTCAAACCTAACCCTTTTCTCCCCAAACAAAACCACATCTCACCATCATCCCTTTGGTGAACCTCCTTTTACAAAGCATGGTGAATAATCATGAATACATTTGATGCTCACTGAAACTCCAAAAAATTTCAAAACATGTTGCCTAAACTTCTCCAAATTGACTTTCATTCAATTTCTTGGCAATAATTATGGGGACTTCCATGTCACACCAATATATTACTTTTCCAAAGAATCTTCTCATTGCATTCCTCATAGTAAAGATCCCATAGCTGTAAATACACAAAACCGAAATTGAATAGGTTATTAATAACCAAATGTAACAAAATTTATACAAAAAATTTGGTTATACACTAAATCCAATAACCAAATACATACTAACAAGTAACGAAATAATTCTATGATGGTAACCAAACCATTTTTAATGGTAACCAATACATAAACAACCTATACACTAAACTTAATTTATTAAAACATGTATACTAGGCAAAAAAATTAGGATTAACTAAGCATAAACAATACAAAATAGTAACTAAACTGTAAAAATACGATTAACAAAATCGATATAACAAATAACTAAACTATAAAATCACAAACAAAAAAAAAAAACTAATAAGTAACCAAAACATTAAAAATTTACAATAACCAAATACATACAAATAAGTAACCAAATAATTATTATTTTACAAAGAACTAAATACATACTAATAAAAATTCACAAGAACTTGACTACATACTAATAAGTAACCAACCCATAAAAGTAACACAATAATATATATAATATAATATCACAAAGAACCAAATACATACTAATAAGTAACCAAATCATTAAAAGTTTACATTACCCAAATACATACTAATAAGTAACCAAATAATTATATAATGGTAACCATATGAAAATTAAAAATAACACACCTTTAAATTTCTACGTGTTGGAATTATATTCGGATAAAGCACTTGACCTTTGGCCTTAACTACGAGGACGTCAAGCTCGAGAATCTAATCGCACTTCGAATGCTTGATATCACCGCATGTATCACCAACTTTATTTTCATTCTTACTCGATTTCAGACATACATCCTTTTCCTTCCCTTCATATCCACAAAGAAACTTCTTCACTTCCTTGACGAGAATCACGCTCCATATTCTCTTCCTCTTACCATCCTTCTTCTTTGTCTCAACCATTCTATACAAAACATAAAAAATAACACAAACCCACACAACAATCAATACTACATTCGATGATAAACAACATTAATATATATAATACGTTAAATTATTTCAAAATAACTAACCTAAAATATACACGACCGAATCGATCATCAAGAATAATAAACCAACTGCAACACCGTGTGTAATCACGAAAAGCAGTACAACGATGGTGACGAACAAAAAACGAAAACCAAAACGAAATGGCTATGAACTTCGATAACAAACAATGGAGAATCTTTGAAGCGATGGTGGCGAGAACGATGGATATTCTTTGAAACATGAAGGAGAGAGAAAAGAGGGTTTTAGCGTATAAAGGGTATTATACAAAAAGCGAAGAAAGATACACACATGCTTTGCGGTTATCAAGCATTTTAAAAACATGTCCCATTAGTACCATTAATTCCTTAAATTAAGGACTCATAATTATAGTAATATTGTAAATAAAATTAAAAAAGTGTAATATTTTTGTAATTATTTTATGAGTGTTTTGTTTTTGTAATTATTTTTTAAAAAATATTAATATATGTAATTAATCCTATTAGTTATGGTCTTGAAGGGTGGGCCTAACAATTCCGCATTGGACCGGAGAATCTCTCGAAAATACGTGAAAATTTTATATGTTACTTAAATTATTAATAAATAATTAAAAAGTTTATGTGAACTCTCCTACTCCTTCAATTCCCACTTGTTCTTGTTGGGATCAATATTTTCAACATGAGTTACATCTTTAGGAGAAGAAATAGTTGGAACCACTATTGCTGCGGATTGCATCCTTCTAGAATCAGAACCCACATTAATTTCTGCTAATTCATTGGAGGCGGCTGCTTCTGCGGCGGCTAATTTCATGCTTTTAAACTCCTCCTTCTTTGCCCATAAGAATGAGTACAGCCCAACTATGATCAACACCATCCCAATCAAGCTGCATTTACTTATAATATCAGCAACACTAATATATATATATATATATATATATAGTCCGCATGCGGAATACTTTTCGCTAAATTTGTCGTCAAAAAGTCATGAATCGGATTATAGCGACGGTTCAAATTTTATGACGACGAGTTTAGCGATAATTTTGTCTATCACTAAAGATGATCTGCATGCGGACCACCACACAAATCTTTCTCTCTCTCTATATATATATATATTGTCAATAGTCATTATTAAGTATATAGTTAATACCTTCCAAGTGTTAAATCTTCACTAATAAATAGAGCTTCTATTATAGCTATACCGATGAGTCCCAATGGGTTGAACATAGAGGGATACGTGGGTCCTCTTTGTGCAACTGCCCAAGAAATCAAGCAGAATGTCGCAGCTGTGGCCAATGCTCCCTATACCATTTCAAAATTAATCATACGGTTGTCGGAGTAAAAATGATTCTGTCAGAATAAATACGTATTAAGTCTCTGTAAACATCGACAATATCATCCGACTTAATTATTAGTTAATAATAGGATAAAATTGAAATTATGTAAAATTGAGAGTAAAAGTTGTTAATTACCGAGTAAAGAATGGTAATTAGTTGCAGATTCCAGCCTAATCTCCAAGCAGACTTTGAGATATCTATACATAGGCCTAAAACTAGTTGTTGAATCATTGCAATGATGCATATAAACAGCGTTGCCGCATATTTGTACGGGAACACCTTGAACAACTTAACCTGTTTATTAACAACATTAATTACTACATTTATCAGCCAGCCAATTAATTAATTAATTTAGGTAAAGGTAAATTAAATTATAAACCTAATTTAACTATCAAATCAAGGAGAATACATACATATATATATATTATGCATTACTACCTGACAGATGAACCAGAGACCGTAGGATAAGATGCTGCCGACCAAGAATAATGTGCCACGTGTCCAACTGACTTGAGGAGTAATTTCCTTAATAATGGGATGTTGATTGTGGTGGCTGATGACTGTTTTACCCTTGTAGAGACTAATAGTCAGTGCTCCTGCGAGGCATAAGATTGCACCCATTGTTTTGATTTTGCCAGCCCTTGCATGCAGCCCTAGTTTCTCTATCCTACAACAATAGATATAATGAAACAAGTTCATTCAGCCACGATATTGAAAATAATCTATTAAGAGTAAATCAATATTGTGGTATCATTATTATTATTATTACTTAAGCATAAGAAAAACCACCCTTAATTAATTCCATTGGTTTTTACAACTATATATATATATATATATATATAATTGATTAATGTGTCTATTCAGAATAAAAGTTAAAATCTCGGTCGATATATAATTTTACCTTAGAATTGTAGAGAAGAGAAAGGTCACTATTGGAATTAAGTTTAGAAAGTTTGTTGCGTATGTTGCTGAGGTGTCACGTAGGCCCAAGTAGAAAAGCCCCATAGCCATTGATATTCTGCAATGTACATACATATAAGACACATATATATATATATATTGGAATTAAGAAGCAAAATTAATGAAAAAAACAACTATAGTTACTAATAGAGAAATTGTGAAAAAAAAAACACTAAATCTTGAATTTAGTAGTAATTTACAAATATTATTATAATCATATTGTCTAAAGATTAAATGAATTCATATATTAATTTTAAATTTGAGAATAAATATATATATTTATTTTCTTCAAAAGATGATTATTGATTTTATGTTTTGGAACGTTGGGTTGGGTAGTATATCAAATGCTAATTAAGTACCCCTTATAAATTTACATAGCTTTCATTAAATGAATTATATATACTATATGCATGGATAAAAAAATATATATAGCATGACCTGAAGCAATTAACTCCATATATGGTACTTAATTCAAATTGATCGATCTAATAAGAGTTTTTGCATAAATTAAGCCTAACTAGAGAGGTAGCCAGCGATATATAGTGCTGGCCAAATTGATGGTATGCTTCCCGAATTCCTACTGTTATATATAATTTGTGAGCAACTTGGCAGTTGGTACTGCACAAGGATAGATATTGACCGTACGTATAAATTAATTGATTGATTGGGCAATCACCATGCATCTAATTTTAACATAATTAGTTGTCAATGAAGAATGTCAAGCCTATACACAATATACATACAAGGAATATATGTGGCTGGCTGGCTCTAATAAACATCTTGGCCTACTATAAACTTTGTTCGGTTATGATTAGACTAATTTAGACTAAGGCACATGAAACCTAAGGGATATATATATATATATATATATATATATATATATATATATATATATATATATATATATATATATGATGTGAGGATCAAGAAAGACTCTCCTTAAATAAAGACTCATGGCGGAAGACTTTTTATCAAAATTAGTTTTTTTAGAGAGCAAGTGACATTTTTTATAAATACGCGGTGACATTGTATTTAAGCCATTTTAATTAATATATATATTTCATTCCTTTTCCTTTTCTGCATATAGTTAACATAAATGCTTCTTTTTGCCACCTCCTTTTTCTTATCAAAAAAATAGAAAAACAAATAAATCGATCGCCTTCCTACCTAGCTAGCTATATATATACCTAATGAAAAGTTAGTTTAGGTTTCTTTTTATTGCCTTTTATCATTCATATATATTCCACCTCTGCATTGTCTCTCCAATCCAATCCCTACAGATATATATGGATATAGATATTGATAGATATCACGTAACATGCATATATACTTTTTTCAAACTCAAAATATTACAAAAATTAAATTAATTTGTTTAAAAAATAATAATTTTCAATTATCTTAATTTAAGATGATCGAAATGATTGTGTACGTACGTTGATTATCCATTTCAATTTAACCTTCGCATGTAGAATTCTAGACAAATTAATGTATTAATGTTTAGGCAGAATTATATACCAGCTGGGAATCGATCGGATAAGTATATATAACTGACCCGGTTAATGCCACCATGAACAGCCAAAACAAAACAACCCTAGTCAACTTCTTGAAATTACCTCTGCAACAAACCAACCAAGATATATAAACATTGTAAACTTAAGAGTAGTTAATAGAGAAAACAAAAAAGAAAAAGAGATTACAAAAAATAAGCAAAGAAATAAAGGATTAAATAATAATAAAGAACAAGTTTTTCATTCTAATTACGACGATCGAGTAGATACAATAACATGATACATATATAACTAATTTATTATCGAGTAGACAATTTACAGATGCATCGACATGCATCAATGTAATATATCTTTAATTAATTAATTTCGGATAATATAACAAATTAAGTGAATGAATTACCTGTCGAAGTAGAAAGCAAAAGGAGCGACGCAAATAGCGCCGACGAATTGACGATAGGTGGTGAGGGCAAAGATGAAGGTGCCTTGACTTAGTATAATTCTGGAGAGTAACTGGAGTCCCACTGCAAATACTTGAACCATTAACATCCCCATGGCTACTCTTGATTCCTTATACCATCTCTTCAAATCCCCCATCTCTCTCTCTCTCTCTCGATTCACACACCAAATTAAATATAATTATTAACCAGATGATCAAATGAAATGAAATAATCAAGAAAAACTAACATTATTAATTATTTTTAATAATAGTAATGATAATTAAAGAGGAATTAATTAAGAACAATATGACTCTGGTAAGTCACTGCATGCCGAAGACGACGTACGTACGTGCCTTAATCATATATTTAATAACTTTGTAAATATATATATATATATATATAGAGGGAGATAGATAGAGAGAGAGAGAGAGTCAGAAAATCATCTGGGTTTTCATTAGGAGTACTTATAAAGTGTAACCTAACAATGCATGTATGTAATATATATCAAGAAAAAAAGTATTTTATATATATATATATATATATATGTATGTATTAATATGTTTTAATTAATTAGAGAAAATATATGGAGTTCTATTAGTTTAAGAATTAGACTAGTTTAAAATGCAAACGAATAGGTTGACTGTTGTCACCGCAGTCGTTTCCATATGCATGCCCTTATTATTTTAAGTAGAGGTGAAGTCAAAAATAATGTTCACTCAAATCAAAATTATTATTAAACTATAAATAATTTGGTAGTAGGAGTTTGGGGGCACTGCTCTCGAACTATTTTTTTTAATACACTTGTAATTTCAGGTAATACACAAATATATATATATATATATATATATATATATATACAATAACAATATAATATATAAGTAATAATATATAGTATATATACAAATATATTGACTTATAATAGATTTTTATAATCATAATTGTTCATAAGTAATTAATTTATTAATTTTTTTTTAAATAATATAAATTAGATTATTATTTAGTTTAAAATATTATAGAGAGATATACATATATTGAGAGGATATGAGTCATATATATGTGATTAAAATTTGATTGACAAAATTATAAAATTTCAATTTAACCCCGTATAATAGAAAATTTATAAAATTTTAGTGGAGTCAATTTATATAATACTTAACTTTTTTTAAAATTTATCTTACATTATAAAGTAATTAATTATTTTTTTCAGTGGGCTCAACTGATCATCCCACAATTGGCTATGTATCTTCGCCCCTGATTTTAAGAATGATTTTGTTGATTTATTAATTTTATTAGTGATATATTTTTCATTTAATTAAATTAAGATTTGCTTTATAGTTAATTAAGCAATATCAAGATTTCCCAAGATTATTTTCAATGCTAAATTTATTCTTCGAAAATCATTGAAAAATCTTATATATGCGTAAATTATCATAAGAAACATTAATATATGAGTGTTTGCCCATTTAATTTATGGACATAAAGAATATCAAATAGTATTTTCTTTCTAGGTAGTGTTATTTAGACATGCACTTATATAATTCCCGGACATATATATTTATTTAGAAAATAATAATCACAAGTTTCAATTGGTATTTTATATTATAATTAATTCATGCGTGAATTGAACGTTCATCCTTTGCAAACACATATATCGTGTGACACGGCACTAATGAGGGCATAATTATTGAATGAGCAATATCATATATCAAATTAATACCTAAGCTTGCTTTTGATGAGCTCAGTTATACAAGCCCATGCATCTTTAATTTTATTATTCCCAACTTAACTTTCTCCCCTTGTATGGTGGAATCACTTTCAGAAAGCACAAACTACTTGATTGAGCAATATTTAATAGTAATTATAAAATTAAGGGGTTGTTTGTTTATATCTGAATGAGTATGAATTTAATCGATTACGTCATTCAGACTATTTGTTTTATAATTTTTAAACTCTGAATGTGTTTGAACGATTCATCTAGGAAATTGTGATTGAATCGGTAAGTAGTGTTGAATGATGTTTTTACCCACATACCCTCATAGACAATTAAAAATTGCATTTAATATTCATCTTTTTTTTATTATTGTAAACAAATTTTGTTTCTTTAACAAATTGGTCAATTTAATGAATATTGTTGTAATATTTTGTGCATTTAACTCAAACACAAAATATCAAAAAATGACGGAATATTTTTGTGCATTTGGACCTCCAAAGACAAATAACGATATAAACTCATTTTTTTGGATTACTACTAGGAGTGTTCAACCGGTTTTTACCGGACCGAACCGGACCGGTACCGAACCGAATCGAAACTGAAACCGCCCAAATCTTAATAATGGAAGATTGGTTGGACCTGGGATATCTGAATTAAGCGGTACTGGTTTTACCAAAATTAATATAATTATTATTTTTAATATTATTTTATTATTTTTAATATTATTTTATTATTATTATTATTATAATCATTATTTTTTTATTATTATTATTTTTATTATTATAATCATTATTTTATTATTATTATTATTATTATTAATAAAAAATTAGAAAACCTAAGATATACCAAATCTAGGTTTGGTTTCTACCGAACCATAAAAACGCCAATCAAATCAGATTACCTAAAAACCGGTATATACCGGGTTTTTTGTATCGAACCGGACTGATTTTTTTTTATACCGAATCGATCGGTTCGGTCCGGTTCAGAAAATCGGAAAACTGAAAAAATCGATTGAAATGAGCAGCCCTAATTACTACTTTTTTTTTTCAATTGATTTTAGTCCCTTAAGTATATTTGTACGTCCTCTTGTTAGACTTAATAACATGGTTGAGAAAAAGGAGTGGGCTTGTGTCCACATGAGGTGGGTTAAGGGTGGGCTTGTGTCCATATATTGTATGCAAGTGATATATGTTGAATACTTGAATTACAATTGTCTGGCAAGTAAACTCCACAAACAATCAAACTTAAATATTCTCAGTACTTAAAGCCCTAATTACAGTGAGCTTTTCATCAAACATCCTTGCAAAAATTCTCTCAAGGTTCCGAATAAAATACATAAAGCCCATATTAGCATAGTGAGGTTTGGGATTGGGGTTCAGTTCTTTGAATTGTAGGTTATTTGGGGTTTTGTGAGACTATTGTATGACTGACATTAGCATAAAGCCCATATTAGAAACAGAGAAGTGAGACTTAATTAAGAGTGTAATACACATGATTTTTGCTCTTTGGGTTTTCGGAGTTATACAATAAATTATGAAGTCTTCTTGACTGATCACACTGGTCAATGTACTGCGAAGTTTATAGTAAATGTTGGGCCAGGGTATTCTATTTATTGGGCCGAATGGATTGGACTGAATTGTTTGATTAACTTTTTGAGTTATTTTTATTTGGGCTTGGCCAATTGAATCAAAACTGGGGATTCTCTCGGATCGGATTGTTGGGCCAACCCATCAATTAAGTAAATATCTCCATCTTTGACTTGTAATAATGAAAAAGGATTGTTGTTGACCGATATCTCTGCTATGCATTAATGTGGATGGGATTATAGTCGGTACGTGTAGAAAGCAGTCTGAGAAAAAGGTGGCGCAAATGCGATCAATTTGAGATCATTGAGGTGAAGTACATGCCTCACGGTGAGGTGGGTACTTAGATGGCCGGCCAGGGGAGTATAACATAGCAAAGGAGTCTTCCAAAGAAAGATAACTGATAATTTTATCTCTTTCAATACACTAGATATTTTATCCTTCATTGTTAACCTTGTGATCGTCTGTACTGACTCTCACGCCTGACCTATCTCCCGACGGTCGAAGCCGTCAAACTTTTGGTGTTGATCGTGTTTATTGTACAAGATCAGGACGTCTTACGTGATTGGGATGTGGCAGAAGATCTTGGCGTTAACATTGGCGCTAGAAGGAGGGGTGTGTTCTAGTGTCCTTGAGTTTTCAATCACAAACTTTTATTTGTTCTACGCCGGACAGTATGGTGAGGAGTAGAACTGTTACACCAGAATGACAGCTGATGGTTGTGAGTTCATCGTTACCACGTGTTTCTGTCAAGGATCGTCTGGGTCCCTCAAAGAGTGCTCATGACAGCACGGTTTCCAAACATGATTCGGGGGATTCTAGTTCGAGAGTCCATGGTGAAGCCCGAAGGAGGTTGGTGTTTGCTGCTGATAAAGGTCGTGACCAGGACCGAAGGCGGGTAGAGGGCTCACCTCCTAGAACCCATCACCGAAATGGTCGGGATGATAAAGCTGCCAAGTTGGCGAAGATGGCAGACGAAGCAGATAGGGCTTTAGAGGTTCTTCTGAAGCAAAGGGATGATATAGTTGTGCAGATGCTTCGGATGGCCGATCTGAAGGACGAGGCGTCCACTTATGTTCAATCCAAGAGGCGTAGTAGGCCTAAGGATGTACAACAGCGAGAAAGGAAGGAGCCGGAGCATTCTGTTCATGTATCTCGGGGTCAACCTCAGGAGCGAAGGAGATCAAGAAGCAGAACTCCTGAGGTATCAAAGAAAGTACTTCTCGTTATTGGTTCTCAAGGTCGAGATGGTGACAGACAAAGAAGCAGGTCAAGGGAGTATGCACCAGAGAATAGAAGAAGGGAGCATCATCGTGAATACTCTCATCGTGATGACAGGGCCACACGCCGAAGTAGATCCAGAAGTCCATCAAAGGCAGTGGGTTCCGATAGAGGAGGTCGGTCCACTCAGAAGAAGAAAGTATCTCCAAAGAAAGAAGTCTCCTCAAAACCGGAAGGTGTAGATTTTTTGTTGAAGGAGCTTCGGAAGCAATTGGCCGAAGTTCAACAGGTGAAAGACACTCCGGGAAAGAAGGCGTCTCCTTTTTCCTCAGATATTCTTAAGGAGAAAGCAGATACCACCAAGAAGTTGCCTCACATGGAGAGTTATGATGGATTAGGGGATCCTTATGACCATAGTCAGGCGTTTGATAGGCTGATGGACTATTATGATTTCACAGATGCTATCAAGTGTCACACGTTTGTTACAACGTTGAGGAAGGATGCAAGACAGTGGATAGGAACTTTGCCCGCTGATTCAGTCTCGTCATGGTCTGAGCTGTGTGACAAATTTCATGTTCGTTTTGGGAGCAACCGGAGGAGGAGAAAGCCTACGGGTTCTTTGGCACAGGTCCGTCAATTTTCAAATGAGTCCTTAGGTCAGTATGTGAAGAGGTTCAGGGAAGCAGTTGGCCAAGTGACAGACCTCAATGATCTTCAAGCTGTTGGGTTATTTCAGAACGGTTTAAACCTGGTGAAATCAGAGAAGTTGGTGAAGAAGTTGATGTTTCACCATCCGAAGTGTTTAGCCGAAGCTTTTGATAAAGCGGAAGGCTATATTGTGGTAGAGGAGGATATGAATAGCCTGAAGCGTCCTTCTTCGGACAGGATGAAGGAGACAGACACTTCTAAGCCTGAAGGCGATCAGAAGAATGGGGGAGGGAATAATGATCGGCCAGAGGGCAGCTCAAAGAAGTACAACAACAACTGGCGGCAAGGCAGCAATCGCCCACCTACTCCTACCCAGAAGGTGAATAAGGTCTACACTACACTGAACACGGATAGGTTGGTAATATTGGATCAGATCAGGAATCAACCGTATTATGAACCACCTCGTGATAATATCAAGCCGGGACAGAGAAACACACGAAAATTTTGTGGCTATCATCAAGCTGCAGGTCATGACACAAATGAATGTTGTAGTCTGAAGGACTTTGTAGACAGGAAGGTTCAGAGTGGCGTGTTGGTTCAGTATGTGGCTGGAAGGGACCATCAGCAAGAACAACAGAACAATGATTGTACTGTTCAAGTGGTTTAACCGCTTCCACTCGTGCAACCTGTTCCAAATCAACCACCAAGGCACGTCGTTGATGTAATAACCGGTGGGACGGTAGGAAAATTGATAGGGAAGAAGAGGCGGGGGTATCTGGATTCGGTCATGTCTGTGGCGGGTGTTCTCCCTAAGGTTGATAGACCATACCCAGGAACAATTATATCCTTTTCTGATGAGGATTATCCTTCGGAGCTCATCGAACCCCATGAAGGAGCACTGGTGATAACTGCACAGGTGGGTTCGGTGGACATGAGGCGGATGATGATAGACAATGGGTCTTCTGTTGACATTTTGTATGCCCATGCTTATCAGAGGATGCATCTTGATGGGCGAAAGATGGAGGTTGGGTAGGAGGCCCCCTTATATGGCTTCAGTAATGATCTAGTTAAAGTTGCAGGAACTATTTAACTACCAGTCATCTTCGGTACTACTCCACAACAGGTAGAAATAACGTGTAAATTTTATGTTGTGCATGTAGATTTGTCCTACAACGCCATATTGGGATGACCTACTTTGACAGCTCTGCAAGCTGTGACATCCATTCCTCATTTTAAGATCAAGTTCCCAATGACACATGGAGTTGGAGAGGTGGCAAGAGACTTGGATTTGGCTAGACGATGCTATCGGAATGCTGTGATAGCTTCGGGAGTAGGTGTTAGCAAGCAGAAGCAGACCATGGCGATAGAGATCGAACCATTTATCAAAAGCAGTTCGGAGCCATTGGTCATGCCTGCAGGAGAGAAGGAGGAGATCGAGTTGATTCTCGGAAAGAAGGACAAAACAGTGAAGATAGGTTTGGGTTTGCCAGAACCTCTCCGGACAAACCTTATGGTACTTCTTCGCTGTTATGCGGACATCATTGCATGGGAGCCTCAGGATATGCCCGGAGTCAGTCGAAAGATTGCAGAACACAGGCTCGACGTGGATCCATCAAATAAGCCAGTTCGGCAGAAGAGGCGGATATTTGCACCAGAGTGTCAACGGATCATCGATGAAGAGATTGCAAAGCTGATTGCCGCTGACTTCATCTTTGAGATAGACTACCCGGAGTGGATGGCTAATGTGGTGCTGGTCCAAAAGTAGAACGGGAAGTGGCATAGTGTGCATTGACTACACGGACCTGAACAAAGCTTGCCTGAAGGACTTCTATCCTCTACCCCACATTGGCCAACTTATTGATGCGACTTCGGGGTATGCACTACTAAGCTTTATGGATGCTTTTTCAGGTTATCATCAGATCTCTATGTGCAAAGAGGACATTCCGAAGATAACATTTATCACACATCGTTCGGTGTATGCCTACAAGAAGATGACATTTGGCTTAATTAATGTTGGGGCCACCTATCACAGAATGATGAACTTCGTCTTCCAGAAGCAGCTAGGAAGAAATATGGAGGTGTATGTGGATGACATGATAGTGAAGAACATGATCGTTCAGAAGCACCTAGATGATCTAGAAGAATGCTTTCAGACGGTCCGTCATCACAAGTTGAGACTCAATCCTACTAAGTGCACCTTCGGGCTCAGTGCAGAGAAGTTCCTGGGCTATCTGGTCAGTCAAAGGGGAATTGAGGCCAATTCAGATAAGTTCCAGGCTATTCTAAACATGAAGACTCCTCAGTCGTTAAAGGATGTTCAACGTTTGACCAGGAGGAGTTCAGCTTTGAAGAGGTTCATGTCCAAATCGGCAGAGAGATGTTTGTCGTTCTTTGACACGTTAAAAGGACCGAAGAATGCAAAGACGTTCCAGTGGACTTCGGAGTGTGAAGACGTCTTCCAAGGCATAAAGACGTATTTGTCTTCGGCACCTTTGCTAGTAAAGCCGGTTCCTGCTGAGCCATTATATTTATATCTGAAAGCTAGCTCATTGGCGGTGGGAGCAGTGTTAGTTCGAGAAGTGGGGGGCAGACAACATCCAGTTTATTAAGTCAGTCATGTCCTAAGAGATGCTAAAACCAGATACCCGAACATTGAGAAATTTGCCTTTGCTTTGATGATTGCTAGTCAAAAGCTTAGACAATATTTTCAAGGTCGGCTCCTGGTCGTCTACACGGATCAGCCCTTGAAGAAGGTGATGAGCAAGCTGGAGGTTTCGGGGAGATTAACTGCATGGACAATGGAGTTGTCCCAATTTTTCATTGAATATCATCCCCGAACAGCTATAAAGGGGTAAGCCTTGGATGATTTTATGGTGGAGTGCTCGTTTTCCGAAGCTGGTGCAGAGTTGCCAGAAGATGAAGAGTCTGATCGAGTAGTTGCAGTTTTTCAGCATAGTCAGAGTTCGTGGACGCTATATACAGATGGGTCTTCTACTTTGGATGTTAGTGGAGCAGAGATTATCTTGACAAGTCCGAAGGGATTCAAAGTGTAGCAAGCCATCAGGTTTGGGTTCAGAGTAACGAATAATGAGGCAGAGTACGAAGCGGTACTGGCAGGAGTTCGATTGGCGAAGAGTCTCGAAGTTCAGAAGTTGATCATTTATAGTGACTCTCAGCTGGTCGTCAAGCAGGTTTCAGGGGAATATGAAACTCGTGGTTCGCGAATGATCAAGTATTTGGCAGAATTGAAAGACCGGCTTCAGTATTTCATTTCTTATGAGTTTCAGGCTATCGAGCGTAATGACAACTCTATTGTCGATGTGTTGTCGAAGCTGGCCACTACGGATGCCAACAATTTTGATGGGTCAGTATATTTGGAGGTTCTGCAACAGCCGAGTATCCAGCACGAGGCAGTGATGTGTATTGAGTGTTCTAACTGTTGGCTAACCCCGTATCTGGATTATCTGGCAGATGACGTCCTTCCTTCAGATCAGATGTTGGCCAAAAAGATCAAGTATAAGAGTGCCAACTTTGTTCTTATCGATGGAGATCTTTATCGAAGGGCTTTTTCGTCTCTATTGTTGAAGTGTTTGGTTCCATCCAAAGCCGAATATGCTCTTCGGGAGGTTCACGAGGGCATTTGTGGCGACCATAATGCTGCTAAGTCATTAGCCTACAAAGTACTTCGACAGGGGTACTACTGGCGTACAATCTTCAAGGAAGCTGCGGAGTATGTGAAGAAGTGCGAGAAGTGCCAGCTCAATAGTCCGATCCCTCATTAGCCACCAGAAGAGCTATACTCGATCTTATCTCCTATACCCTTTGCTGTCTGGGGGGTAGATATACTGGGTCCATTGTCAAAAGCTAAAGGTTAGGTCAGTTTTGTTATAGTTACCATCGATTATATGACCAAATGGGTAGAAGAAAAGCCACTTAGGTTAATAACGGAACAAGAATATTTGAAGTTCATAAAGGAGTCAGTAGTGTTTCATTTCAAAATTCCTAAGGTGGTGATATCGGACAACGGACGCTAATTCGTGGGATCGAAGTTTGAAGGATTTCTGAAGAAGCTGCAGCACAGGAAGACTTTGGTAGCTCATCCACAGTCGAATGGGCAGGTCAAGGTGACCAACAGAACGCTGCTAAATGGGATCAAACGTAGATTGGATGAAGCTAAAGGAAGATGGCCAGAAGAACTGCTCAGTGTGCTATGGGCATATCGGACTACGCCGAGGACTATAACAGAGGATTCACCTTTCAGATTGGCCTACGGTATTGATGCCTTAATCCCAGTTGAAATTGGATCTCCAAGTCTTCGGGTTAGTCAATTTAAGAAGATCTAAAATGATGAAGGACTGAAGGTCAATATGGATCTGCTGGAAGAAGTGAGAAAAATGGCTTTGATTAGATTGGCAGCTTATCAGCGAAGAGTGACTAAGCATTACAATAAGGGCGTATAGATTTGAAGTGGGAGATTTCGTCCTCAGGGAAGTCGAAACATCTACGCCTCAAAATTTGGGAAAGCTGATGCCGAACTGGGAAGGACTGTATGAAGTTGTTGAAGTGCCAAATCCAGAGACTTATCGGTTGAAAGCTTTGGACAGATCCGAGATCAAGAATACTTGGCATGCTGGCAGGCTTCAGAAGTATTTTCAGTAGAGATAGAGTCAGTCTCCCAGAAGTCTGTAAATATTTAGATCATCATCAATAAAAGATTCACTTTTTCTCAATTGATCTTTACTTTATTGGTCCAAACTTCACCGGAGTAAGGAGGTTCGCGTGGACTTGCTGACCATTCGATGGTAGCTTTATCGGCAGGTGTGTCCTTATGAATTTGTTTTACCCTGTGTGGTAAACAAATTCCATGGTCCTTATAAATTTGTTTTACCCCGAGTGGTAAACAAATTTCCTTACATATTTGTTATACCTTGTGCGGTAAACAAGATCCCGATGGTGCAAGGAAGATCAAATTTGAATTGACCTTATACCTAATGCCTCTCACACTTGATGAACGATAAGTATGCATTACTTTATTTTGTTCAAGTGTTGAGTTCGGTTCATTAAGTTCGGTTTATATCATTTCTTAACTTAACTGTTATATGCCTTATCTAATTCACAATTTAAGTTAAGTTTAAAACGAAGCTTATACATTTTTCAAGTTCATTAATACTGAATTATTGACAAGAAACGATTTAAACAGAAGTCATAAGGAAACAAAGTTGAAACTTCATTCATAGTTAAACTTTTTACATTGAAAGATAGAAAATTTTTACACAGAAGTCCTAACATTAGGATGAAGCAATATCAAATTCAGGCATTATCTTCGCCCTCGGAAGAGTCGAGCAGGGCCGGATCTACATTGGCCACAGCTAACTTCTCCTTCCCTCGACTTCGACAAACTTCATAACCTTCAGAATATACCTTCAGAATTTCTGCATTCAGCTCGTCAGACTTCCGGTATTCTTCTTGAATTTGCTTGCGGAGTTCTTTAGTCAATGGGGGGCCTAACTCCTTCAAGGCTTGCATTTTACCTTGGAGCTTTCGACGTCTGGCCAAGTGTCTTTCTTTATAGTCTTGGGCCTTTTCCTGGAGATTATCGACTTATATCGCCAAGCTTTGATTGGCTATTGCAAGTTCTTCATTTTTGGTCCTCAGAACATCGTTCTTGTTAACAAGATCGACATTCATATCAATTAATGATTGTTGGCTGGACTTAGTCGTCTTCAGCTCTTCCTTGGTATTCAGTTCGTCATTGGATGCCTTCAGATCCTCCTTGGTTTGAGCCAACTCTTTCTGAAGACCCTCATTGGTATGGAGAACATCTCCATGTTGGCTTCTCTCTCGGGCCAACGCCGACTTCAGGATGGCATTTTCCTTTCTTATGGCCTCCTCTTCGACTTCAGATTCGATATACTTTGGGCGTAAACGCCCAAAAACTGCATTCGCCTGCACATATCCAATGTTATTCAATCAATTACAGATATCTAAGCAAGAGAAAAAGTATAGAAGCTAAAAAGACAGTCACTTACCTTCGCTTGATAGCTCATGCCTTCTTCAATCAGATCCCGGATTGAGCTATTGCCAAAACGGTGATCATCAGTTTCCCGAACAAAAACATTAAATAGATGGAAAGAGAAGTTAGCATTGAAGTAGGGCCACATCGTTGGTGATGCCATGGCCTCACTCTAAAATTCATAAGCTGAAGGCCTTGAAGGTGATGGCCTTGATCGTTCGGGGGATGGTATGGGTCGTTCAGGAGATGGGATGGATCGTTCAGGAGATGGTATAGGGTCCGTATATATGTTTTCGGGGGAGGGAGAACGAACCCGGAGTGGGTTCACGAGGTGGTGATGGAGCAGATGCCGAACTTGGGTGACTGGTGGATGGTTGTTTTCTCTTTCGAGATAGTGCTGGAATAGGTTCAACTTGCTCCTCATCGTCAGAAACTCGTATCTCCACGGGAATTACAGGGGGCGGATCGACTGGAGATGAAGGCACTCGAAGCTCATCGGTTGTCAGAGGAGTGATCTTGGTTTCAGTGATGGACCATCGACTGGAGATGGTGTCCCCTACGGAGAGTCTGGCTTCAGTGCATTCCACAAAGAAAGTCACCAGATAAAGGCTCAGGTACCAAATTCTATAGTTGAATTTTTAACTCCTGAAGTTCAATAGGATCCATTTGATATGTGATTTTAAAAATGAGTTTTGTACCGGGTTCAAAGTCGATACAAAATTTACTATCAGTCTTTGGGAGTAAACCAAGAAATTCTTCAGAAAATACACCAGGAAAATAACAACAGGAATATTATTCAAATCTGACGCGTCTTTATTCAAATCCATAACATGGGCTAAGAAAACTTGACATCCGTAATAAATGAATGACTTCATGGCTTGATATGAAAATGTTTGACTACAATGGTTTGATTGCTTGAATTCGAATAACAGGTTGCTTAGGAATATGAAAACTAACAACCTTACGAAAGTAATCAATTTCGGCATGATGAGTAGTTAACCTTAAAATCACATCAAAAGCAAATATCTCTATAGAAATAAGGTTAACAGGTAATGTGATAGTGCCAACCTGAATCAAGCAAGATTTCTAAACAACGGATGTAATGAAAGTTTCTCCTAACGGAGTCTCCATAAATAGGTCAAAGTCTTTGACTTTTCTGGGACATCCTTTTGAGTCACCATCCCCGCTGGACTGGGTTTCGATATCGTACAATCTCGAGCGATATGTCCTTCTTTTCCACAATTATAGCATACTTTAAACTATTGTGGGCAGTTTGGGCTGATATGTCCCTCTTTCCGGCATTTGTAACATACGATCGGTGGTCTTTATCCTCCCTTAGAACCAATTGCTGCTGGCGCTGACGTCTTCACATGGTCGTTGTTGAATCTCATCTTTTTAAAATCTTCTCCCAACTCGCTTCTTGTATTTTCATGGCCACGATTACCACCAGAGTGGTTACCGCCTTTGTCCGTATTCTTCTTTCTCCGCTGGTTATCATTATTACGATGGTATTATCTTGATTATGATCCTCGGAGATGGTCCTCGGTTGAACGTATTTCGTTATCTCGCTCTAACAATTGAGCCACATTGACAACAACATCCTGAATAGAGAGAAAATTTATGAGAAATGAGATCTCTTGACGTATCTGGGGTTTCAAACCTCTCGAAACATCCGCGTCATATGTTCCTCATTCTCCACCAAATGAGGTGCAAACCTGGATAACTCCTCGAACTTTGCCTCATACTGTGATACCGTCATGTTATTCTACTCCGATCTAATAAACTCCACTTCTTTCATATAGATTTAATACTTTCGTGGAAGTACTTGTCATTGAACTGCTTCTCAAACGTCTCTCATGACATCTTTGAAAGCGGTGGATGGGTACGCTTCACGATTTCCACCAATGTCTGCCTCATTACTGAACATAAAAGTAGCGAATGGAACTTTCATTCACGTGCATCCCAAGACATCGAATATCTTGGTAATTTGTTTGACCCACGCCTCGCCTTTAATCGATCCGCTTTCCTAGAATTACTCGTGGTCCTAACTCTTTGAATCGCTTGCATTTGTGACCACCCGTGAATTGCTATCATTTCTCCTCAGATTTTGAACACGAGTCTCCTCGCGTCGATTTTGCATGAACTGCAAAAAGCTTCTAAACATCCCTCGTTCATCATCTGCTCCGTTGTGTTGTTCACAGGGAGGTACATTGCCAACTGTTGCCACGTTCTCCTCGTTGGTAAAGTACAAGCATCTCCACGGTCTCATTTACTCCATTGTTAATATTCTCAATTCGACATTCTCAAATCTTTGTCATAAAAAACAAGGGTTAATTAAGGAAATCAATATATCACATAATATCCCTATATACTAACCAACTAACAAATAAGCTTAGGTAGGACACACTAGTGAAGGATTTACTCGTCTCTTTCCTCCTAGTTCTATTCCCCGATCTCCGCCAGAGATCATATCCCAAAGCTCTGATACCAACTGTGACGCCCCCAAAATAGGTCCATTCCATCCAACCCATTCTGAGTCGCCAAATACATGGTACAGAAATAACTACAACTTTATTATTACAACATATAAACTGTGAGTTTAAATACAGATATTGCCATCTAGACAATATCCACACGCAAATAAATCCCCATCATAATTATTGATACATTATTATACAAAAATGGTGAGGACCACTAAACAACTCTCTCTAGAACCTTAATTCCATACCCCGACTAGTACTCGTTATATTCTCGCCTCCTGAGAAGAAAAATGGAACAAAAAGGAAAAGGGTGAGCTCAACTAGCCCAAGAAAGAATATTATGACTAAGATAATATACGCACAAATTATCGTTAGTCTTCAACAGGGAAAAATCTAATAGAATACAATAAATGACCAGTTTTTAAATCAACAATCTGCGGTGAAACAACAATTCATTAGAAGAGTTAAGTAGAGAATGCAAACTACTATCTTCTATATATGAATTTAAAAGTTCATCGTCGATATTTTATCCTTGTAACATCAATCAATATATATCTCGAATCAAATATTCATCTTTACACTACAGTGCCAAAGATATTAATCAGGTTGGTCATGTTCATCTAAACACTGCTCATCTTTGCACTACGGGCCAAAGATATTCATCAAGAAATCATTCATCTTTGCACTACGGGCCAAAGATATTCAATAATATCATCATTTAGGGTGAGGATGATGAAAAATATTTTAAAGAAAAGCGAATCCAATGAAACAAAAGAACAAATATTAAGGATTCGTATTTTAAACAATCCAAGTTCAAAAATACTTCATAAGTAATCGAGTGGAGTAAAATTCAAGAATGATCAAAACATGGATACAATCAAAGCTAGTATCCATAATAGATATTTTGACGAAAAATGAAAATTTAATTTTTCGTGAATAATGTAAATGATTCGTGAATAGTTCAGATATCGTGAATAATGTCGTATATGTTAATAGTAACTCGACACCAAAAAGATAGAAATTTCACAAAAAATCATCATCATGCTTCGTGAATAAGACTTTCGTGAATAATAACTCATAAATAGTAACTCGTGAATAAGAACTCATGAATAAGTAACCCCATACATGAAAAAAGTTCCAAATTTGATAAAATTTCCAACCAATATTTCGCATAATGATATTGAAGAAATAATATCATTTTCGAATAAAATAACATCCCTTACCTCGAAAAGACAAGATTTTAAATGAAACACCTGGATATAAAGTATGACTTGAACTTGCACCGTATAGCAATACTCAAAGTATACTCAAAATACTCACAAGAATACGCTTTCGATAATATAGAGAGAAAACTTCAATTTACGTGTGTGATTTTCAATTCTAACCCAAGACCCTATTTATAGGAAAATGCTTAGAACACCAAAGTAGAAAATTTAATAAATTAATATTATAGTTTTTCACAACTTCATACGCACACTAACAATCTGAATTCAGCCTCCTAATCACATGTTAAATGAGTTTCAAAAATGAAAAAACGTTTTTGTAATTAAAAATATTTTAAACTTCCAAAAATCAATTATTTCGGAACTTCGGAACTTCAATAATTCATAATAAATAGCCCTTTTATCAGAAAATTCGAATCTCGCGACTTTTTATAGGAAATTCAATTCTCTACAACTTTACAGAAGAAAGTTTTTCTAAATTCCAAACAGAAATTGACCGAAATCCACAAACGGGCGATTTTACAGGCTATAATCAAATTTCGGTCAATAATTGTGTCCACCAACACACAAAATATGTGTTAAACATTTAATGCCCCAAAAATACTCTTCCTCCTCATATACTCATATATCCCACATTCATTATAAAATATCACCAGTTAATATATTATTAAAATAATATATTTAAATAAATTATTTTATCGAAAAAGATAAAATATTAATTTTCAACAATTGTCACATTAAAAAATTTCTCCATCTATATCCACATAAAATCAATATTTTCCTCATCATATAAATCAATAATTAATTATTCACAAATAATATTACAGAATCACATCTTGGCAACTGTGCCGCCTCAGAAAGAGGGGCTTTCCAATAAGGATCTCTCACTTGGCGCCACGATTAAGTGACCAAACCTCTCCTTGATGTAACTTTCTAGACATTGCCAATAATGTTTTCTAATAATATTATTCAGATAATATGAATTATTGCTCCGATAATGAAAAATAATGTGTAGTGACAATTTATTGAAACAATAGTAATATAAAATATCAATGCAAAGAATTATTGAATCAATAAAATAAAATACTTGAATAAATAATTCACCGTAACAATTATTGAGTAATGCCTTCTTTACGTAAGAATCAATAATTGGTGCAATACTGCGTGTCTTCTTGTGTAACAACACGTATTAGTGTGTTTTAACCAACGGGTATTCCAACAAAGATAATTGTAGAATAACAACTTCTGTGCTTATTTATAAATAACTTATATTTGTCGCTTTCTTCATCCAATCGCTTTCCGTTATGGGGCCCACAAAGATCAAGCTGCCGTCGCATTTAATATTCCCCACAAGATTTAATATTCCACGACCAAACGAATATTCCCCGACAATAATGAATATTTTATAACCACTTGCTTATTCGAAATATTTGCGTATTTTACCCATAACTATCCACATTAATCAAATCAACCCTTACTATTTCAAAATAATAAATAGAGAAAAATAAATTTTATTTATTAATAATTTGGGGTCTTACAGTATCTCAGCATTTACATTATCTTCAGGAGCAGCTTCTAATAAAGGAGTCTCGGTGACTGCTTCTGTAGATTTCCCAGATAAAAATTCTTCAAAATCTCTTACTTCTGAAGAGTTCGGTTTGATCAAAGATACTGTAAAGAGCAAACAGTCATGTATCAAAATCCATGTCACTTAACATTTTAAAAGAAGTGTGTACATCAAAATTGTTCGGAACTTACATTTGTGCTCATATAACCATGCTTGCTTCGTGAGGAGTAAGTAATTCCATTCCTTCGAAGGGAAGTTCTCGAAGAGTTCTATCATTTCAATTTCTCTCTCGTCAAGAATATCACCAAAGTTGGCAGAGATTTTCTCATCAGTGGCCCAGTTCGGTAAGGAGGCAATTTCTGGTCCTTTGACGAAAAACCATTTTTTGTGTCATCCCCTGTTACTCGAAGGAGTATTTATCAAAGATCGCCTCTCGAACTTTTCACCTGCCTTTGGTGCTTGTTTGCCCAGAACTATAAACCCATTTTCTCTAGTTTGGCTGACCTTGTAGACGGTAAAGAAGAAGTCGAGAGTAGGCTCGACATCTACTTAATGGCAGAATGCAATAAAGGCCAAGATGTGAATGTAGGAGTTCGGCACTAATTGGGCGAAACAACAACGATAAACCCTAGGAGGGTAACCATGAAAATGTGTAGGGGGAAGCGAACCCCCTTCTCGAGAAGAGTAACTGGTACGATCGTCCAACCTTCTGGCCGTTGATACATTCGCTCGCCGGATCTAGGGGCTTTTACCAGGTGGGTATCCGGAATATTATAGCGAGCTCGAATCCTTTTCAGTTTGATCTCAATGACGGTTGATGGAGTGTTAGCATGGGAATAACGTTCCTTACTCCTGTAGAATTCAGAGGGGCTACGTAAAGGTTTCGAAGATGGATTATTGCTTGTATTCGCGGCTTTGGGGTTAGAACTCGAGGCTTCTTTGTTAAGGCTTGGGTTAGGCGGAACAGTGGTGATTGGATTCACGAGAAGAGGTGAACCTTGCTCAGAATCCTGAGAAGCCATTGTTACCAAGTTGCAGAGAAGAGGAGAAAGCTCAAAAGAGAGGTTAGGGCGTCAAAATTTGAATTGGCGGTAAACTCGCGAATTTGGGGAAAAATTACCTTTATCTTGTGATTTGCTATTATCGTGATACGTGGCGCACATTAATTGACAGCAATGATATAAAATGGGAATCGGTAGCAACAAATTTAAGCCTTAGATATTAACCTGGTTGGGCCTTTCAGTTGGGCTTCCGGTTTTTGTTTACATTATTGTTTTAATTCCTTATCAGTTTGGGCCTTTCACATTGGACTTTCGGTCTCAATTTATTTCATTCTGTCATGGGGTATTTATCAGATATGTCCCTATTTATTTTATTTTGGACTTCTATCAAGCCTATCAAATTCTTCATATCATGGACTGTTTATAGTTTTCTATTAAACATCCTATTTAATAAAAAACTAGGGGGCAATGTTGGGCCATGATATTCCACCTATTGGGCCGAATGGATTGGGCTGAATTGTTTGGTTAACCTTTTGGGTTATCTTTATTTGGGCTTGGCCAATTGAATCAAAACCGTGGATTCTCTCGGGTCGGATTGTTGGGCCAACCCATCAATTAAGTAAATATCTCCATCTTTGACTTGTAATGATGAAAAAGGATTGCTGTTAACCGATATCTCTGCCATGCATTAATGTGGATGGGATTATAGTCGGTCGGCGGTAGAAACAGTGCAGAAAAGGTGGCAGCCTGCATGCAGTCGCCTGAGATCACTGAGGAGTGAGGGGTTGTGCCTGATGGTAGTGGGTGGCACGGTAAACCGGGCTGGGGAGTATAACATAGCAAAGGAGTCTTCCAAAGAAAGGTAACTGATAATTTTATCTCTTTCAATACACTAGATATTTTATCCTCCATTGTTAACCTTGTGATCGCCTGTAATGACTCTCACGCCTGAGCTATCACCCGACGGTCGAAGCCGTCAAGCTTTTTGTGATGCCCCCAAAATAGGTATACATCACCCATCTTGAATCGCCAAATACATGGTACAAAATTCAAATACAATTTAATAATACAGCTGTCGTGTAAACAATACGACAAAACATAAACTTAGAGTTTTAATAAGAATATTGTCATCTCAACAATATCCACACTCAAAGGAGTCCTCATTACATTTATTGTCACACTTTTTAACAAAATAGTGAGGACTACTAATGCTATCATCTAGACCGTCACTCCGTTCCCCGAATCATCCCAACTAGATTCTCATTTCCTGAAGAGAATAGTGAAAGAAAGGGTGAGCTCAACTAGCCCAGTAAGAAATATTATAACTAAAATAATGCAGAATAAATTATCATTAGTCTTCAACAATGTTAAACTGATAAAATACAATAGACATCAAGTTTAACTGCAGTGGAACAAGCAATCCATTAGAAGAGTTAAGTAGAGAATAAAATCTACTATCTTCTATGATTTAAAAAGTTTTTCATCACTTTTATCGCTGGGACTCAGCTTAATAAATAATCTACATCATCAATTCATCCCTGCACTATAGGCCAATGATATTATTTAGTATCACGACCACGAATTATCCATGCATTATGGGCCAAAGATAATTGTGTTTTCATCAACGGTCCTGATCATGCCATAAAATAATTCATCTTTGCTCCCTTGGCCGAAGAGAATCCATAGCCATAATCATACCAAAAACTGTCCATCAATGCACTACGGGCCAATGAGGACTTTTTCCACATCATTTGTAACATTACGGTCATGATTATACCGAATAATTCCTGGTCATAATCATACCAAGTCCATCTATGCACTACAGGCCACAGATGACTTTCAACAAAATATAAACATGAGGATGATGACAATGATATAAGAATTCAATAAAACAAGTTCAAGAATTAGTTTATTCAGGAACTAATAACGTCCAAATTGTCAACATGATACTTCTTTGTAGAGTAAAATTTAAGAATGCTCAGAAGTATATTTCTATGAAAGATACTGGATGAAACGCAAATATCAAGGATATTCCACTAATTTCATGTAGTATAGAAGTCAAAACTTTAACCAACCGAGTATAATAAAGAATGGAATAACAAAAGAAATCACCATGCATGCGGTAGATTGTGATGTATGCAGTTATTCCAATAGAATAATAAATAATCGGAACCGTGTCAAAGCGTAATACGCACTGCAAGCGAGATATTCTAACATAATAATAAAGAATGGAATAACAATGAAATCACCATGCATGAGGTATGCAATCGATGTAGAAGTTATTCCAACAGAATAATAAATAACGGAACAAGGTCGGTGAAATTTGCAATTCGCGGGATGTTCCAATGAGAATAATAAAGAATGGAATAACAATGAAAATCACCATGCATGCGATTGCTTGATGACGAGTTATTCCAATGTAATAATAAATAACGGAACCGGTTTGATGTAAACGCATGACATGATATATTCCAATGTAATAATAAAGAATGGAATAACGAAGAATTTCACCAAGTATAGGGTGAGATCACGTATATAGGTTATTCCAATAGAATAATAAATAATGGAATAACGTAAGAATTTCACCAAGTATAGGGTAAACTCATTATACAAAAGTTATTCTCTGAGAATAATAAAGAATGGAATAATGAAGTTCTCTTCTTCATGAATACAAAAGAAATAATACCCTTACGAGTACAACAAATAATATCCCTTACCTTTGAAAGAAGAGTACTCAATTTGGTAGGGCGAGGATATACTCGAAGAAAACTTACTACGCTGTCAAAACTTTCTTAAACTCAAAAGAAATACGTTCAAGATTATAGAAGAAGAATTCTCTCTAGAGTTTCAAAGAATTAAAAGAAATAATGAAGGAATGAGCTTATTTATGAAGAATGGATCGAATAAGAACCAATCCATGAACAAGTCGCAGTTGATTTACTTTTAAACGGACGGTCCAGGTTGGTTTACAATAAAATATAATATATTCTATTTATAATCTAATAAAACGAATAACTTTATAAAAGTATTCTATTTTATATAAAAAGATTTTACTATGCAAATAATATCAAGAGCACTATGCAAATACTATGCATAATAAAATATAATATATTCTAATTATTGTCTAATAAAATGTATAACTTTATAAAAGTATTCTGCTTTTATATAAAAAAATTTACTTATTAGCCTAATAAAACGAATAACTTTATAAAAGTATTATGTTTTATATAAAAGTTTTTCCGCTTTTATTACATTAATAATACTAATAAAACAAAGCTTATATATATATATATATAACAATAAAAAATAATTGAATCAAATAACGTGAAATACTATGCAAAGAATCATCAGCGAATAATTGAACAAAACCGGTGACTTCTCACGTAAGCATCAATAATCAATACCGTGCATTTCTACGCAATCACAAGTATTCTCGTACTTTTACTAACGAGTAGTTCAACAAAGATAATCTAAACTTTCGCCGTTATTTTCATAAAATTATTTTTGTCGTTTTTTCAATCCGACAATAATTCCGTTGTGGGGTCCACCAATTATTGTGTCGTCGTACGAATATTCCCCGACATAAAGAATATTCCCCGACCAATATAATATAACAACTTACATACTTTGTAAAATTTATAAATATTACCCACAACTATAACATTATATTAAATCCACACCATAATATTCAAAAAAAAAATTCGAGAAATTTAAATCTTTATTCGTAAAATTTGGGATTTTACAATCTCCCCTCCTTATGAAATTTCGCCCTCGAAATTTATGTACGTACCTGGTATGTCGAACAGATGAGGACACTTCGTCCGATTCTAACTCTTGAGGTATAACCTTTGAGTGTTGAGTACATTCCAGGATTTTAACAGGTACATCTTCATACGTTAAATTATCCGCTATCTCGTCCGGTTCTAAATCAATAATGTGGTTCGGGTCGTCCACATATTTACGTAACATCAATACGTGAAAAATATTATGAACACGCAATATACTTGGCGGTAAAACGAGTCTATATGCCACAGTTCCTACTCGATCGAGGATTTCAAATGGGCCAATTAAATTGAGGGTTGAGATTTCCTCTATTCATCGAGTCTTGCTTCTAGAATAACGCCCTCTTGAACCTTCTTCTTCACATTCATCAGCTCTGAGTATGTAGCTTGCACAGCTTTAACCTTATCGATTAAAGTCGATTCTACTCGTATATTCGTTATCTTCACGTAGGTTTGTATATTCGCACTCGTAAACACATACGATCTTCTACTCAACGCGTCAGCTACCACGTTCGCTTTTTTATGATGGTATTGAATGGTACGATCGTAATCTTCAACAGCTCGAGCCAACGTCTTTGGAGCATGTTACGTTCTTTTTGGGTGAAGAAAATATTTGAGGGTTTAAGAAATGGGTTTTGTACTGGGGTCAATACAAAATTCGATTTCACGCTCTAGCGGTAGGCTAAGAAGTCTTCAAGAATACGACAGGAAATTTATTAACAATAGAAATATCATTCACAACTGTGACTCTCATCCAAGACTTGGATAACACGTCACATTGATACCTATCAACTTACCATCGTTATTCACAATGTCCCCTACAGAAAGTCTGGCTTCGGTGCATTGCACACAAAGAAGTCAACAACGAAAGAATCGGGGCACTTTACTTATGGCTTGATATGATAATGATTGACTTTAGTGGTTTGGTTGCTTGAATTCGCATAACAGGTTGGTTAGAAATATTAAAGCTAACAACCTTACTAAAAGCATGATGAGTAGTTAACCAATCGATTCCTAAAATCACATCAAAGGCAAGTATGTTCAAAGAGATAAGATCGACAGGTAACGTGAAAGTGTTGATTTGAATCAAACAAGATTTATAAATAGTGGGGGTTACGAAGGTTTCTCCCAACTGAGTTTCAACAGATAAATCAAAGTCTAACTTCTCTGGAGTTAAATTTAAACATTGAACACAACTAAGTGAAATGAAAGAGTGAGTAGAACCGGTATCTAACATGGTATAGACTTCGCAAGAGTTTATGATTAACTTACCCGTGATAATTTTATTCAGGTTCCTCGTCACGAAAAAAAAATGCTCTCTCTTAAACTACCGACTTTGGCTTGCTGGGACATCCTTTGGCATCACCATCCCAACTGGACTTGACTTCACCATACAACAAAATCGAGCTAGGTGACCTTCTTTCTTTCAAGCAATTAAAAGCAAAGCTTTGGATTCTTCGTCACATGGTTTAGACGGATGTGTCCCTCTCCGTCGCATTTGAAATATCGACCAAAGGGTCATTCTTATTCCTTTGAAATGGGTGCTAGTGCTGCTGTCATTCCATCATTATTAAACCTTCTCTTCTTGAAATTTCCACTTCTATTATCTTGGCCATGATTACCACAGAAGTGGTTACCATTCATGGCATGATAATTTCCCCCATGATGGTTATCATTGTTCTGATGACCGTTGCCACCGGTACGATTATTATCGTGTTGTTGGTTGTTTCCTTTTGGTTGTGCTGACTAATTATCGCACTCTAATAACTGAGCCCTATTCACAACATCTGAATATAAACAAAGTTTATGAGAAATGAGGTATTGACGTATATTGGGTTTCAAACCTCTTAGAAATATTCGCGTCATTCGCTCCTCATTATCGACCAAATGGGATGCAAACCGAGACAACTCAGCAAACTTAGCCTCGTACTGCGACACGGTCATATTAATTTGCTCCAGCTTGATGAACTCCACCTCCTTCATGTGATGAATACTTTCAGAAAAGTACTTGTCGTTGAACAACTCTTGGAACTTCTCCCAAGACATCTTGAGTGCGTTAGGCTGGGTACATTTTACAGATTCCCACCAATGATCTGTTTCTTCACGCAACATAAAGGTGGCGAATGGAACTTTTTGCTCCTCTGAGCATTCCAAGACATCAAATATCATGGTGATATGCTTAATCCACGTCTCTGCCTTAAGTGGGTCTGGCTTTCCCAGAAACTCCGGTGGTCCCAGCTCCTTGAATCGCTAAAGCAGCGATGGCCAATCGTGGGTTACCATTATTTCCACCTATATTTTGAACAGGAGTCTCTCTTACCTGTTGTTGCATGAATTACATAAAGCCTCTGAACATTCCATCGTTCATCATTTGGTCAGTGTTGTTGTTTGCCTGAGAATTGTCGTCTTCCTGATGCACATTATCCTGATTATTGATATGTGGAGACTCAACGGTCTCATGTCTCCATTGCTATTCTCAACATTCTCGGATGTCATTTTCAAATACTGCCACAAAACAAGGGTTAATTAACATATCACATATTATCCCTATACTCTGACCGACCAATTAAATACCAAATAAACTTAGGTCATACTAGCGAAGGAATTTCTCGTCTCTCCCCTCCTAGTTCTTGTCTCACATCTCAGCCAGGGATCATATCCCTAAGCTTTGATACCAAATGTGACGCCCCCAAAATAGGTATACATCACCCATCTTGAGTCGCCAAATACATGGTACAAAATTCAAATACAACTTAATAATACAGTTGTCGTGTAAACAATAAGACAAAACATAAACTGAGAGTTTTAATAAAAATATTGTCATCTAGACAATATCCACACTCAAAGGAGTCCTCATTACATTTATTGTCACACAATTTAACAGAATAGTGAGGACTACTAATGCTATCATCTGGACTGTCACTCCGTTCCCCGACTCATCCCAGCTATATTCTCATTTCTTGAAGAGAACAGTGAAAGAAAGGATGAGCTCAACTTGCCCAGTAAGAAATATTATGACTAAGATAATGCAAAATAAATTATCATTAGTCTTAAACAATGTTAAACTGATAAAATACAATAGACATCAAGTTTAACTGCAGCGGAATAAACAATCCATTAGAAGAGTTAAGTAGAGAATAAAATCTACTATCTTCTATGATTTAAAAAGTTTTTCATCACTTTTATCGCTGGGACTCAGCTTAATAAATAATTCACATCATCAATTCATCCCTGCACTACAGGCCAATGATATTATTTAGTATCACGACCACGAATTATCCATGCACTACGGGCCAAAGATAATTGTGTTTTCATCAACGGTCCTGATCATGCCATAAAATAATTCATCTTTGCTCCCTTGGCCGAAGAGAATCCATAGCCATAATCATACCAAAAACTGTCCATCAATGCACTACGGGCTAATGAGGACTTTTTTCACATCATTTGTAACATTACGGTCATGATTATACTGAATAATCCCTGGTCATAATCATACCAAGTCCATCTATGCATTACAGGCCACAGATGAATTTCAACAAAATATAAACATGAGAATGATGACAATGATATAAGAATTCAATAAAAACAAGTTCAAGAATTAGTTTATTCAAGGACTAATAACGTCCAAATTGTCAACATGATACTTCTTTGTAGAGTAAAATTCAAGAATGCTCAGAAGTATATTTCCATGAAAAGATACTGGATGAAGCGCAAATATCAAGGATATTCCACTAATTTCATTGAGTATAGAAGTCAAAACTTTAACCAACTGAGTATAATAAAGAATGGAATAACAAAAGAAATCACCATGCATGCGGTACTTCGTATTGACAAATTATTCCAACAGAATAATAAATAACGGAACCCGGTCGAGTATGTACGCATCGACGGATATTCCAATGTAATAATAAAGAATGGAATAACAACGAAATCACCATGCATGCAGACGTCGTCGCGTATGCGAGTTATTCCAATGAATAATAAATAATGGAACCAGGTCGGTAAATTACGCCGAGCGGGATGTTCCAACAGAATAATAAATAATGGAATAACAACAGAAATCACCATGCATGTGGTAATTCGCATAGACAGGTTATTCCAACAAAATAATAAATAACGGAACCAAGTCCGACGTAAAACGCACAAACAGGATATTCCAACAGAATAATAAAGACAGAACCAGGTCCGGCGTAAAACGCACAAACAGGATATTCCAACATAATAATAAAGATGGAACCAGGTCCGACGTAAAACGCATGAGATGTGATATTCCAATGTAATAATAAAGAATGGAATAATGTAAGAATTTCACCAAGTATAGGGTGAAATCACAGCGTATACAAGTTTATTCCAATGAATAATAATTAATGGAAAAATAGAAGAATTTCACAAAGTATAGGGTAGACCGCGTATACAGGTTATTCCAACAAAATAATAAAGAATGGAATAACAAAAGTTATCTTCATGAATACAAAAGAAATAATACCCCTTACGAGTACAACAAATAATATCCCTTACCTTTGAAAGAAGAGTACTCCATTGGTAGAGGCGAGGATATACTCAAGAAAACTTGCCTACTGCCTCAAAGTTTTCTTAAACTCCAAAGAAATACGCTCAGGATTATAGAAGAAGAATTCTCTTTATAGTTTCTCTCTCTAGAGTTTCAGTGAATTCGTAAATAATAATGAAGGAATGAACTTCTATTTATAGAAGAATGGACTGAATAGTAACCAATCCATGAACGGTCCAGATTGATTTACTTTTAAACGGACGGTCCATATTGGTTTACAATAAAATATAATATATTCTATTTATAATCTAATAAAACGAATAACTTTATAAAAGTATTCATTTTTATATAAAAAGATTTTACTATCGCAAACACTATGCATGCACTATACAAACACTATATAATAATAAAATATAATATATTCTAATTATTGTCTAATAATAAAATGTATAACTTTATAAAAGTATTACATTTTATATAAAAAGATTTTACTATTAGCCTAATAAAACGAATAACTTTATAAAAGTATTACATTTTTATATAAAAAGATTTTCCGCTTATTACATTAATAATACTAATAAAACAAAACTTATATAATATATATATATATAACAATCAACAATAATTGAATCAAATAACGTGAGATACTATACAACAACTACTGTAGCAATAATTGAACAAAACTGATTGACTTCTCACGTAAGCAACAATAATCAATACCGTGTGCTACTATACAATCACACGTATTACTGTACTTTTACTACCAAGTAGTTCAACAGTATTAACGGTAAACTTCCGCCACTATTTTCATAAAAATATTTTTGTCATTTTCTCAATCCGACAATAATTTCGTTGTGGGGTCCACCAATGATTGTGCCGTCGTACGAATATTCCTCGACACAAAGAATATTCCCGCCCAATATAATATAACAACTTGCATACTTTGTAAAATTTATAAATATTACCCACAACTATAATATTATATTAAATCCACATCATAATATTCAAAAAAAAAATTCGAGAAATTTAAATCTTTATTCGTAAAATTTGGGATTTTACACTTTTGGTGTTGATCGTGTTTATTGTGCAGGATCAGGATGTCTTACGTGATTGGGACTTGGCAGAAGATCTTGGCGTTAACAGTAAAGAAGTATAGTACAAAGTTGCATTCCTTTGACCTTTTTTCATTGGCCTTTGATGATACCAAACAGTGCCAAGGAAATATATATGACTTTATATATGATATATGATGTTACGCATTCCTGTAAACTTAATGAAATGGCCAACGCCAAATGCCATCTCAATACCAGCTCCACCAAATTCCATCTCAAATGAATTTTGTTAACTCCATTGGATCACTCTTTCTTGCATGCTTTGAACATTGAGATGGCATATTCTCTCTCATCTTGATCCTTACCACCATGAATTGATACTGCTTCAACTGCTTTTAAAAGAAGATACTCATGCATATGGTACCAAATAACCTAATTGTTGATATGTTGTTCTACTCTTTGTTTTATCATCAAGCTCATATATATATATATATATATATATATATATATATATATATATATCTTCCTATATATGATATTGACTCAAGATGGGGTACTCTGCATCCTGATGTCTAATTAGATCAATACGTATATATTTGTTGCATCTAGCCCTCGGGGTTGCATATTACCTCTTCTTCATTGGCAATGTAACATACAATTTTGATATTAATCCATGAGTGTTTAGCACAACCTAATTTACAAGCTTCATTGTTTATTGACTGCTATTATATTTTTCAGACTAAGATGTCTGCTGATCGAAGTTGGATGGAACGTAGGGTAGTCACTGATAAGAGTGGGCTTAGCTTTGAGTACCGTAGTGGGGTTGAACAGTTTCTCAATTTTGCATTTGAACAAGTCAGCGATGATGAGATTAGATGTCCTTGTAAGAGGTGTGTGAATAAAGTGTGGAAGAAAATGAGTGATGTCATGTGCGACTTATTTGCATATGGGTTCAAGCAGGGTTATACGACATAGATCTATCATGGAAAAACCTGGTTGGATGAACATGAATCAGAACTGAAATCTAGAGGTGACAAAACATTTGATTGTACTGACATGATAGTCGAAGGTGTTGGTTCATACTTCTAGTGGAATACATATAGGGATAACGGAAGCATTGAGCAAGAGTCGAATGACCGAGCTAAGGGTTTCTATGAGTTATTGCATGAATCAGCGACGCTACTGTATGACGGGCACGAAAAGCACATTGTATTATCTGTAGTTGACTAAATTTTTACACTTCAAGAATGAGAGTGACTGTAGCGAGAGAGGTTTTAATGAACTTCTAAACATTGTGAAAGAGTGCTTACGTGCAGACAATAAGTTACCGAGTCATACTATGATGTGAAGAAAATGGTCAAAAGGCTCAATCTAGGGTATGAAAAGATTGATACTTGTGAGAATGAATGTATGTTGTATTACGGTGATATCAATAAAGATAAGAGGTTAGGTGATATTTGCGGTACAAGTAGATCACGTGAAATGGTATGAGAAAAAATGAAAAGACGTCTTTGAAAAAGATCTTACGTTACTTTCCTATTGCGCTGAGGCTTCAGCGGTTGTTCATGTCAACACATACCGCCGAGTATATGAGATGACACTCTACACAGGACATAGTCGAAGGTCAACTGACGCACTCGACAGATGGGTTTGAATGGAAACATTTTGATAAAAAAAACACCCCTCGTTTGCTAAAGAGGCTCGCAATGTTAGGCTCGGACTTGCTACAAATGGGTTTAATCCGTTTAATGAGCCTTACACCAAGCCTTACTCAACTTGACCTGTGATTATTGTTGTGTACAACCTCCCGCCTTTGATGTACATAAAAGATCCCTACATGTTTTTGCCTTTACTGATTCCGGGTGATAAGAGTTCAAGTAAAGACATCAATGTATTCCTCAGGCCGTTAGTTGATGAGTTGAAGATGTTATGGGATAAAGGGGTTCAAACTTATGATGTATCTCTTAAACAGAACTTTAACATGAGGGCAGCTTTACTGTGGACCATAAATGACTTATCGGCGTTAGGAATGATGTGACGCCCCCAAAATAGGTATATATCACCCATTCTGAGTTGTCAATACATGGTACAGAAATAACTACAACTTTATTATTATAACAGTAAAACTGTGAGTTTGAATACAAATATTATCTTCTAGACAATATCTATACTCAAATAAATCCTCATCACATTTATTGATACATTATTTTACAAAAATGGTGAGGACTACTAAACAACTCTCTCTAGAACCTTCATTCCATACCCAGGCTAAATGTACTTCGCTTTATATTCTCGCCTCACGAGAAGAAAAATAGAACAAAAAGAAAAATGGTGAGCTCAACTAGCCCAAGAAAAAATATTATGACTAAGATAATATACAACAAATTATCATTAGTCTTCATAGGAAAAAATCTAATAGAATACAATAGACAACAAGTTTTAAATCAATATTCGCAATGAAAATAATAATTCATTAGAAGAGTTAAGTAGAGAATGTAAACTACTATCTTCTATGTATGAATTTAAAAGTTCATCGTCTATCTTTTATCCTGTAACATCAATCAATATATATCCGAATCAAATATTCATCTTTTGCACTACAGTGCCAAAGATATTCATCATTAGTCATGTTCATCTAAACACTGCTCATCTTTGCACGACGAGCCAAAGATATTCATCGAAATCATTCATCTTTGCACTACGGGCCAAATATATTCAATAATATCATCATTTAAGATCGAGGATGATGAAAATATTTTTAAAGAAACGAATCCAAAGTGAAACAAAATGACAAGGATTAAGGATTAAGGATTAAGTACTTTGTTTTATCCATGTCCAAAAATACCTCAAAAATAATTATAGTGGTGTAAAATTCAAGAATGATCAAAACATGGATACAATCAAATATAGTATCCACAATAGATATTTTAGGCGAAAAAGGAAAAATTTTCATTTTTCGATGAATAGTGTCGATTCGTGAATAAAGCGATATCGTGAATAAGAACTCTGACACCAAAAGTTCCAAATTTGATAAAAATTTCGGATCAATATTTCAAAGATAATGATATTGAAGAAATAATATCATTACGAAAAAATAATATCCCTTACCTCGAAAGACAAGATGATTAGTTGAAACACCTGGATATAAGCTATGACTTGAACTTGCTTACAGTGTAGCAACAATTACTCAAAGTATACTCAAAATACTCACAAGAATACGCTCGATAATATAGAGAGAAAACTTCAGTTTCTGGTGTGATTTTCAATTCTAACCTAAGCACCCTATTTATAGGAAAATGCTTAGAACACCAAAGCAGAAAATTTAATAAAATATTAATATATATAATTTTTATTTCAACGCACACTTATTTTGCTTCAAAACCTCAGCCACCAAACAGCCCACCTCACAAGACTTGCACAAAAACGTTTTTGTTATTTAAATATTTTAAACTTCCAAAAATCAATTATTTCGGAGCTTCAGAACTTCAATAATTCATAATAAATAACCCTTTTATCAGAAAATTCGAATCTCGCGAGTTTTTATAGGAAATTCAATTCTCTACAACTTTACAGAAGAAAGTTTTTCCAAATTCCAAACAAAAATTGACCGAAATCCACAAACAAGGCGATTTTACAAAGCTATAATCAAATTTCGATTGAGAAATGGGGTCCACCGACACATAAAACATGCTTTAAATATTTTTGGTAACAAAAATACTTCTCCTCCACATATACTCATATATCCCACATTTATCGTAAAAATATCATCATTATTATATTATTAAAATATAATAATATATTTAAATGAATTATTTTATCAGAAAAAGATAAAATTTCAATTTTTAACAATTGTCACATTAAAATTTTCTCCATCTATATCCACATAAAATTAATATTTTCCTCATCATATGAATCAATAATTAATTATTCACAAATAATATTACAGAATCACAATATTGACAACCAGGCAGTTCCCAGGAAAGAGGGGGCTTTCAATAAGAATTTCTCCTTACTTGGTAGCAATTAGGTGACCAAACCTCTCCTTAGATGTAAACTTTCTAGACATTGCCAATAATGTTATCTAATAATATTATTCAGATAATATGAATTATTGCTTCGATAATGAAAATATCTTGTGTAATGACAATTATTGAAACAACAACAATATAAAATATCAACGCAACAATTATTAAATCAATAAAATAAAATAATTTGAATAAAGAATTCATCAGAACCATTATTGAGTAAAGGCCTTCTTACGTAAGAATCCATAATTGGTGCAATACCGGTAATCTTCTTGTGTTTTAACCACCAAGTATTTTAACAATGATAATTGATAACAACTACTGCCGCTATTTTTAAACAACTTATATTTATCGTTTTCTTCATCCAATCGTTTTCAGTTATGGGCCCCAAACATGGTCATACTACTAAATAAATTTAATATTCCCGATAGATACGAATATTCCACGACCAAACGAATATTCTCCACAACAATGAATATTTTATAACCACTTGCTTATTTTGAAATATTTGCGTATTTTACCCATAACTATCCACATTAATTAAATCAACCCTTACTATTTCAAAATAATAAATAGAAAAATTAAATTTCATTAATAATAAGTTGGGGTCTTACAACCTCCCATCCTTATGAAATTTAGTCCTCGAAATTGACGTCGTACGGTGTGTTTCAAAAGCTAAGGATACCTCGCTTTCATTTCTATTTCCAATTCCTGGGTCATTTCCTCTATAAAGATAATTCCTCCACGTAACTTTAACTTGTGGTATGACCTTTGTGCGTAGGATATGCTCATTCCTATCCAAAATCTTGACAGTACCTCTTCGTGCGTGAAGTCTTCATTTATCTCGTCCGGTTCCAACTCTATAACGTGGTTCGGGTCTTTCACATATTTACGAAAGTACGAGATATGTGAAACACATTATGAACACGAGACATACTCGGAGGTAACGCGAGTACATAGGCTACATTTCCTACTCGGTCAAAGAATTTGAAATGGACCAATAAATCGTGGATTGAGCTTTCCTCTTTCCCAAATCTTGTAACTCCTTTCCATGAAGCAACTCATGACAATACATGATCCCTTATACTAAATTCTCGTCCTTTCGATGAAGATCCGTATAACTCTTTTGTCGATCTTGTGCCGCTTGTATCGTTGTCGAATCATTTGGATCTTTTCGGTGAGTCATAATGCATCTTAACTTTCGGGTCCCAACAATGTTATTTCACCCACCTCATCCCAACATATTGGAGAATGACACTTTCGTCCATATAATGCTTCAAATGGAGCCACACCTATACTTGCTTAATAACTGTTGTTGTAGGAGAATTCCACCAATGGTAAATACTTATCCCAACCGCCTTTGAAGTCTAGGACACGAGTCTTAATAAATCTTTAAGAGTTTGAATAGTCCTCTCGATTGTCCGTCTGTTTGAGGATGGTATGCCGAAACGTAATCAGAAATCGCGTGCCCATAGCTTTTTGCAAGCTACCCCAAAATCTTGAAGTGAATCTTGGGTCATGATCCAAAACTATGGATACTTGGCATGCCATGTAACCTCACAATCTCATTTACATATATACTAACAAGACGTTCAAGGAATAAGTCTCCCGTATCGGCAAGAAAATGAAAGCGGAGACTTGGTTAATCTATCAACAATAACCCAAATAGCATTGATGCCTTGAGAAACCGTAGGAAGACCCGTAACGAAATCCATGGTAATGTGTTCCCACTTCCATTTCAGAATCTCAAGTGGTTGCAATGGACCCTTAGATACTAGATGTTCCGCCTTTACACGTTGACAAGTTAAACACATCGAGATAAACTTTGCAATCTCTCTCTTCATATTGTTCCACCAAAATGTATGTCGAAGATCACGATACATTTTAGTACTTCCAGGATGGATTGCAAATGGTGTATTGTGTACCTCCATCATAATCTTGTACTTCAAATCAGAGTCGTTAGGAACACAAAGTCTAGAGTGGACTCGAAGTATTCCTTCTTCATCAATTCTCACTTCTGGAATAGCTCATTCTTGTACTTTCTTCTTCATACGCATCAGCTCCGGGTCGGTGGCTTGAGCAACCTTAACTTTTTCTATTAAAGTTGGCTCTATGTGTATACTTGACATCATCGCACTCGTTCCTGCATATGATCTTCTAATCAACGCGTCGGTACCACATTCGCTTTTCGGGATGGTATTGAATAGTGTGGTCGTAGTCTTTCAATAGCTCGAATAACAACGTCATTTGCCGCGTGTTAAGTTCTTTTGAGTGAAGAAATATTTAAGGCTTTTATGGTGCGAATATATCTCCACTTTCTCCCCATATAGATAGTGCCTCCAGGATCTTTAAGCAAGCTTCGATCGGGCCGCTAACTCTAGATCATGAGTAGGATAATTCCTCTCATATTCTTTAAGTTGTCATGAGGCATGTACTATGACTTTCCCACGTTGCATGAGAACACATCCTAACCCTTTGCCCGAAGCATCGCTGTAGATAACAAATCCATCCGAACCATATGGTATTGTTAGAACAGGTGCTGAAATGAGTCTCCTCTTGAGCTCTTGGAAACTCTTCTCGCATTCTTCGTTCCAAACGAATTTTGTATCCTTCCGAGTTAGCTGGGTTAATGGAGTAGCGATTCGAGAAAACCCTTCCACGAATCTCCGATAATAACCAGCTAAGCCCAAAAAGCTACATACTTCAGTCACCGACTTCGGTTGCTCCCAACTTTGTATTGCTTCAATCTTCGTCGGATCAACAGATACTCCATGTTTCGACACTACGTGCCCGAGGAATGCTAATTCCTCAAGACAGAACTCGCATTTCTTCAATTTGGCATATAGTTTGTTTTCACGAAGCCTTTGGAGTACCAGCTTCAAATGGTGCTCATGATCTTCACGACTTTTGGAATATATGATGATGTCATCAATAAAAACAACAACGAACTGATCCAAATATTCCTTGAATACTCGGTTCATCATATCCATGAAAGCCGCATGAGCATTAGTCAATCCGAAAGACATGACTAAGAATTCATAATGCCCGTCTGGGGTTCGGGCGCGCTTTGGAATATCCTCGCCTAATCTTCACCGATGATATCCGAATCGAAGATCGATCTTTGAAAAGAATTGTGCTCCTTGCAACTGGTCAAACAGGTTATCAATACGAGGTAGAGGATACCTATTCTTGATGGTGACATGGTTCAATTCCCGATAGTCAATACAAAGTCGCATACTCCCGTCTTTCTTCTTTACGAATAAAACAGGAGCACCCCAAGGAGATGTACTAGGACAAATGAAACCGATGTCCAACAATTTCTAGTTGGACCTTTAACTCCTGAAGTTCAATAGGAGCCATTCGATATGGGGTTTTAGAAATGGGATTTGTACCAGGTTCAAGATCAATAAAGAATTCAACTTCACGTTCTGGGGTAGACCGGGAAGTTCTTCAGGAAATACGTTAGGAAAGTCAATAACAACAGGAATATTATTCAAATTTGACATGTCTTTATTCAAATCCATAACATGGGCTAAGAAAGCTTGACATCTATTTTTCAATAAACTAATAGCTTTATGATTAGATATGACAGTGATTAATTTTAATGGTTTAGTTGCTTGAATTCGTACAACAGGTTGGTTAGGAATATAAAAACTAACAACCTTACGAAAACAATGAATTTTGGCATGATGAGTAGTTAACCAATCAATCCCTAAAATCACATCGAAAGCAAGTATCTTTAAAGAGATAAGGTCAACAGGTAAGGTGATGGTGCCAACTTGAATCAAACAAGATTTATAAACAGTGGATGTGATGAAAGTTTCTCCTAACGGAGTTTCCACAGATAGGTCAAAGTCTAATTTCTCCGGAGTCAAGTTTAAACGTTGAGCACAAGTAGGAGAGAAAAATGAATGGGTAAAGACCCCAGTATCAAGTAAGGTATAAACTTCGCAAAAATTTATAAATAAACACCCGTGATCACCTCGTTTGGGTTCCTCACATTTTGACCCAATCCACAACAAACGCTCTTCCGAAATCGTTGACTTTGACTTTTACGAGACGATCTTTTGAGTCACCGTCCCCCATTGAACTAGGTTTCGCTATCTGCAGACAATCTCGAAAGCGATATGTCCTTCCTTTCCATAATTATAGCATACCTTGAACTATTGTGGCGCTTTGACCGATATATCCTCTTTCTCGCATTTATAAAGCATATGACCGGTGGTCGTTCTCTCTCCTTAGAACCAGATTCTTCCAAAGACTTTGTGTCTTCATATGGTCGTTGTTAAATCTCCTCTTTTTAAAATCTCCTCCTGACTCGCTTCTTCTATTTTCATGGCCATGATTACCACCAGAGTGGTTACCATTTTTGTCCGTCTTTTTCTTTCTCCGCTGGTTATCGTTGTTTTGTTGACTGCTATCTCCGGTATGATCCTGATTGTGGTCCCTCGGTTGACCGTACTCGTTATCTCGCTCTAATAATTGAGCCTGCTTACAACATCCTCAATAGAGAAAATTTATGAAAATGAGATATTGTCGTATCTTAGGGTTTCAAACCTCTCGAAACATCCGCGTCATACGTTCCTCATTCTCCACCAAATGAGGTGCAAACTCGATAACTCTGCAAACTTTGCCTCATCTTGAGACATCGCCATGTTGTTTTGTTCTAATCGATGAACTCCACTTCCTTCATATGACGAACACTTTTAGGAAAGTATTTGTCATTAAATAGTTTCAAACGTCTCCCAAGACATCTTTGAAGTGCGGTTTGGATGGGTACGCTTCTGACTCTCCCACCAAATGTCTCCTCACCACGTAACATAAAGGTGGCGAATGGAACCTTCTTTCCTCCATGCATCCCAAGACATCGAATATCTTGGTAATTTGCTTGACCCATGTTTCCGCCATGATCGGATCTGGTTTTCCCTTAAATTCTGGTGGTCCCAACTCTTTGAACTGCTTGGCTGTGACAACCCGTGAATTGCTATCATTTCTCCTCAGTATTTTGAACACGAGTCTCCTCAAATGCGATTTTGCATGAATCGCTTTCGGTGGTGTTGTTCACAGGAGGAACATTGCCAAAGATGTGTTGCGTTCTCCCTCATTGGTGAGTACAAAGCGTCTCCACGGTCTCATTTCCAATGTTAATATTCTCGGTCGACATTCTCAAATCTTGCCATAAAACAAGGGTTAATTAAGAAATCAATATATCACATAATATCCCTATATAATCGACCAACTAACAAATAAGCTTAGGTAGGACACACTAGCGAAGGATTTACTCGCTCTCCCTCCTAGTTCTATTCCCCGATCTCCGCCAGAGATCATATCCCTAAGCTCGATACCAAACCGTGACGCCCCCAAAATAGGTATACATCACCCATTCGAGTTGTCAATACATGGTGCGTAAATAACTACAACTTTATTATTACAACAAGAAAAGCATGAGTTTGAATACAAATATTGTCTTCTAGACAATATCTATACTCAAATAAATCTTCATCACATTTATTGATATATTATTTTACAAAATGGTGAGGACTACTAAACAACTCTCTCTAGAACCTTCATTCCATACCCAGACTGCATCTTCGCTTATATTCTCGCCTCCTCGAGAAGAAAAATGGAAAAAAAAGGAAAATGGTGAGCTCAACTAGCCCAAAGAAAGAATATTATGACTAAGATAATATACAACAAATTATCATTAGTTTTCAACAAGGAAAAATCTAATAGAATACAATAGACAACAAGTTTTAAATCAATATTCGCAATGAAATAATAATTCATTAGAAGAGTTAAGTAGAGAATGTAAACTACTATCTTCTTATGTATGAATTTAAAAGTTCATCGCCTATGTTTTATCCTGTAACATCAATCAATATATATCCGGAATCAAATATTCATCTTTTCTTGCACAGAGCCAAAGATATTCATCATTAGTTAATGTCATGTTCATCTAAACACTGCTCATCTTTGCACTACGGGCCAAAGATATTCATCGAAATCATTCATCTTTTGCACTACAAAGCCAAATATATTCAATAATATCATCATTTAAGACCGAGGATGATAAAAATATTTTTAAAGAAACGAATCCAAAGGAAACAAAATGACAAGGATTAAGGATTAAGGATTCAGACTTTGTTTTATCCATGTCCAAAAATACCTCAAAAATAATCATAGTGGTGTAAAATTCAAGAATGATCAAAACATGGATACAATCAAATCTAGTATCCACAATAGATATTTTAGACGAAAAGGAAAAATTTTCATTTTTCATGAATAAAGGTCGATTAAGTGAATAGTGGCAAGATATCGTGAATAAGAATCTCACACCAAAAGTTCCAAATTTGATAAAATTTCGGATCAATATTTCAAAGATAATGATATTGAAGAAATAATATCATTACTGAAAAAATAATATCCTTACCTCGAAAGACAAGATTTAAGTTGAAACACCTGGATATAAGCTATGACTTGAACTTGCAGTGCAGTGTAGAATAAAAGACTCAAAGTATACTCAAAATACTCACAAGAATACGCTCGATAATATAGAGAAAACTTGAGTTTACGGTGTGATTTTCAATTCTAACCTAAGCACCCTATTTATAGGAAAATGCTTAGAACACCAAAGCGTAAAATTTAATAAAATATTAATATATATAATTTTTATTTCAACGCACACTTATTTTGCTTCAAAACCTCAAATACCAAACAGCCCACCTCACAAGACTTGCACAAAAACGTTTTTGTTATTTAAATATTTTAAACTTCCAAAAATCAATTATTTCGGAGCTTCAGAACTTCAATAATTCATAATAAATAACCCTTTTATCAGAAAATTCGAATCTCATGAGTTTTTATAGGAAATTCAATTCTCTACAACTTTGCAGAAGAAAGTTTTTCCAAATTCCAAACAGAAATTGACCAAAATCCACAAACGGGCGATTTTACAGGCTATAATCAAATTTCAGTCAAGAAATGGGGTCCACCGACACATAAAACATGCTTTAAATATTTTTGGTAACAAAAATACTCCTCCTTCACATATACTCATATATCCCACATTTATCGTAAAAATATCATCATTATTATATTATTAAAATATAATAATATATTTAAATGAATTATTTTATCAGTAAAAGATAAAATTTAATTTTCAACAATTGTCACATTAAAATTTTCTCCATCTATATCCACATAAAATCAATATTTTCCTCATCATATGAATCAATAATTAATTATTCACAAATAATATTATTACGAATCACAATATTGACAACTAGACATAGCTCCTCCCGAGAAAAGGGGCTTTCGAATAAGAATTTCTCCTTCTTGGCGCAATTAGGTGACCAAACCTCTCCTTAGATGTAACTTTCTAGACATTGCCAATAATGTTATCTAATAATATTATTCGGATAATATGAATTATTGCTTCGATAATGAAAAATATTGTGTAATGACAATTATTGAAACAACAAAGAATATAAAATATCAACGCAAAGAATTATTAAATCAATAAAATAAAATACCTGAATAGTAATTCTCGTAACCATTATTGAAGCGGTGTCTTCTTCACGTAAGAATCAATAATTGGTGCAATACCGTATCTTCTTGTGTTTTAACCAATTTAGTATTTTAACAAGATAATGTGAATAACTACGCCGTTATTTTTAAACAACTTATATTTGTCGTTTTCTTCATCCAATCGCTTTCAAGTTATGGGGCCCACATATGGTCGCATGGTCGCATTTAATATTCCTCGACAAAGATTTAATATTCCACGACCAAACGAATATTCCCCGACAACAATGAATATTTTATAACCACTTGCTTATTTTGAAATATTTGCGTATTTTATCCATAACTATCCACATTAATCAAATCAACCCTTACTATTTCAAAATAATAAATAGAGAAAATTAAATTTCATTAATAATAAGTTGGGGTCTTACAAATGATCAGTGGATGGTCGACTCACGGGGGCTTGTCATGTCCCGTGTGCATAGGGTTAGTTAAAACTATGCGGCTCAAACATGGGGGGAAAATGAGTTTCTTTGCAACATCCAGACAGTTTTTTCTGATTAAACATCGTTATCGACGGATGAGTAGACAATTCAATCGAAAAACAGAGAAACGTCAAGTACCTGACCGTCTTTCTGGGACAGTAGTGTTGAGTTTGATTAGTCACTTGAATTTTTCACCTCCGGGTAAGAATTACAGATTAGAATGAGCTTATGGTTACGACAAGGTTCACAACTGGACACACAGATCCATGTTCTTTGACCTGTCTTATTGAGCTACACTCTGCATCCGTTATTGTTTAGATCCGATGCATACTGAAAAGAACGTATTTGATAACATTTTTTATTTAGTTCTAGATGTCAGTGGTAGAACAAAGGACAACAACAAGTCGATGCTTGATTTGGTAGTGTTAGTTCCCAGAGACACAATAGTTATCTAAAAGGGGGGTTGAATAGATATTTTAAAAATATTTTCCTTTTCAAAATATTTGTCAGATATGTTAATAAATTAACCACAACGAAATATATGATTTATTTGTTCCCTTCAAGATAAACCAAATTTATAGATAATAAACAGTTATGAAAAATATAACAATTATATATAAGACACGGTGATTTTAATTTTGAATTGTTACCTAAAACGATGCCAAAAATTGTGAATATAATATGAACTCCATAAAAGTACATAAATATTTTTTTTGCTAAATAAACTACATAAATTTCTATTGACTTAAAAAGTATTTAGTTTTATTTTTATATAAATTCTACAGTCTAGAAGAGCACATCAGTGTTTATGAACTCAACAATTGATTGGGCTCAACAAATTAAGAGGACTTAATTCAAATTTTAACTGAATTTGACTCAAAGTAATAATTTAGTGGTAGAGGTTCCTTAAGTTTTGAGAAAAAAAAATAGGTAATGAAAAAATAGGTAATGAATTTGACTCAAAGTAATAATTTATGTGAGAGATGATCATGTAAAAATTTCAAAAAATATATATAAAAATATTAGTTTCCAAAAATTATTACATTCGTCCCCAAAAGAATAACTAAATGTACAAATATTTTTGTCCTCAAAAGTATGAAATAAATTACATAAAATGAAGGATAATTAAATCTTTTACTGGGGTCCTTTAGTATAAAAAATAAAAACATTCATCGATCACTTTATATAATTTTGTGGGGCATTAAAGATAAATTTATAATTTTTTATTCTCTTTTACTACTTTTATTTTTCTTAATATGTATGTAAATTGTACTTCGTTCATCATTTCGAGACGGAAGGAGTACATATTATATATAGTTTTGATATTTTATTTTGTTGATCATATCTAATGATTAGTTAATTAAGAAGTGAGTATTTTTTTTTTGTTATTAATTTAACATTGTACATTGTACAATAATTAAAAGAAAATTTGAAACTTTTAATTTTTCTTCTAAATGGAAGCGGATACTAATATTTGAAATATTTATTCATATTATATTGTACAAAACAAATACGGATGACATTTGTTTTCAAATATTATCCATTAATTAAATACGACTTGCGACTTAATATATATGTCGACTTTTAAGTTACGAGTTACGTGAATAATTATACTTTGTAATATTTTAACGATGTACTCCTTCGGTTTTTTTAAATATTGTTTTAGATAAGTGTTTTTGTATCTTAATATTTGTCGTTCGAAAATTTTAATTATACTTTAATTGTTTAGTTTCTAATATTATCCCAAATATTAAATATAAATATTTTCTATTCAATAATAAGTAACACTATTTTTCCAATGCAATGACAATATTATTGATTTTTAAATTATTTTTAGCTAAAAACATAATATAAATTATTTTTCTTAATATGTGAATCTACTTTTAAAAGACAAATAATAATAGACATAAAAAATATAATGTTGTTTTAGGGAAGTGGTTTTGTATCTTAATATTTGTCATTTGAAAATTTTATTATTTTTATCTAATAAGTAACACACTCATTTTTCAATATAAGAATAATATTGATATTTAAAATTATTTTTAACTAAGAAAAATTAATATTAATTATTTTTTTAATATATATATCTATTTTAAAAAGATAAATCATAAGAGACAGAAAAAAATATATGTTAAAATTTTATAATTCTATCCAATTATACACATCGGAATGGACATAAAAATCTCATGCTCTAACTGCCCGTACATTAAAAAGACTTGAAGAAAGAGAAACAAAAGTGCTGGCTTGGGAAAGGGGTTTTCTTTTTTTCTCTGGTTCATAAAACCCCACAGGCTCGCTTAAAACCCAAACGTACACACATAGCAAAGAAGAAGAAGAAGAAAATAGGTAAAAGATTCTGAGATATTTTTTTCACCAATTCAAACAATCATGAATCTCATGAACTCAAAAACCTCTTTGAAGTTTCTCCGGCAATCGGCAATTTCCTATCGGCAACTCTCCAATTCACCTCTATCCCTCCTTCCTAAACAGTTCACTCACTTTGAATCGCTTCCTTTCTCATCTCCGTTTGCCTCCTCTGTTCGCCACTTTCGTGAAGATCGTTATTACAGGTAAATTAAGTGCTCCGGCGCCTATATATATGTATGCACACTAAATGCAAAAGATACATATAGCAAACGGCTGTCTAGTCGTACAATGTAAAATTAAGTGCTATATGATCTCCACAAATTGATATAGGAGAGCACTATTTTGTCCATGAGTTTTTGATATTTTCTGAAATCTATTCTCAGTGAAATCTATTCTCTTTTAACGTAAGAGAATATAACGTGAAAATATCAAAAACACACATCAAAATATCAGTTTTCATTCTATATTCAAAGTGCAATTTTGGTTTTTTAGTAGATATTACATATTAAAAATAAATTCACTTTTTATTTTTCAGAGTTAATTTTCAAAAGTTTAAAACTCAAAATTGATGTAGTTTCATTCAAGTTTTGAAAATAAAAAAATAATGATATATTTTATAATTAGTTTCAAGCTTTGAAAAAAATAAAGATAATAATTAGTAGTATTTTATTATTAAATCTTATAACAACAGTTTTTATAGATGTATAGATTCTTTTTATATAAAAATATCAAAAAATCACCTGAAAATATCAAATTTTTTTCGTAAATTAAGTCTATACAGTCAAAATTTAATTTTGGAAGAGTATAGGTTTATTCTAACCTATAGATTATAGATAGATGGATACAATTTGATTGAATGTGGAACTGGTCCGTGGGTGGATAGATATGAAATTCCAAAACCTCCGATGAATTGGGGAATTCGAATTGTACCGGAGAGAAAAGCCTACGTAATTGAACGATTTGGAAGATTTAGGAAGACACTAACTCCTGGAATTCACCTCTTGATTCCGTTTGTCGACCAAATCGCCTACGTGCATTCCTTGAAGGAAGAGGCAATTCCGATTCCCGACCAGTCCGCTATTACCAAGGACAATGTCAGCATTGCGATTGACGGAGTGCTTTATGTAAAGGTATATATACAATATGAATGTCAGTTTTATTTTAATCTTTCTACTAGCATTCGAGTTGTGCTGCTAATTTGTTGATTGTATATTGACTTGATGAACTCGGATTATAGATTGAGGATCCTAAATTGGCATCTTATGGGGTGGAGAATCCGCTATATGCAGTAATTAAGCTTGCACAGACCACTATGCGCAGTGAGCTTGGTAAGATTACTCTGGACAAAACTTTTGAGGAGAGAGACACCCTCAATGTCAAGATAGTGGTGAGTTTTCATATCATCTGAAGACGTTTGTATATATTATGTATTTTCCCTCCTACAATAGCATCAATTTACTGGATTTATTTATTGATGTTTATCAGAAGTTCGTGCCTATTAGTTTGTGAAGAAGTATTATTAGTAATTGGTTAAATTGCTCAGGAAACTTAATGTTACCTTGTGAGAACAAGTATGACTTTTGTTATTAATTTCTGAAAGCAATCTACATGAAACTTCATTCTACTTGGTTGTGGTTTGTTATCTTTAGGAAAAGAATAGTGTTTCTTTAAACATTTAAGGCTATGTATGTTACCAAGGATAATTCATATATGATTGGATTATATACTCTCTGAATTATAGTCAAAGGTAAATTATATCCGAAGACACTAGACCTCTATTGATGTTTCTCAGTTGAAGTATTTTGACAGAATAATCTTGTTTTTATCCTTTACACTAAAGCATTGTTTCCAGCTGTTCTGTACCTCTGAACAAGATATGTGTTTTCTGTTGAGACAAGGGGTCCACTTCCTTGTGCCTCTTTAGAAGCTTTTATTGTTTATGAGTGTTGTTTCTTTGTATCTACCTTCATAGATTCTTGTCTTCAAATTTGCTCACAAATCACAATACATAAAAATTTTCTGTCTGATGACTTGTTTATCATTCATATATGTAGAATTAATAAGAACCTACTATGTAAACAGAGATATGCTAATTTAATGTTGCCTCTAATAGTTTACCATGTGAAATCATAGTAGCCTTATTTGGCCAAAAAAATAGACAAAATCTTTACTAGTAGTCTTGCAATTAGATTCCAACTCTTCAGTGGAGAAATTGGTATCACTACTTTATTTAATTATATGCTATATATGACCAGCATGTCACAACTCGATATCATTCTGGTTACACTATCTGATAATATCTAAAAGTTTCATGCAAAGACGATTGTATTGTTGTTGCAGATGGCTATAAATGACGCTGCCAAAGATTGGGGCCTGAAATGTCTTCGTTATGAAATAAGTAAGGATCTTATTTTGCTGAACATTTTTTCATAAACTATAATATACCCTTTCATCTTCTTATAAACCTCATATATTTTCTTCTAAAGGGGATATAACTCCTCCTTCTGGAGTAAAGGCAGCTATGGAGATGCAGGCAGAAGCAGAACGGAAGAAGAGAGCTCAAATTCTTGAGTCAGAAGGTAATGTCAAATTATTATTTTTTTCCTTCTCAACTGTTTAATTAGTTCATATACAGTTTTTGGTCTAATCATGTTCTGAAGAACGGTTGAATTTGGGTGAGATGTAGCTTTTAGTTCGCCACATGTTAACTTTTAGCTTTATTGACAAGAAAAATAGAACACGTGTGATTTGTATGTATAATACTTCTTTTAGATTCATAACACAACAAAATGTGTTAATTATGGGCAGTTGCATCACTTACAAAAAATACAGAATCCTAACTTATTGAATGCAAGGAAAAGGAAGATATTGATTTGGGAAAATTCAACACAACTATGATTCTCATTTTAGACAGAGCTTCAGTACTGCCTTAGGTTGCAGTTTGAATCTGGCTGGTAAAATTGTTTCCAAAAACATAACCAAAGAAAAAGGTTAATGGGTATATATTTATTACTTTAAGGTATCAAACATAAAACTTATAATGTAAAAGAAATAAAGAGCTACAGTACATATGTGCCAGAAGTATAAAACTCATAGACATAGTATAGACATAGTTGTACCATATGACACCATACAAAAAACACAGCATGTTGATAAGATGAAATGAAGATTTGAAATTGGGCTATCCCAATGAATGGAGCTACTATAAAGAAGCAGTGATCTTCGAATTCGTCAGGAATAGATTTCTCCCGGAGCAAGTTATCAAAGTGCAACCTTAAAAAATTACTATTTAAGGTTGCATAGTTTGCCCGTTACTCTCATCTCTTAAATGCTATAGATCCCCATTTAGAAAGATTTTATAAAAAAACATGTTCTTCTTGCCTTGAATGTACAGCATGAAAATTTTGTTTTCCACTCATGTATTCTTGACATTGATGTGATTATTTTAACAGGAGCAAGGCAGGCACACATCAATATAGCAGATGGGAAGAAAAATTCAGTTATTCTTGCATCAGAAGGTGCAAAGATGGACCAAGTTAATAGAGCTCAAGGTTAGTTATCATATTCTCAAATCATCAATCATTCAATCAAGTTATGCTTCACCTCATTCTACCCTGACAGACATTATTACTGTTGGCCATATTTTCTTTGTTGAAAAATTAATCTTTCATGTGTCCATGTGTCCTCTTGAAAAGATAAAAGGTATGTGCTTTAAGACGAGCAGATTGCACATTTATTTTTATTTTTTGATATAGTTTTATTTTTTGAAGTTATAATTTAGCATCTGGAGTATAATTTAAAACAATATATAAAAATATATTTTGTTTCTTTTTATTTTTTTGAAAAGAGATTATTTTAAAATAGAATATCTTATTGTGTCGTTGAAGTGTTTCCCCTCGTATTCTATTGAAAGGAAGGACATAAAAGAGAATTCAGGGAGTTCTAGATTTCATTTACCTATGATATCGGGAATCATTGTGCTCTTTTTTTTTCTTCCCTTTTTATTATTTTTATTTTTTGGGTTTCTGAAATGGGAAACCTTGTGTCAATTTTATATATCAGCATCACTTGCAGTGAGAAGATTTTGCGACGGCAATAAAGTAAATTTCACAGATTTGCCTTCTCCATTAGCCAAGGAGGTCCATGGTTAATGATGCTCTGGCCTCTTTTTTGAATGTAGTGCTTTTTTGAATTCCTGCAATATCAACTTGGATTATTCATGGTTAATGATGCTCTGGCCTCTGTTTTTGTTGGCCGCACAACTATTCTCCTCCCAATCAACATTCGATTTTGGACGTCATTTCATCACTCATCAGCTGAAATTATTTCTTTATGTTATATCAGGAGAAGCAGAAGCCATACTTGCTAGAGCACAATCAACAGCCAGGGGAATTACTATGGTGTCACAGTCTCTTAAAGAACATGGGGGCGTGGAGGTAAGGCTCTTCATTGCTCTGACTACATATAAGATGTTTATATTTTCCGTCTGTAAAGTGCAAATTTTATCCGCTTTATTTTTCAAACTAGTCTTTCATTGTAGTGATTCTCCTCGTGTTTTTCTTTGGAAAAGAAGTGATAAGAGGTATGAACATTGTGAATTTTAAAATGGGATGAATGATGATGGTGCCGTTTACTTGTTTATATGGGAAGCCTAAACTTTATTATAAATTTTCAGGCAGCAAGTTTGAGAATAGCTGAGCAGTATATCAGTGCCTTCAGTAAAGTGGCAAAGGAGGTAAGGCATTGGGCAACCAAAAGTTTTAACCATTGTCTTTGGATGCTTTAATAATATATAACCAATTTCTAGTTTGTTCTGAATTTCTTTATTTGCTTGTCATCTTCTAGGGCACTACATTGTTGCTTCCGGCAAATGCTTCAGATCCTGCCAGCATGATGGGTCAAGCTTTAGGCATATACAAAAACCTAATTGGCAACGACTCTCAACTTGGGTTGAGAGCACCAAACCAATCCACCAAGGCAAAATCCTGATTGTCCAAACTAGATTGATTTTGTTGATAGGAGACATTAGATTTCATTTTAAGATGTTTATTCATCTCTCATTTGGTTCCCGGCATGAACTCTTAATTTTGTTAATAAATTGCCTTTACTGACAGCTTGTGGGATGAATTAAAATTATCTTACACAATTGTGTATTTTCTTTGTTGTTTATTGCCCAGACCAAGAGGGTCATAAGAAATTTTCTTAACAAGCTATGACAAGTTTTTGTTAAATCTTAAGGTTGTTAAATCAAGACCAAAAATGATATTGTCTGAATAAATATATATTTTGCCAGTCATCGATCTATAACCATAACTAAACTTTTAAACGGCAATCCTAAAATATGTACATATTTCTATATCAAAATAAAGCTTAATTAAATAAATGTTAAAATGAGACTCAATATTATACATAAATATTTTTTTTAGTCACTATCGTAGTCATGTGATCAATTTTCATTATCAATTAGACGTAATCAGAAGAAAAAAAAATATTACAAGTTTAATCCTTAATTGAAAAAATTGAGAAAATCCCAAAATGAAAAAAAAATAATTAAAAGTTTAATCACCTAAAAATTGAGAAAGACAATCTTCAAAGTAAAAAAACTTTTTTTAATTAAAAGTTCAGGATATTAATAGCTATTTTTTAATATGTATATCTCCTTTTAAAAAGACAAATAATAAGAGAAGAAATATATGATATACTAGATTAATTTAATAATTCTATCCCATCATATACATCGCAATCGACATAAAAATATCATGCTCTAACTGTCAAAGAAACAAAAGTGCCGACTTCGGAAAGGGACTTTACTTTTTTCTCCGGTTGATCTTTATAAACCCCCGCAGCCCGCAGGCGCTAGCTATTTAGCTAGCTTAAACCCCAAACTTACACACATAGCAAAGAAGAAGCAAATAGGTAAGAGATTCTGAGATTGTTTTCACCAATTCAAACAATCATGAATCTCATGAAATCAAAAACCTCTTTGAAATTTCTCCGGCAATCGGCAATTTCCTATCGGCAACTCTCCAATTCACCTCTATCCCTCCTTCCTAAACAGTCCACTCGCTTTGAATTGCTTCCTTTCTCATCTTCGTTTGCCTCCTCTGTTCGCCACTTTCGTGAAGATCGTGATTACAGGGTTTCGAGTTGTCCTGGTAATTTATTGGTTGTATATTGACTTGATGGACTCGGATTATAGATTGAGGATCCTAAATTGGCATCTTATGGGGTGAAGAATCCGCTATATGCAGTAATTAAGCTTGCACAGACCACTATGCACAGTGAGCTTGGTAAGATTACTATCCACAAGACTTTTGAGGAGAGAGACACCCTCAATGTCAAGATAGCGGTGAGTTTTCATATCATCTGAATATGTTTGGTTATATATTTCTGTATTTTTGAGAAGTATTATTAGTAATTGGTTAAATTGCTCAGGAAACTGAATGTTACCTTGTGGAAAAAGTATGGTTTTTGTTATTAATTTCTGAAAGCAAGCTACATGAAACTTCATTCTACTTGGTTGTGGTTTGTTATCTGTAGGAAAAGAATAGTGTTTCTTTAAACATTTAAGGCTATGTATGTTACCAAGGATAATTCGTATATCCGAAGACACTAGACTTGTCGTGATGTTTCTCAATTGAAGTATTTTTCTGTGTTATGACTTGTTTATCTTTCATATATGTAGAATTAATAAGAACCTACTATGTAAACAGAGATATTCTAATTTAATGTTGCCTCTAATAGTTTGCCACCTGAAATCATAGTAGTCTTATTTGGCCAAAAAAATAGACAGAATCTTTACTAACATTCTTGTAATTAGATGGTATCACCTCTTTATTTAATTCTATGCTATATACGATCAGCATGTCACAACTCGATATCATTCTGGTTACACTATCTTATAATTTCTACAAGTTTCATGCAAAAATAATTGTATTTTTGTTGCAGATGGCTATAAATAACGCTGCCAAAGATTGGGGCATGAAATGTCTTCGTTAAGAAATAAGTAAGGATCTTATTTTGCTTTACATTTTTTAATAAACTATATTATATGCCCTTTCATCTTCTTATAAACCTCGTATATTTTCTTCTTAACGGGATTTATCTCCTCCTCCTGGAGTATGGGCAGATATGAAAACGTATCTTGAAGGTATATCAGGCTATAAGAAGTAACAAGAATAGTAGTCAAGAACATGTAACTACGCACAAGTGAAAGAGGGGAAGAGAGTGACCTCCACAAGTCAGTGTACATGAGACTTGTGGGTGCCATTCAATAACTTAGCAAGCACTGAAACCATTCGACGCATGCAGAGTATTTCTTCTGAATTTTAAAGAATTATTACAGAAATATCTTATATTCTTTTTCTCATCAGAGACATGCAACATAAGGTTCGGGTGATAGCAGCACATTAATCCAATTAATATGTTTATGCATATGATGTTTAACCATCCAGTGGTGCATTCTTATCACTCGCAAAGCAATAAAAAATAAAAAGAAGAGTTTTTTGGGTATAGGTTAAGCAATTGAGGTGATCTTCTGTACAATGAATAGCTAACACAGTTAAAAACAAACAGAAAAATGATATTTATCATGGGTATGACATAGACATCTCTGTGTTTATATATATAGAATTCGGTTATCATGAAATTAGTTGGTCAGTTGACCAATCCAGTACTGACACGCAGACAGATATCACCTCGACCAGTGTGGACAGTGTATTAGTCAAAATAAAGCTTAATTGTAGTATTTTGTAGACCAAAATGTTCTTTTGAAGATAGGAACATAATGCTTGAACAAAAAGATTAATAAAATAATCTGAAATTGTATATTCCGAGCATAGTAAATCTTCTTTTCACACAAAAAAAAACAGGCAAATTAAATTGGTGTCAGATCTAAACTCTCTAACATTATTATCATTATACAAATAATAACAAAACCGAGGGAAAAAGCTCAACTGTTTATAGAAGGCCGAACAAGACGAAGAAGCCAAGTAAAATGAGCCACACAATTTGAACCAACAGGAGCGCTTGACCAGAAACCGGCCCATTTCCCCCATTTCCCACCTCGCAAAACCCTAGCTTCGCAACACGTGTGCCAGCACAGAGCGCATCGGCGCAACCGCACCAGTACGTGACGCCGTCGACGCCGCAAACGGGGTCCGTCCGAAAGCACTTGACGGGACAAGATCCCGGAAACACCTCTTTTCCGCCGCAGATGCTGCCGGCATTACCGTAATCGAAAGGTAACCGGAGAGGATTGTATTCTGATCGGACGGTGGGAGATAATAAACCAAATATAATAAATGTGATGAGGAAAATAGATAATGGTAATGTGGATCCTGACATGATTGATAATGGCAGGCTCAATTACATCCCAGAGACCCTAATTCTTGAGGAGATAGATACTTTGCTTGAACAAAGAATTGGGCTCCCTGAGGGGAGAAGAAAGGTTAAGGTTTCTTCTCGATTCTTCGGTCTTGACGGAAAAGTATATACAGTATTACTAATAAAATATGGTTGATAAGAACCAGAACCATACATACATAATTTAGCTGTTAGGTTACCTGCCAGGCTGCCAAATTAAATAAAAGGAAGAGTTTTAGCCGATTCATTTCTAATCAAAGTTGTGTCACTTATTCACGGTTGTTTATTCTTGTGATTTAATTTCTTATCCCTAATTTAATTCTCTTACTCCTTCATTTCATTTATTAAATTCGGACCGACCTGTAGATTCAATCGATAAAAGTAAGAATCGGTCAGCTCTCCGATCAGGTTCAGTCCGATTTTATTGATTTGATCAAAAATCGATTGTTCCGATTCAACTAGTGATTCAACAGATAAAATTGTTTAATTGACTCAATAAATCGGTTTTTAATTTATTTATTTTCTTGTACTAAAAAAGTTTTAATATTAAAATTAACTACGTTTAATAATATTGTAACTCAATTTTATTATATTTTAATTTATAAAAAATAAGATTTTTTTAAATTTTATTAATTATTAATAATATATATTAATCTAGTTCCTTTTTCGATTCGATAATTAATCCGTATGAAAACTTATAACCCCTTCTTCTTTAATTAGTATTTTTCCTTTTATTTTTTGCACAGATAGTGTGTGCATGTCATACATACGTGTCACGACTATTATAAATTAATTTAGTAGTTTAATTCTACTAATTATAAATTTAAATAAATTTAAATTTATAAATATTTTAAATTAATTTTGAACAGTCAAACTTGAGTCAATATGTTAAAGAAGTGATGCTATCTATGATTACAAAGAATTTTTTTTTTTTTTTTTTTTTTTGAAGGCTTAGAATATGATGTTTCAAATTATAAGTAGTTGACAAAGGGAATACTTTAATTTTTATGATTGAAATTATTAATTACAAAAGTAACATGAAACTGTGTTTCGTGTCTTTGTGTTTTTTGTGTTTTTATGTTGTGTCTCGTGTTTTGTGTTTTTAAGTAGTAGTAGTAGTAGTAGTTATGCAACCGTCTTGTGTTATTATATACTTTTTCTGTTTTTTAATATAAATTATTTTTATTTATTAATATAAGTTGTTTAAAAATTTTAAATAAATATTAATTGTTTAATTTTTAATATTACCCAAATATTAAATATAATTTTGATTCTCTTATTATTCTCTGTCCAATAAATAATACTTTCTTTTTTCAATACAAGGGAAATATAAACAATAGATATTATATTTAATATTTTATAATTATTTCTTTAATATTTACACACAACTTTAAAAGGACTTATATTAAGAACGGAGGGAGTATATAGTTAAGTTATTAACTTCTACATACTCTGTTTTTCTAATCATATGTTTTAGAAATAATTTAAACGCATATTTTAGAATTTAGTACATTACTCCATCCAATCTTATTGATTATATGTTGAAATTGGGGTCTAATGCCCCTCAACAATGACAGCTTAAAGAGAAATGATAATTATTAAATATTAAGTATATATTATTGAATGATGAGACCAGAATCAGTCCTAAGAACCATAATACTCCCTTAGCCGGCTAATATAAGTCGTTTGAGGGAGAATATTTTATTTTGCCAATTGAAATCTGAATTTTATGATGACAAATTGACAAGTATGTGGTGGGAAATATAGAAGATATAATAAGCAAATGGAGAGGTATAAGAAGCCTAATTTTATGGCCTCCCATTCCCAAAAATAGAAATGTACTAACCAAAAGAAGGGTGGTGTTCCTAGCTATGACAAGGTCATATGAAGATTTGTCCACAAATAAAAACACAGGTCTTCCATTTTCAACGCATAATTATAATAAATACCTCCTTAATATTAGCAACAAACTCCACCTCTATATAAGCACTTATTTTTAGCAGCCTCCTATCAAGTTTTTCCACTTTTTTCAATATCTCCCACCTTCTCCTACTCGAACAGCCTATTCGTTCTTGACAAATATGGGAGGCTGTGCGAGCAGACCTAAGGATTTGAACCTCGGTTCGGAGGCTCTCCCAGCCGAGGCCCCTGCCACCCCTAAGAAGCCTGAGGCTGAAGCCGAGGCCGAGCCTGTTCCCCAAGTAATCACCCTATAGCTATAGCTAGCGTCTTTATATTTCAATGGAGTGTTGCTAATGCTATATATGACAACAAATTTATGTTGATATATGTAGATACATGGTGTAAGATGGTGTAAATAAAGGACCCACGTATTATTACTATATTTTATCGCTTCTGGTTACACGTTAGTGGCAATTTATATTTGATTTAAAATTAGTCGACATATAATTCATTTTCCATTTAGATAACTAACATGCCCATTTGCTAAAAAAATGTCATTTTTACTATACAATCTTTGTAATTATCACTTTAGAGAATATATATGTGTGTATATACATGCATATATGTAAAAGTATATATGTTAATCTAGTTTTTCAATTTTGTTTGTAATATGCATAATGCAGGAGAGCAATGAAGCTGAGGAAAAGAAGGAAGAACCTTTGGTAGATATCTCTGAACCTGCCAAGGTCGAGGCCCCCAAGGCTGATGAGTCAAAGATTTCTGAGGCAGAAATTGTTCCAGAGGTGACCAAGCCCTCCGAGGAGGTGAAGCCTGCAGAGCCTGAGCAGGTGGTGGCACCAATCGTGGAGAAAGCAGAGGAGAAGAAAGAGGAAGCAGCAGCTGTTGCTGAGAAACTGGAAACTAAGGGAGTTGTACCAAAATCCGAAGATAAAAGGGATGCTCCTCTTGTCATTGTGTGAGCATTATAAAATTATTTGACAGGGATTATTATCTGTGTAACACTGGACAAATTCAACAGGTTGATCTCGTTGAGTCATGTAACAAATTCCTGCAACAATTAAAAAATAACACCAATTTTAGTTCCAATAAATTTCTATATATCCACAGGTAATAATCCGTGGCTCCCTTCGCTGCAAATTTTTTTCTACTGACATTGCTTTCAGAAATACAAGTTTCATGCAGATAAACCAATGTAATACATGACTTTCTTTTCCAGCTAGAAACAGTTTGTACCAACTCTTCCTTTAATTGTTTCTGTTCATTGTATTGCTATGGCATCCCTTGAACTTGTTTTGAATGAGTCTCACATTTTCTATCATAACCACTCTAACTAAAAACAAATCCTTGGGTGTTTAGCTTAAAAAGATTCAGATTGATCAGCTTAAAAAGATTTATATTGATCAAAAATGGGTGCTGTTAATAAAATCATACTAACCTGATTGCATACCTTCTTCAAATTCAATAGTGCAGCTAACACTTTTGACAAAAAAATTGTTATACACCTGCATCTGCAAATTCCCTGTTGCACCATGCATAGCAACTAAATAACAATAACAGTCACCAACATTTGAGTGCAAAGTACTTCAGATTATACGGTTTACAATATAGTGCACGTAGTCAAAACTTACAACTATAAGCATTTTTCAACTTATTCCAGTCGACCAACATTTCACCAAAAGAAAGGTAGCTACACATGCATTATAATGGTATTATCGCTAGCATTCAGAGTGTATGTAAAATGAGTACTTTCTGGATCTTGCAATGAAGCAATAACGGTATCTTACAATATCTTGCCCCAATTGACTCGTGTTGCAAACATAATCTGTTCTAAAACAAGATGAATTGAGGAAAACAACTGTTATAGCAGAACTATTATTAATCCGCTGAGGACCATCTTGTGGGTGGCCAGCTTCCTGCCATTAACCCAAAAGAATCTCATGTCTGATTTGATTCTACAGTATCCTTGAACTTGTTTTCCATAGCCAACATCTGTAGTATTCAAGGTGATTCTTTCACTAGTCCGGCTACTACTAAAGTTTTGCACTCAATCACCTCCCCCAACCCATTTTTATATCTCACCAAGTCATTACTTGGATCCAGAATAGTAAATGCCAACAGTAGGACTGAGATTTAGTTCAAGAAACTGAGTCAAAAATGCACCATCTTACCAAGGTTGTTATCATCAGAGTCCCAGCGCGGCTGATGATAGGTAGAACTAAATAAGCAAAAAAGATGAGTTTGCCATTGCAACATCAAACTATCAAGTGAATCTGTAGCAAGTTAATAAGCAGAAGTCAAAGGCAATTCTACCATTTTCCTTGACCGTAATGAAAGCAGGTAAGCTTTGCCATGATTCAGATCTACCAAGAAGTATAGTCAAGCATTTAGGTGCCAGCAACAAAATCCAATTTTTCACTTCGTAGCAATCAATCACGGTGAGTTATAAGAGTACTCGATCAACATTCTCACTATATTTTCTTAATATTGTATATTTTAGTTCTCAATGTAGGAAAATACAGAGGACTTCAGAATTAATTTGTTAAAACTTAAAATTTCATGCGTGACCTAACAGAAATCATATGTTGTGATTCTGAAAATAGAAGAATACCACAAGAATTTTACATTCGAACACAGGGAAAGAACATGAACAAACTTCTCTTATTGAGGACAAGTCAGTAAACATATGGTTTAGGAAGAAACTTTCACACAAGCGTTCAATCATCTATTGATATACTAAAGAAAAACTACATTTACATTTGAATTGAAAATACAAGTTTCAAAAATATGAATTCTCTGTTAAGCAAAAACACCCACTATCTATTTTAAGTTGACTTGCTAACCCCACCATTAGCATCATCCATGGACTCTAGGATAGCCTCTGGAAGTGCAACCTCTTTAGAGGTTCCCTCTTCAACTTTGTTATCATCTTTTACAGCCAATATTACTAGGACCACCAACAATGGATAACTTATTGTACATAATACCCAATTCACAACAAGTTGGGACATGAATGACACCTTGTGTGTATCAACTTGCCAAGCAACTGCAGCCCCTGCACTCTGCACTCCCTTGTAGAATCCAGTATACCTGCAAGCATATATGCCCCAAAAGAAATGTTAAACACAGTAAAAATAAAACAATAAGTGAATGGCCTTATTTTTCAAGAACATGAAAATTTACCTGCTAAGGATAGCAGAATCATCAGCCAAAGCCCCAATAACCCAGTAAACCATGCTCTGGAACATAGCATCTAACAATCCATAACCAAAATACAACACAAATGGCCCTGCAAAATCAGAACCAGAATCCTTAAAATCGAGTTTCTTAGGCTCATCACCGCGTTTATACCCAAGCTGATTGGCAAGCCCTCCACCCCAAATGGCGGTTCCAAGAACTCCGACAACTGCAATACCAACTAATCCCCTGGTCCTCCTACTCTTAAAACTAAAATCCATTATATACCCAATCATAACAGACCCAACCATTTGAGCCCCCCAATAGAACACGTTGTTCAATCCTCTAGTCCTCAAAGTGAACAAAATCCCATTCACATTATTGAACTGGTAACTATAAAAGAAGTTACTAGCCCAAGCTGCAGGTACCATCAACAACATCTTCCAATCCAAAAAAAGTTTCAAAATTGCCACTGTTTCAATGGTAACATTAGAGTACTTCATATTAGTGCAACGAGAACCATCATCTCTAATAACATTTCTAGGATGCAAAATTGCAAGTGCAAGAACTGTTCCAATTCCCATGAAAATCATGAACCCAATGTAGGTTCCATCATTCACAGAACTGGCCTCACTTCTATTATAATTTAGAATAAATGGAATCAAACCACCAATCACACCACCCATATTGAAAATACTCCAAAACATGGAAATATAAGTTCCCTTCCGATCTGGGGGTGGATATGAGGTCATAATAGCGCCCTGGCCGGCCCAGAGTAGTCCGGCGCCGATACCCAGAATGGCGCCGGCGACAATAGCGAAGGCCTGGTGTTTGTGGTGGTTATAGTAGAGAAAAGAGCCAGCGTATAGAATGTAGGTGGAGCAGCCGGAGAAAAGGGTGAGCCGAGGGCCTAAAATATTGTAGATTCCTCCACCTAACACTCCGAAAATGGCAAAGGTGGTGTAGAGAGCGGTGTTAGCGTTGTTAGCGGCGGTGGGATCGACCTGACCACCACCTCCCATGCCGGATAAGGCATTGAACATACCGGGGCAACAAAAACAGACCAATCCAATCAGACCCACTTGGACTAATGGGGAATTATAGCGAAAATAGGATGTTTTTTGATCAGTTTTTGGGTTTCCAGTTTCTTCGGCAGCTTGAAAACCCATGATTGGATTTGTTTGAAGAAGAGAGAGAAAATGGGTACAGAGGACAGTTAACTGAAGAGGAAGAGGAGTGGTGAGAGATGTGAGTCAGAATGGGGCATGTATTTAAGGGGGGTTTGGTATTCAAAGTCGTAGAGAGTGTCACGCCTTAGCTTGATGACAACTGGATAAAACTGGGGGAATTACAATTTCTTGAAAACATTGAGACCTTTCTAAAGAGATTAGGATTCCAAGAGATTTATTTATTTATTTACTAGTACTTTGAATATACTCGTCTTATCACATGCAATTTTATTTAGTAGTAGTCCTATTTGATTTGGATAGGTTTTCCATTGAGGGTTTAGTTTCATGGTTAGAAAATTGAAATTATTAATTATCTGATAGAGAATTTATGAAATTATTATTTTTATTTATGAAATTAATTCTTAAAAATATTATTTAGATGAATTTTCGTGTTGTCTAAAGAGCGTTCATGACAAAAAAAATAATCAGATATTTAGAAAAGTTAAACACGAATAATAATTCTTACATCAAAATATGTAGAATAATTTCAAATTATGCTTGTAAATTCTATGCGGACATGATAATTAGATATGAGTTGGGATAAAAATATAAATAAATAAAATTATAAAATATTTATATTTAATTTTTATGTCCAATTATTATACCCGTATAGAAGAGCTCAATGCCAAAACATGGGTAAAATATCCCTTGCATAGCTTTGGAATACATGTATTAATAGAGACAATAGAAATACTAGTACGGTATCTCATTAATTAGATTTCCGTGGAAGGTAATTACTCTAGTTTGTTATAGAAAAGAAAATCTTTTCTTCCTTTTTTAAGACCTAGTGACATCTATTTTGTTGGAGAATTTGTTGCAATTAACAGGAAAGCATCATAATTATTTAGAGCTATAATAGGTATTTACTAACTAATTTGTTTGAATGATATATGGAAGTTTACAAAATTTATTGAAAGACTGTATATTATGTATACTAAAAAAGATCTAATAACTTTAAATGATAATTTGTTTGACATTATGTTGGACTAACTTATACAAATAAATTATGTACTACTTAATGTTATTTTATAATTATAAGCAACTTACTTAATGAAATTCTTTATTTCGAATTGAGTCGAGTTGGACTCTAACTTATCCAGCTCAAATTCATTCAAAAGTTAAGCAAATTAAGTCGGATCAAATTTTAAACGAGCCAAAGATTTGATGAGTTTGGTTATCGTGAAATATTCAAAGGTTAGGCATGAAAGTTGATAAAGGAAATTAATATTTTCACAATAATTTTTGATATTTTTACATTAAAAGTGTCACTATAGATGTATAACAACGGTAAAAACATCATTTTCTGTTGTGAATTTATCAATATTTTATTGATAAAATAGAAACGTATCAAAAGTGATACCAATACATAGAAAAATACAAATACATGCCTCAAAAGTCATCATCTATTATATAGAAAGTGATCGGTTCAATTATATGTTCTCAAAGCAAGAAATTTATTAATTTCATTTCAATTAATTTGTGGGTAAATTATTTCTGCTAGTTTATTTTTTTCATAATTAATGGGAAAGTGATGTGGCTTAGCCATTTGCCTTCAACTAATGTAGTTGAAATTAAATGGAATTGAGATACGATAGATAGATAGGTTGGCAACTTGGCACGCTTTGTTTTCTTTTCTTTTTGGATGCATTAGGCCAATAATCAACCGGCCAGCCGGCAGCGAACTGCTTGCTTGCGATACGTACACCCCTTCACACTTGATTATAATCGATCTAGTGACAATATTCAATTAATACTACCTCCATTTCCAAACTTGAGAAGAATAATAGTAAGTTTTTAAATTGTAATAATAATAATTGTAAAACTAAACAATAATAATAATTATGACTTTAAAATTTATTATATTAACTAAAACTAAACAAATCTATGTGTCGTTTCAAAGTTCGATTCTTGTTTATAATCATACTCAATCTCATGTATTAATTTTTATCACAATCACGAGTCCGAAATATTATTTTGAATTTCAAAATAACGTAATTTTAATAAAAAAATGTTATTTAAGGAAGAGTGACTCTTGTTATATATATATATATATATATATATATATATATAGTTCGGTTCCTATCCGGACTTTCTTAAACTATAAACTTTTTTTTTGCCTTTTTTTTAAACAGCTAATTTTTTTTAATATTTTATGGAACTGGAATTTTTATATAATACAGTTGTAAGACCCCAAATTTTATGAATAAAAATGATTTTTCTATGAATATTATTTTTGAATATTATGGAATGAATTTGATATAATGTTATAGTTGTGGGTAATATTTATAAATTTTGCAAAGTATGCAAGTTGTTATATAATATTCGATTGGTTTTAATATTCGTTTTAGCAGAGAATATTCGCATAACAACCAAGACAATTATTGGTGGACCCATAGCGGTAATTATTGTTGGATTGAGAAAACGACAAAAATATTTTATAAAAATAACTATGGAGGTGTTATCGTTAAAACTGCTTGAACTACCCTTAGTAGTAAAAGTACAATAATACGCATGGTTACATAAGTAGCGCACAGATTGATTATTGATGCTTACGTGAGAAGTCACTCGCTTATACTCAATTATTGTTGCATCATATCTCTCATATTATTGATTCGATTATTGTCACAATATCATCTGCATTATATATGTTATATTATTAAATCAATAATTGAGACGACAAAGTTATTCATATTATTAAATTGTAATATTTACAATGTCTGTAAGTTCTGTCGAGGAGAGGTTTGGTCACCTAATTGCGGCGCCAATAGGAGAAATCCTTATTAAAAACCCCTCTTTCCTAGAACAACCTGGTTGTTAAATATTGTGAGTTATAATATTAATGATGAATAAGTTCGTGTTGATTAAAGATGAATTTGATAGTTTCATTGTGTTGGAATTATTTGTGTTAGTAGAAATCGACATCTATTTTGATGATAATTGATGTCTGGAGGTTATATTGTTCAATCGGGTATTCGGGACACTTTTTGTGTCGGAGTTACTATTCATGTAGTACTATTCATCCGAACAATATATTTCTTTTCGGTCCAAATTATTTTTGGGTACAATATTATTCCATGAGGAGATGTGCTAATTTTTCGCAATAGTTGGTTGAATTTATAATAAGAAATCAATATGGATCGCTAGTTTAAAGTTTTAATAGTGAATCGGTATGAATGACCGCTGCTTTAAGTTTTAATAGTGAATCAATATAATCATCTGCTTTAAAAATAAATCAATCTGGACCGTTCATGAATTAGTTATTATTCAATCCATTCTTCTATAAATAGAAGCTCATTCATTCATTATTTCTTACGAATTCACTGAAACTCTAGAGAGAGAAATTATAGAGAGAAAGAAGAAGAGTTTTCTGCTACTTCACTACTTCGATATCTAGTTTTTTAACGGTAAGGGGTATTTTTTTTTTCATATTCATGAAGAGAACTTTTGTTATTTTATTCTTTATTATTCTGTTGGAATAACCTGTATAAGCGGTCTACCCTATACTTGGTGAAATTCTTCTATTATTCCATTATTTATTATTCTACTGGAATAACTCGCTCATGTAAGATCTGCATACATGGTGAAATTACATTGTTATTCCATTCTTTATTATTCATTGGAATATCCTCGCAGACGCGTTATCTGTGGGACCGGTTCCGCTTTTTATTATTCTCATTGGAATATCCTATCTGTATGCGTTTTACACCGACTGGTTCCATTATTTATTATTCTATTGAATAACTTTGTTTATCAAGTCCGCATTTATGGTGATTTCATTGTTATTCCATTCTTTATTATTACATTGGAATATCCTCGCTCATATGCGTTATACTGTGGGACCGGTTCCGTCTTTATTATTCATTGAATATCCTATCATGCGTTTTACGTGGGACTTCGGTTCCGTTATTTATTATTCTCGTTGGAATAACCTCATCTACGCAATCACGCATGCATGGTGATTTCATTGTTATTCCATTCTTTATAATTACATTTGGAATATCCTCATTGCATGCGTATTACGCTGACTCGAATTCGTTATTTATTATTCATTGGAATAACTTTTATCTACATCTGCAATACCGCATGCACGGTGATTTCTTTTGTTATTCCATTCTTTATTATACTCAACAAGTTAAAGTTTTGACTTCATACTCCATGAAATTAGTGGAATATCCTTGATATTTGCACTTCATCCAATATCTTTTCATGGAAATATTCATCTGAGCATTCTTAAATTTTACTCTACAAAGAAGTATCATGTTGACAAAATTAGTTATTATTCAATCCATTCTTCTATAAATAGAAGCTCATTCCTTCATTATTTCTTACGAATTCAATTGAAACTCTGTAGAGAAAATTATAGAGAGAAGAAGAAGAGTTTTCTGCTACTTCACTACTTCTTGATATCCAGCTTTTTTAACTGGTAGGGGTTTTTTTTCATATTCATGAAGAGAACTTTTGTTATTTTATTCTTTATTATTCTGTTGGAATAACTTTTGTATCGCCATTTCACCCTATACTTGGTGAAATTCTTCTATTATTCCATTATTTATTATTCTACCGAATAACTCGTCATGTGAAGCATCGCATACATGGTGAAATTACATTGTTATTCCATTCTTTATTATTCTCGTTGAATATCCATGCATCGTTATACACCTATCTGGACCGGTTCCGTCTTTTTATTATTCATTGGAATATCCTATCTCGCATGCGCTTTTACTGCGGGGACTGTTCCATTATTTATTATTCATTGGAATAACTTTTCTACATCAAGTACCGCATGCATGGTGATTTCTTGTTATTCCATTCTTTATTATTCTTTGGAATATCACATGCATGCGTTATCTGGCGGGACTGGTTCCGTCTTTATTATTCTCGGAATGAATATCCTATCTCATGCGCTTTTGTGGGACCGGTTCCGTTATTTATTATTACATTGGAATAACTCGCTCATGCTGGCAAGTACTGCATGCATGGTGATTTCTGTTGTTATTCCATTCTTTATTATTCATTGGAATATCCTCGGCCGGTGCATATTACGCTCGACCGGTTCCGTTATTTATTATTCTGCTGGAATAACTCCGCCTCATGCCAAGTACCGCATGCATGGTGATTTCTTTTGTTATTCCATTCTTTATTATACTCAGGTTGGTTAAAGTTTTGACTTATACTCCATGAAATTAGTGGAATATCCTTGATATTTGCGCTTTCATCCAAATCTTTTTTCATGGAAATATTCTTCTAAGCATTCTTAAATTTTACTCTATAAAGAAGTATCATGTTGACAATTTGGATGTTATTAGTTCCTGAATAAATTAATTCTTGAACTTGTTTTATTGAACTCTTATATCATTGTCATCATCCTCATGTTTATATTTTTTTTTGAAAGTCATCTGTGGCCTGTAGTGCATAGATGGACTTGGTATGATTATGACCAGGGATTATTCGGTGTAATCATGACCGTAATATTACAAATGATATGATAAAAGTCCTCATTGGCCCGTAGTGCATTGATGGACAGTTGTTGGCATGAACATGATCATGACCATTGATGAATACACGAATATCCTTGGCCCGTAGTGCATAAATAATTTATGGTCGTGATACTAATGAATATCCTTGGCCGTAGTGCAGGGATGATGTGGATTATTTATTAAGCTGAGTCTCAGCGATAAAAGTGATGAAAACCTTTTTAAATCATAAAAGATAGTAGATTTTATTCTCTACTTGACTCTTTTAATGGATTACTTATTCCGCTGCAGTTAAACTTGTTGTTTATTGTATTTTATCAGTTTAACATTGTTGAAGAATAATGATAATTTATCCTGTATTATCTTAGTCATAATATTTCTTACTAGGCTAGTTGAGCTCACCCTTTCTTTCACTGTTCTCTTCAGAAAATGAGAACGTAGCAGGGACTAGTCGGGGAACGGAGTGATGGTCCAGATGATAGCATTAGTAGTCCTCACTATTCTATGAAATAGTGTGATAATAATTGTAATGAGGATTTATTCTGAGAGTGGATATTGTCTAGAAGACAATATTTGTATTAAAACTCACAGCTCTTGTTGTATATTTAAGATTGTATTTGTATTATGTACCATATATTTGGCGACTCAAGATGGGTGATGTATACCTATTTTGAGGCGTCCACGATTAGTATCAAAGCTTAGGGATATGATCCTGGCTAAGATGTGAAACAAGAACTAGGAGGGAGAGACGAAATTCCTTCGCTTAGTATGACCTACCTAAGTTTATTTGTTATTTAATTGGTCGGTCGAGTATAGGGATAATATGTGATATGTTAATTAACCCTTGTTTTGTGGCAGTATTTGAAAATGGCATTCGATAATGTTGAGAACATCAATGGAGCACAGGAGACCGTTGAGTCTCCACAGATCAATAATCAGGATAATGTGCATCAAGAAAGCGACAATCCTCAGGAAAACAACAACACTGACCAAATAATGAACGATGGAATGTTCCGAGGCTTCATGCAATTCATGCAACATCAGTGAGAGCGGCTCCTGTCCAAAAATACGGTGGAAACACTTGGCAACTCTCGGACGGTCACCGCCAAACAGTTCAAGGAGCTAGGACCACTGGAGTTTTTTGGAGAGCCAAAATCACTTAAGGCGGAGACGTGGATAAAGCAAACCAACAAGATATTTGATATCTTGGGTTGCTCCGAGGAGCAAAAGGTTCCCTTTGCCACCTTCATGTTGCGCGGAGGCGATTCTTGGTGGAAATCTATAAAACGTACTCAACTCGCCGCATGATTGAAGATGTCTTGGGAGAAGTTCCAAGAACTGTTCAACGACAAGTACTTTCCCGAAAGTATTCATCACATGAAAGAGGTAGAGTTCATTAAACTGGAGCAAAACAATATGACCGTGTCGCAGTACGAAGCCAAGTTTGCCGAGTTGTCCCGGTTTGCGTCTCATTTGGTTGATAATTAAGAGAGAATGACACGAATGTTTCTAAGAGGTTTGAAACCTGAGATACGTCAATATCTTATCTCTCATAAACTGTGTTTGTATTCAGATGTTGTTAATAGGGCTCAGTTATTGGAGCGTGATAATGAGTCAACCCAACCAAAAGAAAGCAGTCGGCAAAATGATAATACCAGTGAGAGCAGTCATCGAAGCGGTGACAACAAGCGTGGTGGGAATCAACGAAAGGCCAGAAATGGTAACCACTTCGGTGGTAATCGTACCCAAATAATAAGAATGGACATTTCAAGAAGAGGAAATTTAGCAATGATGGAAAGACGTCAGAACCATCACTCGTTGTTAAGTAGGGAGATCGACCACCTATCATATGTTTCAAATGCAGAGGGGAAGGACATATCATTCTAAACTGCGCGATGCCATCTAAAGCATGTTATAATTATGGAAGAGAAGGTCACCTAGCCCGATTTTGTCATTCATCAAGACCAGGTTCGATTAGGATGGAGGCACCAAAGGTCCGTCCCCGAAAAAATCAAAACCGGTAGTCAAAGAGGAGAGCGTTTGTCGTGACCTCCCGAAGCGAGGAACCCGAAACGAGGTCATCACGGGTAAGCTTATCATAAACTCTAGCAAAGTTTATACCTTATTTGATACAGGTTCTACCCATTCTTTTATTTCTCCTACTATACCAACGTTTAAAATTGACTCTGGAGAAATTGGACTTTGACTTAGTTGTTGAAACTCAGTTGGGAGAAACCTTCATTACATTCAATCGCTTATAAGTGTTATTTGGTTCAAATCGGTACCCTCACATTACTGTCGATCTTATTTCATTGAAAATACTTGCATTTGATGTAATTCTGGGATTGATTGGTTAACTACTCATCATGCAAAATTGATTATTTTCGTAAGGTTGTTAGTTTTCATATTCCTAACCAACCTATTATGCTAATTCAAGCAACCAAACCATTAAAATCAATCATTTATTATCTCAAGCCATAAAGCTATTCATTTATTGAAAAAGCGGATGTCGAGCTTTTCTTAGCTCATGTATCACGGATCTAAACAAAAATACATCGATTTTGAATGATATTTCTATTGTTAATGAATTCACGATGTATTCCTGAATAACTTCCCCGCCTACCCCGAGCATGAAATTTAATTTTGTATCGACCTTGAACACGGTACAAAACCTATTTCCAAAGCCCCATGTCGAATGGCTCTATTGAACTTTAGGAGTTAAAGACCCAACTGCAGGAATTGTTAGGCATCGGTTTTATTCGTCATAGTACATCTCCTTGGGGTGCTCTTGTTCTATTCGTGAAAAAGAAAGATGAGAGTATGCGACTTTGTATTGATTATCGGGAGTTGAACCATGTCACCATCAAAAATAGATATTCATTGCCACGTATTGATGACCTGTTTGACCAGTTGCAAGGCGCCAAATTCTTTTCAAAGATTGATCTTCGTTCCAAATATCACCAATTGAAGATTAGAAGCGATAACATTCCAAAGACGGCTTTCAGAACTCGGTACGGGCATTATGAATTCCTAGTCATGTCTTTTGGATTAACTAATGCTCCTGCTCCCTATATGGATATGATGAACCGAGTATTCAAGGAATATTTGGATCACTTTGTGGTCGTCTTTATTGATAACATCCTCATATATTCCAAAAGCCGTGAAGATCATGAGCAACACTTGAGGCTGATACTCCAAAAACTTCGTGAATATAAGCTTTATGCCAAGTTGAAGAAATGCGAGTTACGGCTTGAGGAAGTAGCATTCCTTGGGCACGTAGTATCAAGTCATGGAATATCTGTTGACCCAAAGAAAGATTGAAGCTATTCAAAGTTTGGGAGCAACCTAAATCGATGATCAAATCGTAGCTTTCTCGGCTTAGTTGGTTATTATCGAAGATTCGTAGAAGGTTTTCTCGAATCGCTACTCCATTAACTCAGCTGACTCGGAAAGATACAAAATTCGGTTGGAACGAGAAATGTGAGAAGAGTTTTTAAGAACTCAAGAGGAGACTCATTTCAGCACCTATTTTGACAATATCATCTGGCTCGGAGGGATTTGTCATCTATAGTGATGCTTCGGGCAAAGGGTTAGGATGTGTTCTCATGCAACATGGGAAAAGTCATAGCCTATGCCTCACGATAACTCAAAGAAAATGAGAGAAATTATCATACTCATGATCTAGAGTTGGCAGCAGTCATTTTTGCATTAAAGATTTGGAGGCATTACTTGTATGGAGAGAAAGTGGAGATCTTTACGGATCATAAAAGCCTCAAATATTTCTTCACTCAAAAGAAACTCAACATGCGATAGCGACGTTGGCTTGAACTGTTGAAAGATTATGATCATACCATCCAATACCATCCTGGAAAAGCGAACGTGGTAGCTGACGCGTTGAGTAGAAGATCATATGCGGGTACGAATGCGATATTGTCAATGCAAAGGCCCATTTTGGGTGACTTATAAAGGATGGAGATAGAGTTAAAGACTCCAGGGACCCATGTGATGATGGAAAATATACGAGTAGAACCAACTTTAATCGATAAAGTTAAAAATTTGCTTTCAAGCTTCTGAACACTGGAGTGCGATGCGTATGAGGAAGAAAGTACAAGAAGGTGTTATGCCGGAAGCAAGAATTGATGAAGAAGGAATACTTCGAGTCAACTCCAGACTTTGTGTTCCTAACGACCCTAATTTAAAGTATAGAATCATGATGGAGGCGCATAACACACCATTTGCAATCCATCTTGGGAGTACCAAAATGTATCTTGATCTTTGTCATACATTTTGGTGGAGCAATATGAAGAGAGAGATATCGCTGTTTATCTCAAGGTGTCTAACTTGTCAACGACTCAAGGCGGAGCATCAAGTGCCAAAAGGTCCATTGCAACCACTTGAAATTCCAGAATGGAAGTAAGAGCACATTACCATGGATTTCGTTACTGGTCTTCCCAAGGTTTCTGAAGGCATAGATGCGATTTGGGTCATTGTTGATAGATTGACCAAGTCTGCTCATTTCTTACCAATACGAGAAACTTATACACTTGAACGTCTTGCTATTATGTATATAAACGAGATTGTAAGATTGCATGGTATGCCAGTATCCATAGTTTCTGATCGAGACCCAAGATTCACTTCAAGATTTTGGGTTAGTTTGCAAAATGCTATGGGCACCCCAAGGAGATACCTATTTTTGATGGTGACATGGTTTAATTCTCGGTAGTCAATACAAAGTCGCATACTCCCGTCTTTCTTTTTTACGAATAAAACAGGAGCACCCCAAGGAGATGTACTAGGATGAATGAAACCGATGTCTAACAATTCCTGTAGTTGGACTTTTAACTCCTGAAGTTCATTAGGAGCCATTCGATATGGGGTTTTAGAAATGGGCTTTGTACTCGGTTCAAGGTCAATAAAGAATTCAACATCACGTTCTGGGGGTAGACCGGAAAGTTCTTCAGGAAATTCTCTAATAACAGAAATATTATAAAAATCTGACTTGACTTTATTCAAATCCATAACATGGGTTAAGAAAGCTTGACATCCGTCTTTCAATAAACGAATAGCTTTGTGGCTTGATATGACAGTGACTGATTTTAGTGGTTTAGTTGCTTGAATTCGGATAACAGGTTGGTTAGGAATATGAAAACTAACAACCTTACGAAAATAATCAATTTTGGCATGATGAGTGGTTAACCAATCAATTCCTAAAATCACATCAAAAGCAAGTATCTTTAAAGAGATAAGATCAACAGGTAATGTGATAGTGCCAACTTGGATCAAGTAAGATTTATAAACTGTAGATGTAACAAAGGTTTCACCAAACGGAGTTTCAACAGATAAGTTAAAGTCCAATTTCTCCGAAGTCAAGTTTAAACGTTGAGCACAAGCGGAGAGAGATAAAGAATGGGTAGAACAGAGATCTAGTAAGGTATAAACTTCGCAAGAATTCAAGATTAGCTTACTCGTGATCACCTCGTTTGGGTTCCTCATATTTTGGCCAGTCACGACAGACGCTCTTCCAGGAACCGCTGATTTTGACTTATCCGGGGCAGCTTTTGGAGTCACCATCCCCACTGAACTTGGTTTCGCAATAGTACAATCTCGAGCGATATGTCCTTCCTTTCAATAATTATAACATACCTTGTATTATTATGGGCAGTTTGGGCTGATATGTCCCTCTTTCCCGCATTTGTAACATCTAACTGGCGATCGTTCTCCTCCCCTAGAATTTGTTATTGGTGCTGGTACTGCTGCTGATGTCTTCCCGTCATTGTTGAATCTCCTCTTTCTGAAATTTCCACTTGACTCACCTCTCCTATTATCATGGCCACGATTACCACCCAGAGTGGTTCTGAGTCTTTGTCCGTATTTTTCCTCCTCGCCGGGTTATCATTATTACGATGATCATTGTCACCCCAGATAACCACAGTTATGGTCTCTCCGGTTGAGTATACTTATTATTTCTCTCAGTAATTGAGCCACGATGACAACATCTGAATACAGAGAAAATTTATGAGAGATAAGGTATTAACGAATCTCTGGTTTTAGACCTCTCAGAAACATCCGCGTCATACGTTCCTCATTCTCCACCAAATAAGGTGCAAACCTAGATAACTCTGCGAACTTTGCCTCGTACTGAGACACCGTCATGTTGTTCTGTTCTAGTCTAATAAACTCTACCTCCTTCATATGACGAATACTTTCAGGAAAGTATTTGTCATTGAAAAGTTTCTGAAATCTTTCCCAATACATGTTGAGTGCAGCTGGCTGGGTACGCTTCACAGATTCCCACCAGTATTCCGCTTCACCACGGAACATAAAGGTGGCGAATGAAACCTTCTGTTCCTCCGTGCATCCCAAGACATCGAATATCTTGGTGATTTACTTGACCCATGTTTTCGCCTTAATCGGATCGGGATTTCCCCAGAAATCTGGTGGTCCCAACTCCTTGAATCTAACTTGGCTATAATGAATAGCTTCGTTGCCATCACTTCCACCCAGTATTTTGTACACGAAGTGCCTTCTCGTCGATTTTTGCATGAACTGAAAAAAGCTCCTAAACATTCCATCATTCATCGTTTGCTCGGTAGTGTTGTTTACAGTAGAAATATTGTCTTCCTGTTGCACGTTCTCTTGGTTTGTGACTAAAGGTTGTTCCACAGTCTCATACACTCCATTGTTAACGTTCTCAACAGTCATTCTTAAATACTGTCATAAAATAAGGGTTAATTAAATAAATTAACATATCACATAATATCCCTATATTATGACCAACCAACAAATAAGCTTAGATAGGACACACTAGCGAAGGATTTACTCATCTCTCCCCTCCTAATTCTATTCCCCGATCTCCGCCAGAGACCATATCTCTAAGCTTTGATACCAAATGTGACGCCCCCAAAATAGGTATACAACACCCATTCTGAGTCACCAAATACATGGTACAGAAAGCAAACTACAACTTCAATAATACAATTGTCGTGTAAAATACGACAACACATACTGTGAGTTTAAATATAAATATTGTCTTCTAGACAATATCAACACTCAAATAAGTCGTCATTACAATTATTCATACACTATTTTACAGAAATAGTGAGGACTGCTAAAACATCTTTCTTGAACCATCACTCCTGTGACACCCCCAAAATAGGTATAAATCACCCATTCTGAGTTGTCAATACACGGTATAGAAACAACTACAACTTTATTATTACAACAAGAAATCATGAGTTTAAATACAGATATTGTCATCTAAACAATATCCACATACAAATAAATCCTCATCATAATTATTGATACATTATTTTACAAAAATAGTGAGGACTACTAAACAACTCTCTAAAACCATCATTCCATACCCAGACTAATTGCTTTCATTACATTCTCGCCTCCCGAGAAGAAAAATAGAACAAAAAGGAAAAAAGAGTGAGCTCAACTAGCTCGATAAAGAATATTATGACTAAGATAATATACAACAAAATTATCGTTAGTCTTCAACGAGGGAAAATCTAATAGAATACAATAGACAACAAGTTTTAAATCAATACTGCATGAGAAAAATATTAATTCATAGAAGAGTTACGTAGAGGATGAAATCTACTAATATCTATGAATTTAACGATCCATCATCAATATTTTATCCTCAGTAACATCAACCAATATTTATCTTGAATCAAATATTCATCTTTACTACATTCTGACCCAAAGATATTCATCGATTAATCATGTTCATCTCAACACTGTACATCTTTGCACTACTGGGCCAAAGATATTCATAAGAAAATCAACCATCTTTGCACTACAGGCTAAAGATATTCAGAAATACCATCATTTAGGACTAAGGATGATGAAAAATATTTTAAAGAAAACGAATCCAGTGAAACAAAAGAACAAGTATTATGGATTCGTACTTTAAACAATCCGGTTCAAAAATACTTCATAAATAATCATAGTGAAGTAAAATTCAAGAATTATCAAAACATGGATACAATCAAAGCTAGTATCCATAATAGATATTTTGGAAAAAATACGAAAATTTAATTTTTCTGTGAATAGTCTTAGTATTCGTGAATAGTTATCGTATATCGTAAATAAGGTAAATATCGTGAATAAGAACTCCGACACTAAAAGACAAGAATTTCACAAGAAAAATCTTACCAATATTCCGACATAATGATATTAGAAGAAATAATATCATTTTAAAAAAATAATATCTCTTACCTTGAAAAGATCAGACTTACATTTGGAATCTGGGATATAGTCTTTGAAGGAACTTGCACCATATAGCAACACTCAAAGTATATCAAAATAATCACAAGAATACGCTCACTAATATAGAGAGAGAAAGAGAGAGAAAACTTCACTTTCTGATGTAATTTTCAATTCTAACCTAAGCACCCTATTTATAGGAAAATGCTTAGAACACCAAAGCAGAAAATTTAATATAATATTAATATAATTAACAAAATTCAAACCCACCTTAGACAACTGAACTCAGCTCATTTTGCATATGTTAGTGCAGCCCAAAAAACATTTTTCTTAATAAACATAATTAAAACTTCCAAAAATCAATTATTCTGGAACTTCGGAACTTCAATAATTCATAATAAATAGTCCTTTTATCAGAAAAATTTAAATCACATGTCTTTTCCATAGGAAATTCCATTCTCTACAACTTTGTAAGTTTAAATTTTTCGAAATTCCAAGCAGAAGTTGACCGAAATCCATAAACGGGCGATTTTACGGGCTATAATCCAATTTCGATCACAAAATGGGGCCCACAAACATGTTTAACATATTTAAACATTTTTTTTGTAACAAAAATATTCTTTCTCCACATTTATTCATATATCCCACATTTATTGTAAAAATATCACCATTATTATATTATTAAAATATAATAATATATTTAAATGAATTATTTTATCGAAAAAGATAAAATATTAATTTTCAACAATTGTCACATTAAAAATTTTCTCCATCTATATCCACATAAAATGAATATTTTCCTTAACATATAAATCAATAATTAATTATTCACAAATAATATTACGAGAATCACAATCTTAAGAACTGACAGTTCTTCCCGAAAGAGGGGCTTTCGATAAGAATTTCTCCTTATTAGCCGCAATTAGGTGACCAACCCTCTTTTTAGACAGAACTTTCTAAACATTGTCAATAATGTTACCTAATAATATTATTCAAATAATATGAATTATTGATCTGATAATAAAAATACTGTGTAGTGACAATTATTGAAACAACAATAATATAAAATATCAACGCAACAATTATTGAATCAATAAAATAAAATATTGAACGAAGAACTACGTAACAATTATTAAGTAGTGTCTTCTTTACGTAAGAATCAATAATTGGTGTAATACTGCAAAGTCTTCTTGTGTTTTAACCACCGGGTATTTTAACGATAACAAACTACTACCAGTTATTTATAAACAACTTATATTTGTCGTTTCTTCATCCAATCACTTTCCAGTTATGAGGCCCCACATAAAAGTTTAGCTACCGTCATCGTTTAATATTCTCCGACGGTAAGAATATTCCACGACCAAAACGAATATTCTCCGATAAAATGAATATTTTATAACCACTTGCATATTTGAAATATTTACGCATTTTACCCATAACTAACCACATTAATCAAATCAACCCTTACTATTTCAAAATAATAAATAGAGAAAATTTAATTTTATTTATAATAAGTTGGGGTCTTCTGACCTCCCTCCTTATGAAATTTCGTCCTCGAAATTGGCGTGCGTACTGTGTGTTTGAAAAGGTGAGGATACCTCGCTTTCATTTAAAGCACTAACTCTCGTAATTTCCTCAATAGCATGGTTTCTCCACAAAACTTTGACTTGTGGTATGACCTTTGTACGTAAGACATACTCCTTCCTATCCAAGATCTTGACAAGTACCTCCTCGTACGTTAAGTCTTCGGTTATCTCATCCGGTTCTAACTCAATAACGTGGTTCGGGTCTTTCACATGTTTACGAAGCACAGATATATGAAAAACATTATGAATACGAGACATACTTGGAGGTAACACGAGTCTATAGGCTACATTTCCTACTCGGTCAAGAATCTGAAATGGACCAATAAATCGTGGATTGAGCTTTCCTCTATTCCCGAATCTTGTAAATCCTTTCCATGGGGCAACACGCAATAATACATGATCCCCAATACTAAATTCCACGTCCTTTCGATGAAGATCCGCATAACTCTTTTGTCGATCTTGAGCCGTTTGTATACGTTGTCGAATCATTTGGATCTTTTCTGTAGTCATACATACCAACTCTGGTCCCAACAATGTTGCTTCACTAACCTCATCCCAACATACTGGAGAGCGACACTTACGTCCATATAATACTTCGAATGGAGCCACACCTATACTTGCCTGATAACTATTTTTGTAGGAGAATTCCACCAAAGGTAAATACTTATCCCAACTCCCTTTGAAGTCTAGGACACAGAGTCTTAATAGATCTTCAAGAGTTTGAATAGTCATCTCGATTGTCATCTGTTTGAGGATGGTATCTTGAATCGAATCAGAAATCCGTTCCCATAGCTTTTTACTGTTAGCTGCTAACCCAAAATCGTGAAGTGAATCTTGGGTCACAATCCAAAACTATGGATCTTGGTATGTTATGCAATCTTACAATCTCATTCACGTACATCTGAGCAAGGCGTTCGAGGAATAAGTCTCCGTATCGGCAAAGAAATGAAACAGACTTAGTTAATCTATCAACAATAACCCAAATCGTATATATGCCTTGAAGCGGCGGTGGGAAGACCCGTACTTGAAATCCATGGTAATGTGTTCCCACTTCCATTTTGGAATCTCAAGTGGTTTCAATGGATCCTTAGGTACTTGATGCTCCGCCTTTACACGTTGACAAGTTAAACACCTCGAGATAAACTTTGCAATCTCTCTCTTCATATTGTTCCACCAAAATGTATGTCAAAGATCACGATACATTTTGTTACTTCCAGGATGGATTGCAAATGGTGTATTGTGTGCCTCCATCATGATCTTGTTCTTTAAATCAGAATCGTTAGGAACACAAAGTCTGGAGTGGACTCGAAGTATTCCTTCTTTATCGATTCTTGCTTTTGGAATAGCACCTTCTTGTACTTTCTTCTTCATACGCATCAGCTCCGGGTTTGTGGCTTAAGCAACTTTAACTTTATCGATTAAAGTTGGTTCTATGCGTATACTTGATATCATCCCACTCGTTCCTGCATATGTTCTTCTACTAAACGCGTCAGCTACCACGTTTGCTTTTCCAGGATGATATTGAATGGCGTGGTCATAACCTTTTAACAGCCCGAGCCAACGTCGTTGTCGCATGTCGAGTCCCTTTTTGGTGAAGAAATATTTGAGGCTTTTATAGTCTGAATATATCTCCACTTTCTCTCCATCTAGATAGTGCCTCCAGATCTTTAGCATGAAAATGACTGCTGCCAAATCTAGATCATGAGTAGGATAATTCCTCTCATATTCTTTAAGTTGTCGCGAGGCATAGGCTATGACTTTCCCATGTTGCATGAGAACACATCCTAACCCTTTTCCTGAAGCATCGTTGTAGATAACAAATCCATCTGAACCAGATGGTATTGTCAGAACAGGTGCCGAAATGAGTCTCCTCTTTAGCTCTTGGAAACTCTTTTCGCATTCCTCACTCCATACAAATTTTGTATCTTTCCGAGTCAGTTGAGTTAACGGGGTAGCGATTTGAGAAAATCCTTCCACGAATCTCTGATAATAACCAGCTAGGCCCGTAAGCTACGTCTTGATCCACCGACTTTGGTTGCTCCCCTAACTTTGTCTTGCTTCAATCTTCGCCGGTCGACAGATACTCCATGTTTTGACACCACGCGTGCCCAAGGAATGCTACTTCCTCAAGCCAGAATTCACATTTCTTCAACTTGGCATATAGCTTGTTTTCACGAAGCCTTTGGAGTACCAGCTTCAAATGGTGTTCATGATCTTCACGACTTTTGGAATATATGAGAATGTCATCAATAAAGACAACAACGAACTGATCCAAATAGTCTTTGAATACTCGGTTCATCATATCCATGAAAGCCGTAGGAGCATTAGTCAATCTAAAAGCCATGACTAAAAATTCATATTGCCCGTATCAAGTTCTGAAGGCAGTCTTTGGAATATCCCCAGTTCTAATCTTTAGCTGATGATATCCAGAACGAAGATCGATCTTTGAAAAGAATTGTGCTCCTTGCAATTGGTCAAACAGGTCATCAATACGAGGTAACGGATACCTATTCTTGATGGTGACATGGTTTAATTCTCGATAGTCAATACAAAGTCGTATACTCCCGTCTTTCTTCTTTATAAATAAAACATGAGCACCCCAAGGAGATGTACTCGGACGAATGAAACCGATGTCCAATAACTCCTGTAGTTGGACCTTTAACTCCTGAAGTTCAATAGGAGCCATTCGATATGGGATTTTAGAAATGGGTTTTGTACCAGGTTCAAGATCAATAAAGAATTCAACTTCACGTTCTGGGGGTAGACCGGGAAGTTCTTCAGGAAACACGTTAGGAAATTTACTAACAACAGGAATATTATTCAAATATGACGTGTCTTTATTCAAATCCATAACATGGGCTAAGAAAGCTTGACATCCATTTTTCAATAAACGAATAGCTTTATGACTAGATATAATAGTGATTGATTTTAATGGTTTAGTTGCTTGAATTAAATACAACAGTTTGGTTAGGAATATGAAAACTATAACAACTTACGAAAACAATCAATTTTGGCATGATGAGTAGTTAACCAATCAATCCCTAAAATCACATCAAAATCAAGTATCTTTAAAGAGATAAGGTCAACGGTAATGTGATGGTGCCAACTTGGATCAAACAAGATTTATAAACGATTGGATGTGATGAAAGTTTCTCTAATCAGAGTCTCCACAGATAAATCAAAATCTAATTTCTCCTGAGTTAAGTTTAAATGTTGAGCCTGGCGGAGAGATAAATGAATGGGTAACACCTTAGGTATCTAGTAAGGTATAAACTTAGCAAGAATTTATGATTAGCTTACCGTGATCACCTCGTTTGGGTTCCTCGTATTTTGACTAGTCACAACAAACGCTTCTTCCAAGGACCGTTGACTTTGACTTTTACAGACGATGACCTTTTTAGTCACCATCCTCATTGGACTTGGTTTATTCTAGTAAAATCTCGGCGATATGTCCTTCTTTTCCACAATTATAGCATACCTTGAACTGTTGTGGATAGTTTGGGGTGATATGTCCTCTTTTCCATATTTATAAGCATCTGACCGGGTGGTCGTTCTCCTCCTTAGAACCGGTTGTTCTTTGTGGCGACGTCTTCATATGTCGTTGTTGAATCTCCTCTTTATAAAATCTCCTCCCGACTCGCTTCTTTTATTCTCATGGTCATGATTACCACCAGAGTGGTTGTCGCTTTTTTCTATATTCTTCTTTCTCCGCTAGTTATCGTTGTTCTGATGACTGCTGTCACCAGTATGATCCTGGTTATGGTCCCTCGGTTGAACGTACTCGTTATCTCTCTCTAACAATTGAGCCCTGTTGACAACATCTGAATAGAGAGAAAATTTATGAGAAATGAGATACTGACATATGTCGGGTTTCAAACCTCTCAGAAATATCCGCGTCATACGTTCTTCATTCTCCACCAAATGAGGTGCAAACCTGGATAAATCTGCAAACTTTTCCTCATACTGGGACATCGTCATGTTATTTTGTTCCAGTCTAATGAACTCCACTTCCTTCATATGATGAATACTTTCAGGAAAGTACTTGTCATTGAAAAGGTTTTGAACGTCTCCCAAGACATGCTGAGTGCGGCTGGATGGGTACGCTTCACAGATTCCCACCAGTGATCTGCCTCATCATGGAACATAAAAAGTGGCGAATGGAACCTTCGTTCTCATGCATCCCAAGACATCGAATATCTTGGTGATTTATTTGACCCACGTTTCTGCCTTAATCAGATCTGGCTTTCCCCAGAATTCTGGTGGTCCCAACTCTTTGAACTGCTTGGCTATAACAAACCGTGCGTTGTTATTATTTCCACTGGTATTTTGTGCACGAGTCTCACTTGTCTGATTTTGTATGAACTGCAAAAATCTTCTAAACATCCCGTCGTTCATCATCTGCTTTCGGTGGTTGTTGTTCACGGGAGGAACATTGTCGACTGTTGCGTTTCTCCCTCGTTGGTGAGTAAAGGTGTCTCCACGGTCTCATTTACTCCACTGTTAACATTCTCAGTCGACATTCTCAAATACTTCCATAAAACAAGAATTAATTTAGGAAATCAACATATCACATAATATCCCTATATCTTGACCAACTAACAAATAAGCTTAGGTAGGACACCTTTAGCGAAGGATTTACTCGCCTCTCCCTCCTAGTTCTATTCCCGATCTCCGCCAGAGATCATATCCCTAAGCTACGATACCAACTATGGCGCCCCCAAAATAGGTATACATCACCCATCTTGAGTCGTCGATAACATGAGTACGTAAACAACTACAACTTTATTAATACAACATATAAATCGTGAGTTTAAATATAAATATTGTCATCTGACAATATTCACACCCAAATAAGTCCTCATTATAATTATTGGTACATTATTTTACAAAAATGGTGAGGACTACTAAGACAACTTTCTAGATCCATCATTCCACACCCCGACTAGAACTCGCTACATTCTCGCGTCTTGAGAAGAAAAATGGAACAAAAAGGAAAAGGGTGAGCTCAACTAGCCCAGTAAAGAATATTATGACTAAGATAATATAGAACAAATTATCATTAGTCTTCAACAAGGAAAAAATCTGATAAAATACAATAGACAACAAGTTTTAGATCAATATTTGCAGCGGAAATAATAATTCATAGAAGAGTTACGTAGAGAATGAAATTTACTATAATCTATGAATTTAAAAGTCCATCATCAATATTTTATCCCTGTAACATCAACCAATATTCATCTTGAATCAAATATTCATCTTTCCACTACAGCTCAAAGATATTCATCGATCGGTTAAGTGTTCATCTCAACACATGTACATCTTTTGCACTAGGCCAAAGATATTCATAAGAAAATCAACCATCTTTGCACTACAGGCCAAAGATATTCAGTAATACCATCATTTAGGACTGAGGATGATGAAAAATATTTTAAAGAAAACGAATTCAGTGAAACAAAAGAACAAGTATTATGGATTCGTACTTTAAACAATCCGAGTTCAAAAATACTTCATAAATAATCATAGTGAAGTAAAATTCAAGAATGATCAAAACATGGATACAATCAAAGCTAGTATCCATAATAGATATTTTGGATAAAATACAAAAATTTAATTTTTCTGTGAATATTGCCGTATTAAATGAATAGTCTTCAGTATCGTGAATAATTAATAGGTCGATCGTGAATAAGTATCTCAAACACTAAAAGACAAGAATTTCACAAGAAAAATCTTACCAATATTCCGACATAATGATATAAGAAGAAATAATATCATTTTTAAAAAAAAATATCCCTTACCTTGAAAAGACTGTACTTCTAGCTGGAATACCGGATATAGTGTTGAAGGGAATTAACCCTTACGCCCACCAACTGTTCGATAAAAGTCGTGAACCAAAATTCTTGCCTAAACCTCACCATAAACACCATGTCTTCACATAAAAGACAACGTCCATCCACCTCCACTGCTCAAGCTCAGTATGATCATACAAAATTTGTTAGTGAAGGGGCCGAAGCAAGGTTCAAGTCATCCATAGATAAGAAGACTTTGGTTTTAGAACGCAGATTGAAGTCAGATTGAAGGGAACTTACACCATATAGCAACACTCAAAGTATCAAAATACTCATAAGAATACGCTCGATAATATAAAGAGAGAAAGAGAGAGAAAACTTCAGTTTCTGGTGTGATTTTCAATTCTAACCTAAGCACCTTATTTATAGAAAAATGCTTAGAACACTAAAGCAGAAAATTTAATATAATATTAATATAATTAACAAAATTCAAGCCCACATTAGACAACTGATCTCAGCTTATTTTGCACATGTTAGTGTAGCCCAAAAAACATTTTTCTTAATAAACATAATTAAAACTTCTAAAAATCAATTATTCTGGAACTTCAGAACTTCAATAATTCATAATAAATAGCCCTTTTATAAGAAAAATTTGAACCACATGTCCTTTCCATAGGAAATTCCATTCTCTACAACTTTGTAAGTTTAAGTTTTTCCAAATTCCAAGCAGAAGTTGACCGAAATCCACAAACGGGCGATTTTACGGGCTATAATCCAATTTCAGTCACAAAGTGGGGCCCACAAACATGTTTAACATATTTTAAATATTTTTTTGTAACAAAAATACTCTTCCTCCTCATTTATTCATATATCCCACATTCATTGTAAAAATATCACCATTATTATATTATTAAAATATAATAATATATTTAAATTAATTATTTTATCGAAAAAGATAAATATCAATTTTCAACAATTGTCACATTAAAAATTTTCTCCATCTATATCCACATAAAATGAATATTTTTCTTATCATATAAATCAATAATTAATTTTTCACAAATAATATTACAAAATCATAATATTGGCGACTGGTACATTCCCAGAAAGAAAGAGGGCTTTCGATAAGGATTTCTCCTTCTTGGCAAGCATGAATAAGGTTTTGTGAAAATCAAAGAAGCAATCAAATTGCAAAAAAATAGCGAAAGCATGATAAAATCATATTTTAAAATTTTTCACAAACCAATTACCCGGATCATTCTTTATGCATATTATTAATTAAACGGAGAATAAGAAATAATGAAATCATACCCTTGTAGAAACGAGCTTCCTCAGGTACGAGTTCACCTCCTACTTCTCCGCGATCTCCTTGAATTTCCGGTTAGATTCCTTCCTTTGATCAATGTAAGCCACCCAAGTGTATGGCCTCTAGAGGTGATCCACCAAGGAAGAAGAATTTTCAAGAAGAATGGTGTATTACCTCAAACCCTAGTTTTTTCTATCTGTATAGAAAAAGGGGGCGTACTCTCCAACTCTTAGAATTACGTATATCTAATATTTGATATAAGACTCATCTTATAAAGATATCAGGTAACCCTATTTAATTAAAATAAGGTATTATTCATTTAATTAAACTCTTTTAATTAAATGGGCTCCCTAATCTTATTAGGGATAATTAATTAAACTTCTTTAACTAATTTTTCCCTCCTAATTCAATTAGGAATAAATGAGAGTACTTATATTAAACTAATTCCTAAACTCTTTTAAAAATTAAAATAATAATAATTGTAATAATATTAATAAGACTCCTCTTATTAATTTATATTTAATATTTCTAAAATATTAAATAATAAATATTAAGCTACTTAATGTATTCTATCACCATAGATTAAATTAAATATACTTAACATATTATTACGATTATGTCATTAACTTCTTAAATAATTATTCTTCCTTTTATGGTGTGGCCATTTAGGTTCTCCATATTAAACCGGTTGTGAATAAATCAATTAAAATAATTCTAATCTTATTTAAATAAATAAATTAAACGAATAATTTATTTAAATAAATAATATTTATTCTACAATAGGGATAAGCCTCCCTAGCGATCAACGACTTTTCAGATAATATAGATTTCAACATTAATCATAAAAGAACCTTTGAGTAAATAGTTACCATACAATTCAATCCTTTCACCATACAATGTCCCAATTAAATACAAGACATGGAATTACAGTCAAGTCTTATTTTATTTAATTATATGTATTTCGATTCCTAAATGCATGAACTCTAATGAATGCAAATTAGAAACTACTTTCTAATTTCATTCCACCTCGCCAAGGATTAAGTGGGTTGTCATTTATCGAATCACATAGGACATTTCTCTTCTTTTATTAGAAGTGATAGATTCTTTATTGATCATTCATTATCTTCATATATAACTTATTACACCAAAGCATACCCTTTGATATATTACAGAGTCTTAAGGAATAAGTCAAAGTGTAATTCATTATATATAAGATACTTATGATGATCTCAAGTCTGAGGATCATTTGTCTTCTTTACTATCACTAGAATTCCTATTGACAGCAAGTAGTAAAACTCCATTAGGTATTCCTTAGCGAGTCACATTAAATGAACTTATTCTCTAATAAGCACCTACATACTTGTTTTAGTGTCTCTGCACAAATGATCATGAGATCAATCATCCTCATCCAATGAGCAAGCAACGTATGTACCAATCTATCCGGATTCACTAATCCCCTTTTTAGTAATCCATTGATTGGGAACATTCTAGTTTTAAGCTATCTAAGAATTTAGATCTCATTAGCATGATTCTAAAAGCATTGCTTAAAACTATGGGTTTATCACATATTATTAAAACAACACCATGTAGATAATAAATGCCTTTAATAAATAATTCTTTTATTAATAAATAAATAAGATTGATTACAAAGTATATGCTTTATCATCATACATGATTGGCTTGTATGCATAATACTTTCAATTAGGTGACCAAACCTCTCCTTAGACAGAACTTTCTAGACATTGCCAATAATGTTATCTAATAATATTATTCAAATAATATGAATTATTGATCTGATAATAAAAATACTGTGTAGTGACAATTATTGAAACAACAATAATATAAAATATCAACGTAGCAATTATTGAATCAATAAAATAAAATATTGAACAGTAATTACTGTAACAATTATTGAGTAGTGCCTTCTTACGTAAGAATCGATAATTGGTGCAATACTGGTAATCTTCTTGTGTTTTAACCACCGAGTATTTCAACAGTTTTAACGGTAACAACTACGCCGTTATTTATAAACAACTTATATTTGTTATTTTCTTCATACAATCGCTTTCAGTTATGGGGCCCACACAAAGGTCGCAGGCCGTGCGCGAATATTCCCCGATAAGAATATTCCACGACCAAACGAATATTCTCCGATAAAATGAATATTTTATAACCACTTGCATATTTGAAATATTTACGCATTTTACCCATAACTAACTTCATTAATCAAATCAACCCTTACTATTTCAAAATAATAAATAGAGGAAATTTAATTTTATTTATAATAAGTTGGGGTCTTACATTATTGATTCGATTATTGTCAAAGTATCATCTGCATTATATGTTATATTATTAAATCAATAATTGAGACGACAAAGTTTTTCATATTATTAAATTGCAATATTTACAATATCTAGAAGTTACATCGAGGAGAGGTTTGGTCACCTAATTGCGGCGCTAATAGGGAGAAATCCTTATTGAAAGCCCTCTTTCACAGGAACAACTCGGTTGTTAAATATTGTGAGTTATAATATTAATGATGAATAAGTTCGTGTTGATTAAAGATGAATTTGATAGTTTCATTTTGTTGGGATTATTTGTGTTAGTAGAAATCGACATCTATTTCGATGATAATTGATGTTTGGAGGTTATATTGTTCAATCGAATTATTCGGGACACTTTTGTGTGTTTGAGTACTATTCACGATTCTTATTCACTTGAGTCTTATTCACCCTAACAATATATTTCTTTTCGGTCCAAATTATTTTTGGGTACAATATTATTCCATGAGGAAATGTGCTAATTTTTCGAATAGTTGGTTGAATTTATAATAAATAAATCAATATGGATCGTTGGTTTAAAGTTTTAATAGTGAATCGGTATGGATGAGTTGCTTTAAGTTTTAATAGTGAATCAATATGGACCGTCCGTTTAAAAGTAAATCAATCTGGACCGTTCATGAATTAGTTATTATTCAATCCATTCTTCTATAAATAGAAGCTCATTCCTTCATTATTTCTTACGAATTCACTGAAACTCTAGAGAGAGAAATTATAGAGAGAAAGAAGAAGAGTTTTCTGCTACTTCACTACTTCGATATCCAGTTTTTTAATCTGCAGGTATTATTTTTTTTCATATTCATGAAGAGAACTTCATTATTCTATTCTTTATTATTACATTGGAATAACTTTTGATACGCTGTGATCACCCCTATACTTGGTGAAATTCTTACATTATTCCATTATTTATTATTCTACCGGAATAATGCATACATGTAATCTGCATACATGGTGAAATTCATTGTTATTCCATTCTTTATTATTACATTGGAATATCTTGTCTGCATGCGTTATCGTCGGACTGGTTCCGTCTTTATTATTACATTGGAATATCCATGTCAATGCGTGCGTTTCTGTGGGACCGGGTTCTCATATTTATTATTCATTGGAATAACTTTTGTGTATGTAAAGTACCGCATGCATGGTGATTTACATTGTTATGTCATTCTTTATTATTCATTTGAATATCACAGTCGGTCGTATTACACTTTGACTGGTTTCCGTTATTTATTATTACTGTTAGAATAATGCATACATCTGCAAGTCTGCATGTATGGTAATTTCTTTTGTTATTCCATTCTTTATTATACTCGGTTGGTTAAAGTTTTGACTTATACTCCATGAAATTAGTGGAATATCCTTGATATTTGTGCTTCATTCAATATCTTTTCATGGAAATATTCTTCCGAGCATTCTTAAATTTTACTCTGAAAGAAGTATCATGTTGACAATTTGGATGTTATTAGTTCTGAATAAATTAATTCTTGAACTTGTTTTATTGAACTTTTATATCATTGTTATCATCCTCATGTTTATATTTTTTTAAACTCATCCGTGATCTGCAGAGTGCATAGATGGACTTGGTATGATTATGGTTAGGGATTATTCGATGTAATCATGGTAGTAATGTTACAAATGATGTGGTAAAAGTTCTCATTGGCCCGTGTCGCATTGATTGACAATTTGTTGGCATGATCACGACCATTGATTAATACACGAATATCCTTGGCTCGTGGTGCATGGATAATTTGTGGTCGTAATACTAATGAATATCCTTGGCGTAGTAGATGCGGGGATGATGTGGATTATTTATTAAAATTTGAGTCTCAAATGATAAAAGTGATGAAAAACCTTTTAAATCATAAAAGATAGTAGATTTTATTCTCCACTTGACTCTTTTAATGGATTCTTATTCCGCGCAGATTAAACTTATTGTACTATTGTATTTTATCGGTTTAACATTGTTGAAGGCTAATGATAATTTATCTGCATTATCTTAGTCATAATATTTCTTCTTTAGCTAGTTGAGCTCACTCTTTCTTTCAATTATTTCTCTTGAAATGAGAACATAGCGAGGGGCTTAGTCGGGGAGCGGGTGATGGTCCAGATGATAGCATTAGTAGTCCTCACTATTTTATGAAATAGTGTGATAATAATTGTAATGAGGACTTATTACGAGTGTGAATATTATCTGAAGACAATATTTGTATTAAAACTCACAGCTCTTGTTGTATATTTAAGATTGTATTTGTATTCTGTACCATGTATTTGGCGACTCAAGATGTGTGATGTATACCTATTTTGGGGGCGTCACAACAGTGTTTTGGATGTGATTTGGATACGTATAACAAAATATGTATGTACAGTCTGTGCAAATTGTACATACATTTTTTTGGTATAGGTATCCAAATCACGTTCAAAATATTGTATTATAGAAAAATTTCAGTTTCATAAAATATTAAATTATTTTTTTTAGTTGTTTTTAAAAAAAAAGCAAAAATAAAATAAAATAGGGTCCGGATTTGATCAAATCCGAAAGTCCGGACCTGATCCGTGGTGTGTGTGTATATATATATATATATATATATATATAATTATGTATTTTGCTGATCTTAATATTCCCAAAAGAAATTGACAAGATTATCTTTTTCAAAAGAAGGAAGCACCATGTTGAAATTGTCTGTCTTGTTTTTAGCCCATATCCATCCAAAGTAGGAGCGAGATAAGCCAATAATTTGGTCAAAACATTAAGGTGGTGTAGCAGAATCTTCGGTTATTAATCTACACCCTTTCTTTTAGAATTTAAGGAATCAGCCCCAACCCCGACCATCTATTTTTCTCACTCTCTGTCCGTCCAATTCTTTCACCCTTTATATATATATTTAGATGTATGCAAATCTTAAATGACTGTATAAACAGTGAGATTTATTTTAAACTTTGACTGGTAGGATAATTTATTGAGTGAGTGGGAAATTCAAAATCATTTGTATTTTATTAGATATATATATATATATATATATATATATATATATATATATATATATATATATATATATATATAGGTAAGGATCGGGTAAGGGATCCTTACTTTCTTAAAATGAGGATTTTTTTTTTTTTTTTTTTTTAAAACAACTAAAAAAGTTTAATATTTTATGGAAATGAAATTTTTTCATAATACAATGTTTTGGGTGTGATTTGGATCGTATAACAAAACATGTATATGCGATCAGGCATCGTACCACCACTTTTTGGTATAGGTATTCAAAACACGCCCAAAACATTGTATTATGAAAAAATTTCAGTTCCATAAAATATTAAATTTTTTTTTAGTTGTTTGAAAAAAAAAAGCAAAAAAAAAAAAAAAAGAAAAGTCCCTCATTTTAATAAAGTAAGGGATCCCTTACTTGATCATTTCTGTATATATATATATATATATTTATATTAAAGTTATTTTTTCCTTTTTAAAATATATTGTAACATAAAATTTTAAAAATTATATTGTTTAGGTAGACTGAATAATATTTTGCAATACCACGAATAATGTCAACGTAACAATTATGATGTTACAATAATAAATATCGTTAAAAGGTCAAAATATTATTAATGTTTATTTGCCCAAATACAATGTCTCTTTGCCCCTCCTTTTATTAATGTCATTTTTAATAATCTTTACATTTATTTTAACTTATAAGACATTACAAGTCGAACACCTTCATAACTTGTTTTAATTTAAATTTTAACTTATAAATTAATTTACAAAATATTTTTACTTATAAGTCATAATTTAAAATAACTTATATTTTAACCAAAAAAGAATAAACTTTTTTGGAGACTGTTTTTAACAATTAGATATTGTTCTAAAATAAATCGAGAACTATGTTAATAGTAGGGAATTTATGGCTACTAATAATGAATACAATTTTTTGAATTATGATAATAATCGGAAATTCTCTCTGTTCTAAAATATAAATTAATTATTTTAAAAAATTAAATAAATTACATTAATTTTTAATTTTAAAATATATCATATTGAATTTAAAATACAATCTTAATCTTATATTTCGGATCGGAACATAGAGTTCCCCATTTTGAAAACAACAATATTTTGAGTACATAATTCATAAACATACCCAAACAAAGTTATTGTCAAAAATTAATACTCTCTTAATTTTAAATTATAAGATCATTATTAACTTTTTAAAAATTAATTAAATAATTTCAATCTCAAAATTGATATATTTAATTTTAGTTAATTTTAGAATAAGCATCATAAACTATTTAAAAAATAATACTAATTACAATTTATAATTTTAAATGAATCATTGAATTAGAAAATATGTGATCTTATATTTTAGAAAATAAAAAGTAAAAAAAATCAAAAAAAGTTTTTAGCTGAGTCAGAAAGGGAATTATGGTGGCAAGTCAGAATCACTAGGAGACAATCCATCTCCCACAATTTATGGAGTGTGTGAATTGTCAAAAATAAATTCATAGAAAATTTCTGAAATTATTTTAATATTAAATCTTAAACATATAATAGTTCTGAATCGAATTCTAAAGAAGATTAATATTTTAATTCTGTTTTGATATTTTTTTTATAAAAACAATTACATGTAAATAAAAATTAATTAAAAAAAGGGAAAATATACTAGGCCATTAACAAATAGAGTATGGGCTTGGGTTTGGGCTTGGGAGACTAAATTGCTAGTAGAAGAATGTATTAGCCCATTTCTCTTCAAATTTCCAAAGACACCCTGTCTCAATTTGCAATGGATAACTCAACAATAAACACAACTCCATTCATTTGTTCAGTCGTTTCCTCCCTCCAGTTTCTTCTCAAATAAAATGATTTCAGTTGCAGTATTTGGCAACTCTTCTCCTCCTCCTTCTTCAATTAGTAGCTCTATCTCCATCGTTACAATTTTCCCAATAATCAGATTTAGTAGAAGAACCAGGAGGAGGAGGAGTTCTGTTATTCAATTTCAGCTCAACCCTCGAGCATTTCTCAACAAACCCCGAATCCCAAAAGACATAATTATCGACGAACCCTCCGTTATTCATAACAGCCTGAGGGTCTTGGAGTGGGACAAAGTCTCCCACTCCATTGCTTCCTTTGCCGGCACCTCCCTGGGCCAAGAAGCTACCAAGGTCTCCCATTCTCTCTCTCTCTATATATATATATATATGTATGTATATGTCTCTCTCTCTCTCTATATATATATATGTATATGAGTGTAATTTTGGAGTTTTATTCAAGGACTGGGCTGGCTTCTTTTTGGCAGGCAGAGCTATGGTCTTTAAATAAGACATACAAAGAGAGTTTGAGACTCCTAGAGGAAACCAATGCTGCCGTTGAGATGCACAAGTATGGTTGTACCATGGATTTTAGTGGCATTGATGTCCAATTGGTTAGTTTGTTAGTTAATACATTTCCCATGTATTTTGTTTGTCTATTTCTTTAGTTGTAGAATGATTTATGATGTTTGCCTGATTACTTTTAACAACTTTCAGGGTGTTAATTATATGTCCTCGATTCATGTAATTTGGGTTATTAACTAGAACAATTTACAGTTAAGTAAATACTAATAGTAGGGGTTATACACTTCTATGAGATTTTGCATCCGCACCCATTTGATTTAGCAAGGGCATGAGGGTTAGATAATATCTTGAAACCCATAAGTTACGTTGCTATAGTGGTGAAACATAAGTTGGTTTCTTTCCACTGTAGACTGATGTGGCTAAGGGATTTCATTAAGGCGGCTACTCTTATGTGTGCAGATTCGAATTCTTTAACATATTATTAAGATACAATTGATACAAAAAATTTAAAGTTTATGTTAGGGGTGTAACTAGTTGACTCAAGCTAAGCATTCAATTGCTCAAGCCTGCGTTTGCAATTTTCTCTTGCTTCAGTATGAAGTGTGATAGCTAAGCTCAACTGCCATCCAGTGATCTCATCATAAGCCAAGCTCTGGTGGTATAATTATCATATCGTATTAGGATTCTACTAATATATCATCAGGTGCATACAAGCCATGGTCAACAGTTGATTATTTTGTGGCATTTTTTTTCATTCTCTTATTTATTCTTATAATTAAAACAATGACTCCCCAAATGAAAATTATAACGCATGTTTAGGCACACCTCTTAAACTTTATTGAGTTCCTCTCTTGGCATTAATTAATGATAAATACTAAGATTTCCCTATATGTAATTATGTATATGTAAAATAGATTGCTCTCTGGCTTGTCATTCCTGAAGGTTAAATCTGGTTTCCAACATGCCCAGAGGGGTTTGCATGTTGGTGGAAGTGAAGCAATAGCCCTTGTAGGTCTGCTTCAGTATGCAGAATTGTTGCAGTTTAACGTGAAAACTGCTATTAAGGATGATGCAGACTGGTTACAACGTTTCATGCCCCTTTCAGAAATAGTATGTACATTATGACCTTTTCCTGAAAAACACATGTGCCCATGTTTTATATCTAATGGCCTTTTTCTTTTTATTGAGTTTACTTGCAGATCATGGGGTTTGTCATAAGTGGATCCTTAGTAAAGTTCATCCAACAACTTATTGATGAAGATGGCTCAGTGAAAGATTCTGCGGTAGGATATTGATGACCTTATGAAGAGATTTCAGTTGTGGCTATTTACACATATATGTCTAGTTGTCAGATGAAACACCCTTATTCTCTGTATGTCAAAATCATGATTTTGAGTGAAACAATTTTTTTCTCATTACCATCTTTTCTGTTTTCAGTTCTGATTTCTGAAAGACAACATATTATTGATGTGGTGTCTCTTACCACCAGGAATTTATCATTTTTCCTTGACTGTGGTATTATTAGCCTTGTATCATTTTTAATATACTTATTTTATTTTTTTGATTTTGGGTTTTGCATTTAAGAGTTCCGCCTTGAAACGATCTCGTGAGCAAGTACGGCTGCTTGAAAGAAAGGTAATTTACTGATTCTTTTAATTTTATGTTTATTTCAGATCACCATTATTGATGGGAAAGTGAGCTACTTAAGCTACGGAAGTCTTTTAACTTTTGATACCAGTTCCTTTGTTGGATATTTAATCATGATTCAATTAAATAAAGGCTGTTCATTATGTCATTACCTTGACCACATTCAGACACAAAAGAAAGTGCTCACCAATTTTAGCTCAACTCAAATAAATACAACACTCCAAAATACAGCAAATAAAAGAAGAAAGACCTCATTTCTATATTTATTTATTCTTGCCATTAAATTACTCAAATCCTACTTGTCTGTGAAGCAGCTTGCTTGATCAGTAATCAGAAACCAATCACACTTAATATCTAAAGAACTCAGTCTGAAAACCAACTATGAGTAAAGTTGAGGTTTCATTTGGTGAGTTGACCGGAAAACAATTTATATTGCTAATGCCAAGTAGTTGGAACTTAGACTTATTGAAATGAAAACATGATTGCTTATTTACATGCTTCAATAGGTTAATTCCACCCTGCAAGATTAGGTTTTATTAACTTTGCCAAATTTCTTTAAGGTAATTATTTATTCCCAGGATTGATCTAATCTACCACAGCTTCGATTTTTTAGTACAAATTTTAAAGAGTTCCTTTCCTTCTTCAAAAATTTTATACATCCAACCAGTTCTCCTGTATACGTAATATATTGGTACCTATCATTTGAAGTGAGCATTAATCTTCATTCTTATGCACTGTTGTCATCTGTATTCAGGTATACCAGTTAATGGAAGGCCTGATCAGGAAAGAAACAAATGAAACATCTTCTCTGGTAAGAATTCTTAGCTGCATATACTCTTAGTTTCATGTGTATTTGCCCTTAATTATTATTCTCTTATGACTTCAGGAAGTAAGCAATATTGATGGAAGATGGTGCATAAAATCAGGAGCTGATCTGCGAAGAAATTTTGAGGGTCTATTGCTCTCAAGGTGCTTCAAACATCTTGCATACCTCTTGACTGTCTTATCACATTTCAAGACACTTTGATCAGATTTTTAAAAGTACCAACTATGCATGATATTAAATTTTCTCCTTTTCTTCTTCTGAAGCAAGACAAGGAAGCAATTTCTAGAGCAGCTTCTGTAGATATCAAAACACATTGATAGTGGTCTACTATGATGTTAAACATTCAGTAATATATTTGATCTAGTGAATCAATGGTTGACATTTCAACTGTGAATAAAATTTTGTTTCTACAATATATACTTGTTTCTTAAAGTCGAAGCTTTACTTTTTAAGTATACCATTCCTGAGAGGTAATACTCTGTTGTAGTGGTTCAGGTGCAGAAAGCATTGTGGAACCTCTCTTTGCTGTTCCATTAAATGATGAATTGCAACAAGCAAGGGTGTCCGTATCAAAGGCTGAGGACGATGTGCTGTTAAAGATAACAGAGAAGGTACTAAAAAGAAAGTAAGATAACCAAGAAGGTTTTTATGTAGTCATTCAAGTGACAACTATTTACGATTTTTAGAAGTGATCAATTTTTTCATGTTGTCTCAGATGTCTTATTATTTCTCTCTGCTCAGATGCAAGTGGATCTTGACGATATTGAAAATTTGTTCAAGGATATGATTCGACTAGATGCGGTAGGTGTCCATCACCAGACTTAGATTCTAATAGATCTCGACAGTGGTTTTTTTATCTTTTTGTCAAGATTTATTTTCCATTTGTTTGGAGTTCCAAAAGTTTTTGTTTATGTGCAAACAATTCAGTCTGGTACTTTCCTTTCAATAACGTTGTTTTAGACAGATTTCTAGTCATCAAAAGACTAAAAAAAAGTTATATCAACTCCATGCATAGTAAGGAGCTTGTGTCTTTTAGATGAACACTGATGGGAAGCGACACACATTTCCTAACAACCAATCTTTTCTTACCTTATGGGATTTTTCGTTTTCCACTCAATGTACTTTTGGAACATGGATAGAAAGGTTTTTATACATTAGGAAATAGCACAGTGTTTTCCTTTGTGATATCACATTAATTCATTGCTTAAATATTCTTCTTTTTTTCTCCCAACAAGTCTATGTTCTTTTATGTCAATTTTAATTACTTTGGTGTACTTCAAAATTAGATAAATGCTCGGGCGACATATAGTCTTTCATTTGGAGGTACCTGTCCTGATCTATTTTTCCCAGCCGACAAGACCATGGAAGGCTTATCAGGGGATGAAGCTACAACGGCATCACACCCTACTCAGATGAAATGGAAGTTGTATCTGCCAAAAGCTTTTCATCCTTTACTTCTTCAACAGCATCGAGAGAATTTGCAGAAAGCCAAGAAGGATGTCAGTAATGCTAAGTCTGTAAGTTACACACTTGACAAGCCAAAAGAGATGTACTCTCTTAGTTTTATGTATTCATACAATTTAGCAATTAGAATACACGAGTTCGCATAAAATTACCTCTATATTGTTAATTCAACCTATCTCTTTTCTACTTTCGTGGGGAGGTTTGTAGGCCTGGGGGGGCGCTTTGTATTTGTTTACTGCTAGCAAGTTCCGTCAAGATCTTCACAAGCATTACCAATTCACAACTCATTGATCAGTTTAACTAGTATATTATCCTCTTGGATTTATATGATTAACATGTCAACTTGTCATAAATATGGCCTATTTAACCCATACAATTATGTATTGTTCTTTACATATATTTAAGAGAAGAAATGACTTTATTAACTAGGGCTGATTTATATAAGAAACAGATATGTCATGGTCAATCTCCTAGAGGGTTAAAAATATGCACAAGTGAGTACTTGCAATAAGATGGTTGATGTATAAGATTCCTATTCATGTCATAAGAATTTCCCTCTACAATTGTGTCGACATACAATGTCATACATGACTAATATAACTTTGTATCAAAATGGGTTGAACCACCTGATTTCAAATTGGCATGTTCAGTAAACCATACACGATCATAGCTTAAGCTGAATGGGTCATCTTTGTAAGGTTGGGGGTTGTTTTGGGGTTTGCTCATGTTCAAAGAGGGGTTTGCAGTGATCACATAATTGATTTTCTGTAGCAAAAAATAGAAACTTTTGTATTTTGTCACTCCACTGCTTAATCATTTATAAATTCTTATTAATATTAGTTTTTATTCCTTAGGAAATTAGGAGGAAACAGCAAATGGGGAATATGACTCGAAAAGAAGAAGCAGATATAAGTCTTTCATCCTTGGAATTACAGGTAACTGTTTGAATATGTAGGTGTAACAGAAAAGTTAATTTTTCATGATTCCTCATGAATCTGATAGTATTATTATGTTTCACTTATGGTTAGGGTATTCTTAATTCTCAGGTCACAAATGTGGAACAAGCTATCCCTGTCCCAGTTGATATATTTATTGCTAAAAAAACTAGTGTTGTGATTATTACTGGCCCCAATACTGGTGGTAAAACCATTTGCTTAAAAACGGTTGGGTTGGCTGCTATGATGGCGAAATCAGGTTGGTTTCATGTTTTCCATTATCCATAGGTCATAACGACGTAGATTTTCAAAATTATAATAAGAAGAAGCATGGATGGCTATACAAGTTGATTACATGGTGGAGGACCACTTAATAATTTTATAAAAGACGAACAATCCTGTGCTTTGCCAAGAATGTTTTGACATGGTTGGACACTTTCTCCCATAAACTTGTGTCATCTTATGCATTTTGACAATCACCCATATGGCTCATGGGTGCTCCAAATGGTCTTAGCAATTTCCAAGTCACTGAAACTATATATTGTCATCTGGCACTCAGTTTTCTACTTTCTTAACTGACTTATCAGATAAAGAGTTGTCTACTTTCTCTCTGCAGGAATCTTTCTTTACTACTTCATAACAGTTTCTTTAAATCTACAGGACTTTATGTATTATCATCTGAACCAGTGAAGATCCCTTGGTTTGATTCTGTATTTGCTGATATTGGTGATGAACAGTCCTTGTCCCAATCATTATCTACCTTCTCTGGGCATTTGAAGCAAACTAGTGTATGTTGCTTGCATAATTATCAAAAATTTAAACATCTATATGAAATAGTAGACCGATTAGGGTTTGGTGTTTCCTCTTTGCTTCAATGGAATAGTTACCCATGATTACTAGTTTGATCAAGTTCCTTTTTTAGCCAATTTAATAGCTATTTGTTCTTGATATTTAAAGAAATAATGGTGTTATTTTTCTTAATTCTGCAGGAAATTCGGTCACATTCAACAAATCGATCATTAGTGCTATTGGATGAAGTATGTCATGAAGTCTTCTATAATTAGATATACAGAAATGTTATTAAGAGACCATGTTCAATAAAAGGAGAAGAAAATGAATGTTAAGAAGCTGACAATATTCTTCAAGGAATATGTAATACTGAGTTGCTGTGTTTGACTGTTAGGTTGGTGCAGGGACAAATCCCTTAGAAGGAGCTGCACTGGGAATGTCGCTTTTGGAATCATTTGCTGAATCTGGTGCTTTATTGACCATAGCTACAACACATCATGGGGAACTGAAAACTCTAAAGTACAGGTAGTTGATCAATAAGTTGAGATGGAACTTTTGTATTAGCCACACGACTCTGTATTGCTTCCTTTAGAGCCATGGGTTTTGTAATTTTGAGAATCTGACTTGAACAGTAATGAAGCCTTCGAAAATGCTTGTATGGAATTTGATGATGTGAACTTGAAGCCAACATATAGGATTCTCTGGGGAGTACCAGGTTTGTCTGATACATTTATAGCTACTTTCTACTTTTGTAATGCCATAATTTGGAGCAACCTGAGTATTTGTACAACATCTGATTGATTACGCATATGAGCCAGGAATTTCTAAAATCTATTTTAGTTATCTTCTTGCTCAGCCTCCATTACATTGTATAGGATATAGGTAAAATAATCTGAAGTGGAATCCAGTGATCATCCAGTTCACTTAGTTGTAACTTTGTTTGTGCTTGCGCCATGTTTTTGTGTGTTTGTGTGTGTGTTTGTGCTTGTGCTTGTGGGGGTGCATGTTTCTGAGAGGGAGGGAGGGCCACAGAGAGAGAGAGACTCATGCTTTTATAAAACTAATAATGCTTCCTTCTCTAAAGGAACGCCTTCTATCTTTATTCTTTTGTTCATGTTGTATTTCACTTATTTTGTTTTTCAAGTAAAGGTGGTTGTTTACTATCTTTCTTTTTCCCCCCTTGATTCTTGTGGCGCCTTCTCATTACAATACCAATTTGTACGAGGTATGACCGGAATTGTTAAACATCATCCAATGTAGGACGTTCCAATGCAATCAATATAGCTGAAAGGCTAGGACTGCCCAAGATAGTTTTAGAAGATGCTCGAGGACGCTATGGACCAGCTAGTGCAGAGATCAATGAGGTAACTTACATAGGTTTTACTCGAGTTTAGTGACCTGTTGAAGGCTTGAAGCTTTGCCCTGATATGTGAAATGTTTATGCCCATTAAACCAAACAATGTGGAGCAAATAGAAATATAAATATTTGTTAGTTTTTCTGCATATAGCCATACCAATATACATAACTAAAGAAACCTCCAATTACATGGTTTCCCTGATTTCCAGTGCTGTTTCTTTCTAATATATTGACTCATGGTTGGTGTAAATAGTAAACAAAAATAAGGCAAATAAGGCAATTATTTTCTATGCAAAAAAGATGTAATGATCTGTTGCTTACTAGTTTTGAGGCTCCTTGTTGCATGTAGCTTATAGCATCTTTTGCAAATGATGATTACTCTTGTATGCAAAAATGCAATTATTGTTTAATGTGACCATGGCTTCTTGTAACTTTTCCATGTAAAACCAGTAACTCTCTTTTTTCTATATATTATCAAATGCAGGCAATAGTTGATATGGAGAGGTTTAAGCAGAATTTTCATGAGCATATTCATGAAGCGCAACATTATCTGATGTGAGAATCTTCTATTAGTCAATATTTATTTACAGTATCAAAAAGTAGTGTCCCAATTAGCAGTGTTACCACTCCACAATTTGGGAATGACAGAAACTTGTGTGGCTATACTTCTTAGGCCCACAAAAAATTATTTATTAAAATTTGGGTTATCCTAATTTCCAGAGGGTTCAGTTATTTCATTAATATGTGTTTTGATTGGCAAGAAATGATTTCCTTCCAAAAGTCCGTTATATCTTGACTTCTTCTTTTAACCATAGATATCTACGGGCATGATTCATGAAGCATATTAATTAAGCCATACTTATGAGCGCTGCTATTTTTAGTTGATTGACTTATGATTAGTTACATGTTTCAGTCTTCCTCATATCAGAAGTCTATTGGTGTGCTCTCAAACCCATTACAAACGCTAGAAATGATATGATTGCTATCCCGTTAATTATAGTTTTTGAAAAAGAAAATTAAAAAAGTTTTGTGGATTGGGCACGTTGTGTCTAACTGTTTGCAAAACTGTTTTTGCAAAAGCCTGAAATCCTTTTGTTAATGTACTGAAAAACGTGAGCTAATTTATATATATTATATTATATATATAGAGAGAGAGAGAGAGAGAGAGAGAGAGAGAGAGAGAGAGAGAGAGAGATTTGCTTGAGCATCTTGCATAAACTAGGAATAATGATACTCTAAATTGTAGTAATTGCAGTAACAATTCTAACTAATTGCAGTAACAATTTTTTTTCCCCCTGAGCATGGACATAAATATGTTTATAACTGTTTTAGGCTCTCAAGAGATCTTCATGAAAAACTTCTGGTGACAAGAAGGAAGGTCATAGAACATGGCATCCATGAAAGATACAGGAAGAGACAAGAAATTTCTCAGGCAGCTGCAATAGCACGTTCTACTCTTCACAAGAAGCTGAGACAATTTCGTGCAACTGCAGCCCAACCTTCCAAGTTGACTACGACAGATGTCAGCCAGCAGACATCTGCATCAGACAGTCAACGTATTACAGCAGAAAATAATGAAACTTCTGTTGCAACTAAAGCTACACACCCCATTAATAATACATCGCCGTCATCATCAGGTATAACATCATAAAGCGAGGGTTTTCTGCTATATTTATGTCTGCTTCCATTTCATTACTGCTAACAGGCTAACACTATACGACTTTTTTAATGCTCCTCTTTAAGATGTTTTGTCCTTTTTGGAAATTGATCTAAAGCTTATTAGTTCTTGTTTAGCTGCTTACTTTCATCTATGTATGCAAATTTGCAGGAAAGAGAGCAGAACTTCCTAAGGTTGGTGATATGGTGCATGTTTCTTCTCTTAACAAGAAAGCAAGAGTCTTAAAGGTGGAGCCTTCTAAAGGGGAATTAGTAGTTCAATCTGGTATGATGAGGTTGAAGTTGAAACTAGAGGATGTCGTTAACTGACAGGTAACTTTGCCGTCTTGTCTGCATAGAGCACAACAATTCGTCGTGCTTAATTTTCAAATCCTCAGTAGGCACTGTGACCGTTCAGGCTACATGCTTCCTGCTCTGATAAGAATTATTTAACTGCATTGGTTTGCCAAAATTGCATGAGCTTTTCTTGGTCTCAATCACATTCCCACCCATCCATGTCTTATGAAAAATAGTATTTCAGCAAACGAAAGATGGCTATAACTGTACATATCCATGTTATGTAATTGTAAGTTGGCTGAAATATTGATTCTGGAACTTCTCTTATATTAAATACTAAGTGAGAAAATGTGCAAGTGAAGTCGTTATTATTTGGGTAGAGTTTAGAAAAGTTTGGCTTGGGAGTGCTGCCTGATGATGCTCTATTATATTATGCATAGAAGAGTGTACTTTTCTCCAACAGTTGCACACATTGCTCTAAGCCTCAAACAGTAGATGGTATTAAAAATAAAACCCTTGTATTTTCTGACAGATGAGAAATAATATTTTATGTTTTAGCTTCTACTTGTATTTTGTATGTTACTAGCAACATTTATATACAAATGCTTCATGTTTTAACTGTCCCAGTTATACTTATACAAGTATCTGCATCACTACCCAAGTTTGTTTTATTTACCAATTAAAAATGGATCTGCTTTGCCTCCACAATTTGGTATATAGTTTAAGCTGAAGAATATACTACAGTGTATCTGAGTTTTATTTTAGCTGTAGTTGGCATAGAAACAAAACAATAAACATAAAAAGGAAAAACAAGAAATTAAGCTATTACAAACATCAAAGGGAGTAGGTAGTAAATGAGATTCAACTTTGATTGAATTTATATATCCCAATTACTTGTCTTTATTTATTTATTTATTTATTTATTTAATCTCTGTAGCTCTTAATTATTATCTATCTAAATATATAACTGAATTTTGTCAAGGGGTCTCCACGTCGTCCATATGGCGTCCAGTCTGGTGATCTTGTGATGAATCCGGGGCAAAATCAAAGGTGAAATCCAGAAAATAAAGCAAGAAAACAAGAAGACAGCAAGAGACAAACATGGGAATAGGTCCAAACAGCCAAAGAAACAGCGGCAAAGAGAAGTAAAAAGCTCTTAATCCCAATGACCAAAAATAACTCCCCCGATTCACAGACCTTCCCACAAACTCAGCTGGCATAGGCATAATAATAGAAGAAGTACTATTACTATTACTATTATGATGGTCGTAGTAATAAATCTTCTTGTAAGGCACGTTGATGAGAATGCTGGCATGGCTATAGTACCTAATTGACTGCACATTGAGTAAGAATGCCACCAAGAAACACACCAGTATGGAGAAGAACTTGACGGAATACCCAGAAGCGCTCCGGTCACCGTAGATGAAGAGGGTGGTGGAGGCTGTGGTTTTGCTACTCATCAACATGGCAATGAGAGAGCTGAGGGTGATGGCCGTTGAGGCCAAGAGGGTGGATGCCATTATGTTGTTTCTCAGCGTCTGTACTGCCAATACCCCCTTTGACGGATCCTGCAACACGTACGTACGTACGTATTCATGATTAATTTGGAAAATAAATTAATGAGGAGAGAAATATTAAATTAAATAAATTAGATGGAAATGAGGAGGGTTCATAAATGATAAAGGAATTAACAAACCAACAACTTATCCATGAAAGTAGGATCGCCTCGACAAATCTTAATTTGAATATGGGCTTGGATATCATACTACACCTCAATTATCAAAGATTATCAACATATATTAATTAATTGTACTCATTGAGAAATTGTAAATATCATAAGATAAACATATAAATTAATGGTATGATTGTAAAATAGAATATATATATATATATATATATATATATATATATATATATATATATATATAAATGGATATACATACGGAATATGCATGCATAATGAAATGAATTTATATATGTGTGTATATATACATACCTCCATCATAGCATGAACCCAAAAACGCCTGTTGATGGCGTTGATGCCAATTACAGTATTAGAGGGACGCTTGACAATCTGATAGAGAAGCCAGATATGATATGCCGCCATTATTAACACCCTATCGGCACCAGAAAGTAGTCTAGTACTTGTTTCTCCATCGTTCAGTTCCCACCAGATATATAACTCTCTCTCTCTCTCTCTCTATATATATATATATATATATATATATATATCCAGGTGCAGGTGAGGTGGCTGACTCTGCTGGTTTCTGTATTAATTCACATTCACAATCACCATCACCATCACCATCGTTGTTCAGAGTCCAAGTATGACACGTCACGGGTGTGTTTGCATTGGCTCTCTAGTTTAATTTGTGGACTCGGTGATTTTCAGGGATCTTATTTATAGAAATGCATAAAAAGCTACTAGTATACTACTATCATTTTTAATATAAGTAATCTACATTAATATACAATTTAACTTTTGAGGTTAAATATTAAATTTATAAAATATTTTTAAAAAATTATAAAAAGTAGAAACTTTTTAAAAAATACTTTATCCACCCACAAATAAATGAAAAGTAGGAACTTTAATGGGACGAAAAGTCAATACCCATAAATAGTCTAGTAATCTGGACTGGAGTAGTAGAATACGTCACCATCTTTTAACGTCTTATACACTTAGCAATAACTTTACAATCAATTATACCCTCCGTCACAAATTAAATGTTTAATTTTAATTTTTTAAAATTAATTTTTGTATTATTTTTAAAATTAATTTTTGTATTATTTTTTCAATAAAATATAAGTAAAAAAATTATAACGATATATATAATTTACTATTAACCACAATTTTTATATATTCTAAATCATTAATTCTAAAAATATTTAATTTAAATTAAAAGAGGAAGAGAGAGTTAAAACTGAGTATTTGGGAAGGAGGAGTAATTAATCCATTTGAGACGGAGGTGGTATCTTTACTTTTCATGGATCCAAAACTACAATTTATATCAATAAAATGTTAGTAATATGAATAAATTATTTTTTTTCGGTAAAAAGTTATTCATTACTATTTCAACTTTAGAAATCAACTATTTATCTTGACAATACAATTAAACTTCGAATGACCGAATCGACGATGTTTGAATGACTAAGTATTTTATTTGAATGAATGAATTAAAAAAATTAAAAACAAATATTAACTATTATATTAAGTAATTCTACATGTCAATTATCAAAATAAACTTCATACTAACTATTTCCCTTTTTCATGCATCCTCAAATCAATTTCTGTGTCACCGACCTTCATTAATTAGTATTAAAACCTATGACTACTTGTTATGTTCGTTTTGAGTAGCTGAGACCCCACTACAGTCCAGTCTAGTCCACCGAGGAAAGGAAAAGGAAAAGGAAATAGTAACATCAAAATTGAAGAAATACTAGTAATAAATTTATCAAAAGTCAAACATGGATGGCCTTCATTCATTTCTATTTCATTTTCTACTTATAGTTACGAAATTTGTTAACTTGACTCAAGGAGATGACAGCAAGACTGATAACATCACTACGAATACTCACAAATAAGTGTCAACCATACTCTCCCCCCAAACCTTGGACAATGGAGAGCTTATAGCCTTGTACAACTGTAAAATGCCATCAAATTGCTAATAACCCAAGGAGGATCTCTACAGGTCAGAGGATGAGCTGCAACTGATCACTTTCCGCACGGAGATGGAGAGTCGCTGGCTAGAAGCTTCTCTCCTTCAACCTAAAACAAAAGTGCAAGGTGAATCTTGGAAGTAAACCCAATATACGAGAGCCAATTTCAATATTGAAAGACGAAATTAATTTGGATACAGAAATACAATGCGGTTGGGTTGCAAAATAGATGATAAGCATAAGTTTCGCAAGGATATAAGCAGGGAAATGAGAAAGAGGCAATCTAAATGGAAGCGAAAAGTTAATATGATTCTCCAACAAACACCTCACTTAATAAAAGCATATTAACTTACAAAGGAGCCACCATGAATATATATATATATATATATATATATATATATATATATATATATATATATATATCAGTGCTCTAAGAGTTTGATCTTCTCAAGACAATTCAGCATGTGTTGATTAATCTCAGGTGTGACGCGAGGTCCAGCCGTATTCTTGTACTGCTCGAATTTCAATTCGTCGCACTTCAAAGCTGCATCTTTGCAGGCCTTGATGCTTCCTAATGCAAAAGAACATGGATGTTAAACAACTTGCACTTGTTATGAAAACACATTCAGCAGTTTTCAGGAATCCGGACAACCTCTTATTTGTTCTATGCTACAGGATAACTTCTTTCACATGCATTACATATTTATGGGGACTAATACATGACAAGTTTTTTTCCTATTAAAGGATCATTATTTTACTTTTTCACATATCAAACGCACCATATTTATAAATTATTTTGAGTCGAAGAATTTAATCAAATCCAGTCAAAATACACTATTTCAAGAAACAGCCTAATTATGCAAATCAACGAGAATAACACCTCTTACTAACCGAGAAACAAGCAAGTGTAAGAGAGTACTCATATATAGATCCACTTGTCATAAAGATGAAAGCATGGTTACCAAGAATGTGGATCGATTCGGAATGCAAAACGAAATCAGATACGGGGAATGCTACCTATTGGTGAAATAAAAAAATGTATTTACATTCCCATACCATGATTCGGAATGAGGAACAATAGTTCCCGGCTAGCAAATCATAGGGCAGATAGGGTTTCTTGGTATGAAAGTCAGACACTTGAGCAGAAGAACATAGGAAGTGGAAGAAGGGGATGATATATCATACACTCATAGTGAGGTTTTATTAACATAAAAGATATTCTCTCTTGAGATGACTAGTGAAATTTTGTATTCCAAAGGTTCTATGGAACATGCAGAATACGAAAGCTAGTATCCAGAAAAAAAATACTATAAGACAGTAATACAATATAACACATTTTAGTGTTCTCGGCTCGCTGCTGTTTGACTTACCACTCAGGTCCAGCAAGCTAAACATCACTGGGCAGTTTCCAATACTCCTCACCATTGTAATTGCAGACCAGACTTTTTGATACTCATCCCTTGAGGCTCTGATGATGCAAACTTTTGTAATGGGATTCACATACTTGACTACAAAAAATATCGCATTTAAAGATGCAAAAAATAGAAATCTGGAAGATGATATAAGTCTACTGGAAGTTACAAGCAATCTTAAACACAACAGACATTGATAAGTCAGACCAAAAAATGAGTTGTTATGTTGTGCTCACCTTGAAACGACCCAAGTGATGAGGCAAGACCACATTCGCCAAAGTTTACAAGAATGCTGTCTTTGATTGCTTTCGTAACATTTAATTGGGTAATTATAATGGGATCATCTACAGCTAGATCTCTATTTGGATCCAAAAATACCTCCATCACCATGTACCTATTCTTAAATCCCACCATGCTTCTTTATCTAGTGATCAAATATTTATAAGTTAGATAAAGCAGATGCATAAAGGAGATTGTCTTGGGTGGTGAAGTTTAAGCATACAAAGAAGCAAAAGCTACACCATAAACCAGGTGTCCAGGATTCAAGTGAAAAACAAGTTATGGCAAGTTAACAAAGATTGAAAGGGGTACTTTTAAAAATTACACTATATAACAATAAAAACATGTAAATTCTCAATATTATCCTTGCAAGTAAATATTAATTCTTCATTTTGCTGAATTATCAATTAATGCTATTACCAGAATCGCTGAACTAGTACATTTCCAGGAGAAAATCAAAATCTCATATATTGTTTTTCATATGGTTCTTCATAATTATAGACAGAAAAAAAAGAGAGAAAAGCCTTCATATAACATGTCATCAACATAAATGTATCACAATGTTTTAACATTACAAAAACAAAAAATAACCAAGGATAAATTTGGAACTCATCACTCATGTCATCTTATGGTCTATTTTGAGAAATAGAGCTCTCATTTTCATACAAACTAGAAAAGAAAGTAGGACTCTCATTTTCAGACAATAGGAATTCATGATTTGACATATTGTCAGCATTTGATATATTCACATACAAACTGGTATATAGCCATAACCAAGTTCATCATTGTAATACAATCGATCAGTGTCGGTTTACCAAATAAATTGGATAAAAATTGAAACCGATTAATAAACAACAATATTACACTCTCACCCTTGTTAAGAGGGAAAACAAAACACCCAGTTAAGAAATGTCAAGAACCATAGCCAGATTCATATTTGTATCACTGTAATATGTGATACCATGTAGACAATAAAAATAATAATCTAGGCATACATATGTCATGTAAACAGCAAGTGTAACAACCAACAAATCAACAAAAAAATAACAAAAAGTTTTGAGAAAAACAGACAATCACAACCTTATACATATAACCATCAAGTTGACAGTTCCAAAAATGCATTTAAAACTGCAAAATCTAAATAAAAGGGCATTGATGATGTTTATTGCACAGTTAGCGTTCAAATACAGCCTTAAAAACAAGCTGGTTAAATTGGCACATATAATCACCTTGGATTATTCCATTGCACATATCTGTTTGAAAAGAAGTAAAGCATGGTGCGTGTTCAATACTTTGCAATTAATTTCTTCAATAGACATAGTCTTTGCCAAGTTTAATTGGAGGGAAGAACAACCTATTCCCCTCCACCAAAAATAAACTCCACTGAATTCAAGCCCAGAAACTGAATTTGATACCAGAAAAGAGAAACATTAGTTTCATTTTATGGGATTTTAAAATTACTACTAAGAAAGACAAAGATAGGATATTATTACAAAATCTTCCAAAATTTAGGGTTTTGGAACAATCACGTCCACACAACAACCAAATTGACACTGAACACCTTAAATACATCAAAGCACTTCAAATTGTATTAAACATTCTATAAGATAAAATAAAATCGGTGCGAGTAGCAAAAAACTTAAATATATCCGTGACATAAATAAGTCAAATAAATTACCCGGAAAGAGAACACAAATATGGCACAGTGGGATGAATTTGTTTTATTCAATATAATATTATAACAATTATCCACAATTTCATTAAATAAAACATTAAACAAATTCATGCAAACACTTGTTGCCCATATTTAAGAAAAAGAAAATGAAATTTAGAAGAAAAAAAATATAGAAGCATTTTGAATATTTCACAAGATGACCATCCGTGTACACGCATACGGCACCAGTAGCACAAAAGAAAGGTAGTCACATGTAGTTGGACAGAGGAAGTGTATAAAAGAACAGTGAAATGGCCATAATGAAAATCCTTGAAGATGATAACAGGATGCAAAGGTGTATAGTTAAACACATTGTGACAAAGACATAATCTAATCTTTAATGTATAGGTAAACTGAAAATTTTCCCAAAACCATTTCATGCAAACACAGGTTGCCCATTGACATGAAGACATGCATATTTTGCGTAATTAGCAAGTTTTGTTTATTAAAGAAATGAGGTTTACCACAGACAGGTAACACAATGGCATAAAAAAGCATCATGCTGTTTAAAATTTTCAATTTCTTTTACCACCCTTCTTTACAACCCTGCAAAATTCCCAATTACCCCAAAAATTAGTAACATAAGCAGCAATATTCTAATTAGTTTACTCACTGACTGGCATATAACCACTACTCAGTAACTTAGAATTACAAAAACTTCAGCACAAGTGTCACAAGGTTTGGATTGTATCACATAGAACTACAGAAAAGGAACTCCACAAACAACACATCCTACCAATTCCATTGCACAGGATCAAGCATATCCGAATGTACATAAAAAATAAAAAAAAATGTTACACAAAAAGATTCCTCTTTTTATTGATAATAGTATAAAATGAGAAATTTGCAAATGCAACTCTTTGTGTGGACCGGATGGAGTATTTTTGAAGTAATCTGCTTTTCATACACTCTGTTCTATCCAGCAACCAACAGAACCAAATTATATTCCACAGTTTTATAGCAGCAAAAGTAATTAAACTGTCTAGCTAAATAACAAAGCAGCTAGTAATTCAAGAAAAAATTGCTTCAAAGTTCAAATCAAGAAAAACTTGCTTCAGAGTTCAAACATAACCAATCATTACCCAAAATTCATCAAACTTTTGTTATTCCACAGAACAGTTAACAACCCAATTCTAACACCATATAGCAAATTAAAGAGGAATTAAATCGAAACCCACAGCCACTAAAACTACAGTCAAAATTAAAGAGGTAAAGAAAAAGAAAAACCACGTGCCAAAGATTCAAACATAACATAATACACACATATATATACATATCAAAATTTGGTCTAGGGTTTGTTACCTAACAGCAATCGAATGAGTAGTAGGAGTAACAGCCGCGGAGGGAAGGCGGGAGAGGCCAAGAAATTGAGGGATCGAGCGCAGAGAAAGAGAGCAGAGCAGGAGTATTAGTCGTTGTGTATTTTGTTTATTAGAAGAGAAAGAGATCAGGCTAAAAGGTTTGAAGGGAAATTAGATGTAATTTAGCAAAATAAATGATTAACAAAATAGATATTATATTTAATTAAATTAAAAATAATTTATAAGTTATTTTTTTTTAATAAGTAACAATTTATTATTTATTTTTTATGATTTATAAGGTGAATTGTTAAATGTATAACTTTTTTTATTTTTTATAATAAAATGCAACTTTTATAAATGATATATGACGTTAATAATCGTCGTTATATAATAATAATATTTTTATTATAAAAAATAACAAAAAAGTTATATTATAAATTTAACAATTTTTTTTATAAATTATAAAATAAGTTATTAACAAATAAATAAATAGTGATACATGACTTATAAATTAATTTCATCAACTTATAAATAAATGCCGAACAGCCTCTTTTAAATACATCAAAGCACTTCAAATTGTATTAAACATTGTACAAGATTGATTTTAATAAAATAGCAAAAAACTTAAATATATTCGTGATGTAAATAAGTCGAATAAATTACCCGAAAAGAGAACACTGAGATGAGAGCTTTCACGTTGGGGCCCAGGGACATAATATATTGTTATGGACTTATGGGCCTTTCTTATATGATCCATGTCCAATTAATACAGATCCTACAAAACCACCCCAAAGATTTAAGAGAAAATTACATATATTAGTACATTTTTAAAATTAATTACAAAAATCATACCTCTATAAAATAATTACAAAAATATTACACTTTTTTGTTTTTATTTTCAATCTTAACATAATTAAAGGTCCTTAAATTAAGGGATTAATATGTAATGGCTTACATGGCAATATTAATGGGTTGTTTTTATTTTGAAAGACGTGATAACCGCGAGTACGTCTCTTTGTTTTTAAACTCTCGTTTGCATGCTAAAACCCTTTTTTCTCTTTCTGTTCGTTTTCTTCGCTATCTTCTCTCTCTGTTCGTGTTATTCTTCAATCGTTTGATCGCCATTTTCGTTTTGTTGTATAGTTATTGTTGTTACTTGTTGTCGTTGTTTATTGTTATTGTTGTTACTCTGTTAGTTCAGAAAACTTCTGTTTGTTGGTCGCCATTTTCGTTGCTCTGTTCGTTCGATTAGTTGTTTTGTTTTGTTCGTTCGATTTGTGTTGAATGGCCGATATAATGAAGAAGTACATAAAGAGAAAGAGAATCACAGAGGATGATTCTGTAAAGGGTTTGAAGAAGTTTGTTGTGGAGAGGAAGGGGAAGGGGGAGAATGTTAGTCAGGAATCGAGTAAGAGTGAGCATAGGTTGGTGTTACATAGTGGTATCAAGCATCCTGAAGTGCAAAAAGATTTTGATTTTGATGTCGATGTATTTAAGTCAGAAGGACAAGTGCTTAGCCAGAATATAATTCCAACAGAAAGAATTTTAAAGGTTTGTTGATTTAAATTTTTTTATTTTACGATCATATAAATGTTTGGTTTATTAGTTAGTTTGTTTTTGGATATTGTTAGTTTCTGTTTTGGATACCATTTGTGTTCAATCGATTTGGAATGTTTGGTTACTTTTTTATTTTGTTATGGTTACCATTAAAAGATGTTTTGGTTACTATCATATAATTGTTCGGTTACTGTTAGATTATGATTTTGATACCACTTTTGTTCCCTTGAGTTGGATCTTTGGTTACTGTTTGTTGTTGTAATGGTTACCATATATTTGCTTTAGTATACATTGTTTGACTAAAATGTGGTTGATTTATATGTTTGTTTATGTATTGGTTACCATGGATACATGGTTTGGTTACTATCATATAGTTTTTTGGTTACTTGTTTAGTATGTTTGTTGTTAATGTTTGCTTATGATTTGGAATCTATTATTGTTCCCTCAATTTGGTATTTTGGTTTCCATGTATATGTGTAGTATACATTTGTTGGCTAAAATGGATTTGGTGTACATGTTGATCATGTTTTGGTTACTATGACATAACTGTTTGGTTACCATCATATAACTGTTTGGATACTATCATATAAATTGATATGTTAATATATAAACATGTTTTGGTTATTATGCTATAACTGTTTGATTACTATCTTATAACTGTTTGGTTACTATGATGTAAACTGATATATTACTATATAAACATGTTTTGGTTACTATGATATGTTACTATGATATAAACTGATATGTTACTATGATATAACTGTTTGGTTACTATCATATAACTATTTTGTTAATATCATATAAATGTTTGGTTTTATATCAAATAATTGTTTGGTTACTATCTTATAACCGTATGGTTACTATCATATTACTATTTGGTTATTATCATATAACCTGTTTGATTCTTTGTTTTATCATGTTATGGTTACTGTTATATTACAATATGGTAACTATTTTTGTGCAGTCAGTGTTGGATGTTGGAAACTGTTTATAGTATGTTTTGGCAACTGTGTAATTGTTATATTATGTTTTTGCTAGTATGATATTATTTGTTGGTTACTATGTAACTGTTTATGGTATAAACAATGTTTTATATTGGTTACTAATAACTGTGCAAATCTGATTTTGTTTATTTGCAGTTATGGGACATGTATTATGAGGGATGTAATGAGAAAATTCTTTGAAAAGTTATTTATTGGTGCGACATGGAAGTTCCCAGCATGATTTCCAAGAAATTGAACGATATTCAGTTGGAGAAGTTCAAGGCAACATGTTTTGGGAATTTCTTAGAGTTCGGTGATACGCACCAAATGTATTCCCAGTTTATTCACCATGCTCTTATACAGGAGGTTCACCAGAGTGATGTTGGTGAAATGTGATTTTTGTTTGGGGAAAAGAGGGTCAGATTTGGTTTGCCTAAGTTTTGACTAATTTCTGGTTTGAGATGGCAGGGTAAGGATGATATTACTGCGTATAAAGGTATAGAGAATATGCTTATTGAAAAGTTTTTTGGGCAAAAGAAGTCATTACAGCGTAGTAGTATAAAAAGTGGGTTTATCGGAAGGCAATTTTTGATAATGATGATGAGGCTATTAAGATGTCATTTATTTTTTTGGTGTTTAATTTCATTTTATTCACATTTTCTGAAAATCATGTGGATGGGGCAATGGTCAATTTTCTATGTTATGGTGATGTTAATAGTTTTTCTTGGGGGAAATTCGCATTCGAGATGACAAATTACTCTTTGTCAAATGCTTTGAAGGGGAAATTGAAGAAAGGAAGGAATGGTGGGTCAATATATAATTTCTACAAGGATCATTATACAAAATTGTTCAAGTTGAATGGTTTATCTTATGTATTCCAAGTTTTTATGTTTGAGATCATTCTGTTATTCAAAATTCGGGGCATATGCAATGATGAGCATCCATTTGATATCCGTTTATTTAGATGGAAGGAGCTAGTGAATCCCCCTACGAATGACAAGTTGAACGATTTAGTATTTTATTCCGAACAGGTATTTTTGTTACTACTAAAAGTATAATTGGTTACCTTTAGTTATATATTTAGTTACTGATTGTTTTTTGTGATGTTTACTGTTAACAAATTAGTTAGTTACCTTTATATACTCATTTGGTTACTGATTAGTTATATTTGTGTTAATAATAACAATGTATGTTGTTACCTGAATATACGCATTTGGTTACTAATTAAATTATCCTTGTGTTGCTAATAACAATTTTATTGGTTACCCGATTATACAAATTTTGTATACCTTTCTTAATTGTTTTGGTTACTGATTTATATACATTTGGTTACCTGTATATATGTAGTTGGTTACTAATTATGTTACATGATTCTTTATTTACTATTTTTTTTATGTATTTGTTCAATGTTTATCGGATATTATACTAAATGTACTTAATATTTTTCAGTTGAGGATAAAAAGTCTAGTTCCCACGTCCGAAGAGAAGGATCGGCTTGATTTGGGTGGGCTTCAATTTTTAAATGGGAAGGATGCTGATAAGAAGGTTTCAAAAAAAGTTAAGGGTGACAACATTGGAATTGATATGTCTGAAGTTAAAGATGCAATTGATGCACGGTTTAGGCTGTTGGAGAAGAAAATGTCTGAAATTAAGAAAGACATTATAAAATTGCGGGCTGATATTAAAGATGATATGCATGTTTTTCATGTTCAATTATGTAGGGACTTTAGGTCCATTATTAGAGATGAGTTACGTGGTATCAAAGGTGTTGGGGAGAAACAAGTTAATGATGATGATGATGATGATTCAGATGATGATGATGATGATGATGGTGAAGATGATGTAGGTGATGAAGCTGATGATGTAGCTGATGAAGCTGATCATGGTGTTGCTGATGATGATGTTGTTTTTAAAGGTAAAAATAATGATGATGATGAGGTTTGTGATGATGGGTTGATAGGTGATGAGAAAAATGATGAGTTTGTACCTGAAGTCGGTAAGGAGTGTGAAAATGTTGTTAATGATGATGAAGTTCTTAAAAGTGCGAAGACCCCCATGTTTATGAGGATGTTGATGATGGTTCAAAAATAAATAAGAATAATGATGGTGATGGTGTGTTGAATTTTGTTGTGAAGAAGGATGGGAATGAATCTGAGATTGGTAATGAAGTTGAACGTGATGTTGGGGTTGAAGAACATCATGAAATAAAAATTGATGATGATGCAGAAAATGTCAAGGTTAGACATATTTGTTTGTTTTATTGTGTTATATGTCTTTTTGTTTTTAATGATTAATTGATTGTTTTTATCTTCCACAGATTGGCAAGAATAATGACATACCATCGTTTGACATATTAAGTCAATGCACTGGTAAAGAGATTATTTTGTATGTTGCTGATGAGGTTAGTGTTATAATGACATGTCATCCTGTTTTTTACATGTTGTTGGTTATTTGTTACTGTTATATTGTTATATGGTTACTTTTATATATATTATGTTTACTATTATAATATTGGTTGGTTATTTATTACATTGTGTGTTTAAGTTACTACTATATTATAATTTGACTAAGTAATTTATTTTATTTTGGTTTCTAATATGATATGTTCACTTTAATATGTCGATTATTGTTCATTCATTTTTTTATTAAATATAGTTGTTAACTGCATGTGTTGAAAGTATAATTGTATTTGTTACCCTTTATGTCAAAATAAACAGGGGAATAAATTTGAGGCAGGAACAAGACTGCATTAGTCAGTAACTAATAGAGCATTAGACAATATAATGTTTCACAGTAACCAAGACATCATTATACAGTAACTAGTAGTTGTAGGAAGGTAACCAATGTATATGATGAGTAACCATCAGTATTAAAAAATCAGTAAAACTCATTTGAAAACTATAAAGTAATCAAATAAACATTATTCAACAAACAAATATATAATAAACATTAACCAATTTATATCTATTTAGTATTATGGATTGTTTACTATTATTATATTGGTTGGTTACTATTACAATGTGTTTTGGCTACCACTATATAACTGTTTGGTTACTGTTTTATTTTGTTTTTGTTTATATTATGATATGTCCACTTTAATTTGTCCGTTATTGTTCAATTTATATCTTTTTACAACTGTTTGTTATTGCATATATTAGTTAAATGCAGGTGTTTATGTGAAAATCTAATTGTATTTGTTACATTTTCTGTCAATTGTAAAAGGGGAATAAATTTGAGGCAGAAAGCAAATCTGTACTTGATGAGATAGTTCTGACTACACAGGACATAGCCCAGTGTAATGAATTGGAGAAGAGCGTTGATAAAGTCAGTGGTAGACCTGTTCGTCAACATGTAAAGAGTGTCGTTCTGCGATTTCCATATACAACAACATTTGGATCGGCTGGGTTATCGTCTAATGCATCGGGTGCTAGTCAAAGAGTTGATGTTATTTCTGCATTCCCCAAGGTTTGCATGGATATGCCATCAAAATTTGAAGAGGCATTGTTTGAACAATGGTTTAAAATAGGACTTAACAACAGGAAAAAGTTTGTTTTTTACTGTTAACAATGCTATATTTTTTTATGAAATAAAAAAATTTGCTTTTAATAATAGTATATACTAACATGGTGATTGTTAATGTCAACGTGTATATAATATATTTTTTATATTGAAGGACGAATAAATTTTTCCGGGAAAAATGACATTATCGAACCTGCTTTTGTATTTGGGTCTATCTCAATTTCATCTAAAATGTGGTTTTATAAATTAAAGACTCATGAGCAATGGTTAGACGACGATGTGAGTTCTTTTTTTTTTCAAATTATGTTTTTATAGTTATGGTTACATTATTTAGTTGTTTAAGTAACTAAGCGTTAACGGTGTTGATTCTTGTCTATATAACTATTTTGTTACCGCTATATAACCGTTTTGTTACTATCATATTCTTTGTTTGGTTACTATCATACAAATTGTTTTGGTTACTATCATATAATTGTTTGGTTACTATCATATACGCTTTATATATGTTTTGGTTACCATCATATAAACCGATACGTTACTATATAAAACATGTTTTGTTTACTTATGATATAAGTGATTGTTCTTGTCATATAACCTGCTTTTATTACTATCATATAACCGTTTGGTTACTATCTTACAACCGTTTGATTCTTGTCGCTATATATAACTGTTTGGTTACTATCATATATGTTTTATATATGTTTTGGTTACTATCATATATGTTTTATGTTATTTTTTTAAATTATGTTTTTATAGTTATGGTTACATTATTTAGTTGTTTAAGTACTAGCGTTAAAGATTGTTGGTTACATTCATTACATAATGTTATTTTTCAAAGAACTATTAATATTTTATGTTTTTTTGTTCAAAGACATCAATGTTGCATTATATTATTTCCGTAATTGGCGTACATTCTCGATAGTGTGCATATAAGGGCAACGATTACTACGGATTGTTGATTCCATGCCAAGATGACCTCTTTTTTGAAGAGTATACAAGTAAAATGCGAGATAGAGTGTATTGTCTGGGGGAGGGTGATGTTCTTTGAATACATTCATATAAATGGGCTATTTATGGATGTCAACACACTATGGAGAAATGTTGACTATGTTTTGTTCCCCATCCATATGTCATCACCGGACCATTGGTTTTTGTTAACGTTTGATGTGCATCGTAGACGTCTAACTGTTTACAATTCTTTGCAGCTAAAAAGGAAATCCATGGAAACAAAAATCATGGATGTTTGTGAACCTTATATATTTATTCTTCCCACTTTACTACGCAAGAGTGGGTTTTGGAGGGATAGGTGTGACATAAACTTTAGCAGTGAACCGTATCGCAATAAGGGGGAAGATGATATAATTGAGTTGGAATTTGCAGAGTCGGTTCCTGAACAAGTAGAGGGGTAAGGGTTACACTATTTATAATTTTTGAATTATTACATATAACTATTTTAGTTACTATCATATAACTGTTTTGGTTACTATGTTGTAACTATTTGGTTACTGATTTAGTATGTTTTTTTGTTACTGTTTGGTTATGATTCGGAAAATATTTTTGTTCACTCAATTTTGTTACAATACTTTCATTATAGGTTGCTGGATATACAGGTTGGTTATGCTTTGGTTACTATTAAAATAAATATATGGTTATTGTTATATACCTATTTGGTTACTTATTTGTTATATTTTTTTTGACTGTTATAACAAATAAGTATCCAAACTCCTCACCGAAAGCAATTGTGAAGCCTCTGGCACCCATTATTCACGCCACGTTAGAACACCGCAATATTACCCCTTTGGGGTTAATGCGCTCAATGGTGAATCGAGCATTCGATTTCCTTTTACGATTACGAGCACGACGAATGGAAGAAAAGTAAGAAAGCTCTGCGATGGCTACTTGAATAACCTCTTTTTCTTTTTCTTAATAATAAGGCCTTTGACCTTTGTATTCGTTCGCCAAATCTTGTTCGATTCCATCCAAGCTCGGTTTTGTCTCGAATCTTCGTGGAAGAAGAAGAAGCGGTTCACCGTACCACTACATCTCATGGATCCCACCAAATCATTAAACACAAGGGTACGCATTCTCTTTGATCGATGATTCACCTACCACTAGATCGATGAAGAATCTCTCAAAATATGCTCTTTGATCGGTGATTCACCGGCCACTAGATCCAGGGATCCCACCTTATTCTCAAACCTGGTGGCTCGGTTGATTGGCACTCCTGTAGGCTCATCTTGCATACAAATTCTGGGGGTCATGTATTTGCCTATTATTCATGGTTTAATAAACTGGTTTTAGTTTACATGTTGTTTATGATTTGGTTAACATCATATAACTATTTTGGTTACTATCATATAACTGATTTGGTTACTATCATGTAACTGTTTGGATACTTAATTAGTATGCTTTTTTGTTACTGTTTGCTTATGATTTTGAAAATAATCTTTGTTCCCTTAATTTGGTATTTTTGTTACTTTTGTATGTTATTTTAGTTACCATATATTTGCGTAATATACATTGGTTGTCTGAATTGGGTTTGGTCAATATGTTGATCATGTGTCAGTTACCATTAAAACATGGTTTTGTTAATACAATATAATTGTTTGGTTACTTTTTCAATATGTTTGTTGGTATACATGTTTTTATTTTGGTTACCTTTAATTTATGTTTTGGTTAATTTTATATATAACTGTTTGGTTACTGTATAAACTGATATGTATTATATATAGGTTGATTCTAGTATTGATTTTCGTTATCTTTTGTGTATTTGTACAGTGATTGCGGGATGTTCACAATTTGTTTTGTTGAGCATGTCATTCATCAGAAGTTTGATGAAATTCCTATTCCATTCCCCATTGCGCAGTATCGGAAGAAGTTATGCACAAACCTATATATGCATGCAATGAACAAATAATTGGAGGGATATGAGAGTGACAGAGAATTTTCAGGAAGATTTGTTCCAGATTTTGATTAGTTCAGATCTTGTTGTTTTGTCAATATGAATTTTGTTTTGTATTTTGTTTTGTTTTTTTTGAATATACACAACAATTTTGTATGGTTTATTAAGGATGATTATTGGATCTTATATAGATGGGATTTTATATTTTATTATAATAGCAGTATTGGAAGTAATTTTGTGTGTTGGTTGGTATTTGATTCGTTTTAGGTTGTGTTTGCTACATTATTTTGAAATGTACAAAACCATATATGTATAAAAGGGTAACCAGCTAATGTTTTGATAGTAAACAGATATTTACAATATTGTATCAGGACATATAACTATTGTTAAATGTATCAAGACATATAACTATTGTTAAATGTACATGTGAGAGTATACGTTAGTTAACATAAAAAATTGTTTTGGTGACTGTTATCTAAATATTTGGTTACCTATTTGTTATATTTTGTTTATTGTTATAACAAATAAGTAACCAAATAGTTTACTGTTATGGTCACCATATTATGTTTTTATAAGTAAATAAATTGTAATAAAATTTGATAAAATCAGTATATATCAGTTATTTAAGTTGAAATGTTATGTTGGTGTCCAAACATACATATATGTTAACAATATTTGTTTTAGTTTGTAACAAAACAGTTATAAATTTGTATCACGAATGTTATGAAGTGTTAAATGTATGTATTTTTTTTAGTCTATCATCATGATGGAAATTTTAATTAAGAGATTCCATTATTATATATGATGGTCATTTATAAACTCATTAAATTAAATATATTTTTGAGATGTGCAGTTGGTATCCAAATTGTCATACAAGGTAACCATTTGACTTTATGTTAGTAACCAAATAATTTACAACTTATATTTGGAACAATTATCAAGTGCACAAAGTTATATACTTTTTGTGGGTTCCCAATTATATTGGCAACTCATAATGAATTCAAAAATCAAAATATTAATCAATAAAAATTTTGGTTCTTGTACAAAATCAAAATGTTACCAACCATGTGGTTTATGGTTAATGATAAGAAACAATTATATATACATGTATTTACACTCTTAATGTAAATGTACTATATCGTGGTTTTTTGTCACCCCAAATCCGGGTACTTCAATTCCACGGATTTGGTGTTCATCAGACAAATATCATCATCTATCTATCTACCCATAATAAATGCAAACCATGCAATAGATAGAAATAATAATAAATCTCCCCTTGTGGGGTTACATCAACTACATAATAAATACAATCCCAAAGTTACTCTAACCTTAAACATCTGTATGGAATTATAAACAATTAAGTCTTAAACAACATCATTAACTTAAGTCTTAAACAAATACATCATCATATAAAACAACAAGTCTTCATCACTTGTTAACCTTGCCTTGCTTTTACTTAGTAGAAGGTTAAATTGGTTCTTTCGTTCTTAATCGCAATGTTATTATTACGCAAGAGTGAGCACAAATGCCCACAAGTATAACAATGAAATAACGATTATAATAACATGCGAGTGAATCAAAGACATCTCGAATAAAAGCTCAACTTTTGAATCAAGAATGAATAACAAGAATCAAAAGATTTACGAGGGTCATAAGACCTTGAACTATGTCCTGGGTTATCAAGGGTTATACTTGAAACCTTTAACGATCATAAAGACAATGGACCTTTCTCTACTCGTCTTTAGGGGATCGACCACTTACTACCCATACCGCATGCACAATATCTTAACGCTTAACGATAAGTAAATCCTTTGCGGGGTTGTTCATCTCGATTTGACATTCGAGTCCGTACTAAAGGAAGTTTGGTTTGACAATTCATCAAGGGTTCAAAATTTGAGAACATTTATCAACTATGGACTAGTCGAATCAATAAGGGTTCGCTTAGTCTAATAAGGTTCAATAATAATGATATTCAAATTGAATAATAATCTCGTGAAGTATACAATAGGACAATTATTGTATAACCTGAATCATGCTTTGAAAAGATAATCAATCTTTAATATAACATTTAAACATGAATAATAATAATGATAATTTACTCGAGGGTAATTAATAAACTTGAACAATAATGACAAGTAGGGTTAGAAAACTTGCCTCGCATGTAGTAGGCTAAACGATTACTACTTCCGCTTCACCACAAATCCTACACACATACCATATGTATTCACGACATTCATTAGTTACATTTTCACTTAATTATTTAATATAAACTCCACTTTATTTAACAAATCATTACCCTTCTAATTTAATTACTTAATTAAATTAGAATATTTTCATTCTCTTACTATTATTACACTCAAATAAATTATTTCATAATAATTTCCATCGAATATTTATTTTATTCCATAAATATCTCAATTAAAATATTTACTTTATTTTATAAATATTTTAATAATAATTTTCATCGAATATTTATTTTATTCCATAAATATCTCAATTAAAATATTTAATTTATTTTATAAATATTTTAATAATAATTTTCATCGAATATTTATTTTATTCCATAAATATCTCAATTAAAATATTTAATTTATTTTATAAATATTTTAATATTAATTTTCATCGAATATTTATTTTATTCCATAAATATCTCAATTAAAATATTTAATTTATTTTATAAATATTTTAATAATAATTTTCATCGAATATTTATTTTATTCCATAAATATCTCAATTAAAATATTTAATTTATTTTATAAATATTTTAATAATAATTTTCATCAAATATTTATTTTTTTTTTTTTTTTATTTTTATTTTTATTTTTAATTTTATTTTTAATTTTTATTTATTATTTTATTTATTTTTTGACCAAGTGCTAAGGGTAATTTAGTTTATTAACGCACACGGGGCAAGTTACCTGTTACCGCTCATTTTTCTCGTTAGTTCATAGATTCTCATAGTCATGAACATAACAAGGCCAAATTAGGCCAAAAATCAATCACAGGTAAAATTATACATGAATATGGCCATAACTTCCAATTAGTTATTTTTACACGAATTTAGACTTACTCAATCATTGCAATACATATATAATCATTACTTAACCCATCTAGCATGATTTTTAACAAGTTACAACACATAATTTGCAAAATCAACACATTTACTTCCACTGTTCTTGATGTTCTTGAAGGTTTTGAAAATAAAACATGAAAATTGTCCCTACTTGATTCGTTATAACAATCAATCCATTCATTTAAACTTTGGTCTCTTCGTATCAACATGCATAACAACATACGAGTGTAAAATTTAGGGATAATATACGATCAATACATAAAATATCACGTATAAGGCCATAAGGCCAAAACCCATACTCTGTAATTTTGTAGAAATCATACACGACGTAATTTCATGAAACTGATGATATGGTTTACAAAATATATATAATAAAATACGATTTGATATGCCATAACACAAACAAAACCCATAATCATTACTCCTATCCCAATTACAGATGTTAAACCAAAACTTTGAAAGCCATTTTTATAAAAACTAAATGACGTAACAATGAAAATTGGGTTGGAGAGAATTACCCAAGTGTATAATTAATGAAAGATGAATTCCTTCTCGATGACTCTCACAATCCTCCTAACAAACTCGACTTCTCAACTCTTTCTCTCAGATTTCTCTTTGTTATGATTTCTGACTTAGGCAAATAATGAAGATGAAATAAAAGAATACGTAAACTAAATAATAATAATCGACGTGTTGGTGGTCGGGCTACTCAAATATGGGTTAATCGCCCCAACTCCCTTTAAGGCCATGTTTGCTTAGCTAGAATAGGTTTCAAAAACTATTTAATTTAATAAAACTTTATCATATAGTTTAATTAATGTCACACCCATTTCAAATATCTTATTTAATATAAATAAAATATAATAACTTCTCATAAATTCACATAGTCACATAATTAATTTCCTCATTAATTAATAATGTCAAATTATTAACTCTCTAATTAATAATTAAATTAATTAAATAACATCATGCTTAATTAAATAATTCATTTAATTCAATAAGCTCACATAATTACATACTTGAATAATAATTATTCTCCACATTAATTTAATAATATAACACATATAATTAAATTAATCTACCATAATTGCATCAATTAATATTTAATCTAATAATTAATTCATTAAAAATATTTATTCAATTCAATAAATATTAAATTAAATTACCAAAATCTCGTTCGTCACATCTTTCCTCCCTTAAAAGGATTCTGTCCCCAGAATCACGACTCAATAAATTCAATTCGTTACATTCTCCCCCCTTACAAAGATTCTCATCCCCGGAATCCACACGCATAATTAAGTAAATAAATGAGGGTAATTCTTCATCATATTCTCTTCGAGTTCCCACGTAGCTTCTTCAGCGTTGTGGTTCCTCCAAATTACCTTAACATAAGGTATAACTTTATTTCTGAGAACTTGTTCTTTTCGGTCAATAATTTGGACAAGAATTTCTTCGTAAGACAAGTCTTTCTCAAAATGCAGGGGTTCGTATTCAATTACATGCTTTTAATCAGCTTTGTATGGTCGTAATACAGAAACATGGAATACGTTGTGGACATTCTCGAGTGATGGAGGTAAGGCTACCTCGTACGCAACTTCTCCTATTATTCTCAGTACTTCAAAGGGTCCAATAAATCTTGGGCTCAATTTCCCTTTCTTTCCGAACCTGATCTTCCCCTTCCAGGGAGAGACCTTCAAGAAAACATAACTACCTGATTCAAACTCGATATTTTTACGATGTGGATCATCAGATTTCATTTGTCGATCTTGAGCCGCTACCAATCGTGTACTCGGATCACTTTGACTATTTCTCATTGTCATTGTGCCAATTACGCCCTAAGAATTGTCTTTCACCAACTTCATCCCAATAAAGCGAGTTCTACACTTTCACAGATAACGCTTCGTAAGTAAGCATGCCTATACTAGCGTGGTAACCGTTGTTGTGGCCGAACTCTACTAATGGTAGGTGATCATCCCAATTTTTTTAAGTCCATCACATAGGCTCTTAGCATATCTTCTAATGTCCGAATCGCTCACACTCGTCCGCTTTGTTTGAGGGTGGTAAAATCAGACTCATTCGCAATTACGTACCCATGTATTCTCAAGACGCGTTTTGGAAATTTGATGTGAAGCGCGGATCCCTATATGAAACAATTGATACCGAAACTCCGTGCCTTGAAACAATCTCTTTTACGATAGCCTCGCTTAACCGATCTAAGTTGAATCTTATTTTAATCGGAAGGAAGTGTGCGATTTCGTCGGTCATCAACGATAACCCATATCGCGTCAGTAGCCTTTCCGAGTCGTCTTCAAGGCCAACCACGAAGTCCATTGTAATATGTTCCCATTTCCACTCGGGATCTCTAACGGTTGTAGCAATCCACTCGGTCTCTGATGTTCCGCTTTCACTTTCTGACAGGTCAGACACTTGGCAACACATTCTGCAACATCATGCTTCAAATTCGGCCACCAAAAATGTTGTCTAAGATCTTGGTACATCTTGGTACTACCAGGGTGAATCGAATATCGTGAACTATGAGCCTCGCTTAAAATATCTTCCTTAATCTCTTGAACTAATGCACCCAAATTCTATTATCAAATCTCAAGATTCCTTCCTTATCCATCTTAAATCTTGGTTCTTGTTCTTCAGATATCTTCTTTGTCACATTTTTACATTCTTCGTCTCCGAAGTCGAGCCTCCTTAACTTTATCCAAGAAGGTTATACCAGTTGCATCTCAAATATTTTCTCATCAATCTCCATAGGATACTTCACTTCCAATTACAGCTTTCTCCATTTCGCAATTAACTCGTCCCGAAAGCGAATAACAACATCATCAACTTTTCCCCACCCTTTCTACTTAAGGCATCCAAGAACGACATTCGTGTTACCCGGATGGTATAAAATCTCACAGTCGTAGTCCTTAATTAACTCCAACCACTTTCTTTGACGCATATTCAAGTCCTTTTGCGTGAAAATATATTTCAGACTCTTATGGTCCGTATATATTTCACACTTCTCCCGTAGAGATAGTGCCTCCAAATTTTCAAAGCAAAAACAACCGCAGCCTAACTCCAAGTCATGGGTCTGGATATCCTTCTCGTAATCCTTCAATTGTCGTGATGATACGCAATGATGACTTTGCTTGCTTTGCATCAAGACACAACAAGTCCTTTATGCGATGCATCACTATAAACAACAAATTTCCTGTATCATCCGGAAAAGATAACACAGGGGCCGTACTCAACCTCTTCTTCAATTCTTGAAAACTTTCTTCACACTTATCCGTCCAAACAAATTTCACAGCTTTTCGAGTTAAATTCGTTAATCTGAGTCATGATCTTGAAAAAGTCTTGTATGAACCTTCTATAATATCCTCGCTAATCCAAGAAAACTTCAGATTTAGATGGCGCCCTTGGTCGATCCCAGCTTAATCACGGCTTTGACTTTGGATGGATCTACCGAAATTCCATTTTTATCGATCACGTGCCCAAGAAATTGCACTCGTTTAATCCAAAATTCGCATTTCAAAAACTTGGCATACAACTTTTCCCTTCTCAATACTTCCAACGTTAATCTCAAATGCTCTTCGTGTTCTTCTTTGGTTTTCGAATAGACTAAAATGTCATCTATAAATACCACTATGAACTTGTCCAAAAATGGCTTGAACACACCATTCATTAGTCCCATAAATGCTGCAGGATCATTCGTAAGACCAAACGACATTACTAAAAATTCGTAGTGACCGTATCGCGTTCTGAACGCAGTCTTTGCTACATCCTCCGGCCTCACCTTTAATTGATGATAACCGCTTCTCAAGTCTATCTTGGAAAAGTATTTCGCTCCCTTCAATTGATCAAACAGTCGTTGATCCTCAGAATGGATATTTGTTCTTAATCGTGACCTTATTCGATTTCTACAGTAGTCAATGTAGAGTCGCATCGATCCATCCTTCTTTTTACAAACAACATCTACAGGCGCTCCCACTACGATACGCTTCGATTGAATGTACTTCTTGTCCAACAATTCTTGTAGTTGTACCATTAATTCCTTCATCTCTCTTCGGCGCCATTCGGTATGGTGCCTTCGATATTGGAGCGCTTCAAGGCGCCAAATCGATTCACGAATCTACCTCTCTATCCGGTGGAAGTCCTGGTAAATCGTCTGGAAATACGTCGACGAAGTCCCTCACAATCGGTATTTCTTCTACCTTCGGATTCTCTTTTCAACTATCGACTATATAAGCTAAGTATCCTACACAGCTTTGTCTCAATAACTTCCTAGCCTGCATCATCGTCAGACAACTCGCTTGTCTAGGCGACTTGCTACCATAAAATACAACTTTTGACGGAGTCATAAGGTTAATACGCTTATTTTGGCAATCAATTACAGCCCCGTAATTGAATAACCAGACCATTCCCAAAATAACGTCAAATTTCCCAAGTCGAATAGGGATAAGATCTACGTTCATTATATTACCCTTAATATCCACTCTACGCTTCTTAAACACGCATTTCAACGAGAATTATCTCTATTCGCAATTTCTATATTCATGGATATTCCAACTCATCCATAAGCAAATCTAAACTATTAGCAAAGTCTTTGGATATAAAGGAACAAGTAGCACCAAATCAAATAAAACATAAGCATTAATTTCATTGATCGGAATGATACCGACACCACATCACTTGGATTGCATCCTGCATCCTCGCATCATCGTATTGAAAGTCCGGCGGTTTATTTATTTGTTGCGGTTGGTCCGGTGATGGTTAATGGATTTCCACCGTTATTTCCCGGTTTCCTCCTCGATCCTCGACCCTCCCGATCCCTTCTTGGGACAATCTTTGCCGATGGTCCTTCAACCACAAGTAAAACAAGCACCCTTTTTGGGTAAGGATAGTTTGGTGCTATGTGGCCTTCCCATCCCACAATTGTAGAAGACACTCTTTTTCTTTCATACAAACTCCCAGATGGGCTTTCCCGCAAGTCGGGCATGCTTCGATTCTTTTCTTCTGACTACCTTGCTGATTCCCCGATGATGAGATGTCGTTCCACCTTTTCTTCTGATTGAAATTTCCACCTCCTGTGCCACTTCCACTGACCTTGTTATTTCTTTCACCTTCACTCTTCTTCTTCTTTAGATCTTGATTGTACTTGGTCACCGCATCGCTTCCTCCTTTAGCGAGGATGGCCTTTTCCAGTACTCCAACAAACGTGTTTAGCTGAAACATTGATACCTTGTTGTACACCCAAGGCTTTAGTCCTTGCTCAAACCGTCTCGCCTTCCTCTCATCCGTGTGAACTTGATACGGGGCAAACCTTGCCAATTCGTTGAATTTAGCCGCATAGTCAGGCACGCTCATATTTCCCCGCTTCAACTCTAGAAATTGAACCTCCATCTGGTTCTGTGAACTAGTTGGGAAATACATTTCGAAAAACATCTCTTTAAATCTCTCCCACGTAATTATACCTTCACCTCCTCGCACTTTGTTTGCTTGCCACCAAGAGCTAGCCTCGGACTTCAAAGATAAACGCGTTGCAAAAGCGGTCTTCTCAGAATCCCTAAGAACGTCGAAAACCTTCTCCATTTTCATAATCCACGTTTGAGCCTCGATTGATTCATGGAACCTTTGAACTCTGGCGGTCCCACCGCCAAGTCCTTAAACGTTGTGTTTGGTGGAGCTTGAGGTTGGTTATTTATGGCTCCGGTCGATAAGTTCACCAATCACTTTGCTTGCGGGATTAAGCGTTAGCATAATTGTTATTATTGGTTAACTCTTCCCGAAATGGTTGACGTTGTTGTCTTCTCCTCATGCATTTTTCATTAAATAAACGCTTTATTAGAACTTTATTTATTTCTCTAAATAGTTAAGGCATTACTCAACAATTTAACATATCACTTAACACATCATCTCAAACAACTTGATATATTTGCATTCAAATCAAAGTTTTAACATTAAACGATAAAGATAATCTGCTATTTACATCAACTATCCTCGAATAAAGAATCCACAGGATTTAAAACATTCAAATATTCTTTCGCTCATAAACACGCCGAATTTACATATAAAACTAATTAAGTCTTTCACATAATTAAACAAATTCTATCACTTCGTCTGTCATCGAGTCTTTGAATAGCCTTGCCACGCCCTCATCCATGATACGAGACATCGTCGTGCGCGATCCAAAGATATACGATGGAAGTCCTTCGAATCGAATGGGGTACCTCAAAACTCGATCTTGGGCCTCATCCATTGCATGATTAAGTGTAGAATATGTCTCTTCAAGCTTTGCCTTTTCTTTGCACGACTATCATCTTCTCACGACGATCACTTCGATGCAATTCTCTTACCCATCCCTCTTCTGCTATGTTCATCTTTCTTCTGGAGGTTTCCTTGAGCCCTTTTCAAATTTTTCTATCTCCTGGTCTTATCTTCATTTGTCCTTCTCATGGACCAAATCCCATTCCACATTTGCCGGTCGAGAGAGTGAAGAGTCGAAATCTCCTCTCCTTCTCCCCTAGAGTAATATCTTTGAATAACCGCTCGCTCAATTCAAATCCTTGACCTCGTCTCAGAACTCCACGTTACGGTCAGATAACGTGTCATACATCTCCGCATCAACGGTGTACCGTAGTAACTCTTCTTCTTCCTCTTCCTCTTCCTCAACAAATTCCTCCTCGGGATCCTCCTCGGGATCGGTCTCGGCTCATGCTCCCGACCAACAACGGTGATCAATGGAGATGACTCCCTACTGCACCAATTTTCCTCCCTAACGACATGAATATCTCGGGGCTCCTCCTCCAGCTTGCATTTATAGGTACACGGGTTCTTCCTCCCCGACTTGACTAAACTTCTCCAATTTTCGACATCCCGACAATAAAATTTTAAGTTTTAGTTACTAAGTCGTATCATCTAACGCATACTTTAACACATAAACACATAAGGTTTTTTATTATCTTCAATGAATTACATAAATTCATTTCTTATAACTCGATAGGAGTTTTCCATCACTATCTTCTTTCTATAAGGCTACTACCTAAGGTTGTTCCCCACCTAAGGTTCATAACCTACTGACTTTGATACTAACTTGTGACACCCCCAAATCCGGGTACTTCAATTCCACTGGATTTGTTTCACTCAACTAAATATCATCTATCTATCTACCCATAATAAATGCAAACCATGCAATAGATATAAATAATAATAAATCTCCCCTTATGGGGTTACATCAACTACATAATAAATACAATCCCAGGTTACTCTAACCTTAAACATTTGTGCGGAATCATAAACAATTAAGTCTTAAACAACATCATTAACTTAAGTCTTAAACAAATACATCATCATATAAAACAACAAGTCTTCATCACTTGTTAACCTTGTCCTTGCCTTTACTAGTAGAAGGTTCGCTTGGTTCTTTCGTTCTTAATCGCAATGTTATTATTATTACGCAAGAGTGAGCACAAATGCCCACAAGTATAACAATGAAATAACAAGATAATAACATGCGAGTGAATCAAAGACATCTCGAATAAAAGCTCAACTTTTGAATCAAGAATGAATAACAAGAATCAAAAGATTTACGAGGGTCATAAGACCTTGAACTATGTCCTAGGTTATCAAGGGTTATACTTGAAACCTTTAACAATCGTAAGACAATGGACCTTTCTATTCGTCTTTAGGGGGATCACTTTCTTAGTACCATCACATGCCAGCACAATATCTTAACGCTTAACGATAAGTAAATCCTTTGCGGGTTGTTCATCTCGGTTTGACATTCGAGTCCGCACTAAAGGAAGTTTGGTTTGAGACAATTCATCAAGGGTTCAAAATTTAGAACGCTTATCAACTATGGACTAGTCGAATCAATAAGGGTTCGCTTAGTCTAATAAGGTTCAATAATAATGATATTCAAATTGAATAATAATCTCGTGAAGTATACAATAGACAATTATTGTATAACCTGAATCATGCTTTGAAAAGATAATCAATCTTTAATATAACATTTAAACATGAATAATAATAATGATAATTTACTCGAGATAATTAATAAACTTGAACAATAATGACAAGTAGGGTTAGGAAACTTGCCTGCATCGTAGTAGGCTAAACGATTACTACTTCCGCTCACCACAAATCCTACACACATACCATATGTATTCACGACATTCATTAGTTATATTTTCACTTAATTATTTAATATAAACTCCACTTTATTTAACAAATCATTACCCTTCTAATTTAATTACTTAATTAAATTAGAATATTTTCATTCTCTTACTATTATTACACTCGAATAAATTATTTCATAATAATTTCCATCGAATATTTAATTTATTCCATAAATATCTCAATTAAAATATTTACTTTATTTTATAAATATTTAAATAATAATTTTCATCGAATATTTATTTTATTCCATAAATATCACAATTAAAATATTTAATTTATTTTATAAATATTTTAATAATAATTTTCATCGAATATTTATTTTATTCCATAATATCTCAATTAAAATATTTAATTTATTTTATAAATATTTTATTAATAATTTTCATCGAATATTTATTTTATTCCATAAATATCTCAATTAAAATATTTAATTTATTTTATAAATATTTTAATAATAATTTTCATCAAATATTTATTTTATTCCATAAATATCTCAATTAAAATATTTAATTTATTTTATAAATATTTTAATAATAATTTTCATCAAATATTTATTTTATTCCATAAATATCTCAATTAAAATATTTAATTTATTTTAAAAATATTTTAATAATAATTTTCATCAAATATTTATTTTTTTATTTTTTTATTTTTAATTTTATTTATTATTTTATTTATTTTTTGACCGCTTGTATGGGTAATTTAGTTTAGTAACGTGCACGAAGCTGAAGTTACCTGAACTCATTTTCTCATTCTCATAGATTCTGCGATCATGAACATAATGAGGCCAAATTAAGCCAAAAAATCAATCACAGTAAAATTATATACTGAATATGGCCATAACTTCCAATTAGTTATTTTTACACCTAATTTAGACTTACCCAATCATTGCAATACATATATAATCATTACTTAACCCATCTAGCATGATTTTTAACAAGTTACAACACATAATTTGCAAAATCAACACATTTACTTCCATTGTTCTTGATGTTCTTGAAGGTTTTGAAAATAAAACATGAAAATTGTCCCTACGGATTCGTTATAACACCGAATCCGTTCATTTAAACTTTGGTCTCTTCGTATCAACATGTATAATACAAGTGTAAAATTTAGGGATAATATACGATCAATACATAAAATATCACGTATAAGGCCCTAAGGCCAAAACCCATTCTCTGTAATTTTGTAGAAATCATACACGACGTAATTTCATGAAACTGATGATATGGTTTACAAAATATATATAATAAAATACGATTTGATATGCCATATGTGACGCCCCCAAAATAGGCCCATTCCACCCAACCCATTCTGAGTCGCCAAATACATGGTACAGAAATAACTACAACTTCAATAATACAAATGTCGTGTGAAATACGACAATACATACTGTGAGTTTAAATACGAGATATTGCCGCCTGTACAATATCCATACGCAAATAAATCCCCATCATAATTATTGATACATTATTTTACAAAAATGGTGAGGACTACTAAACAACTCTCTCTAGAACCTTCATTCCATACCCCGACTCGATCCTGCTATGTTCTCACCTCCTGAGAAGAAAATGGAATAACAAGGAAAAGGATGAGCTCAACTAGCCCAAGAAAGAATATTATGACTAAGATAATATACAACAAATTATCGTTAGTCTTCAACAGGAAAAATCTAATAGAATACAATAGAATGACAAGTTTTAGATCAACAAATGCAAAAACAAAACAACAATCCATTAGAAGAGTCATGTAGAGAATGAATTCTACTATCTTCTAAGATTTAAAAGTCCATCATCAATATTTCATCCTCAGAATAACAATCAATATACATCTTTAATCATCTTTTGCACTATAGGCGAAGATATTCATTTTATCACCAATTGGTCATGTTCATCTCAACACTGCTCATCTTTTGCACTACGGGCCAAAGAGATTCATCGATTTAATCATTCATCTTTGCACTACAGCCAAAGATATTCATCAAATATCACCATTAAGGATCGAGGATGATGAAAAACATTTTTAAGAACGAATCTAGTGATATAGAAGGACAAATATTAGGGATTCGTACAACAGTTTATCCAAGATCAATAATACTTCATAATAAACGATTTTTGAAGCGAACTCAAAAATAACGATCAAAACATGGATCCAATCAAAGATAGTAGGCAAAATAGACATCTTGGACAAAAAGAAAAATTTCATTTTTCGTTGAATAGTCTTAGTATTTGTGAATAGTCTCGATACGTAAATAGTGCCTTTATACGTGAATAGTAACCCCACACACAAAAAGATAGAAATTTCACAAAAAACATCTTCACGCTTACGTGAATAGTAACTCGTGAATAAGAACTCGTGAATAGTAACTCATGAATAATAGAACTCGTGAATAAGAACTCATGAATAAGAACTTTCATAGCATGAAAAAGTTCCAAATTTGATAAAAAGTTCAACCAATATTTTGGCATAATGATATTGAAGAAAATAATATCATTTCATGAAAGAAATAACATCCTTTACCTCAAAATAACCGCACTTACGATCGAATTTCGGTATAGTCTTGTAAACTTCATATAGTATATAGCAACACTCAAAGTATACTCACAAGAATACGCTCGATAATATAGAGAGAGAGAGAGAAAACTTTGTTTACGGTGTGATTTTCAATTCTAACTTAGCCTCTATTTATAGGAAAATGTTAGAACGCCTAAAAATGAGACTAAATTAATAAAATATATTATTATTTATTCAAAATTCCTACCCACATGTTTTGAAAACTCTAGCATGCCTTCTTTGGTCAAAAACATCACCACCCATGTGCCAACAACCACAAAAACGTTTTTCTTATATAAAATAATTAAAACTTTCAAAATTAATTATTTGAACTCCTAACTTCAATAATTCATGATAAATAGCCCTTTTGTTAGAAAATTCAATCTCACGAATTTTTATAGGAAATTCAATTCTCTACAACTTTGCGAGAAGGAAGTTTTTCCAAATTCCAAATGAAATTATCCAAGAAATCCACAAAATCAGGCGATTTTACGCCTATAATCAATTTTCTATCAAGAATTGTGTCCACCGACACACAAAAAACATATGTTAAACATTTAATGCCACAAAAATACTCTTCCTCCTCATATACTCATATATCCCACATTCATTGTAAAAAATATCACCGTTAATATATTATTAAAATAATATATTTAAATGAATTATTTTATCGGAGAAAGATAAAATATTAATTTTCAACAATTGTCACATTAAAAATTTTCTCTATCTATATCCACATAAAATAAATATTTTCTTTATCATAATAATCAATAATTAATTATTTAAAAATAATATTACAGAATCACAAGATCTTGACAACCGTGCCGCTCCCCGAAAGAGGGGCTTTCCAATAAGGATTTCTCCTTACTTTGGCGTAGCGCATTAGGTGACCAAACCTCTCTTTGAGATGTAACTTTCTAGACATTGCCAATAATGTTATCTGATAATATTATTCAAATAATATGAATTATTGATTTGATAATGGAAAATACTGTGTAATGACAATTATTGAAACAACAGTGATACCAAATATCAACGCAACAATTATTGAATCAATATAATATTGAACAGTAACTACTGTAACAATTATTGAGTAGTGCCTTCTTACGTAAGGATCAATAATTCAACAATACTGTGCAATACCGTGTGCTACTGTGCAACCACGCATATTACTGTATTTTAACCACCAGGTAACCCAACAGTGTTAACGGTAACAATTTACGCCGTTATTTATAAAACTCAATCTTTGTCGTTTTCTTTCATCCAACCGTTTTTTCACATGGGGCCCACTAATGATCAAGGCTGTAAATATTTAATATTCCCCCACAAAGATTTAATATTCCACGACCAAACGAATATTCCCCGACAACAATGAATATTTTAATAACCACTTGTTTATTTTGTAAAAATTGCACATTTCACCCACAACCAAAGTATTATATCAAATTACCACCTTATTAATCAAGAATAATAATTAGAGGAAATTCAATTTTTATTTATAAAAATTTGGGGTCTTACACCATAACACAAACAAAACCCATAATCATTACTCCTATCCCAATTACAGATGTTAAACCAAAACTTTGAAAGCCATTTTTATAAAAACTAAATGACGTAACAATGAAAATTGGGTTGGAGAGAATTACCCAAGTGTATAATTAATGAAAGATGAATTCCTTCTCAGATGACTCTCACAATCTTCTTAACAAACTCTGACTTCTCAACTCTTTCTCTGTATTTCTCTTTGTTATGATTTCTAGACTTAGGCAAATAATGAAGATGAAATAAAAGAATACGTAAACTAAATAATAACAATCGACGTGTTGGTGGTCGATTTACTCAAATCATGGGTTAATCGCCCCAACTCCCTTTAAAGTGCCATGTTTGCCTAGCTAGAATAGGTTTCAAAAAACTATTTAATTTAATAAAACTTTATCATATAGTTTAATTAATGTCACACCCATTTCAAATATCTTATTTAATATAAATAAAATATAATAACTTCTCATAAATTCACATAGTCACATAATTAATTTCCTCATTAATTAATAATGTCAAATTATTAACTCTCTAATTAATAATTAAATTAATTAAATAACATCATGCTTAATTAAATAATTCATTTAATTCAATAAGCTCACATAATTACATACTTGAATAATAATTATTCTTCACATTAATTTAATAATATAACACATATAATTAAATTAATCTACCACAATTGCATCAATTAATATTTAATCTAATAATTAATTCATCAAAAAATATTTATTCAATTCAATAAATATTAAATTAAATTACAAAAATCTCGTTCGTCACATTTTTGGTCTTAAAATCGGTGGATTATTGCAGGTTTTCCTGTTGTGTCCTTTTTCTTGGCACCTGCTGCATTTGTTTTGAATTTTGATTTCGAGATCCGTGTTTGTACCTCCTACTTTTGGTCTTCCAAATTGGTCTTCTTGTGTTCTATGGTTTTATAACTATGTTTCTTACTTCTTCCGTACATCCCCAGCTTTTTTTTATCATCTAACGACATGATTGAAGTTTGAATATGTGTTTCACCAAAGTTGTTTTATAGTATTTTTTGAGCAAAAATCATAATGACTCAAATTTTGCTTGCTCATAATAAAGAAGAAGTCGTGAATGACAAGACATCTCATGGTATCGAAATTTTCCACATGTATGCATGTCTTTTGGTCGATGTCCACAATATATTGTTTGGCGACATTGTAAGCAAAGTGAAAATCACTAAGTTTGATGTCTCAACCTATATCACAAATAAAGTGTTGTTAGAATAAAGTACAACTGGAATCATTTTCATTGTTTGAAAAAAGAATAAATATAGTAAAGTAAACAACTCAATGTTATAATTACAAAACAAGCAATTCAGCAGTAACATTATAATTGTACAAAGTAACCAAACAAGCATCAGTTAGTAACCAGTATAATGATACACAGTAACCAACTCAGCAGTAACATTATAATTATTCAGAGTAACCAAACAAGAACAAGTTAGTAACCAGTATAATGACACACAATAACCAACTCAGCAGTAGTCAGTAACCATTGTAATGATATGCATTAAGCAATTAAGTATTAATTAATAACCAATATAATATTTCATAGTAACTAAGTTACCATTATTAGTAAACAAGTCATTATTAATCAAGAACCATTATAGTGTAACACAAGAACCAAAGTCAAGATTAGTCAAGAAACAATTCAACATTAATTAGTAATATTATGCAAGAACTAAGGCAAATTAGTAAGTAACAAAGACAATGATACACAAGAACTAACCCAAAGAAGATTAAGTAACCATTATAATGTTATGCAATAAGCAATTAAGTATTAGTTAGTTACCAATATAATATTACATAGTAACCAAGTTACCATTAACAAGAAACAAGTCGAGATTAATCAAGAACCAAAGATATAGTGTAACATAGTAACCAAGTCAAAGATTAATCAAGAATAATTCAACATTAATTAGTAATATTATGCGATAATCAAGACAAGATTAATCAAGAATAAATACAATATAAAAATTGATGCAATAAATTATAATTTGTATTAGTTACCTTAAGTTTCTTTGATTTAATGATATTAGATTGCAACCTTTCTTCAGCTGTTGTAGAAAGTGTTGTGAATGTTGATAGGGCTGCTTATTTATTTGTGAAATACCATCTTTGAACCAGACAACGTAGGCATTCAATCATTGATGCAACTGGAAGATCCCTAATCATCTTGATTGTGTTGTTAATAGATTCTGCGGTGTTTGAAGTCATTGTTGAGTATCTGCTTATAGTCCCATGGAGCCTGGTCCACTTTTCCAAATTGACCTCTTCCTCCAAATATGTCCTTATTCGAGGATCAATGGCATCAAGTTCAGCCATGTGTTTGTTGAATTGTTCAATATTGTATGATCTACATGCCCCTTTGTAAGCCTGTTTAAGTTCTTCTCCTCTCTTTTTGAATCTATTTTTTATATTTTTCAAGATATATGGTATGCAGCAGAACCATGCATGACATCCGAAAACACATAATTCACCCTTGATTATGGCTTCATATCTATCTCGAGACAATGCATTGCCCTTCCCTAACTCCACAAACAGTTCTCAAATTCATGAAAAACCATCTCCAAGATAATTCATTTTCGCTGTCAACCACTGCAAAAGCAATCGGAACAATGTTTCGGTTTGCATCTTGTGTGCTTGCTATCAGTAGTGTCCCCCCGTAAGTTGATTGTATGAATGTGCCATCGATTACAATAATTGGAAAGCAATGATGCCATGCTTGAATGAATGCTCCAATGGCAAAGAATAAATATTTGAAACGAACATTTGTTTCTAACTCAAGAGTTGTGACGGAACCTGTTCTGAAACATCAACATTATCAATAGAATTACAAGTAGTATAATGTTACAAAGTAACCAAGACAGGATTAGATAGTAACCAATATATTGTCATACACAAAGAATTAAGACAAAGATTAGACAAGAACCAAGACAAAGATTGGACAATATAATGTTATACAATAAACAAGACAACAAAGAGACAAGAACCAACAATTGCGAGTAGAGCGAGAACAATGTATTTAATGTTAAACAGTATCCAAGTCAACATTAGTCAGCAACCAAGTAACCAAACATTAGGCAGTAACCAAGACAGTAACCAATATAATGGGTTTGTGGGCAGTTAAATGCTAATTGTTGTAAGAATGTAGCCAATGTAGTTTACAAGTAACCATTAATATAAAAATATAAGTATAAGTATAATTAGATTAATGTAGTAACCAGTTCAGCACTAATGAGTATCTGTTAGATCCCAGAGGGCACAATAGATCTAGAAGGGGGGGGGTTGAATAGATTCTTTTCTTTCAAAATACTTTTCTGGTTTATGGTGTATTGTTCATATTAGATTATATGACAAACATAGAATCTTTTCAAGCACAATGGAATAAGTAAAAGATTCCCTCCTTCATCGATGATATATTCATAATCATACAAACATTGTTCGTTGGGTTAGTTTAGTTGTAGCGAGCTAAAAACATACATAGCGAGCTTATAGACATAATGTAAATGACATAATGTAAAAGACACAAGGGTTTTAAGTGGTTCGAGACTCAAGCTCCTAATCCACTCTTCCGCTTTCAACTGAAGGATTTCCACCAAGGAGCGGCAAGACTGCTCAATCTCTACGATTCCTTCAAGGCCAAGAACTTGGGACTTCAGCCACTAAGAACTCTTCAAGCCAAAGCCTTGGGACTCCTCTAGTTCCCTAGAACTCTTCAAGCCCAAAGAAGCTTGGAACTTCGCTTAGTCCCTCCGGACAAGGACCCTTTGGCCTCGCTTTGTTTAGTCCTCCCATACAGGGACCCTCAGAGCCACAGCTTCTTTTTGAGTTGTTGTTGTTGTTGTTGGAGTCGGTCTTTGTCTGCTAAGATGTCTTCATGCTCTCAACATCTTCTATCTTTAAGCGACTTGACTTGATCATCCTTGAAGAAGCGCTTGAGTGTTGCATGATGCTCAAATTTCTTAGGTTGCTTTCAACTACTCCGGATGACCCCTGATGAACCGCCTTGAAGATCATTCTCTTTGGTACTTGATGGTCTTATTATGAGAGAGGCTTCTAGGATGACTGTAAGCTCTTCCGCAAAAGTACCTGAAGCTTTCTCAAGCTTGACACCAAGATGGCTTTTGTGATCTCCCTTCGCTACTCGATGCCTTCCCATGATGGACTTACTAAGATGACCGTAAGCTCTTCTCTATTGTACTTTAGAGTCTTCCCATGATGGATATCCGGATGGCTTTGATGCTCTTCTTTCTCTCTCGTGCTTGAAACACTCTTCATGTAGTAGAACTCTCACTTCTACATAAGTAGAACTCACACTTCTACTTCTTGCTTGATCCGACTTTTGAGTGTTCTTGGTGGATCGTAGAGTGAGTCTCTGGACTCACTATTACTTGATTCGATCACCCACCTTCTCTCCAAAACTCAATCGCTTCCAAAGACCTTTTGATCTTTGAAGCTCTTCTTCATTTATACACCTTCCCAATCCTTCCGTTGGAAAGTAGGTCATTGGAAGCTATTCAAATGTCTTCACAGATCTCAAGTTGCTTGATGTAGACCGCTTGATGTGACATGACATACTTTTTTCCGATTCTCGCGCTCTACTTTTTCACCTACCCCGCCGATGTATCACTTTATCGTCTCCGGGCGTGTCGAAGACTTTATTTCTTCCGATTTCTTGATCGAGGTTGTCCTTTTGCATCGATGCTCTCAATAAGCACTTGTCCGAATTACCTTCGATTGAACCGCTGCCAATGCCTTAATCTTCGTGTATCCGAGCTCTCTGATTCTCGATGCACGTCTTCAGGGACTGATCGTAGTGTCTTGTTGATCCGATGGAGACAACACTACGATCTTGAAGAGTGTTGATTGGATCTTCAATGTAGAACACCTCTTCCTTGTATTGTGCAAAGGTTTCAATACTTCGCTTGCTTCGATCGTTCTCGAATCATCGATGGCCTAATTCCTTGCTTCGGTTCCTTTCAATATCAAGACACTTGATTTGTGGCGGCGTCCCAAATTTTTTTTCTCCCGTGATCTTCCGCCACTTATCATCAATGAACCCGACCTCGCACTTAATCACTTTAGCCTTGCTTTCTTGGTGTCGATCAAGATCTCTGGTTCACCTTCCATCGCTTCTTTCTTTGTCTAACAAACACTACGATCCCGGTTGCTTCCAAGATCGTTGTCTTCTGCTTTTCTTGATAACAACCGCATTAGTGACTTTTCCTTAGTCAATCGTCTTTGAAGTCTTCTTTGAATCATCTTGTGGAAGACTTCATCACGAACGGCTTTTCAACTCAATCTTGATCTTTGATTGGTTTGGTGCTTACTTCTTCCGCTACCTGCATGCCATTCGTTGAGTGCTCTCTCGGTTCCCTCTCGTGGATTACATCTTTGCAGTGCAAACCGAGGCTTCGTGCATCTTTGGATATTCAGGGAGTGCTCATTCGCTGAGAACCGTGATCCGCTTCTACGATTCGACTTAGCATTGTGAGTATTATTGTTGGAGTCGTAGTTACGACTCTGCGATTCACCTTTACACGGCTGTGCAGACACTACCATCCCGAAGATTAGATCTTGACACTCTACGATTTCGCGACTTCTACGATTCGATTGAACTACCGTGCGCAGACTCTACATTCCCGAGATGCTTCGAAAGTGCAGACACTACGATCTTGAAGATGCTTCGGCAGTGCAGACACTACAATCCCGAGATTAGATCTTGACACTCTACGACTTCTGCCTTGAGCTTGTTGTCTTCATCTGATCTTGTCCGACTACGATCTCTGCATTTGTTCAGTGGACTCTACGATCGCAGAGTGTGGTCTACGATTCTTGTCTTTGACTTTGGCATCGCTAGACTCTACGACTCGAAATAGTAGAGTGCATTTCATACTTAGCTTCCTAGTGATTGTCATTCTACTTTTATAGGCGTGTCTCTCACGATTGTAACACGACTTCCTCAGTACACTACGATCCCGAGGAGGCTCTTCTCGACACACTACGATCTTTCTTCGTTTCCCCTGGAAGTCTACGAACTCCGAGATGTCACTATCTTGCATACTCCTATTTTGCCTCGATAGCTCCCGAGTTGACTCTGACTCTCCTGGCAGACTACGACTTCTGGTGTAGTGCTCGACGATCATACAAGCCTATCTATTACATCATAAGATCAACCTAACAAGCTTGATCTTTCTATATTTATAGTCCTTATACATCATTTCTTTTTAAGGACTTTACAAAGTCAAGCTTTTGCTTTATGTAGGATCAACTCTAACATTTTGATCAATTCATTCTAAGTCCTTGTACATGTATTTCTATTATCTATCAAAGGACTTAACAACTTTTCTTCATGAAAACATACTTGCATATTCATTCATATATATATCATAATCAAATCATATATAAATAGGAATATCATTCACATGTTTATTCCCATAATCTCCCCTATTTGATTATGACAAAAACAATAAGTGCATATGCATGTTATGAATGAATCTTAGATAAATGAAGCAATTTGTATTTCTAAATAGCTTAATCATGAATGTCATTTATATTAATATGGCAATTATATATTCAGACATTCTAAATCCCGGATCCGTAACATACTATCGACTAGAGATATACTTCCTTGGCTCCATGATAGTTCCAGATGCTTGTTGATCACTACTCATCTGTCACGCTTTCTTGCTCCCCCCCTATGATGGCCTTCTATCTTTGCTTGATTCCCCTTCATCACCTTTCTCGATCCGCTCCCTTTCACCACGTGAACTTGGTATCATCATCTTCAGCTCCCCTCGATGATGATTCTCTATCTCACGCTTCTTTTTCTTCTTCTTTGACTTTTCTCCTTAACCTCTCTGCTTCTTCTTTTGGTGCCTCTTGCTCCTCTTCTTTCTTCGCCTCTCTTTCCCCCCTTTTTGTCATCAATCATTTGAGAGAGTCGCTCCATGTTGGACATAAGTCGCCCATCAGTAGAGGAGTTTGCACTTCAAACTTTAGCTCTTCTTTCATCCGGAAGTTCAAGTTACGCATGTGAGACGGATTATTTCAGATCGTCAATCTTGTCGGAGAGGGCTTCGATCCGCTTTGCATTGGCCTCCTGAACTTGTAGAGCTTCCGCCTTCGATCTTGGATGGCCTTCCGATAGATGTTATCTCTCTCGAGTTTGAGAGATACATCACCAAGATAACTTGAAGCTTGTCTTTGGAAAGAATCATCTCCTCGCTTTGCCTGCACACGTGTTTCTTCAAATGAGCATAGATATCTTCTTGCTTAAATCATCGAGCTCTTCAAGAGTTCCTCCCAAAGCGCTTTGATCCTCTTGATTGGTAGCTTCAAGATGGGCAATGAATTGGACTCTACAATTGTCATCTTTGGATGATTTTCAAAGGTGTGGATAATCCGAACAATTTTGGAGTACCAATCGCATGGAGGATGATGGAGTGTCTCATTAGCGTTGCTTGATCATAAGGAGACTTCGAGATTGATTTGAACATCATAAGCAAGTAGAGTGATCGGACTCTACGATCGCCTTCTTGGACATGGTTCTTCTTCCTTCAGAGTCCACCCTACGATCGTAGGGATGTAAGATTTCCAAGATGTTAATAGATCTTGAAGTGAAATTTGGTTTGTGATCGACTGGTGGCAAACTTCTTCACTCTTGAAAGTTCTCGAGCCACCAGCCCATGCTTGAAACCGCTTATAACACCAACTCAAGTAGCTTCCATCTTTTTCAAGAATGGCCTTTAGCCATGGCATCCACCGGAAGAACCATCTCATTAGCGGATCATCGTGGTTGTAGAGAATGGTTGTGCGGTCCATTTCCATGTTGTTCCAGCTTCTTGACCAAGTCAAAGGAGGTCATTCTTACTATTATGATCCGCTCACCTCCATGGTTTATCCATCCGCCGGGAGGAGTCTCCGAGGGTTCATTGGGAACTTCTACTACTATTCTCCCGATAAATCTTACAGTGAGAGAATGTGGGTGGAGTTCGAGTTTTTACGATTCCCGATCTTCGTAGTTGGAATCATTTCTCGCTTCTTCCTTCTCGTAACTGTAACCATTTAGATCAGCAGGAGGATCATCTTCATGTTGCATTTCATGTTCAGACTCTTCTTGATCATCTCCAACAGAGAATCCTTCTTGCTGAATTTCATTATCTGAACTTTCTTCATCAAGACTTTCCTTAGATACTTCGTCTTCACTGCTGGCTTCTTCTTCAGCGTCTTCTCCTGGGGATACAGATTCATCATCACTTAATTCAATGATGGCATTTGATTGGCCACTGTTCCTTTTGGAGGCAAACTGGGCTTACAGCCTGTAGCTCTTTCTTCTTTTTGGAGGTTCAACTATTGGAGAGACAGATTCTTCTTCTTCCTCAGTCTCTGACTCCACTTCCTTATCAGATAAACTTCTTTGATTATCAGCACTGGCAGGGGCAGATTCTTCTTCCTTTTCCTCATCACTTTCTGAGTCATCATGAAAGCTCTCTTGGATTGAGGGGACATGTTCTACGCCTTCTTCTTGGATAGCATTTTCCACCCATTCTCCTGGTTGGTTGGCGCCATTGCATTTGGGATGCACTTTGATCGAAATTTCTTTTTCTTCATCGAGTTGCTTCTCCGAGTATTGGTCATGGGGCTAGAGCAACTTTCCTTATCGCCAGATGTATTGATTTGAGAAGCTAAGGCCGGGTTTGTCCTCCACCTTAGCTTTCTTACCGACCGCCCTTGAAAGCAACTCCGCCACTTCTTCTTTTTTGTGGTCTCAGTAGTTTGGGCCTTTTCTTCTTTACTCTTATTCAAGGAGGAGACTCTCCTTGGTGGGGCTGGGCTTTCTTCACATCACCAAATTTTTTTCACCACTTTTGATTTCTTCCTACCGGTGGTGTGATTTCAAATTGCTTCAAAGTCACCGGACTCGAGCTCTCTCGCCTTTACTCTTTCCTCTTCTTTGCGGAGGCTCTACTATCGCTCCCAAATTGCCAACCTTTTGTTCTCCTTAGGTTCTTCTTCCAGCTTTTAAATAGTTGTGGAGACATCATCTTGTGCACATTCAGTGGCTTCTCCTCATCATACTTGATCTTTCCCCTAGCTTTTTCTTCAAAGATGATACTTAATGACCTTTCCATGATATACCTTGGTCAGGGCTTCTTCTCATTTTTCTACCCATTTGGAAATCTGATCAATCAAGATAGATCCAAAGTCGATTTGTTTCTTCAAAACTATCACAGACATGATTTTCAATCACCGGGTCGATCACCGTGTCATGTACAATTGTTCTTACATAAGATGACTTTTCAACTATTTCAAAGAAGGAACTCATATTGCTTCGTGGAACTCCTTCTTCTTCATGTCCTTGAAATTAGGGTTTCTTTGATACCCCATAATTTCCTTAGCCAATTCAAAGGTTGACATTATCAAGGTTCTTTAGGCCTTGGTTAGAAATCTTGGCATTGGTTTAGGTCGGAAGATTTTAACTTGAGAGACCGACCTTTAACCTTGGTAGTAAGGGTTTCCGAATTTATAGAGACGCTTGAGTAGAATTCTTTAACCAGTTGCGAGACTTTAGTATTTGCTTCAAGGCATTCTCGAAAATCCAAATTTTCTTTACAAGCTCGAGAATATCTCCGAACTTCTTTTCGATTTCTCAAACGATTTGGTTCCAAGTTGAATACCAAAGATCATTCGCCGCTTTTCCATTTTGAGTAGTTTGAAGAATGTGGGTATTAAATATAGAAAGGTTTATCTTGCGAGATGACCGTATCGTTTGGTAAGGCTCTGAGGTTAACTCGATTTTGCTCTTGAAAAAGCTTTCTGGGTTTTGAAAATGGGAGGAGAAAGGTTCGATATCATTTGGTAACTATCTGCAGATTTGAACTTGTCTTTATGGCAGTTCCTTCTAACTCTGCATGCTCAATGATGTGTCAATTATCCATTGGTTGCACGTTGCCCAGTAATGAGCTATAATTCCCACAACTTTTTAGTTATTAGAGGAGTGGACGTTTAATTGACGTGGCTTTGACCGTTGACCTTTTGATTCGTAGTGTAACATGATGAGATAGTTATAGACTCTACGATTTCATTTGTTTACTCAACGATCAATTTTTGAGAGATGTGGCAGTGTATGGCTTCGTCTTTCCTCCTTACTTCGATGCAGCATAGCTTAATCACTGATGTATTCGAACTTATCTCCTTAACTTGAATGTCTTAGCAGATGTCTCATTCTTCATGCTCCTTGTGAGCCGGGAGTACCTTTGGTAGAACTACGATCGCTGAGTTATCTTCTACGATCACCGCAGCTTGCAGACTACGATCGCTTAGTCCTTTTCAAACTCAACTCTACGATCGTTGACCGACTTGATTCTTCCGAGATGAACTAGATCAAGTATTCCTTCCGGATAAGGTAGCTCGGAAGGGCCAACCTCTTAGAGAGAGCTAAGGTCGTTTGTCCCCGAGGCGCTTTCCAGATGAAATACTATGTCGATTGGTTTGCAATGACATCTCATTAGACCTTTTCCGATGGGAAGATCTTCTATCATCTTTAAGTATCTCATTCTTTGTCAAATCGTGGTGTCCTTCTACTCTTACTCTACGATCATGTGTTTGATCGTAGGCACTTCACGATTATGGATTAGGTGGTCAAAGGGTTATCAAGTAGTTCGTTTTGAGACGATCCTACCGACTATGGATCTTCATTTGGTTCATCGCCCACAAGGTTTTGGGACTTCAGAATGGTACATCTCTTCCAGGTTAATGATGTAGTTATTCCTTAACAGATCATTGCTCCCCCATTGTTGATGTCGTCATTTCAGATAGATGTGATTCCTTCTTCATGTTCATTTGAGGGTCACCAAAGACTTCTACTTCGACCGAATCATCATCTTTGCTTAGTCTTTCTTGTATCGTAAAGATGAGTATTTTCAGGATTGATCATTCTATGATCATTTGACAGCACAATGAACGTAGTCTTCTTTGACAGTCCTTAGCTTTGAGAAGTTCTGCTTCGTAGAGAACTCCTTTTGTCTCAAGCTCAAAGATCTTCTATTGTGAGCTTCCTCGAGGATCCTTTCCATAAAGCGTATCTCTCTCTGACATGGGCACATAGAATCCTCTTTTATCTTCTGCCACGCATGGCATGCTCCCATATACTGATTTGCGTTCCCCATGAGCTCCATTCAGTTAGCTCGGAGGGTCTTCAAGGACGTGCTTGGACATATATGAACTTTATCGACTTTTCTCTCGAATAGTCCTTAGCCTTCCTTGGTTGAATCCTTTTGAATGAAGTCTTCGCTTGGCATTCCTTAGTGTGGTCGATCGACCAAGTACTGCAGTTCAAGTAATTTCTACTTTTGGTCCCCATTGTTGAATGGGTCCTCGCTAGGTTAGTTTTCTAAACCCCTATTCCTCTTATCTAGATAATCATCATGTTTATCACTCAATGCATATTCATGCATGCAACTATCTTGGGATAATACATTTTAGATGCACGACGGTGAATGTGTGTAGGATTTGACAATTAATGACGACTTTTTTTATCTATGATGATTTCATCATTTATCGGGTTATGTTCACAATGTTTAAGTGTTCACATAGTGTGAATCAACTCTGCGATTTATGAGTATCTAGTTGATTTATGGATGTGATCGGCTTACAAATCAACAAGATCCTCTTGTAGAATCGATCATTCTCTCGTGTGTTGTTAAACACTTAGAACATAGGATTGTATACACATACTAAAGACAACAACAATGATTACTTAACATAAGATTCATTTGGTCTCGTGATACTCTTTGTGATCCATTTCGATTTTCTTCAAGATGTTATCTTCACCTTTAAAACTTGGTTAAAGAGAAAGTTTGTAGACATTTGAATTTTCCATCTTTAGACTACTTTCTCTATTCACCTTTTTAGGAAGATTATGACTTGTTGATGTATCACCGCCATAGTTCATAAGATGGTGCAACTATGATATATGCATTAATGATGGTGAGGAACTGTACCTTTTTACCTGCCGCTTAAACAAATCATTTACTTTAGATACACCGAGTTCGTATTGATGTGCATAGCTTTTACTTTTGCCCTTTTCACCTTTTAATGCTCTTGCTCGGCTTTTCATCAATCAATGGGGTCTTGAAGATGTAGATCAAGAGAATCGTGGCATTAAGATCTTTGACATCTTTGAGTTTTCGTGAGAAAGACTTTCGGTTGTTGGTTGGTCACTCATAAGATTGAGAGGATCTTCTATCTCCACTGATCAAGATTTCTTCGTGACGCGTTGACCTCTTCATCTTTCGGTGATCGATGAATGCTTTACTCCTTGTTATCGATGTCTCTTGCTTCTTTTCTCTCTCGTCGATCTTCAGACTACAAGATTAATCGCAGTTAGGATTGGTCTTGTTGATATAACAATCGAGGATATGAACCAATCGAAAAGCCTTTTCTGTGTATACACATTTTTACCTATACACAATATTTCCAACGTGTGAGCTCTTCTTCAAGATATAATAAAGTTACTTACTACTAAACTAAGTTTAGAACAATGTTGGTGCCTTGGATCGCACTCAAAGCGATTAGCTTTAGAATACACATGATTGAACCTCGCTTCCCGATACCAATTGTTAGATCCCGAGAAGGCACAATAGATCTGTAAGGGGGTTGAATAGATTCTTTTCTTTCAAAATACTTTTCCGGTTTATGGTGTATTGTTCATATTAGATTATACGACAAACATAGAATCTTTTCAAGCATCAATGGAATAAGTAAAAGATTCCCTCCTTCATTGATATATTCATAATCATACAAACATTGTTACGTTGGGTTAGTTTAGTTGTAAGAAGTTAAAACATACATAGCAGCTTATAGCAGCTTATATGACATAATGTAAATGACATAATGTAAAAGACATAAGAGGTTTTAAGTGGTTCGTAGACTCAAGCTCCTAATCCACTCTTTCCGCTTTCAACTAGCAGGATTTCCCAAGGAAGGCGGCAAGACCTCAATCTCTACGATTCCTTCAAGTGCCGCCAGCCTTGGGACTTCATTCACTAAGAACTCTTCAAGGCCAGCAAACTTGGGACTCCTCTAGTTCCCTAGGAACTCTTCAAGCCCAAAGAAGCTTGGAACTTCGCTTAGTCCTCTCTCGGACAAGGACCCTTTTGCCCTCGCTTTGTTTAGTCCTCCTGACAAGGACCCTCGTGCTCCTCGCTTCTTTTTGAGTTGTTGTTGTTGTTGTTGGAGTTTGGTCTTTGAAATCGCTAAGATGTCTTCATGCTCAACATCTTCTATCTTTAGCGACTTTCACTTGATCATCCTTGAAGAAGCGCTTGAGTGTTGCATGATGCTCAAATTTCTTGTTGCTCAACTACTCCGGATGACCCCTCGATGAACCGCCAAGACCATTCTCCTTGGTACTTGATGGCTGCACATGAAAGGCTATTAGGATGACTGTAAGCTCTTCCTCAAGAAGTACCTAGAAGCTTTCTCAAGCTTGACACCAAGATGGCTTTTATGATCTCCCTTCTTGCTACTCGATGCCTTCCCACGATGGACTTCTTCTAAGATGACCGTAAGCTCTTCTCTATTGTACTTAGAGTCTTCCCATGATGGACATCCAGATGGCCCGATGCTCTTCTTTCTCTCTCAGTTCGTAACACTCTTCATGTAGTAGAACTCTCACTTCTACATAGTAGAACTCACACTTCTACTTCTTGCTTGATCCGACTTTTGAGTGCTTCTTGGTGGATCGTAGAGTGAGTCTCGGACTCACTATTACTTGATTCGATCACCCACCTTCTCTCCAAAACTCAATCGCTCCAAAGAACCTTTGATCTTTGAAGCTCTTCTTCATTTATACACCTTCCCAATCCTTCCGTTGGAAAGTAGCCGTTGAAGCTATTCAAATGTCTTCTTCACAGATCTCAAGTTGCTTGATGTAGACCGCTTGATGTGACATGACATACTTTTTCCGATTCTCGTCTCTTCACTTTTTCACCTACCCTCGTCGATGTATCACTTTTTCGTCTCCAAGTGTGTCAAGACTTTATTTCTTCTAATTTCTTGATCGAGAGGTTGTCCTTTTTGATCGATGCTCTCTCAATAAGCACTTGTCCGAATTACCCTTCAGATTGAACCGCTGCAATGCCTTAATCTTCGTGTATCCGAGCTCTACGATTCTCGATGCACGCTCAGGACTCGATCGTAGTGTCTTGTTGACCGTGGAGACAACACTACGATCTTGAAGAGTGTTAATTGGATCTTCAATGTAGAACACCTCTTCCTCAGATTATTGTAAAGGCTTCAATACTTCGCTTTGCTTCGATCGTTCTCGATAATCGATGGCCTAATTCCTTGCTCCGTTCCTTCAATATCAAGACACTTCAGATTTGTGGCGCTATCCAAATTTTTTTCTCCCGGTGATCTTCCGCCACTTATCATCAATGAACCGACCGCACTTAATCACTTTAGCTCGCTTCTTCGTGGTCGACCAAAGATCTCTGGCTCACCTTCCATCGCTTCTTTCTTTGTCCGACAAACACTACGATCCCGGTTGCTTCCAAGATCGTTGTCTTCTGCTTTTGATATAAGAATCGCATTAGTGACTTTTCCTTAGTCAATTCTCAAGTCTTCTTTGAATCATCTTGTGGAAGACTTCATCACGAATCTACTTTCAAACTCAATCTTGATTCTCGATTGGTTTGGTGCTTACTTCTTCCGTTAGCACCGCATGCCATTCGTTGAGTGCTCTTCGGTTCCCTTCGTGGATTACATCTTTGCAGCACCAACCAGAGGCTTCATGCCTTTGGATATTCTCGGGAGTGCTCATTCGCTGAGAACCGTGATTCCGCCTTCTACGATTCTCGACTTAGCATTGTGAGCATTATCGTTGAGTCGTAGTTCTCGCGACTCTGCGATTCAACTTTCTACCGTGGCAGACACTACCATCCCAAGATCGATTCTTGACACTCTACGATTTCAGACTCTCACGATTCACCTTTCTACCGCAAGGACTCTACGCTCCCCGAGATGTTTTAAGGTGCAAACACTACGATCTTGAAGATGCTTCTAAGCAGTCACGTACACTACGCTCTTGAAGATGCTTCCTAAGTCAGGCAGACACTACAAATCCCAAGATCGAGATCTTGACACTCTACGACTTCTGCCTTGAGCTTGTTGTCTTCATCTGATCTTGTCCGACTACGATCTCTGCATTTGTTCAGTGGACTCTACGATCGCAGAGTGTGGTCTACGATCCTTATCTTTGACTTTGGCATCGCTAGACTTTCTACGACTTTGAGCGTAGAGTGCATTTCATACTTAGCTTTCTAAGTAGATTGTCGTTTCTACTTTATAAAGCAGCATCGTCTCTACGATTCGTAACACGACTTCCTCAAGACACTACGATCCCCCGAGGAGGCTCTTCTCGACACACTTCACGATCCTTCTTCGCTTCCCGAAGTCTACGAACTCCGAGATCTCACTATCTTCAGATATTCTATTCTCGCCTCGATAGTTCTCCGAGTTAACTCTGACTCTCCCGCGCATAAACGACTTCGTGCAAAAGGTTTCGACGATCGATGCTTCTATCTATTACATCATAAGATCAACCTAACAAGCTTGATCTTTCTATATTTATAGTCCTTGTACATCATTTCTTTTAAGGACTTTACAAAGTCATTTTGCTTATGTAGGATCAACTCTAACATTTTGATCAATTCATTCTAAGTCCTTGTACATATATTTCTATTATCTATCAAAGGACTTAATACTTTTCTTCATGCAAACATACTTGCATATTCATTCATATATATATCATAATCAAATCATATATAAATAGAATATCATTCACATGTTTATTCCTGATAAAGATCCATTATATTTTTACATAGTATCCAAACAAAGATTATTCAAGAACTAATATAATGTTAAATAAAGAACTAACTCAAAGATTAGTCAAGAAATATATACATATAATTGTTCAAGAACTATATGTAATCATAGGAATTTGTAGAACTATATGTAAATATATACATATATTTTTAAAACCGATACACCTCAATCTTAGACAAAGAACTAATACAATGTAGTCAATTAGTAACCTCAAATATAAAAGAATATAAATTTATAATCTTACACAAGAATCAAATTCAAGACTATCGAGTATCCGTTATAGTTTTACATAGTTACCAAGTCAAGATTAGTTAGTAACCAATATAATGTTAAACAAAGATCAAAGTCAACATTAACAAGAATCAAGTCATCATTTTCATTAACTAAGTCAAGATTGTTCAAGAATATTATGCACTAACCATTATAATTTTACACAACAACCAACTCAAAGAATATGTAGTAAACTACAATAAAGTTACACAAGAATCGAATCATCATGAATCAAGAATCAATATATTGTTATATAGTAACCTGTAGGAAGCATTAGACAAGAATTAATAAATCATTAGATAGTATAATGTTACAAAAGTAACCAAGACAAAGATTAAATAAGAACTCAACATATTGTCATACAATAACCAAGACAACATTAGACAATATAATGTTACAAAGTAACCAAAGACAACATTAGACAATAACCAACATATTGTTACACAAAGAACTAAGATAAAGATTGACACTTTAACCAAGACAAAGATTTAACAATATAATGTTATACAAAGAATTAAGACAACAAAGAGACAAGAACTAACAAATTCAAAAGAGACAAGAACCAATGTTTTTGATGAGTAACCATTAATATAAAAAAATCAAGAGAACTCGCTTTAAAATTATAAATTAATCAAATAAACATTATTTAGCAAACAAATACACAATATATAATAAAACAATTTATATGTATTTAGTAACCATAATCTAAAACATATAAAATGAATCAACCAAACGCTATAGAAATTTGTAGTAACCATTTTAAGTGTGAAAAACTTAAGAAAGGTAATCAATATATGAATACCATAGTAACCATAGGTAACTATATGCATACGAACTTTAAACTCACATACTTCAGTGTTAAGAATTGTATCGAAGTTGCTGTGATTGTTTTTGGTTACTGAACTTGAAGTTGATGATGATTTTGTATGCCATTTCGTCTTCTCCGATCTTAGATGTTTGTCGCGATCTCAGAGGTTAGTCGAAAGGCAAACGTCGACAGAAGATTTGGCTTTCTCCGATATCAAAATTGCATGTTGTGTTCGATTGCTTAAATTTAGGAGCGGTTAGTGTTAGATAGGACAGTCGGTAACCGACGTGTGCGTGATGTTAGCAACTTTATTATTGTGGTGTTTTGTTTTTATAATTATGTTGTGTGTGTTTTATTTTTATAATTATTTTTTATTTGTTGTATATTAGTGTTAAGGACCCAAGATTTAAATACAATTAACGGTCCAATATGTGAAATAAGGCTTATCTAAATGCATATTAAGATCCATGACTGCTTTCTTTATTTCAAATGTAGGATGATAATATATACTCCATAATTTATATAACTCCATTTTGTAACCATATGTATAATAGATATGTATAAAGAAGCCCTCGTTCAAATTTGGGCCGAATCAAGAGCCTATCCCATAAAAATTTAGAATAAAATAAATTTTATAATTAATATTAAAATATTTTATTCTATACCCCAAAAAATAAAATTCATAAATTTGGAAGGAACAAGAATAGTTCATTTTATTCAATGGAACAACCAAACATAATTTTTTTTCATTCTATAAGAATGAATCATTTTATTCCTATCTTCATTTCTCCAATCTAAACGTAGCCTAATAATTTTTATTATATATTGTGTAATTATTATAATAATTATATTAACTAAAACTAAATAAAATTATATTAATTTAAAATTTAATTTATAATCGTTTGATTTGAAAAATTAGATTGTATCTTTCATTTTAAATCCGAGGGAATAGCTGGTATAATCGTATAGATTAGTGTTGATGGTCGACCCTCTTCAAGTAAACGTGTACTGAAAAAAAAAACAGAGTATCACGTGATTAAAAAAGAAAGTTTTCTTCCTACGTTGTCAAACAATTGGCCATTAAAAGTCTAATTAATAGTAATACGTATTTATACAATATTAGCATAACGTTAGGCGGATATAAAGATTGAATATAAATATATTTAAATTTTATTTATTTATATTTATATGAAAATAAAAATATAAATAAATAAAATTTAAATACATTCATATTTAATTTTTATGTTCACGTAGACCAGCTATTTCACCGTTTACATTTCACGCAACAGTTTAAGAAGACAACATGAGGCTGGGCCCACTATAACAGACAATAAAAACAACAATGCAACTATTATTTGTGGATCCTACAAATATGCATGTATGTGTATGTGAGTATTATATAATACTTTTTTATGTGATAATAATATTATTTAAAAAGAAAGTGGTTAATTATGTATGGTATATAAAACATAATTATTGATAATATCAGACATGTATGTACCTATAATTTTATTATAGTGATAAAATGAAATAACTTGAAAACTTAAAAGGACATAATTAAAAAAAGTTAATACTTTAAAGTCAAAAGTAAAATTTATAGAATCATGAGGGACAATTTTACAATTAACTCTAAAAATATTCAATCTCTCACCTAAAATTTGACTTTAATTTCAAATACATTTACATTTACATTTACATTTACATCTGCTCCCCTAATTAACAGTACACGAGAATCGGATCACCGTATCTTTTTCTATAAATACCACTCTCTCCCCCTCATCTTTAGCCATTTTAGGCTTCATCAGACTAGGGCCTGGCTGTTTGGAGAGAGAGTTAAAGGGTTGAAGAGAGAGAAAGTAGTGGGTCTCTTCTGGTGAGTCTTTTTGATCTTTCTCCTTCTCTTTCAAAGTTGAGATTTTATTTATATATTTAGTTCTGGGGAATTTTTGAACTCTGTAACTATTTAGAATCTTGTATGTATTAATCTGTTTATGGTATTTTATTATTTATTTGAATGATACTGTATGGTGTTAGCCAAGACATTTGACTTTGAATCATGTAATAGACTTTACCATTTTGACCTTCTAGGGTTTTTAGTTTTGAGTATATCTTGATGATTTTTGTTGTTGTTTGATTAGATTTGTGCAATATAGCGAGCTGATCTGTTTAATATGGTGTAATTAACGTTTTTACCCCTATGATTCTATTTATGATGCTATCTAGGATGTATTAAATATTAATAAGGTAGTAGTTCTTAGTTGGTTATGGAAATATAAGAATTACATTGTTTAGAGGCCAAGTTTGTAAGTTGATTTGCATGTGTGCCGGAATTGTGAATGACTAACCGAAATTTATATTGCAATGATTAACCTTGGGTGCACTTCTACACTAATGAAGCACTTCCACTAATGAAATTATCTTATCATGGCATGATCTAAGTTATGTGTAGAGAGAGACCATTAGTTTTTACATTATGTCACTATTTTAGGTTTCAAACCTAAGAAAGAGAATTATTGTTCTAATTTAACAAGGGGTCTATGGCCAAATGAGCAAAAGTACTTTCAGGCACGTCATTATTATGCTTAGAGCTGCATGTCGATCCCATCCAAATTGACAGTTTCTCGTGTCCTGCAGAAGTTTGGGGATAGTCATTAGGAGCGTGAAATCTTCATTAAGACTTTGAAGCTTGCTGATATGGAGGTATATGGAAAATCTATGGTTGTGGTGCCTACAAATGTTATTTATCTGTCGAATATTCTGGGCCAAGATGGGCCAAACTCTGTTCATAAGTGCGATTGGAAATGTGAAAATGAACATGTGTGTGGAAACATGTATCGCTGCATATTAACAGGACTGACTCACATTTGTGACAAAAACTGTAACCAGAGAATTCTGTATGATAACCATAGCTCCCTTTGCAGAGTGAGCAGGCAGGTTTTCCCTCTAACACCGGCTGAGGAACAGGCTGTTAAAGGTGTGCGTAGGAAGCTTGATGCTGAGAGTTCCCCCTCTAATAGTTGCACTTTTAAGCGTAAAAGAAGTGCACAATTCCATCCCTCTCCTTTTGAGAGATCCTTCTCTGCTGTTGGTCCAATCTGCAGTCAAATTGGAGATGGCATGGACATGAGCTAAACATTATAACGTTAATTGCCAAACTCTTATGCTCTTTTCTTTTTATTTATTTTTTTCTTTGTGAATCTTTCTCGTTCGGGAAAGTATGGATATTTGAGCTTAATTTGGGTAATTAAGAGGCGGATGTGATCGTCCTGCCCATCTGTAGGAACAACTTATATTTTGAATCGCGGATGTACTTTTTCGCTTCGAATAGCCTAACTATCCATAGGAGTTTGACAATTCTATATTAATATTAATTCTATTCTGAATGAGTTGCATTCAAGCTGCTCCAAAATCTGAACTATGATAATTGCAGGGGGGGCTTTAGGCAACTTGACAAACTACAGGGTTCTTTGTTTTGTCAATTTTGTTGAACCCACTGCATTTGGTAACTGTTTTGACACTAGTTCATTATTCTAGATGTGATGTTATTAATTTGTTCACTCATTAAATTACTATATCACCATGTTGATGACTTTTATAACTTGATAAGTGCTGGAATATTTTATATTTTTCATTGTTGGCTCATAATTTATAGTTTTTATCCAAGTTCATGTTATTATCTTGTCTGACTTGCCCTACTCTTTTTCAGGTTTAAGAAGGACAATTCAGTTCATCTCCTGTTTTTTGTTTGAACTTTAATTTTTATTTTCATTTTATTTTTTTCTCATCTTGCTGCACTAATTTATGGGTCCTGAGATTAATCTTATTTTGCAGGGGGTGAAGTATATGCCACTCAGGAGAGTTCAATATAGTTTATTGCATTAAGAATAGACATTAGTCTGAAATCTTATTGTGGAATGTGGATGCAAGTATTTTCTGACAATTTTGTTCTTTTTTTGCAGGAGAATATTTGGATTTTCCTTGTTTTGCTGTGCGGAGCAGGGTACCCACCTTAATGATTCTGAAAAATGGGGAAATTGCAAAAATTGCATATATATCAGTAAGGGCGATTTCAAATCATATATTTCGTGCCCGTTGAGAAATGGGAACTCATAATGGCACAAACAGTTCTTGAGGCCCTCTTTATGTCAACGGACATGTTTTAGATCCTGTCTTTAGATGGATACTGGCCAGAGTCCTGGTTATTGCTGGGTAAGCAACTTACGTTACCAACCCAAGAGCAGAAGCAGGTGCATGCAGCAACCAAGGAAGCAGCAGTTGATGGGTTCAGCTGCTGTACCTACTCTAATGGAACAATACTTGGTGATTCTGCCAAAGCAAGAACCCTTGTTACCTCTGATCCAAATCTCTCTAAAGGAAAACATAGTTAATAATTAGGTTCCACTTTCAAGTAGATCCAGTTCCTAGCCTCTTGATGTTAAACAACTTTGAATAGCAATAAAACTACAAGAATCTGCTCGACTTTGTTATCTTTATCCAGATGGTTGGCTGCTTTGTGCTGTAATTTGGCTCAAATCTGTTTATGCAGGTCATTTGTATGGTTCAAACTATAGTTGAAAAGTTGCTTTTTTCAGCTTTTGTTTACGGTTAGCCGGTAAGCAGATAGGGTCTTTTATCTGTGTAAACCCAATGAGCATAATTATTTATGTAAAGCTTATTCTTCTGAAAGGTTTTCTGCTTTAGGTGGAACTAATTGATACTGCACACTGTTTTGTTAGGATCTATTTGTAAATATTCTGGATTGTTCAATTATTTAGTGCAATTTGTTTGCACTCATTGTGTGTTTTATATCCATATAATGTTATTTCTGGACTTTCTTATCAAAGGCATCCATCTAATCCTGAAATGAATGTTTTGGTGATGAATGTTGCAAAATGTAAGCATCAACTGAAATTTCCTCCTGGCTGGAGAAAGAGGTGATTGAAAAGCCTATAAATCATCATCTTTTTTTTTTTATATAGATGTTGCTATTTCTTTGTATGCTCTGTATAAAGCTCCTTCCACCTCTTAGCATTGAGATTGAATTTGTAGCGCTGAGATTGAATTAGGTGTTGACTTGCTTATTATGGAATTTGTTCTAGTTGAAGTTAGGTGTGACTTTTTTAGATTTCTTGTTTAGTTATATTTTATTTTAGAGATTTTTCCTTTTATTGAGGACACATTTTAGGAATTAATTGATGAAAATAGTTGGAACTTATGTATCAAGCAGATTTGTTGTTTAAGATTCTAGATATGATTATTGTTAAAAGGTAATGAAGTTGTTGGCTTTTAACAACTCTCAATCCAGAAAACCACCCAATAAATAAAATATTCCACAAAATCTTTGTTTTGTATTTTGTAAGTGAGTGATGGATGTTGTGAGAAGAAAAGAATATCTTAATCTTGAAACCAACTATCTTGGAGTTGTCTTTTATTGTTGTCAGTTTTAAAATGTAGCTTTGGAATCCTTGTTATATGACAAGACATGATTTAGATCTAAAAAATTTAGTTGATACATATGTTGGTAGGAGCTACCTAATGATTCTCTCACTACTTGTCTATGCTTAGCTTGCCTTTATTAGACATCCTCCATGAACTGCCAAAGAAAGGAATTGCTTCCAAGTGAATCTATCCCCAGTCTCGTATTAAACAAATTTATAGCCGAAAGTCTGATCTTGCGGCTGATTCATTTAAAAAGGCTACATAAATATATATATATATATATATATGCAAATTTATGTATATACTTTTTAAGAGTGTTAGTGTTAACTTTTGTTTACAATTTTATCAATTCTCGCAAAATTCAGCAAAAATCTTTCGCAATCTTTATTTCAATCTCACAATATATAAATATACGAAGATAGGCCATCCCGTGTGAGGAAATCCCCTCGAGGCTTGAGTAATAGGACATAAACCACTTTGTCTTAATAATATGCTGATCATAACATCCCAAAAGCTCACCACCAGTTTATTTCTGATCATTTCTTTATTCTTTTGTTATGGAGCCTGCACATTTACCATAACTAACTACTGTCCATACACAATATGGCCCAGTGCACTAGCCGGTGCAGGAACACCTCAACTTCCGATGACAGGAATTGAACTGGCCACAGGCCAAAGCGTCCGCATCCCAAGTGCACCGGGATGGTCGGGTCGAATTTGGGCAAGAACAGGTTGCATATTTGATGCATCAGGTGCTGGTAAATGTCAAACAGGGGACTGCGGAGGGAGGCTGGAATGTGGGGGTATTGGCGCCGCTCCACCTGTCTCGCTGTTCGAGATAACCCTCGGCCAAGGAAATGAGACTGATTTTTACGACGTCAGTTTTGTTGATGGTTACAATTTGCCGCTCATTGCCGCACCTCGCAGCATCTATGGTGGATGTAATGCCACAGGATGTGCTACAGATATCAACATTGGTAAGATTTTAAAAACAATTACAATACATAAGATGTGATGTACTATAATATATATCCCACCAACAATTTTGTTCATGGAAACAATACATATTGCATGTATTTATGTATCGATTTTTATTAGTTAACCAATATAGTGGGCCACGTTAGATATCGATGTATTTTGCAAATAATTCGGCAGAAAACTTTTCTTTTTGGGGGGACAGATTGACCAAAAAAAATTGAAAATTGAACAGGTTGTCCTAAAGAACTGCAGGTGGCCGGTGAAGATGGTGGAGAGGCAAGGAGTGTGGTTTGCATGCAGGAGTGCCTGTGAGGCATTTGGACTTGACCAATACTGCTGCAGTGGGGAGTTTGCAAACCCAACAACTTGTCAGCCATCTTTCTATTCAACCATCTTTAAGAGAGCTTGCCCAAGGGCGTATAGTTATGCATTTGATGATGGCACCAGCATTTTCACATGCAAGGCCTATGAATATTCCATCATATTTTGCCCCAACATCAACGGGTAAAAAACTCTTCCTTTTCTCGTATTTCTTCTTTTCCGCAGCAAAAATGGATTGTTTTATAGTTTTCTGAAAATAAAACAAGTGGATTGGTATTGCAGGATGAAGGTATCAAACGGTACATCACTAGCGCCGCCAATACAAAAGAGCAGCAATAAAGACTTCTCTGGCCTGCAGATTTCGTCCTCAAACATCCTCGTACCAGTTCCTCTATTAGTCCTCCTCGTCTTTGCTATGGCATTGTAGATATCATTATCTGCAATAAAGTTCTCAGTTGAATTCAACTAGTACAATATATTTAGAGAAATAAAAATTGGGACTGGATCCCTTGGAAGAGTGGCTCTAGTAATTTTTTGTATACAAACTTTTCTTCTATTTTCAGGAAGAATAGGAAAAGTATAATAATAGCTCTTGCTCTACACCACAATACAAACTATGAAATTGTTATCAGCAGGTACAAGTTGATGGCATAAAGATACAAATGAAGAAACTTGATATACACTCATCAATCATTTCTTTGCCTTGGTTTTCTTTGTGACTTGAGTTTTCTTTTTTACTTTCTTTGGAGCCTTTACTCCTGCAGATTTACTCTTTTTGCGTCCTGGAGCCTGAATCCAAAACTCATTAATTAACAGACATGGTCTATGAAAGAGCATCCGTGAGTCACAAAAAATATGCAATTCAAGATAAAAATTTACTTGACTTACAGATTTTTTCTCAGCTTTCCCTTTGCCTTTTCCTTTGTGTTGTTCCTCAACACCCTCATTTTGGTCATTTTGATTGGTAGTTGCTTTAGGCAAATTGTCAGACTCATCTTCTGAATCAAATGAGAACCCGTCCAGTGTTCCTACTCATGAGAATGACAGAATGCAAGTATAAGTAGACATGTCTATATAGATAACTGAACTTCCTAAAGTGCAACATATGTACCACATTAGAAAACTCAAAAGAAATCCCTACCTTCGACCATGGTTTCAGCATCATAAACATTAGACTGTGGTTTCAGCTGAATAAAGTCATTCATGATTGCCTCTATCTATCAGGAAAAATACCACCAATAGAATGACTAGAGTCAATATTAACTTAAATCACATGTTCCTGTCCATAAATTAGAAATAATTGTGAAGCAATATCATCTAGGAAAAGGGTGAGAAAGTATATAAAGTAGGGAAAAGAAAGGGAAAGCCGAAGTTAAAAACGAAGAACAAACAAGTAGACATTAGGTACTAACCTTTGCTTCTGACTGACCAAAGCTAACCTGAATGAGAAGAGAACTATGTGAACCCACAGCAACTGAATACAGAAATTACAAGCTAGTTGACTATGCAATTAAACATATACATATGTATGTTTGTGGGGGGAGAGAGAGATTAATGTTTTCAATAGACATTTGAGATAAAACATGGCTCGAGGATACAAAGTTTTAGCATGAAAATTTGAAGGACAATAACGTTATAACGAGAATGTCCGGGAAGGGACAATGGTGGTCTTGTATATAGTTCCTGAAACACGCACCAAATTAAAGAAATTAAATATGACATTCGTAAAAATAGCCAGGCAAATGAGACATCAAATTCAAGTTTCAACTGGACAACCACCCACCCATTGGTGTCAAAAAAAAATTCTTTTCGAGATCAAGAAAAAATACAAAATAAAAGTACTGATAGAAAACTAAGCATATCAATAAATTTCAGCAGAATATATAAATTCGGATGTACTAAAATTCCTCAATAGCACATATATCCATATAATTGGTCAATAGATGCAATGGTGAGAAGAATAGTCTTGTATCAAGAAAGCAGAAATAAGAAGAGGGAGAATTAGGGCACAAATTACTTGGAAGAAAGTTATACAACTGAGGACACGGATTGTGACAAGAGTGAGCAAATGAATGTAATCCGCATATCAGAGGGGTGTTTCACCTTTTTGTTGTGCTTTATGTTTCTCTCTTTAATATTCTTTTTTTCTTTGGCTCATTTTAACATTATATATATATATGTATGTCTATAGTTTCTGTATGAGGGTGCATTTTATTTTATTTATCTCATTCTTCTCTATTCTTTTATTTAAGAATATTTATCTTTTTTCCTTTCAAATATAATTTAGTTTTATCTTTTTAGTATGTTTTGTTTATTGACTTTCTAATTTTACGCTTATAATCGAGATTTATTTTCAGCCTTCACCACCAACTAGTTTGTGGGATAAAAGGCGTTGTTGAGCTAAGATGACCTCATCATACCCACTTTGTTGCAAGAATAACCCTCTTTATCAGCCATGTGAAAGAATTGATCTCTGGCTATAACAGATTATTAAAAATGCAGATTAAATTAAGTAATTGAGTGCACATTATTAACCCAAGAACTCCATGCGCACTATTAAAAAAGTAAGGCTTGCCTTTCAAATCTAAGAACATGTCATGATTTCCTGATGAGTTATCTGAAATAACTACACGCCCAACAGCACCCACATCACCACTCAAATCTATTGATTCACCTTCACACTCCACAAGTGCCTGCGAAATACAGTAAACTGTTACTAACACAAGGCCCAATGCAAAGGCAATAGAACCATGGTAAATTTATTAGAATAAAAGAATAGTACAGAAGCAGCAATCAATATAAAGCAAAACTAAAACTACACGATTAGTTGGACAATTATCCAGAATATTGATAAATCTATGTAACTACTCCCTCCATCCCATTATATCTGACGTTCTAGAGTATTTTTTTCATCCCAAAATATTTGACGTTCTACAAAACCAAGGCTATTTTGCCTATTTGTTTTCCTATTCTGCCCTTCCTTCTCCACCACCATTAATGACTATCACCACCAGTCCAAACTCCAAAGAGAGATGGAGGACCCACTTTCTATCTCCAAACCCTAAACCCCCTTTCTCTCTCCTCTTCCTCTTCACCTTCAGATTGAGTCCTCACGGATCTATACCATATAAATGAATGAAAACTTGAGCTATCTATCTATACCATATATACACAGTTTCAATGGATATATTTTCTCATATCCCTTTCTCTCCTCTCTTCGATTGGGAAAATTGATCCATATAAACAAATAAACTAGAGGTTTAAGGAGAGAAAAAGAGAATGACAGAGTTGCCATTGGAGGTCGCCGAGGTGGGAGAAGCGAGACGGTCGACTCCATGGTCGATTTACGAGCCTTCGAGCGAGAGTCGCTTGATTTGGTAGCGGCCAAGCCGGCGAGAGGGTGAAGAAAGCAGGAAGCGGTGACGCGGTGGATCAGATTGGAGAAATTGGAGACTTTGTTAATTGCCATTTTCTTGATTCCTGTGTTAAATAAATTCCCTTTGCACCCTCAAAGTATTAATTAAGGGTAAAATAGTAAAACTGCATTTATTCTTAATTTATGTGAAAATGTCTAGAACGTCAGATATAATGGGATGGAGGGAGTATTTAGCAGGGACAGAACAAGTAAAGAAACAGTGATCTACAATTCCAGAATAATATTTTCTCACGTCCCCACAATATATCATATCCCTCTCACCCTTGGAGAGACTGAGAGGCGAGGAACGTAAGGCCACATAGTATAACTTTATAAAATGTATTCGAATATACTCATCCTCCATTGTGAATTGCAAACAATAAAATGTTAAGATAAGGATAACGACTAATCATAATACATTGATCTATATATTGGCTGCATCTACCTTTGAACGTTGGACTTTTTCAGAGAGCACCAAGGGCAACCTTGAAGAGGAGACCTGAAATTCATATATAGAAAGGATTCACAAATTCAATAGGTATAATAGTAATCTTTTAACAGCTACTAAAGCTCCTCACATAAGGTCCATCAGGCTTTGCAGATATTTCTTCCTCTGGAACCTCCATGTCACCATCATTTCCTATATCATATCAGAAAGACAAACATAATATAAAATGCTTAAAGGGGGGGGGGGACATTGCCTCAAAAATATCACTGAAAAGAAAGAGATGATGAAGTGGTGATTTGAGATTAGTTTGTGGTTTATGACTCATTCCTCAACTGCCATTGGACTTAAAAGCATTGTAGGAACATCATACATGTGTATCCCAGGCTCCTTCATACCTCCTTTCATGTAGCTGTTTTGTTTCTTGTTCTCAGTGGGTATCTGATCCTCAGTTTTCCTCTTCTTTGGAGACTTCCTTTTGGGAGTTTCTTGAAGTTTATCATCACGAACTGTGACATTATCCTTCTCCTTATCTGAATATTGAGTAATTTCCTGTCTCGTCAATTTTTCGTGGTAGATGTTGTTCTCCCTTACAGGACTAACTTCAGGGTAAGACTCAGAATCTGATGACAACATCCAAATTGAATGATTTCGTTCCTGTTCAAATAAGTGTAATCTTGCAATTAGCTATTGCCAAAGTTGGGAGCACTAGGAACTTTATAGGAAATTTTAAATCCTCTAAAATTATACCTCAGTTACCATTCTCAGGTATATGGCAGTCTTATATATTGAAATTAGAGATATTTAAAAGTAACATTGAAGTACCAGAAGCCGGTAAACTTCAGTACAGTAGAGTGCTAGGGAATGAAAGATAAATCAACTTCAGTAACTTGCCAGTGTCTTGGGCCAATATAGCAGAATGTTCATAATAAAGGTAACACTTACCACTAAAATAAGGTACCTAAAATCTGGACCAATCAACCTCTATCATATTTCTATTTTTTATTATTTCTATTTTTTAGTTCTTTTTTTTTTGGGTAGTAATATTTCTATTTAAGTTTCTAAATCCCATCAAAATTACTCTTACATTACATTCTGGCAATAACTTCTTCCCAAAAATGTTGTAAATACATCGGCAAATTCCAGACCAACATTTATTGCATTATAGAACCAAAAGCTCTCATGTAAGAAACCTCAATGATATTTGCTCTAGGTTCTTGTATCAGATGACACATTCTTTTCTTTTCTTTCTCTTGTTTTAATGGTTTTACGATTCTTTACCAACACAATCCAACTCCAACCAATTCTTTTCTTAGTCTTTTCTACCCTTTCCAAAATTCCAAATGTTCAACCTGTATCACCACCTTTTTAACTTGAGCATCTTAAAAAAAAACACTAACTTCCTCCATTACTCCAGCCCCAAAGAAACTGCTGAAAAGCATTATCAACAATCTAATATGAGGAAATTATGGACACAAACACAATATAATATATCCCAAGAGAACAAGTATCTAGGTTTGATTTCAGAACACAAGATAACTTAAAGTACATGATAATTTAATCTTGAGCATGATTTAATCACAAAGAGAGAGTTAATGGCTTAATGCCCTTGAAGCCATGTGCATGTTGATCCATCAATCTATATTAATGCTATTGCAAGCTACATTGAAAATTTATGAGGATGAGACCTACAATATTACATCTTTAGGATAATTCACCAACCCAGAGGACATTATAAGCAAATTTGATGCATAGCTTCTTACTTGCTTTTTGATTGGCTTCTCAAATGTTTCTTGCTTTGCAGTTTTCCCATCACCCCTTTTCCCTATATCATTAACAAGAACAATTATTGCAAAAACAATTAATGGAATATCAAACTGATGTAAAAACCTAACTATTAAGTTAGGAAATAACTAGAGTTCAATTTTACATGAAATGATTTGTACACTATCTGGTAACATGGAAATCAGGACATGCACCTACCTTCGCTTTTGCCATGATTGTCCCTTTTCCTCTTTTTCTCACGTATGGGCTCGGCTTTCAGCTTTTTATCTGCAGATTTTTCCACTGAAGTTTTATTGAGTAGAGACACTTCATCATCTTGATCAATGTCTTTCTCGTCCTCACTTAATTGGCTGTCAGCTAAAGGAGGCTCAGAATCCGATGACAAGATCAAAGCTGATTTAGTTGGTGTCTGTTTAACATATTGTACTTCCGCCATTAGCACTTACATAAATATGGCAGTAAAGTACATAGTAATAAATCAAGCACAAGGTACTTCAAAGCCTTTAACCAAACTCCTACATTTCACATTTTTTCTAACAACATCCACTTCAAGTATCAAAACTTTTTCCACTACAGTAAATGTTAGGAAATTTAGCATTACAGCGGTCAAATACATATTACAATCAAAACATTTGTGCTTTCTGCCTTTCTTTAGTGAGAATTACGTGCTCGAAATTGTTTTTCAGCTTAACAATCAACATTGTACTTGACATTTATGGAGATTGCAACTAAAAATTCTAAGCTCAGAGCAGGGGAAAATTTGAAAAATTATCAATTAATCAGATGCTTATATCATGTAAATGAACAAAGATTGTATATAACAAACAATGGGAAATTTAATAACAAATATGAAAAGTACCTGAAAACTGCGAAGCCAATCTGGAGATTCCTCTCGGGAGCTATTACTCATTTTAGTATATTCCGACAAAAAAAGGGGGGGAAATGAGACAAAAATCTTAAAACCCTAAACCCAATTCAAAGAGGTGACTCTCGCCGGAGACAGTTGCACGTATAGGGCGTAAAAACAAGGGGAAAGCAAATGAGGTCAGACAAGTCTTCTCATTATTTGCTCGCATTTCCACATATAGCCCCGGTCTGATGTTTATATTACTACTAGATACAAACTCCCGTGTTGCGGCGGAATTATTTAATTTTTTAATAATAAATATGTACCTACAATTAATAAATTAAAATATAATAAAAACATGGTAGATTGTTGTGCGATGATCAAATTTTACCCAGAAAAACAGATGAATATATATTGTAGGGAGTAGTGTTGAGATAAAATAGTGATTTTATTAAATAATAATTAAATTACAAAGGATAATATCAAAACAGTTGATATTATCAAAACAGTTTAGATTTGTAGTGATTTAGGGGATTATAAATTTAAAAATTAGGGGAATGAATTAGGATTTGTTTTCATTCTCGTTTGTTAGGTTAGTTGGACAGTTTTGTTAAAAGTCTCAAAGAACATTAATTACACAGGACACGTGTTGAATTGTGGGAATAACATGTGTCAAATTATGGTATCATGTACTGTGTTTTAGTATATATAATAGATTACTATCGAAATGCTTCTTCTTTTTTTTAAAAAAAAATCATATATATTATAATTTTATATTTAATGTAAAGTGAATTAGGAATATGTTTTGAGTATATCAAACAGTATTAACACAATTTCTGTTCAAAAGTACTCAGGGAGATAAGTTGTTCCTAGAAGAGTTCTCCATGTATCAATTGGAGTTATGTTGTCGTATTTTGGATGACAGTTATATAAATAAAGTTTGTATTTGAATTCTGTAATATGTATTTTGACAACTCAAAATGGATTGTATGAATCTATTTTGGAGGCGTCACGGATTTATTATTGTTCTTCCTTCGTCCTATATCTCTATTATTCTCCCTTCTTCCAAATCAAATAGATATGTGTATTCTCTCTTTAAAATTATGAAAATTTCGAGTTCCAAGTACCCAAAATATTGAATTGAGCTTCAAAATGCAACATTAGATATACAATATAGTCTCCCTAGTCTCTTTATATATATATATATATATATATATATATATATATATATATATATATGTGTGTGTGTGTGTATATATATATATAGGGGTTTCATCCATAAAGAACCTATTGATGTGGGCAACCCTTTTTTGGCTTTGTTGAATTTATTTATTTTTTTGCTCCAAATTAAATTTAACAGGCCAAAAAAGGTTTTCCACAATAACAGTTCCATGTCGAATGGAACCCCATATATATATATATATATATATATATAGAAAGGCCACAATATATATATATATATATATATATTGTGGCGCCCCAATATAGATCCAATCCATCCAACCTATTCTGAGTCACCAAATACATGGTACAGAAAGCAAACTACAACTTTCAATAATATAATTATCGTGCAAAATACGACAACACATACTATGAGTTTAAATACAAATATTGTCTTCTAGACAATATCAACACTCAAATAAGTCCTCATTACAATTATTCATACACTATTTTACAAAAAAAGTGAGGACTGTTAAAACATCTTTCTAGAACCATCACTACATACCCCGACTAGATCCTACTATGTTCTCACCTCCTGAGAAGAAAAATGGAACAAAAAGGAAAAGGGTGAGCTCAACTAGCCCAGTAAAGAATATTACGACTAACATAATATACAACAAATTATCATTAGTCTTCAACAGGGAAAAATCTGATAGAATATAATAGACAACAAGTTTTAGATCAATATTCTGCAGCGGAAACAACAATCCATTAGAAGAGTCAAGAGAGAATGAATTCTACTATCTTCTAAGATTTAAAAGTTCATCATCAATATTTTATCCTCAGAACATCAATCAAGATACATCTTTAATCAAATATTCATCTTTGCACTACAGGGCCAAAGATATTCATTTAGATCATCACCGGGTCATGTTCATCTCAACACTGCTCATCTTCGCACAACGGACCAAATATATTCATCGATTAATCATTCATCTTTGCATTACAAGCCAAAGATATTCAAGAACATCATCATTTAAGATGAGGATGATAAAAATATGTTAAAAAAAAGCGAATCCAAAGGATACGTAAGGACAAATATTAGGGATTCAGTATAATGCTTTATCCAAGATCAATAATACTTCATAATAACAAATTGTGAAACAGAATTCAAAAATAACGATCAAAACATGAATACAATCAAAGATAGTAGCCAAAATAGACATCTTGGACAAAAAGAAATTTTTTTATTTTTCGGTGAATAGTGCCGTATTCGTGAATAGTGTTGTATACGTGAATAGTAACCCCGACACAAAAAGGTAGAAATTCCACAATAAAATCCATACCAATATTTTGGTAAAATGATATTGAAAGAATAACATCATTACGAAAAAAAAATAACATCCCTTACCTCAAAATAATGGTACTTCTGATCGAAATATCGGATATAGAGCCGAAGGAAACTTGTACCGAACAACAACTCTCAAAGTATCAAAATACTCGCAATAATACGCTCGATAATCTATAGAGAAAGAAAACTTGTTTATAGTGTGATTTTCAATTCTAACATAAGCGTCTATTTATAGGAAAATGCTAGAACGCCATAGGAGACAAAAATAATAAAATATAATATTTTCTTTACCTTTCTTCTATGCATGCAAATCAAGACTCATGACCAGCCCCTCAATGCTGAAAATTTCAGCAGCCCACATGCATTCAACACCAACCAAAAAGTGGGTCCCACCCATAAATGAATAAAAATCATTTTATTTTCTGAAACTTCAGTAATTCATAAAAAATAGTCTATTTATCATAAAAATACGAATTTTATGTCCATTCCACACGAAATCGAATTCTCTACAACTTTGTAGCTTTAAGTTTCTCCAAATTCCAAACCGAAAATATCCGAAATCCACAAATGGATGATTTTCAACATCTCTTAAAATTCATAACAAATCATGCATTAATTTTTAACGGTTCAAAATTTGTGGACATATACTCAACATATATATGTATAACATATCCAAAAATCACAACGATCCAAAGGTCAGATCAAAATTATAACTCACGCAATAGAGCTTTAAAAATACCGATTTGATCTTTTAATTCCTCCAATCCGACAAAATACTGATAAAACACATAAACATTAACTCTTTCATTTATAATCATATAAATAAATTCATCATTAATATCCACATCAAATAAATATTTCCTTATCATATAAATCAATAATTAATTATTCATAAATAATATTACAGAATCACAATAATGACAACCAAGCAGTTCTCAGGAAAGAGGGGGCTTTTCGATAAGGATTTATCCTTACTGGCGCGCAATTAGGTGACCAAACCTCTACTTGACAGAACTTTCTAGACATTGCCAATAATGCTATCTAATAATATTATTCAAATAATATGAATTATTGATCCGATAATGGAAAATACTATCGCAGATGACAATTATTGAAACAACAATAATATAAAATATCAACGCAAAGAATTATTGAATCAATAAAATAAAATATTGAATAAAGAATTCATCGTAATAATTATTGAGTAGTGCCTTCTTTACGTAAGAATCAATAATTTAAAAATATCGCAATACCGTAGGTATCTCGCAACAACCACGCCAGACATCAGTATTTTAACCACTAGGTATTCCAACAGTGTTAACGGTAACGATTACGCCGCTAATTATAAAAACTCAAAATTTATCGTTTTCTTCATCCGACAGTTATTCCGTTTATGGGCCCCACAAATGACTGCGCCGTCGTACGGATATTCCCGACAAAAATAATATTCCACGACCAAACGAATATTCCCCGACAACAATGATTATTTTATAAAATTTGCACATTTCACCCATAACCAAAACATTATATCAAATTAACTCCTTATTATTTCAAGACAATGAATAGAGAAAATTCAATTTTATTTATAAAAAGCTAGGGTCTTACATATATATATATATATATATATATATATATATATATATAGTAATATTTGGTTAAATTAATTTTGTTGGGATTGAATTTATGATTTGATAGGAGTCTGAGTTTTTACACATTGATACAAACAGAATTAAGAAGCATATGCAAAAGGTGGTTGTTGTCAATTATCGCGCTTTTATTTATGTTGTTGATGCATTGCTTTCCATTCACGATGAAAGTTTCATCTATTGATAAATATTTGAGATATGAGTACCCTAAATATTTTAATATTTTTGTTTTCACTTTCAAGATTTTTATTATTTTTTTGTCACATAAGTAATATTTTTAATTTTTGTATTTATTTTCCAGAGTCACATATATATAAAATTAACGTATGTTTAATATTTTTAACAGAATGACCTAAATTCAAAATAATAATTAGTTTAACGGGGTAATTTGAAAAATTAAAAGTTCAATGGTGTAATTAGTAAAAACTTACCAACTACAATGGATAATTCACTAGTTTTGCCTATAAAAAATTAACGTCCGTTAATTTTTTTAATGGAATAACCCAATTTTAAAATAATAATTAATTTACTCAGATAATTTGAAAAATTAAATGTTCAACGGTGTAATTAGTAAAACGTGTCAACTACAGCGAATAATTTATTAGTTTTGCCGAAGAGAAAAAGATCGGGCTTTTTAGGTTTGAAGGGCAATTAGATGTAATTTAGCAAAATAAAATAAAGACAAAATAAACATTATATTTGGTAAAACTAACTTATTTTGAAATAAGTAACAATTTATTACTTAATTTTTTTTTGACTTATAGATCTACTTATAAGTCAAAAATAAGTTGTTGCCAAACAAGTAAATAGTGACAAATGATTTATAAGTTGGTTTGACCAACTTATAAGTCACAGTCGAGCAACATTCAAGTTAAATGATGTATTAGTAACGATTTCGAGACTTGGGACGATAATATTTATATTATATCAATGTAAATATTTATATTATTCTGCTATTAGTTAATATTAGTATGTTATATGAGATGGATCGTGAAGCAAAAAATTCGAGGTACAGGGATATGAATTTGGGGGCGTCACAAATAAATCGAGTTAAATGAAAATTCACTAGTATAATATTTAAATATGGATTTGATTTTTAAAATTAATACGAAAATTGTCACGCCCCCAAAATAGGTATACATCACCCATCTTGAGTCGCCAAATATATGGTACAAAATTCAAATACAACTTAATTATACAGCAGTCGTGTAAAATACGACAAAATATATGTTGTGAGTTTTAATACAAATATTGTCATCTAGACAATATCCTCACTCAATTGAGTCCTCATTACATTTATTATCACACTATTTAATGATTAGTGAGGACTACTAATGCTATTATCTCGACCGTCACCCATTCCCCGATTAGTCCCTCGCTACGCTCTCATTTCACAGAAGAGAATTAAAATTAAAGTAAAAGGGTGAGCTCAACTAGCCCAAATAAAAAATATTATGACTAAGATAATACGAGAATAAATTATCGTAAGCCTTCAACAATGTTAAATCGATACAATATAACAAACATCGGTTTAAGCTGCAATGAACAAGCAATCCATTAAAAGAGTCAAGTAGAGAATAAAATCTACTATCTTTTATGATTTAAAAGGTTTTTCATCACTTTTATCGCTGGGACTCAGTTTAATAAATAATCCACATTATCCCTGCACTACGACCAATGATATTCATTAGTATCACAACCACAAATTATCCATGCACTACGGGCCAAGGATAATGATCGGTATTCATCAATGGTCATGATCATTCCAACAACTGTCCATCAACGCACTACGGGCCAATGAGGACTTTTACCACATCATTTGTAATATTGCGGTCATGATTATACCGAATAATCCTTGGTCATAATCATACCAAGTCCATCTATGCACTACAGGCCACAGATGACTTTCAACATAATATAAACATGAGGATGATGACAATGATATAAGAATGAATTCAATAAAACAAGTTTAAGAATTAATTTATCTAGGAACTAATAACGTCCAAATTGTCAACATGATACTTCTTTGTAGAGTAAAATTCAAGAATGCTCAAAAAAATATTTCCATGAAAAGATACTGGATGAAGCGCAAATATCAAGGATATTTTACTAATTTCATGGAGTATAGAAGTCAAAACTTTAACCAACTGAGTATAATAAAGAATGGAATAACAAAAGAAATCACCAGACATGCGATAGATCGCATGACATGTGTTATTCTAACAAAATAATAAATAACGGAACCGTGTCAAAGTAAATTCACAATCGGCAAGCGGATGTTCCAATGAATAATAAATAATCGGAACCCGTGTCATGCGTAAACGCATGCATGTGATGTTCCAACGTAATAATAGAGAATGGAATAATGTAAGAATTTCACCATGTATGCGGTACTTGGCATGCAGATAAGTTATTCTAATATAATGATAAAGAATGAAATAATGTAAGAATTTCACCAAGTATAGGGTAGAAACAGATACAAAAGTTATTCTAATGAATAAAAAATTGGAATAACAGAAGTTTTCTTCATGAATACGAAAGAAATAATACCTCTTACGAGTACAACAAATAATATCCCTTACCTTAGAACAAACTGGATATAAGAGTAGTGAAGTAGCAGAATACCTTTCTTCTTTTTCTCTATAGTTTTTCCTCTCTAGAATTTTAGTGAATTCGTAAGAAATAATGAAGGAATGAGCTTCTATTTATATGAGAATGGACTGAATAGTAACTAATTCATGAACGGTCCATATTGATTTACTTTTAAACAGACGGTCTAGATTGGTTTACTATAAAATATTCTAATAAAATAAAATCTTTTAAATAAAATAAAATATATATTATATTATATATATATATATAACATATGTTATACTATTTATTCACGGGTGGGATGAACCCGTGATATCCCCTGACTCTTTATATACCATATATATATAATAACTAACCTCCCCCCAACCCACCCACCCACCCACCCACCCACCCATGGGTTACAAACAACCATATATATATATAATAATATAAATCCCACATGAACCATTCAGGATTCCCCCCCCCTTTCAATTCATTTCATTACACGTGGCCCCACCTTTATTATATAAAATATTTTTCTGCCGATTATTTTGAAAAAATGGGTAAGTGGGGGTTCAAATAATACGCCCAAACTTATAACAAGACTTTATAAAAATTCCTTCAATATTTTTAACAACATTTATCATCATTATTATAATTCACAATATTAATCGACCAGGTCGTTCCCAGGAATGGGTCAATGAATCGAGGATTCAACTTTTCTCTCTTTCCAAATCTTGTAACTCCTTTCCATGGAGCAACACGTAACAACACATGATCTCCAATATCGAATTCCACGTCCTTTCGATGAAGATCAGCATAACTCTTTTGTCGGTCTTGTGAGGTTTTTATACGTTACCGGATCGTTTGAATCTTTTTCGTAGTCATACGTACCAACTCCGGTCCCAAGAACGTTGCTTCACCCACCTCATCCCAGCATACTGGAGAATGACACTTTCTTCCATACAATGCTTCGAATGGAGCCATGCCAATACTTGCTTGATAACTGTTGTTGTATGAAAACTCCACCAAAGGTAAGAACTTGTCCCAACTTCCCTCGAAGTCAAGGACACAGAGTCTTAATAAATCTTCAAGAGTTTGAATAGTCCTCTCTGATTGTCCATCCGTCTGAGGATGATATGTCGAACTAAATCGTAAATCCGTGCCCATAGCTTTTTATAAACTAACCCAAAATCGTGAAGTGAATTTTGGGTCTCGATCAGAAACTATGGATACTGGCATACCATGCAGTCTTACAATCTCGTTTATGTACATACGAGCAAGACTTTCAAGTTGTGATGCCCCCAAAATAGGTATAGAACACCCATTCTGAGTCGCCAAGTACATGGTACAGAAAGCAAACTATAACTTCAATAATACAATTGTCGTGCAAAATACGACAACACATACTGTGAGTTTAAATACAAATATTGTCTTCTAGACAATATCCACACCCAAATAAGTCCTCATTACAATTATTCATACTCTATTTTACAGAAATAGTGAGGGCAACTAAAACATTTTTCTAGAATCATCACTCCATACCCCGACTCGATCATGCTATGTTCTCACCTCCTGAAAAGAAAAATGGAACAAAAAGAAAAAGGGTGAGCTCAACTAGCCCAGTAAAGAATATTATGACTAAGATAATATACAACAAATTATCATTAGTCTTCAACAGGGAAAAATTTGATAGAATATAATAGACATCAAGTTTTAGATCAACAAATACAGCGGAAACAACAATCCATTAGAAGAGTCACGTAGAGAATGAATTCTACTATCTTCTAAGATTTAAGAGTTCATCATCAATATTTTATCCCTGTAACATCAATCAATAAACATCTTTTAATCAAATAATCATCTTTGCACTACAGGCCAAAGATATTCATCTATATCACCAGTCGGTCATGTTCATCTCAACACCTGTTCATCTTTGCGCTACGGGTCAAAGATATTCATCAGTTAATCATTCATCTTTGCACTACAGGCCAAAGATATTCAGTAATATCATCATTTAAGACTGAGGATGATAAAAAATATTTTAAAGAAAATGAATCCAGTGAGACAGAAGGACAAATATTAGGGATTCGTATAACAATTTATCCAAGATCAATAATACTTCATAATAAAAAATTGTGAAGCGAAATTCAAAAATAACGATCAAAATATGGATACAATCAAAGATAGTAGCCAAAATAGACATTTTAGACAAAAAGGATAATTTTAATTTTTCGGTGAATAGTGTTGTATTAAATAAATAGTCAGATACTTGAATAAGTAACCCACACACAAAAAGTTCCAAATTTGATTAAAAAGTTCACCAATATTTCGGCATAATGATATTGAAGAAAATAATATCATTTAAGAAGAAAATAACATCCCTTACCTCAAAATAATCTGTGATTGATCGAAATATCGGATAGAAAAATGTCGAAGAAAACTTGTACCGAATAGCAACTCTCAAAGTATCAAAATACTCACAAAAATACGCTCGATAATCTAGAGAGAAAGAAAACTTGTTTCTGGTGTGATTTTCAATTCTAACCTAAGCGTCTATTTATAGGAAATTCCAGAACGCCAAAGGAGACTAAAATAATAAAATATTATTATTTCATTTCTTTCATTATATGCACACTTTATTGAAAATCAAGGCCAGCCATCTTTGAACCAAATTGGCAGCCCACATGTTGTAAAACAAAAGTGGGTCCCACCCATAATTTTAATAAAAATCATTTTATTTTCCGAAACTTCAACAATTCATAAAAAATAGCCCGTTTATCAGAAAAATACGAATTTTATATCCATTCTGCCTGAAATCGAATTCTCTACAACTTTGTAGCTTTGAGTTTTTTCAAATTCCAAACCAAAAATATCCAAAATCCACAAACAGATTATTTTTAATAATTAAAACCCCTCAGCATTAATTCTTTCATTTATAACTACATACATAAATAAATCCATCATTTATATCCACATCAAATAAATATTTTCTTATCATATAAATCAATAATTAATTATTCACAAATAATATTACAGAATCACAATTATGACAACCAGGCCGTTCCCAAGAAAGTGGAGGCTTTCCAATAAGGATTGCTCCTTACTGGCGCGCAATTAGGTGACCAAACCTCTCATTGACAGAACTTTCTAGACATTGCCAATAATGCTTATCTAATAATATTACTCAAATAATATGAATTATTGATCTGATAATGGGAAATACTGTGCAGTGACAATTATTAAAACAACAATAATATAAAATATCAACGCAACAATTATTGAATCAATAAAATAGAATATTGAAAAGTAATTACTTTGTAACAATTATTGAGTAGTGCCTTCTTCACGTAAGAATCAATAATTCAAAATACTGTATAATACCGTGTCTTCTTCACAACCACGCGTAGACATCGTATTTTAACCACCGTATATTCAACGGTGTAATTAAATGTGTGATAACTACGCCTGTTATTTATAAAAACTCAAACTTGTCATTTTCTTCATCCGATAGTTATTCTTATTAAAAATGGTTTAACGTGCCGCATTTAATATTCCCCGACAAACAAGAATATTCCATGACCAAACGAATATTCCCCACAAAAAATGAATATTTTATAATCACTGCTTATTTTGTAAAATTTGCACATTTCACCCATAACCAAAGTATTATATCAAATTAACTCCTAATTATTTCAAGATAATAAATAGAGAAAATTTAATATTATTCATAATAAGATGGGGTCTTACAACCTCCCCTCCTTATGAAATTTCGTCCTCGAAATTGACGTACGTACCTGGTGTTTCGAAAAGGTGAGGGTACTTCGCTTTCATTTCTGATTCCAACTCCCAAGATATTTCCTCAATAGCATGGTTCCTCCATAAAACTTTGACTTGTGGTGTAACCTTTGTTCGTAGGATATGCTCTTTCCTATCCAATATCTTGACAGGTACCTCCTCGTACGTTAAATCTTTGGCTATGTCGTCTGGTTCTAACGCAATAATGTGGTTTGGGTCTTTCACATATTTACGAAGCATAGATATGTGAAAAACATTATGAACACGAGACATGTTTGGAGGTAACGCGAGTCTATAGGCCACATTTCCTACTCGGTCAAGAATCTCAAATGGACCAATAAATCGTGGATTGAACTTTGCTCTCTTCCCGAATCTTGTAACTCCCTTCCATGGAGCAACACATAACAATACATGATCCCCAATATTAAATTCCACGTCCTTTCAATGAAGATTAGCATAAATCTGTTGTCGATCTTGTGAGGTTTGAATACGTTATCGAATCATTTGGATCTTTTCTGTAGTCATGCGTACTAATTCCGGTCCCAACAACGTTGCATCTCCCACCTCGTTCCAGCATACTCGAGAACGACACTTTCGTCTATACAACGCCTCAAATGGAGTCATGCCTATACTTGCTTGATAACTGTTGTTGTAGGAGAATTCCACAAGTGGCAAGTACTTATCCCAACTTCCTTTGAAATCTAGAACACAAAGTCTTAATAGATCTTCAAGGGTTTGAATAGTCCTCTCTGATTGTCCGTCCGTTTGAGGATGATATTCTGAACTGAATCATAAATCTGTGCCCATAACTTTCTGCAAGCTAACCAAAATCTTGAAGTGAATCTTGGGTCACGATCCGAAACTATGTATACTGGCATGCCATGCAATCTCACAATCTCATTCAAATACATACGAGCAAGACATTCAAGGGAATAAGTCTCACGTATAGGCAAAAAATGAGCAGACTTGGTTAATCTATCAACAATAACACGAATCGCATCTATGCCTTGAGAAACTTTGGGAAGACCTATAACGAAATCCATGGTAATGTGTTCCTACTTCCATTCCGGAATCTCAAGTGGTTGCAATGGACCTTTTGGCACTTGATGCTCCGCCTTTACTCGCTGACAAGTTAAACACCTCGAGATAAACTCTGCGATCTCTCTCTTCATATTGTTCCACCAAAAATGTATGTCGAATATCATGATACATTTTGGTACTCCCAGGATGGATTACAAACGGGGTGTTGTGTGCCTCCATCATGATTCTATGCTTCAAGTCAGAATCGTTAGGAACGCAAAGTCTAGAGTTGACTTGAAGTATTCCTTCTTCATCGATTCTTGCTTCTGAAATAGCTCCTTCTTGCACTTTCTTCTTCATACGCATCAGCCCTAGGTCCGTAGCTTGAGCAGTTTTAACTTTATCGATTAAAGTTGGTTCAACTCATATATTCGCCATCATCACGTGGGTCCCTGGAGTCTTTAACTCTATCTCCATCCTTTGCAAGTCATACAAAATGGGCCTTTACGTTGACAATATCGCACTCGTACTTGCATATGATCTTCTACTCAATGTGTCAGCTACTACGTTCGCTTTTCCAAGATGATATTGAATAGTGTGATCGTAATCTTTCAACAACTCAAGCTAACGTCGTTGCCGCATGTTGAGTTCTTTTTGGGTGAAGAAATATTTGAGGCTTTTATGGTCCGTATAAATCTCCACTTTCTCCCCATACAAGTAGTGTCTCCATATCTTCAACGCGAATACGGCTGCTGCAAACTCCAGAACATGAGTAGGATAATTCCTCTCATATTCTTTGAGTTGTCGCGAGGCATAGGCTATGACTTTCCCATGTTGCATGAGAACACATCCTAACCCTTTGCCTAAAGCATTGCTGTAGATGACAAATCCATCCGAACGGATGGTATTGCGAAGCAGTGCCGAAATGAGTCTCCTCTTGAGCTCTTGAAACTATTCTCACATTCCTCGCTTCCACACCTAATTTTGTATCTTCCGAAGTCAATCGAGTTAATGGAGTAGCGATTCAAGAAAATCCTTCCACGAATCTCCGATAATAACCAAATAAGCCTCGTAAAGTCGTGTGTACTTTGGCCACCGACTTGATTGCTCCCAACTTTGTATTGCTTCAATCTTCACGGTCAATGATACTCTATGTTTTGACACCACGTGCCCAAGAAATGCTACTTCCTCGCCGAACTCGCATTTCTTCACAGCATATAGCTTGTTTTCACGAAGTCTTTCAAGTATCAGCTTCAAATGGTGCTCATGATCTTCACGGCTTTTGGAATAGATGAGGATGTCATCAATAAAGACAACAACGAACTGATCCAAATATTCCTTGAATACTCGGTTCATCATATCTGTGACAACCCGAAAATTTAGACAATTTTACAAAATCTTAAATGATTGATTTAAAGTCAAATATTAGACTGGATGGAAAATAAGTGTATGTTTTGATGTTATTAGGATTGAATTTTGAGGATTTCAAAATTCGTGAAGGATTTAGGTGAATTATTGTGATTAAGGATTTATGTGATTAAGTTCTGTGAAATTTGTTATGTATGTGTACAGAATGTGGTTAAGAGTCAAAGGTTGATCATATAAAATTATATCTGTGTCAAACCCTAAGTATATATTAAAAACGTCAACGTTCAGTTAGAAAACCGTCGGGATGATTGAATTGTGTCGGTTTCAATTTAGACTTAAATAGTCTGGTTTGATGCTAAGTTTATGTGTTGTATAGACTGATATGATTATGTGGTAATGTGTTTAGGTTATTTTATACTGTGATGATATTATTCTAATAATTGGAGATCGATATTATCTCATATTAGGTCTTCTGATAAAGCTAAGTTATTTTTCGATCGGTAATCAAATCTTAGCAGTGCAAGTTTGTTTTCTTAACTCTACTAAGAGTGTTTCATTCGGATATCTTATGGTTAATCGTTCTCGATTACCATGTAGAATTGTACTTCTATACATCTTGTATGTATAAGTCGTATGAAAAGTGATCACCTTCATTACCAGTTGGTCCGGAGATATATATTGTTCATGTAATACTTGTTCATCAAAACTTTTGTTCATGCTAATTCACAACTACATTGTGAATTATAGCCATTTTATTATTCGCACTCTTTCAACCATGATATATCCTTAAATTGTATTTAAACTTGTTGGGCAACTTTCATGCTCACCTTGCTATATCATGATAAAACATTGCGAGATTAAGGTGAATCGCGTTGGATACAAGGAATTTAAAGACGCCCAAACTTAAAGTTAATGTGCTGCGATTAGTTTTGTAATAGTCTTGTATGATAATGATGTCATATGTTAGATAAGTTATGAATTGTGTATAAGTTATGGTTACTCGACCTTGGGATAGTGTTTAATGTTTAATGTATAAACAATTTATGTTTATATCTTCCGCAATGATTATAGAAATAATGTAACCGGATCCATGCGTGATTAAAGGGGCGCTACATTTGGTATCGTCAGTCATTGATTATAAACCTAGGGTAGAGTTACCTTAGACTAATAACCGCAGATGATTAGGATAAGATCTAACTCACATAGAGTTAATGTGTCAAGCAAAATTCAAAGACGAATCTCTATGAGTTATAAAGATACGAGTTCCTAAACTCGATAATAAAGGTGAACAGTAGTGATGAATAGATAGAGTCTAAAAGACTAAAAGAATACGGTGATAGTAGATCGTAAAACAAAACGATCACGAGAATAGCGATGAATCGTAATATATATATACGATGAGATCACCCGTGATCCGATAAGGTTATGGTATGAAGAAAAATTAAGAGAATGATGAAAAGTTTACGTTAAGATTGTTGTGTGTATGAAATGTGTTTATAAATTGAGTACAGATCTGAAGAGAATTATGAATACTGAATTAAATTACGTATGGAGAAGGGGTTAGTGTTAGGTGGGGATTCAATTGAGGACTCAAGTGCTCCGGCAATTGAGTTGTATGATTCTTCAGTATGGGAGTTGAATTGTACTTGGTGTAAAAATCACTTAATTTACGCATTGATAATCATTGAAATATTTGTGTCGCTACTATTTGCTATATGCAGAGTTAAGAGGGTGAATCCTTTCTCATGTGTATAACAAATAGATAGAGTCATAGGTAGAGAATATAAGGTTAAGTACGAGTTCTTAAAACTCATACTTATGTGACATTCTTGACTCATAGTTATATGAAATATTTATGAACCCCTCAAATGAATGGGCGCCAAAAAGGTCCGACTATGGTAAGTTCTTAAACTCATATGATTGTGGCAATTAATGAACTCATAAGTGTGGCTTTATGAACTCAGGTTATAGTTTTGTGTGAATGGAGTATTAAGGATTATAGAATGATAGAATGTTTAAGCAAATGATTGTTAGTGGAGGCATTAGGTTTTCCTAAACTCTTAGCTATGCTAAACTTCGAATTTTTGACATCAAGCTAAATACGCACTATGTGCCTTTAAAAAATAAAAATAAAAATAAATTGTAGACTCGTAACCATTTTTGAAACGGTATAAGGTACAGTCTATGCTACTTATTTTGGCTAGACGCAAATGATTTGAAATATCAAATTTTGTTTTTTTTAATTATCACTCATGTACCATGTAACTTCAGTGCGGAGATGATAAAAATGTGATGGAGTTGTAAATACAGGAATACTTAGTGTGAATTTGACTGAAGTCATTGTTCCCACTATTGTATGATGTGTTATGACAAAGTCATACAATGACAAGATCCTCAAACCAATTTGTTAATACAATGCAAGATCATAACGCCATTCTCGAAAAATATTTTCAAAAAGTTTAATTTGTCAACGGGGTTTGGCTACACCTAAATAATTCGATTGAATCAATTATCGATATGAGTCTATCTTATTTGATTCAAATTTAGATTAATGTTATGAAAACTCTAAATATTCATTGATAGAAATTTCCCGAACCAAATTATTTTGGTGCGGAATCCTATGATAAGACTGAGGTGAACTATGATGTTTGGATGAATAATCCAATCTAGTAGCGTAAATATTCGCTAAACATGGTTAATCGTTATGCATGGCGTAAGAAAGACGATAGGATAATCACCTAAAGTACTAGTAATGGTAGTTTACATTCTTTGTGATTGTAAATGGACCAAGTAATGTATAATTTTGCGGATAAATACCGCTAAATCTATGTGTTCATGGTCTATATGACCCTCAAAGACAATTTGAAACCTTTTCTCTTTGTGAGTGGTGAATTGGGTAAGATCGATATGTGTGAATGGTGTAAGGTGCACGGTGTAAGGTGTAAGGTGAATTTCTGGGGACGAAATTCTTATAAGAGAGGGGAATGTGACAACCCGAGAATTTGACAATTTTACAAAATCTTAAATGATTGATTTAAGGTCAAATATTGAACTGAGCATGTAAAAATAAGTGTATGCGTTTGATGTTATTAGGATTGAATTTTGAGGATTTCAAAATTCTGTGAAGGATTTAGGTGAATTTTTCGAGATTAAGGATTTATGTGATTAAGTTACTGTGAAATTTGTTATGTATGTGTACGAGAATGTGGTTAAGAGTCGAGGTTGATCGAGATAAAATTATATCCGTGTCAAACCCCAAGATATATTAAAACGCCAACGTTCGGTTAGAAAACCCTAACGTCGATAAGAAAACCTAGAAATCGGTTACGAAACCCTAGTTTCAGATTTCGTGAGTCCGAAACCCTAATTCGGATATTAAAAAACCTGAATTGGGAATGCAATGCTATATATAAGGTTTAACGTTATTAATTATAAACTAATTAGGAAAACCCCTAATGAATTACAGAAACCCTATTTGAGTATTAGAAAACCCTAATACCATATCCTGAAAATCCTAATTTCGATTTCAATGTTCAAAACCCTAATCTGGAATATAACGGAGAATTATAATGCTCAAGTGATTTAGATTATAAGCTTAATAGGGTAAAGCTTAATTATTTAGCAAACCCTAATTTCCAAAATTTGAACCCTAATTATTCTGTCTGAAACCCTGATCGGGATATTAAAACCCTAAGTGGGAAGCTTGAAGATAAGTATAGAGTTTCTATTGTAAGTATAATTAGGGATAACCCTAATTGATTTATTTGAAAAGCCCTAATTTCTAATGTAGGAAACCCTAAGGTACAATTAGAGAAAATCTAATTATTAATTTATAAGTTTAATGTTAATTAGGAAGCTTTAACCCTAATTAGCAAGCTTGAATAAGATTAGTAAGCTTACTGTAATTAGGGAACCCTAATCAAAGAAGCTAAGATTTCCATATTTGCCCTTAATACACAACTCTAGATTTAGAGCATATGAAACCCTAGGGTCAAACCCTAAGGGTTAAAACCTAATAAATGTGAGAGAAGTTACCAAAGTACCATGCACTTTTATGAGCCAAAACGACAAAATGCCCTTTTAGCATTATTTAATAAGATAACTTATGTGAGTTGCCATAACTTTAGTTGGTGACCAACCTTTCTTAGGCATGTGGTCTATGTGTTAGCCTTTAATCATCAACCATCAACCATCTAAAGATCCTATAAATACATTGGACCTAAGATCAAAGTTCAAAAGTAAGCAAAATTCACTTTACTTTACTTTTCTACTTAGCAAGACCTTCTCTCTAAAAAAAATCGAAAATGTAGAGTGAGAGTGAGTGTTAAGTTAAGCCAAAGTCGGTCTCTAGCCAACCAAGAATAGATCTTAAAGATCGATTAAGTGAATCAAAGCCAAAGAAGGTATAAAGCCCAAATCTTAGACATCTAATGATTTGATGTTAAATGTTGTTGTTGATTTGTTAAAGTCGTGTATTAAGGTGTCTTTAAGTGATCTGGGTTGTTAAATCCTAGATCCATAACATCTAGATGCTTGAAATATGAGTTTTTAGAAATCTGAGAAAAATTTGGAAAAGTGGCCTGACAACCGAATGTCAGGGCCTTTAGATCCGTGTGTGTTATATGGTTTGTGTATTTTATGTTATATATTTGTTCTATGCCATGTAGTCTTTAGTCTGGAACTTGAATCAAGTTCAGATCTTGTGTAGATTAAAGGTTATAGATGGTCAAACATGGTTGATCGACCATGAGAGACTATTTCGAAAACCCAGTTTCCAAAGTGATCGTTTAAAGACATTTTGAGCCATTAGATCTTGCGGTTGTTTGATCGGTAAGCCATGTTGTTGCATTTATGTTGTTGTATGCATTATGTGGAATACATATAGAAACTTTTATATCACTCAAATGAGTAAGCGAGAATCAAAGATATTAGAGGTCAAACCTCGTTGACCGATCACACTTTCTACGGAATCTGGGCAAATTCCCCATTTGCCCATTTCGTCGACAACCTTTTGAAGCTCTTGATCTTACTGTGATATAAGTGTTGGGCTAAGTTGTTGTGTTGATGTTGTAGTATGGTATAAGAACTACACATTAATGTCTTTAGATCACCAAGAAAGTTCACAGAATCAGGATTAATCACGGTCAAACTAGCGTTGACCAACTGCCTGGGAAGAAATCTGGAAAACCCAGATTTCTCAAGAACACTGGTCTGACAGTAACTTTGACCGGCTTGAACCGTGTGTATATGTTGTTGTTAGACTTATTTGTTTCTATATATATGTACCTTGGTATGTGAACTAAAAGTTTGAAGTATTAGAACACAATAACAAGGACCAGAACTAAGTTAAAATCGAACCACAAAGTGGCACTCGCGATCGTTATGGGGGTTTCGGGTTACCGGAAAACCCAGATGTTATCTGACAGCATGTTGGCTAGCTTAGATCTCATAGAATTGTTATGTTTTGGTCATAAAAGTTGATTAAGGTTGTAGTGTGTCAGTAATACTACAATATTAGTGGAAATCAAACCTCGAAACATTTTTATATCGTGAATTAAATCTGGTCAAACCTCATACCTCGAACTCTGACATGAAGATCTAGGCAGACTCAAGAACACCTATAGCGACGGTTCTGTCGCTATAGGGCACTTTTTGCGACAGTTTATTTAGGAAATTATTTATTTATTTATTAAATAGAAATAAATGGTTTTTAATTATTAAAAATTCATATTAAATTCTGAAAAATTATTTTAAAGTCTGAAAAATAGTTTTTAACTATTTTGGGTATATTTCGAAAGTATTTAATATTTTTTGAGTATAAATGGTATTTATTTATTTAATTTCAATATTAGATAAATTATGGAAAAATAGTTTTAATTCAAGAAAAATCATGAAAAATTATATTATGGTGTTTGAAAATATTTTAAGTTCTTTTTGATAACTTTTGATATTTTGTGATGAATTTCATTAATATTTATTATTAATGATAATTAGTTTATTTAATGAATACATTAAATAAATTGTGAAAAAATAGATTTAATGCTTTAAAAATCATATAAAAATGATTTAAGTGTTATAAAAATATTTGAAGTTGTAAAGTATAACTTTTGATATTTTGGCATGGAAATATTAATATTTTAATATTTTTAGCAATTATCGGATAATGATTTTGATTAATTAAAAATCATTGAAATATGATTTTAGGGTATTAAAATACTTTGATATATTATAATTATATTATAATATTATGTTATGATTTTCATTAATATTTGATATTAAATAGATATTAATGATCGTGGGAATGATGTGGTGTTTATATTAATATCGATTATTGATTTATGTTTTTAATTACTTTAAAAACATTTAAAAGAAGAAATAATGTATTGAAATACTTTGAGATATTATGAATATGATATAATATTATGGCATGTAATTCATTAATGTTAGAAATAATTAAATATTAATGATATTAGAATATTGTGGTATTTAATTCATTTAAATACAAGTTTAATGACTAGAAAATCATGATAAATGGTAATAATTATTTGGAAATTTTTATAAGCTATTAAAATTGTTTTGACTAATAAGAAAATTATCTGTGATAATTGTTAAGTGTTTAAGCAGAGTTTAATTGAACTTAAACTCGATATTTGTCCGATTAGACCGTCGGGATGATTGAATTATGTTTGGTTTCAATTTAGACTTAAATAGTCCGGTTTGATGCTAAGTCATGTGTTGTATGGACCGATAGGATTATATGGTAATGTGATTAGGTTATTTTATCTTTGTGATGATATTATTCTAATAATTGGAGATCGATATTATCTGTATTAGGTCTTCGGATAAAGCTAAGTTATTTTTCGTATATCGGTAATCAACGGAACAGCAAGTTTGTTTTCTTAACTCTACTAAGAGTGTTTCATTCGAGATATGATTATGGTTAATCATTCTTGATTACCATATAGAATTGTACAATTTGTATATCTCTTGTATGTATAAGTCATGTATGAAAGGTTGATCACCTTCATTACCGGTTGGTCCAGATATATATATTGTTCATATAATACTTGTTCACCAAAACTTTGTTCATGCTAATTCACAACTACATTGTGAATTATAGCCACTTTATTATTAGAACTCTTTCAACCATGATATATCCTTAAATTGTATTTAAACTTGGGTTTGGGCAACTTTCATGCTCACCCTTGCTATATCATGATAAAACATTGCAGATTAAGGTGAATGTGTTGGATACAAGAGGAATTTAAAGACAGTTCGAATTTAAAGTTAATGTGCGCGATTAGTTTTGTAATAGTCTTGTATGATAATGATGTCATATGTTAGATAAGTTATGAATTGTGTATAAGTTATGGTTACTCGACCTTGGGATAGTGTTTAATGTTTAATGTATAAACAATTTATGTTTATATCTTCCGCAACAGTTATAGAAATAGCGAACCGGATCCGCGGCGATTCGGGAGCGCTACAATATCCATGAAAGAAGCAAGAGCATTAGTCAATCCAAAAGACATGACTAAGAATTCATAATGCACGTACCGAGTTCTGAAGGCAGTCTTTGGAATATCCTCAGTTTTAATCTTCAGCTAATGATATCCAGAACGAAGGTCGATATTTGAAAAGAATTGTGCTCCTTGTAACTGGTCAAACAGGTTATCAATGCGAGGTAGCGGATACCTATTCTTGATGGTGACATGGTTCAATTCTCGGTAGTCAATACAAAGTCTCATACTCTCGTCTTTCTTCTTTACGAATAAAACAGGAGCACCCCAAGGAGATGTACTAGGACGAATGAAACCGATGTCTAATAACTCCTGTAGTTGGACTTTTAACTCCTGAAGTTCAATAGGAGCCATTCAATATGGGGTTTTAGAAATAGGTTTTGTACCCAGTTCAAGGTCAATAAAGAATTCAACATCACGTCCTGGGGGTAGACCGGGAAGTTCTTTAGGAAATACATCAGAAAATTCTCTAACAACAGAAATATTATCCAAATCTTACTTGTCTTTATTCAAATCCATAACATGGGCTAAGAAAACTTGACATCCGTCTTTCAATAAACGAATAGCTTTGTGGCTTGATATAACAGTGACTGATTTTAGTGGTTTAGTTGTTTGAATTCGCATAACAGGTTGGTTAGTAATATGAAAACTAAAAACCTTACGAAAACAATCAATTTTGGCATGATGAGTGGTTAACCAATCAATTCCTAAAATCACATCAAAAGCAAGTATCTTTAAAGAGATAAGATCAACAGGTAATGTGATAGTGCCAACTTGGATCATGCAAGATTTATAAACTATAGATGTAACGAAGGTTTCACCCAACGGAGTTTCAACAGATAGTCAAGGTCCAATTTCTCTGGAGTCAAGTTTAAACGTTGAGCACAAGCAGGAGAGATAAAAGAATGGGTAAAACCAGTATCTAGTAAGGTATAAACTTCGCAAGAGTTCAAGATTAGCTTACCCGTGATCACCTTGTTCGGGTTCCTCACGTTTTGGCTAGTCACGACAAACGCTCTTCCAGGAACTGCTGATTTTGACTTATCCAGGACAGCCTTTTGGAGTCACCATCCCTGCTGAACTTGGTTTCGCTATAGTACAATCTCGAGCGATATGTCCTTCCTTTCCACAATTATAACATACCTTGGATTTTTGTGGGCAGTTTGGGCTGATATGTCCCTCTTTCCCGCATTTGTAACATCTAACTAGCGGTCGTTCTCCTCCCCTAGAATTTGTTGTTGGTGCTGCTACTGATGTCTTCCCGTCATTGTTGAATCTCCTCTTTCTAAAATTTCCACTTGACTCACCTCTCCTATTATCATGGCCACGATTACAACCCGAGTGGTTACCGCCCTTGTCCATATTTTTCCCTCCTTACTGGTTATCATAGTTCTAATGACTGTTGTCAAAGGTATGACCCTGGTTGTGGTCCGTCGGTTGAGTATACTCATTATCTCATTCTAATAATTGTGCCCTGTTGACAACATCTGAATACAGAGAAAATTTATGAGAGATAAGGTATTGACGAATCTCGAGTTTTAGACCTCTCAGAAACATCTGCGTCATACGTTCCTCATTTTCTACCAAATGAGGTGCAAACCTGGATAACTCCGCGAACTTCGCCTCGTACTGAGACACCGTCATGTTGTTCTGTTCTAGTCTAATAAACTCTACCTCCTTCATATGACGAATACTTTCAGGAAAGTACTTGTCATTGAAAAGTTTCTGAAATCTTTCCCAAGACATGTTGAGTGCATCTGGCTGGGTACGCTTCACAGATTCCCACCAGTAATTCGCTTCACCACGGAACATAAAGGTGGCGAATGGAACCTTCTGTTTCTCCGTGCATCCCAAGACATCGAATATCTTGGTGATTTACTTGACCCATGTTTCCGCCTTAATCGGATCGGGCTTTCTCAAGAAATATGGTGGTCCCAACTCCTTGAACTACTTGGCTGTGACAGACCGCGTGTTACCATCATTTCCACCTGTATTTTATAAATGAGTCTCCCTCGTCTGATTTTGCATGAACTGCAAAAAGCTCCTAAACATTCCATCATTCATCGTTTGCTCGGTAGTGTTGTTTACAGGAGGAATATTGCCTTCATGTTGCACGTTCTCCTAGGTTAATTAAACAAATTAACATATCACATAATATCCCTATATTATGACCGACGAACAAATAAGCTTAGATAGGACACACTAGCGAAGGATTTACTCATCTCTCCCTCCTAGTTCTATTCCCGATCTCCGCCAGAGACCATATCCCTAAGCTCGACACCAACTATGGCCGCCCAAAAATAGGTATACAACACCCATTCCGAGTCTCCAAATACATGGTACGTAAAGCAAACTACAACTTCAATAATATAATTGTGGCAAAATAATCGACAACACATCTGTGAGTTTAAATATAAATATTGTCTTTTAGACAATATCTACACCCAAATAAGTCTTCATTACAATTATTCATACACTATTTTACAGAAATAGTGAGGATAACTAAAACATCTTTCTAAAACCATCACTCCATATCCCGACTCGATCCTGCTTTGTTTACCGCCTCACGAGAAGAAAAATGGAACAAAAAGAAAAAGGGTGAGCTCAACTAGCCCAGTAAAGAATATTATGACTAAGATAATATACAACAAATTATCATTAGTCTTCAACAGGGAAAATTCTGATAGAATATAATAGACAACAAGTTTTAGATCAACAAATACAGCGGAAATAACAATCCATTAGAAGAGTCACGTAGAGAATGAATTCTACTATCTTCTAATATTTAAGAGTCCATCATCAATATTTTATCCCTGTAACATCAATCAATAAACATCTTTTAATCAAATAATCATCTTTGCACTACAGGCCAAAGATATTCATTTATATCACCAGTCGGTCATGTTCATCTCAACACCTGTTCATCTTTGCACTACGGGCCAAAGATATTCATCAGTTAATCATTCATCTTTGCACTACATGCCAAATATATTCAGTAATATCATCATTTAAGACTGAGGATGATAAAAAATATTTTAAAGAAAACGAATCCAGTGAGACAGAAGGACAAATATTAAGGATTCGTATAACAATTTATCCAAGATCAATAATACTTCATAATAACCAATTGTGAAGCAGAATTCAAAAATAACGATCAAAACATGGATACAATCAAAGATAGTAGCCAAAATACACATCTTGGACAAAAAGGATAATTTTTATTTTTCGGTGAATAGTGTCGTATTCGTGAATAGTGCCGTATACGTGAATAGTAACCCCGACACAAAAGGTTTTAAATTTGATTAAAAAGTTCACCAATATTTGGGCATAATGATATTGAAGAAAATAATATCATTTAAGAAGAAAATAACATCCCTTACCTCAAAATAACGGTACTTCTGATCGGAATATCGGATAGAAAGTCGAAGGAAACTTGTACCGAACAACAACTCTCAAAATATCAAAATACTCACAAAAATACGCTCGATAATCTAGAAAGAAAGAAAACTTGTTTCTGGTGTGATTTTCAATTCTAACCTAAGCGTCTATTTATAGGAAATTCCAGAACGCCAAATGAGGCTAAAATAATAAAATATTATTATTTCATTTCTTTCATTCTACGCACACTTTGTTGAAAATCAAGGCCAGCCATCTTTGAACCAAATTGGCAGCCCACATGTTGTAAAACAAAAGTGGGTCCCACCTATAATTTTAATAAAAATTATTTTATTTTCCGAAACTTCAACAATTCATAAAAAATAGCCTGTTTATCAGAAAAATACGAATTTTATGTCTATTCTGCCTGAAATCGAATTCTCTACACCTTTGTAGCTTTGAGTTTTTCCAAATTCCAAACCAAAAATATCCGAAATCCACAAACGGATGATTCTTAATTCCTCCATTCTGACAAAATACTGATAAAACACCTCAGCATTAATTCCTTCATTTATAACCACATAAATAAATCCATCATTTATATCCACATCAAATAAATATTTTTTTATCATATAAATCAATAATTAATTATTCACAAATAATATTACAGAATCACAATTATGATGACCGGCATAGATTACCGGGAAAGATGGGGCTTTCGATAAGGATTACTCTCACTCTTGGCGCATGATTAGGTGACCAAACCTCTCCTTGACAGAACTTTCTAGACATTGACAATAATGTTTATCTAATAATATTGCTTAAATAATATGAATTATTGATATGATAATGGGAAATACTGTGGAGTGACAATTATTAAAACAACAATAATATAAAATATCAACGCAGTAATTATTGAATTAATAAAATAGAATATTGAAAAGTAATTACTGTAACAATTATTGAGTAGTGCCTTCTTACGTAAGAATCAATAATTCAAAAATCTTGTAATAACAATCTTGTGTCTTCTTGCGAAACCACGCGTATTACTGTATTTTAACCAGCAAGTATTCCAAAAGTATTAACGGTAACAACTACGCCGTTATTTATAAAAACTCAAACTTGTCATTTTCTTCATCCGATAGTTTTTCTGTTACAAATGGTTTAACTGGTCGTAAATTAATATTCCCCGTGACAAGAATATTCCACGACCAAACGAATATTCCCAAATAAAATGAATATTTTATAACCACTTGTTTATTTTGTAAAATTTGCACATTTCACCCATAACCAAAGTATTATATCAAATTAAATCCTAATTATTTCAAGATAATAAATAGAGAAAATTTAATATTATTCATAATAAGATGGGGTCTTACATAAGTGTATAAGTTTCTCGTATTGGTAAGAAATGAGCAGATTTGGTCAATCTATCAACAATGACCCAAATTGCATCTATGCCTTGAGAAACTTTAGGAAGACCAGTAACAAAATCCATGGTAATGTGCTCCCACTTCCATTCTGGAATTTCAAGTGGTTGCAATGGACCTTTTGGTACTTGATGTTTTGCCTTGACTCGTTGAAAAGTTAAACACCTTGAGATAAACAACGTTCTCTCTCTCTTCATATTGCCCCACCAAAATGTATGTCGAAGATCATGATATATTTTGGTACTCTCAGGATGGATTGTAAACGGTGTGTTGTGCGCCTCCATCATAATTTTATACTTTAACTCAGGATCGTTAGGAACACAAAGTCTGAAGTTGACTCGAAGTATTCCTTCTTCATCGATTCTCGCTTCCGGCATAACACATTCTTGTACTTTCTTCCTCATATGCATCAGCTCCAGGTCTGTAGCTTGAGCAGCTTTAACTTTATCGATTAAAGTCGGTTTTACTCGTATATTGGGCCTCTGTGTTGACAATATCGCACTCGTACCCGCATATGATCTTCTACTCAATGCGTCAGCTACCACGTTTGCTTTTCCAGGATGGTATTGGATGGTATGATCATAATATTTAAACAGTTCAAGCCAACGTCGTTGTCGCATATTGAGTTCCTTTTGAATGAAGAAATATTTGAGGCTTTTATGATCCGTAAAGATCTCCACTTTCTCCCCATACAAGTAATGCCTCCAAATTTTAAGTGTGAAGACAACAGCTGCCAATTCTAGATCATGAGTAGGATAATTCCTCTCATATTCTTTGAGTTGTCGAGAGGCATAGGCTATGACTTTTCCATGTTGCATGAGAACACATCCTAACCCTTTACAGAAGCATCACTTTGTAGATGACAAATCCTCCGAGCCAGGATGGTATTGTCGAGCAGTCTTTGAAATGAGTCTCCTCTTGAGTTCTTGAAAACTCTTCTCACATTCCTTGTTCAACCGAATTTTGTATCTTTTCGAGTCAGCTAAGTTATGGAGTAGCGATTCGAGAAAACCCTTCTACGAATCTCTGATAATAACCAAATGGCCAGAGAAAGCTACGTCTTTTTACATTGATTTAGAGGTTGCTCCCGACTTTGAATAACTTCAATCTTTGCTGGGTCAACAGATATTCCATGACTTGATACTACGTGCCAAAGGAATGCTACTTCCTCAAGCTATAACTCGTATTTCTTCAACTTGGCATAAAGCTTATATTCACGAAGCTTTTGAAGAATCAGTCTCAAGTGTTGCTCATGATCTTCACGGCTTTTGGAATATATGAGGATGTCATCAATAAAGACGACCAGAAAGTGATCCAAATATTCCTTGAATACTCGGTTCATCATATCCATGAAGGCAACAGGAGCATTAGTCAATCCAAAAGATATGACTAGGAATTCATAATGCCCGTACCGAGTTCTGAAAGCCGTCTCTGGAATGTCATCGGTTCTAATCTTCAATTGGCGATATCCGAAACGAAGATCAATCTTTGAAAAAAAATTGGCGCCTTGCAACTGGTTAAACAGGTCATCAATGCGAGGCAATGGATATCTATTTTTGATAGTGACATGGTTCAACTCCCGATAATCAATACAAAGTCACATACTCCCATCTTTCTTCTTCACGAATAGAACAGGAGCACCCCAAGGAGACGTACTAGGATGAATGAAACCGATGTCTAACAATTCCTGCAGTTGGGTCTTTAACTCCTAAAGTTCAATAGGAGCCATTCGATATAGGGCTTTGGAAATGGGTTTTGTACCGGGTTCAATGTCGATACAAAATTCAATTTCACGCCGGGGTAGGCAGGGGAAGTTTTTCGTGGAATACGTCGGAAATTCATTAACAATAGAAATATCATTCAAAAGCGGCGTATTTTTATTTAGATCCGTGACATGAGCTAAGAAAAGCTTGACATCCGTTTTTCAATAAACGAATAGCTTTATGGCTTAAGATGACAGTGATTGATTTTAATGGTTTAATTGCTTGAATTTGCATAATAGGTTGGTTAGGAATATGAAAGCTAACAACTTTCTGAAAACAATCAATTTTTTGCATGATGAGTAGTTAACCAATCAATCCACAGAATTACGTCAAATGCAAGTATTTTCAATGAAATAAGATCGACAGGTAATGTGATGGTACCGATTTGAACCAAACAAGACTTATAAACAGTGGATGTAATGAAGGTTTCTCCCAATGGAGTTTCAACAAATAAGTCAAAGTCTAATTTCTCCTGAGTCAAATTTAAGCGTTAAGTATGAAGTAAGAGAAATAAAAGAATGGGTAGAACCGGTATCAAATAAGGTATAAACTTCGCTAGAGTTTATGATAAGTTTACCCGTGATGACCTCGTTCGGGTTCCTTGCTTTATGGGATGTCACGACAAACGCTCTCCCTTGCACTACTGGCTTTGACTTTTCTGGGACGTCCTTTGGTGCCTTTATCCTAGCTGAACTTATTTTCGGTGAACGACAAAATCGGGCTAGGTGACCTTCTCTTCCATAATTTTAACTGCTTTAGATGGCATCGCCCAATTTGGACTGATGTGTCCCTCCCATCCGCATTTAAAGCATATGATAGGTGGTCGTTCTTCTTCCTTAACAACGGGTGCTGGTGCTGACGTCTTTCCATCATTTTTGAATCTCCTCTTCTTGAAATGTCCATTCTTATTGTTTTGGCCATGATTACCACCGAAGTGGTTACCATTTCTGGCATGTTGATTCCTTCCACGCTTATTGTCACCGCTTCGATGACTGCTATCACTAGTATTATCATTTTGCCGGTTGCTCTCTTTTGGTTGGGTTGAATCATTATCGCACTCCAATAACTGAGCCCTATTAACAACATCTGAATACAAACACAGTTTATAAGAGATAAGATATTGACGTATCTCGGGTTTCAAACCTCTTAGAAATATTCGCGTCATTCTCTCCTCATTATCAACCAAATGGGACGCAAACCGAGACAACTCGGCAAACTTGGCTTCGTCTTTGCGACCTGCGGTCATGTTGTTTTGCTCCAAACGATGAACTCTACCTCTTTCATGTGACCGAATACTTTCGGAAAAGTACTTGTCGTTGAACAATTTTAGAACTTCTCCCAAGTCATCTTTAGTGCGACGGGTTGAGTCGTTTTCTGATTCCCACCATGAATGTCCTGCCTCTGCACTTGACATGAAGGTGGCAAAGGAACCTTTTGCTCCTCGGAGCATTCCAGACATCAAATATCTTGCGGATCTCGCTTTATCCACGTCTCACCTTAAGTGGTTTTGGCTCTCCAAAAACTCGGTGGTCCCAGTTCCTTGAATCGCTTAGCGATGACCGTCCAAGAATTGCCGGTGTTTCCACTGCATTTTGTATAGGAGGCGGTCTTGCTTGATGTTGAATGAATTACATAAAGCATCTGAACATTCCATCGTTCATCATCTGGTCAATGTTGTTGTTTGCTTGAGGATTGTCGCCTTCTTGATGCACATTATCCTGATTATTGATCTGTGGAGACTCAACGGTCTCCTGTGCTCTATTGATGTTCTCAACATTCTCGGATTTCATTTTCAAATACTGCCACAAAACAAGGGTTAATTAACATATCACATATTATCCCTATAATCTGACCGACCAATTAAATACCAAATAAACTTAGGTAGGTCATACTAGCGAAGGAATTCCCCGTTTCTCCCCTCCTAGTTCTTGTCTCACATCTTAGCCATGGATCATATCCTTAAGCTTTGATACCAACTGTGACGCCCCCAAAATAGGTATACATCACCCATCTTGAGTCGCCAAATACACGGTACAAAATTCAAATACAACTTAATTATACAACGATGCATTATAAAATACGACAAAACATATCTTTATTAGTTTTAATACAAATATTGTCATCTAGACAATATCCTCACTCAATTGAGTCCTCATTACATTTATTATCACACTATTTAACAGAATAATGAGGACTACTAATGCTATTATCTAGACCGTCACTCCGTTCCCCGACTAGTCCCTGCTACGTTCTCATTTCCTGAAGAGAACAATAAAAGTAAAAGGGTGAGCTCAACTAGCCCAGTAAGAAATATTATGACTAAGATAATACAGAATAAATTATCGTTAGCCTTCAACAGTGTTAAACTGATACAATATAACAAACATCAAGTTTAATTGCAGCGGAACAAACAATACATTAAAAGAGTTAAGTAGAGAATAAAATCTACTATCTTTTATGATTTAAAAGGTTTTTCATCACTTTTATCATTTGAGACTCGACAATAAATAATTCACATCATCCACGCACTTCGACCAAGGATATTCATTAGTATCACAACCACAAATTATCCATGCACTACGGGCCAAGGATATTCGTGTATTCATCAATGGTTATGATCATGCCAACAACTGTCCATCAATGCACTACGGGCCAATGATGACTTTTACCACATCATTTGTAATATTACTGGTTAATGATTATACCGATTAATCCCGGTTCATAATCATACCAAGTCCATTATACTACGAGCCCACGATGACTTTCAACATAATATAAACATGAGGATGATGACAATGATATACGAATTAATTTATCCAAGAACCAATAACGTCCAAATTATCAACATGATACTGCTTTGTGGGGTAAAACTCAAGAATGCTCAGAAGAATATTTTCATGGAAAGATACTGAATGAAGCGCAAATATCAAGGATATTCCACTAATTTCATGGAGTATAAAAGCCAAAACTTTAACCAATTGATTATAATAAAGAATGGAATAATAAAAGAAATCACCAGGCATCGATAGAAGCCGCACATGACGGAGTTATTCAACGAGAATAATAAATAATGGAACCAGTCATACGTAAACTCACGGGCGGGATATTCCAATGAGAATAATAAATAATGGAACCAGGTCATGCGTAAATGCACGGAACCAGGTCATGCGTAAACGCACAGACAGGATGTTCCAATAGAATAATAAATAACGGAACCAGGTCATGCGTAACGCACAGACAGGATGTTCCAACAGAATAATAAAGAATAGAATAACAGAAGAATTTCACCATGTATGCGGTACTTCGCATAAACAGGTTATTCCAACATAATAATAAAGAATAGAATAACAAAAGAATTTCACCAAGTATGCGATACTTCGCATAGATAGGTTATTCCAACATAATAACAAAGAATGGAATAACAGAAGTTCTCTTCATGGAGATGAAAGAAAGAAAAAAATACCCCTTACGAGTACAACAAATAATATCCCTTACCTTAGAACAAACTGGATATAGGAGTAGTGAAGTAGCAGAATACTTTTCTTCTTTTTCTCTATGGTTTCTCTCTCTAGAGTTTCAGTGAATTCGTAAGAAATAATGAAGGAATGAGCTTCTATTTATATGAGAATGGACTGAATAGTAACTAATTCCTGAACGGTCCAGATTGGTTTACTTTTAAGCGGACGGTCCAGTTTGGTTTCTTATAAAATATTCTAATAAAACAAAATCTTTTAAATAAAATAAAATATATTCTATTTATAATCTAATAAAACGAATAACTTTATAAAGGTATTACATTTTATATAAAAAGATTTTACTATGCAAAAATACTATGCATGCACTTATGCGTAATAAAATATAATATATTACATTTATAGTACAATAAAATGAAAGACTTTATAAAATATTACATTTTTATATACAAATATTTTACTATACAAAACACTATGCATAATAGAATATAATATATTCTATTTATAGTCTAATAAAGCGAATAACTTTATAAAAGTATTACATTTTATATAAAAAAAAAATTGCATTTTATTACATTAATAATACTAATAAAATAAAACTTCATCATCATTATTATAATTCACACTTTATTAATCGACCGAATGTCGTTCTAGGAAATAGAGGGCTTTTCAGATAAGGATTTCTTCCTATTGGTAGCGCAATTAGGTGACCAAACCTCTCCTTGGCGAACTTACTGACATCGTTAATATTGCGAATAATAATATTAATAACTTCGTCGTCTCAATTATTGATTTACTAATATATAAAATATCGACAATAATTGAATCAATTAACGTGAAATACTATGCAACAATTACTGAAGCAATAATTGAACAAAACTGAGTGACTTCTCGCGTAAGCATCAATAATCAACCACGTGTATTCTTCAGTACTTTTTACTACCGAAGGTAGTTCAACAGCTTTTAAGCGTAAAACTTCCGCCATTATTTTCATAAAAATATTTTTTGTCGTTTTTTCAATCAAACAATAATTTCGTTAATGGGGTCCACCAATGATTGTGTCGTCGTAAATGCGAATATTTCTGTTAAAACGAATATTCCCAGACCAATCGATTATTATATAACAACTTGCGTCTTTTTTGCAAAATTTATAACTATTACCCACAACTATAACATTATATCAAATTCATTCCATAATATTCAAAAATGATAATTATATAAAATTTATCTTTATTCATAAAAGTTGGGGTCTTACAAAAAAAATTTAAATTCAAAATATTTTAATAATAATATGATAACAAAATTGCGATGACATTCTTAAAAATTTAATTTTTTTAAATTTCTTGATAAAATTTGTGAACCATTGGATCTTCTTTTTAATGTGTTGTCAACCCTATAACAAAATTCTCACAAGATCCTTATAGAGAAATCCTCGCATCCTCACACAGGATCCTGATTCCCAATAGTTAACCAACCAAACCTAATTATAATTTAACACATTATTTTTTAAGTTATTTTTTTGTAAAAAAATAAAATAATTTATATAAAATTACTTATCATAAAAATTATATATAACAAAAAAATTGATATTCACCAAAATAATATAATATAATATAAATTAACTAATCAACAGTGCTCAACAACTATAATTAAAGTTTTGAGCACTAATTATTAACGGGGTTAGAATTATGACATTCCATCAATAAATTATTTATATTGAACATTATTAATCTTAATTTTATTTTATAAATTTTATTTATTAATATTAAAAAAATAACACACGAAAAGTGTGTGCTGAAAATTAGTAAAAAAATAAATGTAAAGTAGAAAGAAACAAATGTAGTTAGCCCTAGACATCACAATTTGTCACCCTCGGGCTTCCAGCTGCAGCCCAGGAAGGAAGTTGAGGGGTAAAACGGGGAAAGAAACAAATATAAAACATGTTATCCATCCCAACTCGACAGTTCTTCCTTCATATACAAATTGAAGCTGAAGAAAGAGGAGAGAGAATGGGGGACGGAAAGCAAGTAGTGACAGTGGAGATGACAAAGGGGACTTCGGATCAGAACCCAATAACTCAACTGCAAGCTAAATTCAAGGAATTGGAGACTGGGTTTAAGGCTTGGCTGGAGAAACAGTCTTTACCCGTTGAAACCGCCGTTGTCACCGCCACTAGTGCCGTCCAGGGCGCCGCTATCGGTGGCTTTATGGGGACCATTACCAGCGACATGTCCTCCGGTTTTTCCCCTCCTCCACCTAACGCCGCCCTCAATTCCCAAACCATGGCTTCGCTCCAGCAAGCACAGGTTTAATCCATTTTCAGTGTCCTTTATTTTGAGCTGGATAGATGTTGCTTGTTTCTTCAAAATTAGATGCTGTTAATGGGTTTAGGATTTTTGGTTTCGTTGTTGTGTTTTACTACAGAATTAGTTATGTTAATACTCAGAACAACCTTCAATTCATTTTATGAAAGAGATTGAGTGAGAGATAAAATACCCAGATCAGGTTTACATTTACTGCTCTTTTATCTCGTGTTGTTGGGTTGGTATTTTAGATAAAAGAAAATAGATGAACGCACCTTCAGGGACGAAGCCAGATTTTTTTTTCAGGGGGGCCAAGACATAATATGACACCATGGAAAATTTATTACAAGAGATTTATATAAGATAAATTAGCATCACAAAAGTTATTTTAGTTAGAAATTAAGTAAAATACCCAAAAAAAAAATAAAAAAAACTTTATGATAAGTGTGCAAATTATATAAATCTTGGGGGCCTAAAGTAAAAATATCAAAAACTTCAAGGCTATAAAATAAACTTTTGAAAATTGGGGGTAGCCTTGGCCCCCCTAGACCTAGGCTAGCTCCGTCCCTGTGCACCTTATGTAGATTTGGCTTAAACACTGGTAACCATAAATTGGAATCAGAATTCAATATGGGCATGCTGAGAGTTAAATAATGCTTGCGGGATAAAATACTCATTCCGCTATCAGGTGCTTTTGTCTGGAATAACATTTTAACTAGGAAGTTTTGATTTTACTGTTCAAAGTTATGGATTTACGATACATATAGAAGTGTCGAGCCATGTAAGTGGAAATGTGGAAGTAAGTTTTTCTGTTCCAATTTGCAAAAATTTTCTGTTGAAGTACAATTGTGAAATACATGGGATTGGTTAGGATAACAATGGTGACCCGCCATATTAAATCTCTCTTTAAAAAAGTTACTAATAATACTTGTCTAAATAACTGACAACAGAAAAATCGATAGAGAACTTCGCATTATGTATCATTTCCCTTTCAATTATTAGCTCCAAATTGTGCCAGTAGATGCACCTTTTCCAAATACCGGAACTGTAACTTCGTTCAGATTTTTCTCTGTTTTCTGACTAGTGGTTTAATATGCTTACAGGCTCTTTCAGGTGGTCCTTTGATTCAAGCCCGTAATTTTGCTGTCATGACAGGCGTTAATGCTGGCATAACTTGTGTCATGAAAAGAATACGAGGCAAGGAGGATATCCAATCCAAGTAAGCTTTCGGCAAAAACTCTCCATTAGCTTTTGTTGCCCCCTTCCCACAAAATATTTCCTCTTTCTTTTCCCTTCCTTTGATTTAAAATATCCCCATTAATAGATAGATATTATTCTTCGTTTTGTTGCCAAAAGGTAGAGATTGTTTGTGTTGTGAATACCCATTTTGCTGAAGAGACCTACTTGGGGTTTGATCTACTTTGGTTCTGGGCTGATAATTGTGCAGTGATCAAGTTTGTAGCATTATGTTATTTTCAGTTTTTTGAAAGTTCAATTGAGTCATGTCATGTTCCGGAATATGTTTCAGGTACTAGAATGTTGTTTCATAAGTATGATATTTGAGACTGGATAAGTGCCTTTTATTATCCAATTACCTATATATATGTCTAAAATGTTCTCTAAAGGTGATCTTTGTGCTGCTCATATGTCATTGAATATTAAGCAAAGTAATCAGCCTATATAAGTGGCTTCAAGCTTTCTGTAAATTACTCTATATATATTCAACATATTTAAGGGGAATATGCGTGTTTATAATATTTGTGTTTACGGAGTTGAGTTTTCTTCATACTTGGTTGTTCTTGGAGATATTTAAATATCCGTTACTGAAAGAAGTGACTAACCAGACAAAGATTGTAGCAGTAGCCAGTATGTCAAGGATTTGCGACTAAGTTTGCCTAATGCATAACAGTGATCACTATTATTGGACATAGCTCAAACTTCACGCATACGGTGTTGACTTTAATTAGAAAATTATGATGCATACGGTGTTGACTTTAATTAGAAAATTATGATGTGATCCAGGTTAACAATCCATTATATTTTGTAAATTCTACTTTTGTATCTTGTTGGTTAAAATTTAATAGTTATTTATTATCCTATCGGTATATCCTTATTAATCTACGTGTGCACTCATCTATGATAATGAATTTATATCATTGCAGTATGGTGGCAGCTTTTGGTTCTGGAGCCATGTTTTCATTGGTGAGTGGATTTGGTGGTCCTAATCAGGCTGCGAACGTAGTCACATCTGGCCTTTTCTTTGCACTTATCCAGGGTGGAATTTTCAAGGTAATTTTTTGAATGGAAGAAAAACCATCCTTAGTTTGTGATCCTTCTGTGTGCTGTGTTAAGTAAGTACTTTAACTTCAACCATATGTTTCTTCTGATGGCGAGTATTTGTAACTGCAATGCATGCTAGGCTTGCTAGCAAGTGATAGAAGGTACATTGCCATCTGTGTGATGGATGGTTAATATCCAGTGCATGAATTTGGAGTATCTAGGTATAATTTGTATTATATTTAATACCCTCTTTAAAGTGGTATATGTAATCATATATGTGAAAATATTTGGAATTTGCAATGTAAAAGGTACATAGAAGCAATTGAAACCGAAGGTACAAATGTCATCATTTGGATAGTTGATGCTTCTCACTTTTAAAAAAATCATGTGTATATTTTGGATACTTGATTACACTCACAGTTGTAGAAGAAGTAGTGAAATTCTCACTTGTTCAACAACGACTATCTTTATCAAGTGTCTTAAAAGCCCACCAAAACCCAGAAACTCACAAATGAAGCTGTGTCAATTACCCATAGATTCAGGACCTGCCCTATCTGACTACAAATCTGTGTTTATAATACTTAAAATAGCATGTTATTAGCAAGAATAATGCCATAGGTCCCAAATTTGGTAGTAAGATTTGAGGTATCTAATGATGTTCATTGTTTTTTTATGATAGGTGCATCTAAATGATTTTCATCATTAGAATTTGTGACACAATCACGGGTTATTGTATATATATATATAGACACACACACACACACGTGGATTAACAAAAATGCGAACACTCGTTTGGGACCCCAAAATTTGGTGTCCCTAGTATATTACTCTATTAGCAGCCCGTTACTATGCTTATAAGTTCATATCTGTCTCATTATTTGAGACTTGTTGAAATTGTTTTTGAATCTTCTCTTATTTGTATCAAATATATTTTTCTTAAAATGTTGGATGTCTTAGGGTTTAACCTTTCATACTGGTTTAGTTTAGGAGATGTGACATATAATTAATTTTGTACATGTGTTCACCATTCATGTGCTGTAATACTTACAGTATTTGGAAATGTTTAACTTCGACTTTAACTATGTTCCTGTTGGTTTTCTGGTGCTAAAAATACTGTTCATGTGGTGATACAGATGGGGCAGAAGTTTAATAAGCCCCCAGTTGAAGATGTGTTCTATAACAAAACTAGAAGCTTGTTGACAAGCCTTGGCCTACAGGATTACGAGAAAAATTTTAAGAAAGGCTTGTTAACAGACAATACTTTGCCTTTGCTTACCGATAGGCAAGTAGTTGGACTTGACTAATTTCTTTTAGCCGTTTCTGTACGTATGAGCTAATGTGTGTTTTCTTGTGTTCTCATGTCCTTCCATTTGCTTTAATACAAAGCAGTGCTCTTCGAGATGTGAGAATCCCTCCCGGACCAAGGCTCCTCATTCTTGATCGCATCCAGAGGTATGGCCCCTGCACCAATCTATTATAAGTTTGTATTCAGTTTTTAACTAAAGCATCCCATTGTGACCGACTGAATTTCTGTCTGAAGGGACCCTGAGCTCAAAGAAAGGCGAGGATGATGTAGTTGATGTGCTGGCGTTTGAGCAATCCACTGCCAATATAGATTTTATTGTATGAGAAAAAGGATTAATCTGCATATATGTAGAGATAATGGCAATTCTATGTCGGTTTCTCTTCTATTTCAATTCATATTAATCCCAAGAAACTCTGCAATGTTGTATCCTGAGACTAATCGGTGGCTCAAAAATGCCTGCCTACAATATGGAGGTTTTGTCTGGCTTTTCTTCTTCTAACATGCGTAGTGGCAAGTTGTTTGTTTCAGACTGCTACAAGCCCTACCGAATATACATTTGGAATATGCATTTAAGTTCAGAAAAAGGCTTTGCATAGTGTGTGTTGGCGTGTTGCCTCAGGGATGCGGCAGCTACTTTTTTGAAGAAAAATAAACTCCGCTTGTTATGCCCTTGAAAGGATTGTTTGGCAGTATACTCAACAAACTATTGACTGGGGATGGGAATAATGGGATGCACTTCTATACTCCTTTTTCACATCAAAATTTTCTATCTGGCGCAATATTGACTCATATACCCCTTCAGTATCCAGCTAATGAGTAATTGACAGCGTAGCATAATAGATTGCATTAAGGGCATGTTTGTCAATTACAGTGGTGTATGGGAAGGTATGGGTTAGAGACGTCACCTCCCCTTATTTAATCATAATATTTTCCCTATATAGTAATCATTGAATATAATCAATCCCCGCTGTCACGAAGGTTGAACATGAATCGATCAAAAATAAGTAATTACAGTTTGACCCCCATTGTTTACATTACTTGAGTTAATTTTATGATAAGTTTACTTCAGATCACCTTTTCAACCTTTTCATTTGTATTAGCACTATATTAAATATAAATTCACTTCTTGCTAAACAAATCCATTAATTACATTCACCTCAAAGACTTTAAACTTTGTTTTCACAAGCCTCTGTCTCGGTCTTTTTGCTTGTCCCAATTGGCCATTTCGTTAAGTGAATTTTATCTTAAGCTTGTCCCAATTGGCATCAATTTTATTTTTCTCACGAATCTTTTCGTTGCCGTTGTGACGGTAGGGAGTGTGATCTATCTTTCTGTCTGCATATCGTCTCATCTTTCTCACCATAAAATAAAATTTCATGCTAACCACTCTCCCCATTGGCATAACCAAACAGGCTCTACTGCCGGTTCCAATAATTGCAACAGCCAACACAGCTCTTGATTTACATCAAATTTAATGTCAAAGCTGTGAAATATTAAAATTGATATGAACTGATATATTAATTAGTACAACCTTAATTTTATATTTTATTTGAAAATTGTTACTCATCCATCCTAAGTATTGTCTCAAGTCATATAAATACATTAATACACAATACAATTAGATAAAATTATAAGATTTTTATTATTTTTCCAAAAAATTAAATTATGTATGGAACCCGGGCTCTTAACAACATTTATACACATGCACCATGAATTTAGAGTTTAAAGAATTTAACAAAAGTTTACAAATCACTAAATAAAAATTTTATTTTTACAACATAGACAGACCATCTCCAATACAATTGCTTCCGGGAAGACGTGCACCAATAAAAAATAAAAATAAATACAGTATATCTCAATTCTACAACCAATAATTCCACAATATTCTACACACCCACAATGGTCATTGGTCAAGACTCAAGAACACACAACAAAAAATTAATCAAAAATTAAATAAATTACAAATCTAGCCAGTTATGCCAGGCATATACTAATATATATATATATATATATATATATATATATATATATGTGTGTGTGTGTGTGTGTGTGTGTGTGTATAAGTATGTATATGAAATTCAGTTATCATTGAGTAGTGGGAATAGAAATGGAAGCTGATTCGAGAAGCTTCTTAGCCACGGAGAGCTGATCCATTAACGACAACATTCGAGTTCTGTAACCTCTAGCCTGGTCGACGGCTTCGGCTTCAAGCTCACCGAGCTGTGAGCAGAGCCGCTCCTCGGCTTCCTCAGCCACCTGGAGTCTCTGCCATGTTTTCCGGAGCTCTTGCTTCATCATCTCTTCTCTCTCCAAACTTTCCTTTAATTCTCTCTCCAGCTCCTCGTTCCTCTTCCTCAGCGCCTCCTCCTCCGCCGGAGACGCGGCCGCTTCTGATCGCCGGAACGACTTTGATTGGACCGACGGAACGGCTACGTTCGGAGCCATATAAATTGGAAATTTAAATAAATAAATAATAATTAATTGGTACGTGCGGAGTAGAATAGATAAATCTGGAACAGGAAGAAGTAATTGTTGTGATTTTTGAATGGTGGGGGAGGTTTTTATAAGCTGAGAATGGGGTTGTCCAGGTTCACTGTATCTTGAAAGAGATTCGATCTGAGAAGTTTTGGGGTACTTGGCTTGTTATTTTGGTTATGCTGACATTTAATATACTAGTAGTTATTAAATGTATCATTTCGTCATCGCTTCGCTTGCCTACCTTTACCTTCTTCTTTCAATTTTGTGACATTTTATAAGCTTCCATTTTTTCTAATTTATTTGTATATAATGTAGTAGTGTATAATAGATGGGTCAATGATTGTGGCCCAACCCTAAATTTCTGGAGCTTATTCACACACACGCATATATATATATATATATATATATATATATATATATATATATATAGAGAGAAAAAGAGAGTCCAGTTTCTATTCGGACTCTCGTATTTTCTTAAAATATGAAAAAAAAAAAATTAAAACAACTAAAAAAAATAAATAAATAATTATGAAATTGAAATTTTTACATAATACAGTGTTTTTGGTGTGATTTGGATACATATAACAAAATATGTCTGTACAGTCTGTGCAGACTGTACATACATTTTTTGGTATAAGTATCCAAATCATGCCCAAAATATTGTATTATAAAAAAATTGCAGTTCCATAATTATTATTTTTTAGTTGTTTAAAAAAAACAAAAAAACAAAAAAAAAATTGGTCCGTATTTTGATCCAGTCTGGACTCCCGAACCGGATCCGCTGTATATATATGTGTGTGTGTGTGTGTGTATGTGTGTGTGTGTGTGTGTGTGGCTTATTCACAATTTCACACACATATATATAGTCCGAATCTTAAGCTCATTTTTTATCCAACTCACTCGAAATTCTTTCTTCAATGACAGATTCGATCGATACAATTGTAAATACATACTTTTAGCGACGGATAATATATATAGCATCGCTTAAAAGTATAGACGACGGTTGTATGACCGAACCGTCCATGAAGAATTAAGATTCTTAAAGGAAGTGAGCTCAGTAAGTTAAATAAGGGTGAAATTTTAAAATTTGAACAAATATATATATATATATATATATATATATATATATATATATATATAGAATATTCTATAAGACCCCAACTTATTATAAATGAAATTAAATTCCTCTATTTATTATTTTGAAATAGTAAGGGTTGATTTGATTAATGTGGTTAGTTATGGGTAAAATGCATGAAATATTTCAACATGCAGTGGTTATAAAATATTCATTGTTGTTTAAAATATTAGTTTGGACGTGGAATATTCTTACCGTCGGGGAATATTAAATGCGACAGTCTTGACCTTATGTGGGCCCCATAACGGAAAAAGCGATTGGATGAAGAAAACGACAAATATAAGTTATTTATAAATAACGGGCGTGGTTATTCTGATTAATATTGTTGGAATACCCGGTGGTTAAAACACAGTAGCACACGGTATTACACCAATTATTGATTCTTACGTAAGAACACACTACTCAATAATTGTTACAGTAATTACTGTTCAATATTTTATTTTATTGATTCAATAATTGCTATGTTGATATTTTATATTATTATTATTTTAATAATTGTCATTACACAGTATTTTTCATTATCGGATCAATAATTCATATTATTTGAATAATATTATTAGATAACATTATTGGTAATGTCTAGAAAGTTCTATCTAAGGAGATGTTTGGTCATCTAATTGCGCGCCAGTAAGAATAATTCCTTATTGGAAAGCTCTCTCTTTCTTGGGAACGGCCTGGTTGTCGATATTGTGATTCTGTAATATTATTTGTGAATAATTAATTATTGATTTATATGATAAGAAAAATATTCATTTTATGTGGATATAGATGAAGAAAATTTTAAAGTGACAATTGTTAAAAAAATTAATATTTTATCTTTTTCTGATAAAATAATTCATTTAAATATATTATTATATTTTAATAATATAATAATGGTGATATTTTTACAATGTGTGGCGCCCCCAAAATAGGTATACATCACCTATTCTGAGCCACCAAATACATGGTACAGAATACAAATACAATCTTAATTATACAACTATTGTGTAAAATACGACAAAATAAATGCTGTGAGTTTTAATACAAATATTATCATCTAGACAATATCCACACTCAGAATAAGTCCTCATTATATTTATTGTCACACTATTTAACGAGAATAATGAGGACTACTAATACTATCATCCGGTCCATCACTGCATTCCTCCGACTCGTCCCATTTATATTCTCATTTTCACAAGAGAAAACGGTGAAAGAAAAGGTGAACTCAACTAGCCCAAGAAGAAATATTATGACTAAGATAATGCGAATAAATTATCATTAGTCTTCAACAATGTTAAACCGATAAAATACAATAGACATCAAGTTTAACTACAATGGATCAAGCGATCCATTAAAAGAGTCAAGTAGAGAATAAAATCTACTATCTTTTATGATTTAAAGGTTTTTTCATCACTTTTATCATTTGGGACTCGACAATAAATAATCCACATCATCCACCGCACTACTGACCAAAGATATTCATTAGTATCACGACCACAAATTATCCATGCACTACGGGCCAAGGATATTCGTGTATTCATCAATAGTCATGATCATGCCAACAACTGTCCATCAATACACTACGGGCCAATGAGAATTTTTACCACATCATTTGTAACATTACGGTCATGATTATACCGAATAATTCCTAGTCATAATCATACCAAGTTTATCTATGCACTACAAGCCACATATGACTTTCAAAAAAAAATATAAATATAAGGATGATGACAATGATATAAGAATTCAATAAAACAAGTTACAGGGTTAAAGGTGAATTTATTAGTATGATTATGAACAGGAACTGTGATTTGGTATAACCATGATCTTTGATGTTTCAGATAAAGACATGTGATAAAAATTATCTTCGTCTTGGATGAGAAGAGGAATTTAGAATTATAAATATGATTATGAGTTATTCACATGACTGTGAACAGGATCTGTTGATTAATGTTACAGGGTTAAAGCATTGTTGGTGGACTTTTAACATGGAGAAGATAATAGACTTTATGGTCTATTTGACTCTTCTAATGAATTGCTCGTTCCGCTGCAACTATGATTGAAAAGTTTTATCATCTACCATATGTTCTAAATCTCTGATTTATTACTGATGAAGGCTATTGATAATTTAATTATCTTTAGTTATGATATTCTTTACTGGGCTAGTTGTGCTCACCCCTTTTGCTTCACAATTCCTTTCAGGTAATAAAAGTGTAGTTGGGTCGAGCGGGGATAACAGGGGAATAATGTGGTGGTTCGAGATTATCAAAGTTTCTCAACACATTATAAAACGGTATGACATACAATATATAATTGTATTGAGGACCTAAGATGTGTGTGTCGTATATTATACATCACTTAATAATTGATTTTGGTGAACAACAATAGGGTGAGGTGAACCCAACTTTGGAAGGGTGTTTTGCCACTATCATACAAGATGTCTAATGACCTACGAGTTATCATAAGACATGGTTGTGCATATCCACTTGATGAGTATATTTACGAGCACTACCTATATGATCTTGGAGTTGGGTTGAAACATAATGTTGAATCGCAGACGGTGGAGATAGTTATATGTCAAGAGAAGACTCACCATTGGAAGGAACATGATAGTAATCTTTTCGTTTTTCTTTGGGGTCTATTGGATCAACCAAGGATAATTCTCTGGACATATGATATCTATCATAACTTAGATTCATGGCCTCCTATGTACGAAGGTTTCCTTGAGTACTTCCCAAAGATTTTAATTTTTAAAACAGTTCTAGATTGTACCTTTATGTAAGGTATCACTGTGAGGTGTTGTCCATAGTTGGGACATGAATCACAGTTGGTATTAAAACTCACAGTATATGTGTTGTTGTATTTTGCACGACAATTGTAGTAATAAAATTGTAGTTATTTTCTGTACCATGTATTTGGCGACTCAGAATGGGTTGGATGAATTTGACCTATTTTGGGGGCGTCAGAATTAAAGCAACCAAATGTAATATATATATATATATATATATATATATATATATAATAGACAACACATGCTATAATGCAATAAAGCAACAAAAAAAAATACTCCCACCCGACAACCTTAGGATTTTTTTTCTCTCCCCCATTTTTCTTTCTTCTAACATCACCCCACATGTTCCCTCCACCAAAATCCACTCACTCAATCAATTATTATTATATATATATCATATACTAGATTCCCCTCAATAATCAAGATTTTCCCCCATACCACTTTCCTGTTAACACATGTATATATATAAAAACTGAGATAACTTCTCCTGACAGTTTTGAAAAATGTGTAAGTGGGGGTCCAAATAATAAACAAAATTTATAACAATTATTTCATAAAATCACCTCAATATTTTTAACAATATTTATCATCATTATTATAATTCACAATATTAATCGACCAGGTCGCTCCCAGGAAAGAGAAGACTTTTCAATAAGGATTTCTCCCTATTGGCACGCAATTAGGTGACCAAACCTCTCCTTGGCAGAACTTCTAGACATCATTAATATTACAAATAATAATATTAATAACTCTGTCATTTCAATTATTGATTTAATAATATTTAAAATATCGACAATAATTGAATAAAATTGAATGACTTCTCACGTAAGCATCAATAATCAATACCGTGTGTTACTATGCAACCACGCGTATTCATCGTATTTTTTACTCTAAAAGTAGTTCAACAGTATTAGCGGTAAAAATTTCGCCGTTATTTTTAATAAAATATTTTTGTCGTTTTCTCAATCCGACAATAATTCTGTTGTGGAGTCCACCAATGATTGTGTCGTCAAACGAATATTCCCTGTTAAAACGAATATTCTCCGACCAATCGAATATCATATAACAACTTACGTATTTTATAAAATTTATAAATATTACCCATAACTATAACATTATATCAAATTTATTCCATAATATTCAAAAAGGATATTTATAGAAAATTCATTTTTATTCATAAAAGTTGGGGTCTTACACAATGAATGTGGGATATATGACTATATGAGGAGGAAAAGTATTTTTGCTACTAAAAATATTTAAAATATGTTTTTCATGTTTGTGGATCTCATTTCTTGACTGAAATTTGATTATAGCCTGTAAAATCGTCCGTTTATGGATTTCAGTCAATTTTTGTTTGGAATTTAGAAAAACTTTCTTCTGCAAAGTTGTAGAGAATGAAATTTCATATGAAAAGGACATAAGGTTTGAATTTTTCTTATAAAAAGGCTATTTATTATGAATTATTGAAGTTCCGAAATTCCAGAATAATTGATTTTTGAAGTTTTAAATATTTTTAATAAGAAAAACGTTTTTTTTTATTTAGGTGAGGTGGGTCACTCTTGGTGGCTGATGTTTTGAATCAAATTATGTATGCGTAAGAATTTAATAAATATATATTAATATTTTATTAAATTTTTTACTTTGGTGTTCTAAGCATTTTCTTATAAATAGGGTGCTTAGGTTAGAATTGAAAATCACACCAGAAACTGAAGTTTTCTCTCTATATATTATCGGCGTATTCTTGTGAGTATTTTGATACTTTGAGTGTTCTATACTGATGCTGCAAGTTCCTTCAAATTATATATCCGATATTCCACCAAGTATCTTATTCTTTTCGAGGTAAGAAATATTTTTTTTTTAAATGATATTATTTCTTTCAATATCGTTATGCCGGAATATTGATAGTATTTTTCTTGTGAAATTCTTGTCTTTTAGTGTCGGGTTTCTATTCACGTGTCTGGTCTTATTCACGAATAATGGCCTATTCACAAAAAAAAATAAATTTTCATTTTGTCCAAAATATCTATTATGGATACTAGCTTTGATTGTATCCATGTTTTGATCATTCTTGAATTTTGCTCCACTATGATTATTTATGAAGTATTTTTGAACTCGGATTGTTTAAAAGTACGAATCCTTAATACTTGTTCTTTTGTTTCATTGGATTCGTTTTTTTTTTTCATCATTCTCATCTAAATGATGATTTTACTTGAATATCTTTGGCACAGATAGTGGTGCAAAAGATTAATGATTTTCGATGAATATCTTTGACCAGTAGTGCAAAGATGAGCAGTGTTAAGATGAATATGACCAAATTTGATGAATATCTATATATATATATATATATATATATATATATATATATATATATATATATAACAAATTAAACTTTCTTTTTAAAAAGAAAATGAAAACAAGTAATATTCATAGTGATCGTCGACTAAAAGGGGTAGATAGGAATTCAACAATTTATTTAAAAATATTATCTCCAGCCTATTACAAGAGTATTATTTAGAAGATTTAAATTCAACTTGCGAGATTCATGTGAGATTTAAATAAAATCTTTTTAATTGTTGGTATTTTCTAATTTTTAATTACATATTTATTAATTGTAAATAAATGAATTAATATCAAGTTTTAAACTTCTCAAAATAAGATTAGAAATTCAAAATGATACTCTTATGTGAGATAGAAAGAAAGAGCCATAAATAAATAATGTTTTATAGTGCAACTCTGACTGAACGTTGTACCGAACCGATTGTTACTGATATTTTTTTTATAAAAAAAAAAGAAAAAAAAATATCAATATATTTGTCGAAAATTCGGTATTTATTATTATCTAATTCGATTATAAAATTCCACCATAATTCATTAATAGGAATAAATAAAGAACAAGCAATACTACCAAAGTAGTATAATTTACAAATAAATAGAGATGTGAAGCATATATTGTATATTAATTACCAAATAATATATACAAAATACATACAGTAAATAAAAGCAATATCATAAAACTTTGTTTAACAAAGCCATAACCTTTATACCCGAAAGGTTGAAGCAGTCTAATCAGTTTATCGTCATGAAGAGTAGGAGCCAAGTAACCAATATATTTGGATTTGAATTTATAGATTGGTGTGTTGATTTGTATCAAAAAGTTGAACGTGAAGTTGGCATATTTCTATATTCAATCACGGGCCCACACCTATTGACCTTCGGAATCATCAAGAGACAATAAGCAAAACATAAAGACATATATCATCAACTTAAATAGTAGTGACCATTATATAGGAATTCAACAACTTATATAAATATAATATTATAAATATTACTTTTTTTAGTAAATTACACTTGATTTTAGTGATTAACAATTTTTTTATACTAAAAAACATTTTTTATTTTTTAATGGCTCTTTTTAATTACCAAGCATAAATTATTTTTTTAATAGTGTAACTCTGATTGTGACGAGTAAATAAATTTAAAGTTTCTTTTTTAGAAATTCATTCAATCAAATTTCGGTATCGTATAAGTAATTTTATGTGCATAAACTATATCGAAAAAAATTAATGTTGACTCAAATTGTTTGGTTCAGTTTTTAACCCTACCCAATTTTCTCTATTTTTTGGCTCACCTCCTAAGGTTCGACAAATATTTGAAATCAACTATTTTGAAATCGAGTTACGGTCGGACTCACAAAAAGGAGAGCTCTCCTTATGTAATACTCGGTTTAAATATAAAAAAAAAGATAATAAAATAATATAATTAGATAATAAAAGTGTAGTTAATAATTATTTATACATATCTAAAACCTATGAGAATAAGAAAAGTCATTCAAACTTAACAAATTTTATTGTACCCAAGACAAAGAGAATTTTCATAACTTGTCTTTACCTTAAACACCAAAGATCATGGTTATACCAATTCACAATTCATGTTTATAATTATGCCATTAAATTCATCTTTGCACTACGGGCCAAAGATATTCAATTGTAACACCAATGGTCATGCTAATTAACAGTCTATCTTTGCACTACGGGTCAAAAATATACAATTGTAAAATCAATAATCAACAGTCAATCTTTGTACTACGGGCTAAAGATATACAACTGTATAACAAATGATCATGATTATACTAATACACAATTTCGACCATGATTATACCAATACACAATTTATGGTCATAATCGCACCAATCAATAGTTCATATTTGCACTACGGCCCAAATATCTAATGTGACACCCCCAAAATAGGTCTACATCCCCCATTCTGAGTTGTCAATACACGGTACAGAAACAACTACAACTTTATTATTACAATAGTAAAAGCTGTGAGTTTAAATACGAGATATTGCCATCTGCATAATATCCACATACAAATAAATCCTCATCATAATTATTGGTACATTATTTTACAACAATGGTGAGGACTACTAAACAACTCTCCTAGAACTTTCATTCCATACCCCAGAGCTAAATACTCGCTTATATTCTCGCCTCCCGAGAAGAAAAATGGAACAAAAGGAAAAGGTGAGCTCTCGATTAGCCCAATAAAGAATATTATGACTAAGATAATATACAACAAAATTATCGTTAGTCTTCAACAGGGAAAAAATATAATAGAATACAATAGACAACAAGTTTTAAATCAATATTCGCAATGAAATAATAATTCATTAGAAGAGTTAAGTAGAGAATGCAAACTACTATCTTCTATGTATGAATTTTAAAGTTCATCGTCTATTTTATCCTCAGTAACATCAATCAATATATATCCGAGATCAAATATTCATCCTTTTTCTGAGCCGAGGACATTCACCATTAGTCATGTTCATCTAAACACCTGTTCATCTTTGCACTACGGGCCAAAGATATTCATCAGAAATCATTCATCTTTGCACTACAGGCCAAAGATATTCATCAGAAATCATTCATCTTTGCACTACGGGCCAAAGATATTCATCATAAATCATTCATCTTTTGCTACTGAGGCCAAAGATATTCAATAATATCATCATTTAAGACCGAGGATGATGAAAATATTTTTTAAAGAAACGAATCCAAAGTGAAACAAAATGACAAGGATTAAGGATTAAGGATTCGTACTTTGTTTTATCCACGTCCAAAAATACCTCAAAAATAATCATAGTGGTGTAAAATTCAAGAATGATCAAAACATGGATACAATCAAAGCTAGTATCCACAATAGATATTTTGACGAAAAGAAAAATTTTCATTTTTCGATGAATAGTCTTGATTCGTGAATAGTCTCAGAGTATCGTGAATAAAGTCAGATATCGTGAATAGTAACTCCGACACCAAATGTTCCAAATTTGATAAAAAACTTGAGATCAATATTTGACAGATAATGATATTGAAGAAATAATATCATTACGAAAAAAAAATATATCCCTTTACCTCGAAAGATCAAGATTTAACTGGAATCTTCGGATATAGACTATATCTTGAACTTTCACCGTATAGCAATACTCAAAGTATACTCAAAATACTCACAAGAATACGCCGATAATATAGAGAGAAAACTTGAGTTTACGGTGTGATTTTCAATTCTAACCTAAGCACTTATTTATAGAAAATTGCTTAGAACACCAAAAAGCGAAAAAATTTAATAAAATATTAATATTTATAAAATATTAGACGTATTCTTTGAAATCTGAATCTCAAAGAATTCACACATGCCAACCTTCTAGAAGAAAATAAAAACGTTTTTCTAATTTAAAATAATTTAAACTTCCAAAATTAATTATTTGAGCTTGAACTTCAACAATTCACAATAAATAGCCCTTTTATCAAAAAATTCGAATCTCGCGATTTTTTATAGAAATCAATTCTCTACAACTTTGCGAAGAAAGTTTTCTAAATTCCCAAATGAAATTGACCAAAATCCATAAACGGGTGATTTTAGAAATATAATCAAATTTCAGTCAATAAATGGGGTCCACCGACATGTTTAACATGTTTTAAACATTTATTGCAACAAAAATACTCTTCCTCCTCATATACTCATATATCCCACATTCGTTGTAAAAATATCACCATTATTATATTATTAAAATATAATAATATATATTTAAATGAATTATTTTATCGAAAAAGATAAAATTTCAATTTTTAACAATTGTCACATTAAAATTTTCTCCATCTATATCCACATAAAATCAATATTTTCCTCATCATATGAATCAATAATTAATTATTCACAAATAATATTACGAGAATCACAATATCGACAACCGTGCGGTTCAGGAAAGAGGGCTTTCCAATAAGAATTTCTCCTCTTCTTGGCCGCAATTAGGTGACCAAACCTCTCCTTAGATGTAACTTTCTAGACATTGCCAATAATGTTATCTAATAATATTATTCGGATAATATGAATTATTGTTTCGACAATGAAAAATCTTTGTGTAATGACAATTATTAAAACAACGAAATATAAAATATCAACACAACAATTATTGAATCAATAAAATAAAACACCGAGCGATAATTCATCAGAACCATTATTGAGTAGTGCCTTCTTACGTAAGAGTCAATAATTGGTGCAATCTGCCGTGTCTTCTGCTCATTCAACGCGCGTATTCGTGTTTTAACCATAGGGTATTCCAACGATTAAAATCGGTAACAATAACCTGCCGTTATTTTTAAACAACTTATATTTGTCATTTTCTTCCTCCAATCGCTTTTTAGTTATGGGGCCCACATGGTCATGCTACTGCACCGTCATTTAATATTCCCCGACAAAGACTGAATATTCCACGACCAAACGAATATTCCCCGACAACAATGAATATTTTATAACCACTTGCATATTTTGAAATATTTATGTATTTTACCCTAAACTATCCACATTAATCACATCAACCCTTACTATTTCAAAATAATAATTAGAGGAAATTAAATTTCATTTATTAATTATTTGGGATCTTACAACCTCCCTCCTTATGAAATTTCGTCCTCGAAATTGGCGTGACGTACTGGTGTTTGAAAAGATGAGGATACCTCGCTTTCATTTCCGTTTCCAACTCCCGTGTCATTTCCTCTATAAGATGGTTTCTCCACAAGACTTTAACTTGTGGTATGACCTTCGTCGTAGGGACATGCTCCTTCCTATCCAAGATCTTGACAGTACTTCCTCATACGTTAAGTCTTGGCTATCTCGTCCGGTTCTAACTCAATAACGTGATTCGGGTCTTTCACATATTTACGAAGTGCGATATATGAAACACATTATGAACACGAGACATACTTGGATGTAACGCGAGTCTATAGGCTACATTTCCTACTTTCGGTCAAGAATTTGAAATGGACCAATAAATCGTGGATTGAGCTTTCTCTCTTCCCGAATCTTGTAACTCCTTCCATGGGCAACACGCAACAATACATGATCCCCTATACTAAATTCCACATCCTTTCGATGAAGATCCGCATAACTCTTTTGTCGATCTTGTGCCGGTTTATATCGTTGTCGAATCATTTGGATCTTTTCGGTGAGTCATACGTCTTAACTTTCGGGTCCCAACAATGTTGCTTCACCCACCTCATCCCAACATATTGAAGAAGCGACACTTTCGTCCATATAATGCTTCGAATGGGGCCACACCTATACTTGCCTGATAACTGTTGTTGTAGGAGAATTCCACCAATGGTAAATACTTATCCCAACTGCCCTTGAAGTCTAGGACACAGAGTCTTAATAAATCTTCAAGAGTTTGAATAGTCCTCTCTGATTGTCCGTCCGTTTGAGGATGGTATGCCGAACTGAATCTTAAATCCGTACCCATAGCTTTTTGCAAGCTAACCCAAAATCTTGAAGTGAATCTTGGGTCACGATCCGAAACTATGGATACTGGCATGCCATGCAATCTCACAATCTAATTTACGTACATTTGAGCAAGACGTTCAAGGAATAAGTCTCTCGTATCGGCAAAGAAATGAAGCGGAGACTTGGTTAATCTATCAACAATAACCCAAATAGCATTTATGCCTTGAGAAACCGTGGGAAGTCCCGTGAAAAATCCATGGTAATGTGTTCCCCACTTCCATTTCGGAATCTCAAGTGGTTGCAATGGTCCCTTAGGCACTTGATGCTCGCCTTTACACGTTGACAAGTTAAACATGTTGAGATAAACTTTGCAATCTCTCTTCATATTGTTCCACCAAAATGTATGTCAAGATCACGATACATTTTAGTACTTCCCGGATGGATTGCAAATGGTGTATTGTGTGCCTCCATCATAATCTTGTACTTCAAATCAGAATCGTTAGGAACACAAAGTCTGGAGTGGACTCGAAGTATTCCTTCTTCATCAATTCTCGCCCTAATAGCTCCTTCTTGTACTTTCTTCTTCATATGCATCATTTCCGGGTTCGGTGGCTTGAAAGCAACCTTAACTTTTTCTATTAAAGTTGGCTCTGTATGCGTATATTTGACATCATCGCACTCATTCCTCGCATATGATCTTCTACTCAACGCATCGCCTACCACGTTAAACTTTTCCGGGATGGTATTGAATAGTGTGGTCGTAGTCTTTCAATAGCTCGAGCCAACGTCATTGCTTAGCGTGTTAAGTTCTTTTGGTGAAAGAAATATTTAAGGCTTTTATGGTGCGAATATATCTCCACTTTCTCTCCATATAGATAGTGCCTCCGGATCTTTAAGCGCGAAAACGATCACGCTAACTCTAGATCATGAGTAGGATAATTCCTCTCATATTCTTTAAGTTGTCGCGAGGCATAGGCTATGACTTTCCCACGCGTTGCATGAGAACACATCCTAACCCTTTGCTAAGCATCATTTGTAGATAACAAATCCATCCGAACCAGATGGTATTGTTAGAACAGTCTTAGAAATAAGTCTCCTCTTAAGCTCTTGAAACTCTTCTCGCATTCTTCGCTCCAAACGAATTTTGTATCCTTCCGAGTTAGATGAGTTAATCTGAGTAATGATTCGAGAAAACCCTTCCACGAATCTCCGATAATAACCAAATAAGCCCAAAAAGCTACGTCTTGATCCACCGACTTGGTTTGCTCCCCAACTTTGTATTGCTTCAATCTTGGCCGGGTCAATGATACTCCATGTTTTGACACTTATGCCCCAAGAAATGCTACTTCCTCGCCGCGAACTCGCATTTCTTTAACTTGGCATAAAGCTTGTTTTCACGAAGCCTTTGGAGTACCAAACTTCAATGGTGCTCATGATCTTCACTACTTTTGGAATATATGAGGATGTCATCAATAAAGAAAACAACGAATCGATCCAAATACTCTTTGAATACTTTGGTTCATCATATCCATGAAAGCCGCAGGAGCATTAGTCAATCCGAAAGACATAACTAAGAATTCATAATGCCCGCATCGAGTTCTAAAGGCGCCTTTGGAATATCCTCGCCTTCTCTTCTTGGTGATGATATCCGAGCGAAGATCGATTTTTGAAAAGAATTGTGCTCCTTGCAATTGGTCAAACAAGTCATCAATACGAGGTAGAGGATACCTATTCTTGATAGTGACATGGTTCAATTCCGATAGTCAATACAAAAGTCGCATACTCCCGCCTTTCTTCTTTACAAATAAAACAGAGCACCCCAAGGAGATGTACTGGGGCGAATGAAACCAATGTCCAACAACTCCAGTAGTTGGACTTTTAACTCCCCGAAGTTCAATAGAGCCATTCGATATGGGGTTTTAGAAATGGGCTTTGTACCAGTTCAAGGTCAATAAAGAATTCAACTTCACGTTAAGGGGTGTAATCGAAATTCTTCAGAAATACGTCGGAAAGTTAATAACAACAGAATATTATTCAATTTTGACGTGTCTTTATTCAAATCCATAACATGGGCTAAGAAAGCTTGACATCCGTTTTTTAATAAACGAATAGCTTTATGATTAGATATGACGATGATTGATTTTAATGGTTTAGTTGCTTGAATTGAACAACAAAGTTGTTTAGGAATATGAAAGCTAACAACCTTACGAAAACAATCAATTTTGGCATGATGAGTAGTTAACCAATCAATCCCTAAAATCACATCAAAAGCAAGTATCTTTAAAGAGATAAGGTCAATGTAAGATAAGGGGTGCCAACATGGATTAGACAAGATTTATAAACAAAGGATGTGATGAAAGTTTCTCCTAACGGAGTTTCCACGAGATAGGTCAAAGTCTAATTTCTCCTGAGTCAAGTTTAAACGTTGAGCACAAGCGGGAGAGATAAATGAATGGGTAAAGACCAGGTATCTAGTAAAGTATAAACTTCACAAGAATTTATAAATAGCTTACCCGTGATCACCTCGTTTGGGTTCCTCGTATTTTGACCATCACAACAAACGCTTCTTCCGGAATCGTTGACTTTGACTTTTAAGGACGATCTTTTTTTGAGTCACCGTCCCCATTGAACTAGGTTTATTCTTTTACACTGCGCAATCTCGAGCGATATGTCCTTCCTTTCCACAATTATAGCATACACGAATCTATTGTGGGCAATTTGGACCGATATGTCCTCTTTTCCGCATTTATAGCATATGACCGGTGGTCGTTCTCTCCTCCTTGGAACCAGATTCTTTCTTGCACTTGTGCGTCTTCACATGGTTGTTGTTGAATCTCCTCTTTTAAAATCTCCTCCCCGACTCGTTTCTTCTATTTTCATGGCCATGATTACCACCAGGAGTGGTTACCATTTTTGTCCGCCTTTTTTTTTCTCCACCGATTATTGTTGTTTTGTTGATTCGCTATCTCCTAGATGATCCTGATTGTGGTACCTCGGTTGACCGTATTACTCGTTATCTCGCTCTAACAATTGAGCCACTCATTAACAACATCCGAATAGAGAAAAATTTATGAGAGATGAGATCTTGGCGTATCTGGGTTTTCAAACCTCTCGTAAACATCCGCGTCATATACGCTTCCTCATTCTCCACCAAATGAGGTGCAAACTCGATAACTCTGCAAACTTCGCCTCATCTTTGAGACACCGTCATGTTGTTCTCGCTCCATCTAATAAACTCCACTTCCTTCATATGACGAACACTTTCGGGAAAGTATTTGTCATTAAATAGTTTCAAATGTCTCCCAAGACATGCTTTGAGTCTTGCAATTGGATGGAGTGCACGCTTCACGAGACTCCCACCAAGAGTCTGCTTGCCGCGCCACGGAACATAAAGGTGGCGAATGGAACCTTCGTTCTCTCGTGCATCCCAAGACATCGAATATCTTGGTAATTTGCTTGACCCATGTTTTTGCCATGATCGGATCGGCTTTCCCTTAAATTCGGTGGTCCCAACTCTTTGAATCTAACTTGGTTTGTGACAACCCGTGAATTGCTATCATTTCCTCCTATGTTTTGAACACGAGTCTCCCTCGTCGATTTTTGCGTATGAACTGTAAAAAGCTTCTAAATATCCCCTCGTTCATCATCTGCTCAGTGGTGTTGTTCACATGAGGAACATTGCCAGCCTGTTGCACGTTCTCCTCGTTGGTGAGTACAGGCGTCTCCACGGTCTCATTTCCATTGTTAATATTCTCAGTCGACATTCTCAAATACTGTCATAAAACAAGGGTTAATTAAGGAAATCAATATATCACATAATATCCCTATATACTGACCAACTATCAAATAAGCTTAGGTAGGACACACTAGCGAAGGATTTACTCGTCTCTCCCCTCCTAGTTCAATTCCCCGATCTCCGCCAGAGATCATATCCCTAAGCTCTGATACCAACTGTGACACCCCCAAAATAGGTCTACATCCCCCATTCTGAGTTGTCAATACACGGTACAGAAACAACTACAACTTTATTATTACAATAGTAAAACTGTGAGTTTAAATACAGATATTGTCATCTAGACAATATCCACATACAAATAAATCCTCATCATAATTATTGGTACATTATTTTACAACAATGGTGAGGACTACTAAACAACTCTCCCTAGAACTTTCATTCCATACCCCAGACTCGTATCTTCGCTATATTCTCGCCTCCCGAGAAGAAAAATGGAACAAAAAGGAAAAGGGTGAGCTCGACTAACCAAAGAAAGAATATTATGACTAAGATAATATACAACAAAATTATCGTTGGTCTTCAACAGGAAAAAAATATAATAGAATACAATAGACAACAAGTTTTAAATCAATATTCGCAATGTGAAATAATAATTCATTAGAAGAGTTAAGTAGAGAATGCAAACTACTATCTTCTATGTATGAATTTTAAAGTTCATCGCCTATTTTATCCCTCAGTAACATCAATCAATATATATCCGAGATCAAATATTCATCCTCGCACTACTGTGCCGAGGACATTCACCATTGGTCATGTTCATCTAAACACTGTTCATCTTTGCACTACGGGCCAAAGATATTCATCGAAATCATTCATCATTTTGACTACACAGCCAAAGATATTCATCGAAATCATTCATCTTTGCACTACTGGGCCAAAGATATTCATCATAAATCATTCATCTTTGCACTACAGCCAAAAGATATTCAATAATATCATCATTTAAGACCGAGGATGATGAAAATATTTTTTTAAAGAAACGAATCCAAAGGAAACAAAATGACAAGGATTAAGGATTAAGGATTAGTACTTTGTTTTATCCACGTCCAAAAATACCTCAAAAATAATCATAGTGGTGTAAAATTCAAGAATGATCAAAACATGGATACAATCAAAGCTAGTATCCACAATAGATATTTTGGACGAAAAGAAAAATTTTCATTTTTCAATGAATAGTCTTCAGATTCGTGAATAGTCTCAGTATCGTGAATAATAACTCAGACACCAAATGTTCCAAATTTGATAAAAACTTGAGATCAATATTTGAAATAATGATATTGAAGAAATAATATCATTCTGAAAAAAAATAATATCCCTTACCTCGAAAGATCGATAAATTTAACCTGGAATCTTTGGATATAGACTATATCTTGAACTTTCACCGTATAGCAATACTCAAAGTATACTCAAAATACTCACAAGAATACGCTCGATAATATAGAGAGAGAAAACTTCAGTTTCTGGTGTGATTTTCAATTCTAACCTAAGCACTTATTTATAGAAAATTGCTTAGAACACCAAAAGCGAAAATTTAATAAAATATTAATATTTATAAAAATATTATACGTATTCTTTGAAATCTGAATCTCAGCAATTCACACATGCCAACCTTCTAGAAGAAAATAAAAAAAAACGTTTTTCTAATTTAAAATAATTTAAACTTCCAAAATTAATTATTTGAAGCTTGAACTTCAACAATTCACAATAAATAGCCCTTTTATCAAAAAATTCGAATCTCGCGAGTTTTTATAGGAAATCCAATTCTCTACAACTTTGCAGAAGAAAGTTTTTCTAAATTCCCAACAGAAATTGACCAAAATCCATAAACGGGTGATTTTAGAGGCTATAATCAAATTTCAGTCAATAAATGGGGTCCACCGACATGTTTAACATGTTTTAAATATTTATTGCAACAAAAATACTCTTCCTCCTCGTATACTCATATATCCCACATTCGTTGTAAAAATATCACCATTATTATATTATTAAAATATAATAATATATATTTAAATGAATTATTTTATCAGAAAAAGATAAAATTTCAATTTTTAACAATTGTCACATTAAAATTTTCTCCATCTATATCCACATAAAATCAATATTTTCCTCATCATATGAATCAATAATTAATTATTCACAAATAATATTACGAATCACAATATTGACAACCAGGCGGTTCCTCAGAGAGAGGGGCTTTCCAATAAGAATTTCTCCTTCTTGGCAGCCAATTAGGTGACCAAACCTCTCCTTAGCGAACTTTCTAGACATTGCCAATAATGTTATCTAATAATATTATTCGGATAATATGAATTATTGTTTCGACAATGAAAAATACGTGTAATGACAATTATTAAAACAACAAAGAATATAAAATATCAACGCAGAATTATTGAATCAATAAAATAAAACAACGAATAAGAATTACCGTAACCATTATTGAGTAAAGCCTTTCTTACGTAAGAGTCAATAATTGGTGCAATCTTGTGCTTCTGCTTCAACAACGCGTGTATTCGTGTTTTTTAACCACCGGTATTCCAACAATGTAAATCGGTAATAACTACTGCTAGTTTTTTTAAACAACTTATATTTGTCATTTTCTTCCTCCAATCTCTTTTTCAAGTTATGGGGCCCACACACATGGTCGCTACCGTCGTCATTTAATATTCCCGACAATCATTTAATATTCCACGACCAAACGAATATTCCCTAACAACAATGAATATTTTATAACCACTTGCATATTTTGAAATATTTGCGTATTTTACCCGTAACTATCCACATTAATCACATCAACCCTTACTATTTCAAAATAATAATTAGAGGAAATTAAATTTCATTTATTAATTATTTGAGATCTTACATCTAAGTTAGATCTAAGTTTTTCGACAAAAACTTAATCTCTTTAATTTCTTAATAAAGAAACCACCAATCAACGTTAATTTCAACGTTAGATCTAAGTTTTTCGACGAAATTCCGAAGAAGCTTAATCTCTTTAATTTCTTATTTTCTCTTGTTTAATACTTGTTCAAATCAGTTAAAATAAATATAAACATAACATCTATAGATAAAATTCATGAAATTAACACCTATAATTAAAAATAAAATGATTATTTTTCTTTGTTTCATTTTCTTCCTTCTTTTCTTCCTTCTTTTGTTTTTTCTTTCTCTTTCCTTTCTCTATTTTCTTCCTCTGAACATTTTGATACGGGAGGAAGTTAAATGAGAGGAGTGTTGAAAATGCTTTTCAATTACATATAAAACATTAAGAACCCTCCCTCCCTCCCTCCTAACAATTATCAACCAACCAATCAAAAAAGTAGTCGGTGAGAAATTTGGAAAATTTTTGGAAACAAGTGGAAAATAATTTCAGTATTTCTATCCACATAATTTAGCTATAGCTGCCTCTCTCATAGCTCACCATTCCATAAATCTAATTCCTCTTCTTTTATTTACTCACTTATCAGTTTAATTGTTCGTTTAATCATTTATCAATTTAACATTTTACAGTTTTAAAATAATAATCATAAATTAAATTATACTTTTATTTCATAAAAGTTGGGATCTTATAATAAATACCTTAGTAGGCTACGTATCATTGACGTTATCAAAAATTTTGACCGTGTTACAGGACTATTGTAACCTTAGTCACTAAGGCTGTTGATTAAAAGATATATTGTATATATTGAAATCATTTTTGAATGTGAAATTCGTTTTGTAATTATTTGTTTTATTTTTGAAAAGTATATTTATTATTGTTTTTAAACAAAAAGAATTTTGAAAAAAAATGTTTTGCAAATTGTACTTGATTCGGCTAGATAGAGAGGATTGCTACTTGTTGGGTTTCATCGCTCACCTCCTTGCAGATTTTTACAGGTCCTATCATTGAAAGTTGAGCACTTATTTGATACGCTGAAATAACTGAAGTTTAGTTTTAGATATTATTTCTTTTGTTGATGGATTAATTGAGCTGATCTAATGTAATTGAAATGTTTATTGTTCAAAAATACAAGGCTTGTATTAGAGCTAACCCACCCTACCTTAAAAGCCTGGTAACATAGTCTCTTCGGGAAAAGCCCACTATCTTGTAAGAGGGCCCACTCTTCCAAGTAGAAGGCCTCTTCAAACATTTCTTCATTCTTAACCCAACTTTAAATGGACTTTTGTAATGGTCAAGGCCCAAGGGCGGTGCCCCCTTTTACCGAGCTATATATGTAACTTCACTACCATGTATCTTTCTAAGGTACTTTTTAAGTTTTTTTTACAATTATCACCACAATAACTTATGATTAGTTTGATAAAAATTGGATGAATCTGAAAATAAGAAGGTATTTATTTAGAATTGAATGGAGCTGAATGGTTGAAGGACTGAATGGCTGAACGGTCAGTGCGTTTGTTTTGGTCTGAATGACTGAATCGGTAAGATGAACGAGCTGAATGGCTAAGTCAGATTTTTTTAGCTGCATGAAGTAAAAAATAAAAATAAAATAATATTAACTATTATATTAAGTAATATTAAATAAATTTACAACAATTTTGAATCTTTTCAGAGGGGTAAAATAATAAAGTTTTGTCATTCAGATGTTTCAGACATGTCAATTACCAAACAGTTTTTTTCATTCAGATTCAGATTTAACTCATTCAGATTCAGCTCATTCAGATTCGGATTCATTCATTTTTTATCAAACACCCCCTAAATTTGAATGAGCTGAATCTGAATGAAAAAAATTATTTAATAATTGACATGTTTGAAACATCTGAGTAACAATTTTTTATTATTTTACCATCTAAAAAAATTCAAATTTTTTGTAAATTTATTTAATATTACTTAATATTATTAAAAAAAACATCATTCTGTCAATTCAACCAAAAAATAACACTAAATCATTCAACCCAAATTGTCTGAATGGTTGTCTGATTCAGTCATTTAAACAATTTTTTTCCAAAATAAATGCACTGAATATGGCTGATCGATTCAGCCATTCAGTCCTAAACAAACAACCCTTACTAGCAGAGAAACAAGAAAAAAAATATAAAGTACTTTTTATTTGAATTTACTTTTTTAGATTTGATAGAAAAAAACTCGTAGATAATCGTAATAACATTCATTATTTTTTTTATTTTTAAAATAATAAAAAATAGTATGTAACATTCACTACTTCTAAACTAATATCCACAGATATTTTTAATATAATATCACTTTTTACTAATTAAATTCCTCAAATATTAAACGACCAATTTATATGTTCATAATTTTATCATTTAAATATGTAACAGATCATAACACTAAATAAAAGTTTTGTCATTTGTGATTCAAATCATTAAAATATTTATAACTACACATTTTATACGTATTATCAATTAAAAAATCAAATGAAATGTTCAGAATTTCTTAAAATTTGTGCAAAAAATTATATTACAATAAGGTTTAAATATGATTTACTATCCTAAACTATAGGCCATATTCCACTTCGGTGTTACATGATTGAACTATTAATTTTTTTCGATTTCATTCAATTGGGCCTGTCACGTCAGAAATTGCTGATGTGGCATCCTAATAGGCTAAATGAGTGCTTATGTGTAAAAAAAATATATATTGTTAATGAGATCAAAGGACAAAAAGATAAAATAACAAATAAAATAACTAAAAATTATACAAATAATATAAATTAGTTGTATAATTATTTATTTATAGTTATATAAATAATATAATTTTTTTATATAATTATTATATAAATAATATAATAATTATTTTTATTAAAAAATTGTGTTTTATTATTTTTTATTAAAAATAACTGTGTTTAATATTAATGATAATAAAAATAAAAATATTAATGATAATAAAAATAAAATAAAATTCAGTTTTTTTGTAATAAAAAAAATGCAGTTTTTTTGTAATAATAAAAAAAAGCGCAGTTTTTTAATATAAAAAACTCAGTTTTTTTTAATAAAAATAAATAAATAATTTTATTAAAAAAATTATGTTTGGTTTTTTTAATAAAATAAAAAAATAATTATTCTTATTAAAAAAAATAAGAGAGTTGTTTGTTTTATTTTAATAAAAATAATTATTTTTTATTTTTATTAAAAAAACTTCACTTTTTTTTATTATTACAAAAAACTGTATTTTTTTTATTACAAAAAACTGCGTTTTTTTAAAATTTTTATTATCATTAATATTTTTATTTTTATTATCATTAATATTAAACATAGTTTTTTTAATAAAAAATATAACGTAGTTTTTTTAAATAAAATAATTATTTTTAATAAAATAATTATTATATTATTTATATAATAATTATATAAATAATTTATATTATTTATATAATTATAAATAAATAATTATACAACTAATTTATATTATGTGTAATTTTTAGTTGTTTTATTTGTTATTTTACCTTTTTGTCCTTTGATCTTATTAAAATATATATTCTTTTTACACATAAGCACTCATTTAAATTTATTGTGATGCTGACGCCAAAGAATTTCGATGTGAGAGAATTAATTGAATGAAATCGAAAAAAGTTAATAGTTCAATCATCTAATTGATAAAATTGAAATATGAATCACCGAAGTAGAATATGACTTAATAGTAAATCATATTTAAGCCTTATAATAATTGTAATACAGAGAGAATATTATTATTATTATTCACCGTTTAAATAGTTGATTGACTTGGAATTGGACATATAACATTATAACCCAGCGCGCCTAAACGAAAAACAAATTATTTAAATATTAAATTATTTAAAAATTCGATTAATTAATCTGAAATTTAGAGACACTACGCAATCTCTATCGCTAGTTTTTTATAATTATTAGACCCACCTCTCTTTCTAATCTAATTACGTTGCTCAACGCATCTCTTCTCTCGAGTAAGTTTTTTCCTTGTCAAATCTCATCATCATTTCGATCTTTATTTGATAATTAGTTTCGTACGGATTTGTTTGTTTATTTTAATTTATCTGTTTTATGTATGATTATTTGAAATCACGGTAGTTTAATTCGGAATCCTATCCTTCAATTTCGCTTGATTTTCAGATTGATCTGTTGTTCTGTTAACCTTTTAGGGTTCTTTGAATCTTGGTGATAGTACTTGTATCCATATTTTATTGTAATTGTCGATGAAATGATATGTAGTATCTCTTTGTTTGTTTTGTGCGTGTCAATCTCCCAAACATGGATGAATATATATAATTATTGATATGGAAATCGAAAATTCATATGCTCATTTTTTATATTTCATTTCAGGTATATTTACATTCCATTTTGTGTATATACCGAGAGCAAGAATTAGGGAATTTGCTATCAATTAAGACCTAGACCCGAGGATTGCTTATTCCAGTAGGATATTAATAGCGTCGAGAGTTGTTTGTTGAAACACATGGATGGACAGGGTAGTGGTCCTCATGGTGAATATGGGAGATTTGAACAAATCCTTTCTCAGTTTCTTCTGAAAAGCTTGCACATGATATTGGACTCGAGGGTTCCTTCTATTCATCCTTATGATTGCAAAAGTGACTCATTGTCAGCTAATCAAGTCAAAAAGAGTGACAAATGGTTCAGTTTAGTATTGGGAGACCGTCCTGCTGCTTTGGATAATTTGAGTTTCTGGCACAGAAATTTAATGGACCCAATGATAATTGACATTATACTTGTTTCAGAAATGTCGAATTCTTTATCTGGTCAGGGATTGAGAACACCAGACTAAAACTGTTATAGAGAGGTGGGTAGTTCAATATGAGTATGTATGAAGAACAATGGCTCCTCAGGTTGGAGATTCTTCTGCCGCTTACAAGAAAACTTATAAGAAATTAATCATCCTTCTGCGTTCCTTGTTTTCAATGATGAGGCTTCTTCCAGCACATAGGGCATTCCGAAAGTTGTGTTCATCAAGTAAGAGTTGTGATTTTGATATAAATTACAAGGTTTCCTCGTTTAGTGCACCATTCTCAAGGGCAGAGGAAGAAATGATGAAACGACATAGTTTTAGTCCAGTTGATTTCCAACAAGGTAGCCTTTCAATTTCTGTGAAATATCGTGAAAGTCTATCTGATTTTAACCTGGAGACTTCCACGTTATTCCCACCACAGATTATTACAGATTATATTGGTAGCCCTGCCACAGACCCTTTGAGGGCTTTCCCTTCAAATGGAAAGGGTTACTGTGCTACATCCTTTCCGTCTAGAGGGATTCAACTACCTTTATCAACACCATTTCAACGCCCACACAGCTGGACAAGTGGCATCCACCGGGGAGCTTCTTTAGTGCATAATCAACCCATAGGTGGATATCCACCACAATATTGCTCATCTACAGGTCGACATGATATTTCTTTTTCCCCAACTGATATATATGGTCAGAAGATTCCAAACTATAGACTGCCAAATCACTACAAAAATAACAGCTTTGATGATTACCAGCTTTCACCTCCATTCTCACCATCTCCCCCCACATACCTTACTAGTGGGAACCTTATGCAAAGTCGTCCGCTATCAGATACGGCCCCTGTGAGTATTCCACATCCTATGTTGGGCAGAAGTCCCAGATACCTCTCTCCCAATATGTCTGACCCGAATAGACTTTCTCTTCCACCTCTTTCCCCTAGAAGCATTAAGCACGATTCTTCGTCACAGGAGTCCCCTTCTGGAATGAGGTCATTGAAAAAATTAGAATCATCAAGGGCTGGGGAATTGAATTATGGAATAACAGGTCCAAATTCTGGCCAAAAGGTAGGCATATTTTCTGATCCAGTTAAGTTTTTTTTTCCTACACTTGATTTTTGTTGGTCTGCAGCTCTGCCCTTTAATACTGCACCTGATGAGGTTCACTTGTATTTATTTGCAGGTGTCAAGAGACAGTAAAGATGATTCAGGGAGGTTCTCGGGTTTGCTATCTTCAAGTGGGTCACCACATATTGGATTCTCAAGAAGCTCTAGTAGATTATCTTTCCAGGATGATTTGGATGATTGTGACTTCTCTTGTCCTTTTATTGTGGATGATGTTGATGATCCCCAAGCCAGGTACTTATATTTATTCTTTCTGCCTTACTGTGTGTAAAATTAAAATTTGTGATTCCAAGCCAGATACTCCCATGTTTCATGTAACATTTACATTTTGTCCTCTAAAAGAACTTTCACCCCATCCTACTGCAACACTTTGCGGAGTAGAGGGTGAGTGGTGAGAGGTGGGAGGGAGGGGAGGGGAGGGAGGGAGGGGGGGGGGGGAGGGGGAACGAGTTAAAAGAATTGTCACCAACGGAAAATGAACAAAAAATCAAGAAGAAATTATGTAAATAGCCCGGTGGATAAAACTATTAGGACTATGTATTGGTTTTTTCCCCTAGTCCTTAGCTCAAGGGTGTTATTTCTCTAGTCAAAATCAGTTTGAAACAGCCCAAGCAAATGAGTCAGTTTTGCTGTGTTTTTGGCCTTTGATCAGAAACTGCAGTAAATAGAAAGCTTACTTTAGTGGCAACCTCCCAGTGGTTTTCAACTCGGCCTCATTCAGCGTGAACATACAATAAAATCTATTCTGAATCCTCCTCTGTACACCTATAAAAACTGAATTGTGGTTGAAAAGTGGTTGCCATGGAAAAATCAACAAGGTAGTTTAAAAACAACTACTATGCCTGTATTATTTCATTGAGGTATTGTATATGTTATTCAGCACAAGGTCTCCAACCTAGGAGTGAAAATAATCCCGAGTCGAGTCGAATAGTACCTTACTTAGATTCTACTCGAAACATTTGTAAGGTACTTGTACTGGAATTCGAATACAATTTTACAATCTTTGTTCAGATTCGAATTTGACCCGTTTTATTATACTCGAGTTCAACTCGTTTTTTAGTCGAGCTACTTGCGAGCATTTGAGACATACAAATCAGAACTTGATCATTTATATTATTAATTTAGATAAAATTAACTCAATCAACTATTTGGAATAATTTAAATTTGAACTCTTCAAATTAGATCTTGAGCCTTGTAAAAATTTTATCACTCTTGAATCTATAGATGAACATGTACAGGAAACCCCTTTCACTTCTCAAAGTACGTGGAGAATTTAATTGCTAAATACCATATGTTATATAGATTGTCTCGATATTGTTTACGAGTAAGTATCAACGAACATTTATTGAATATGAATCAGTGAGATAAGAAAAATTAGATACTCTAAATGAGCGAAATTCGATACCGAACAGTAAGCGGCTCATATTCGACTCGTATAAGTATTCGAGTTTCAAAATGGATTTGAATTCAACTCGTTTAAGTATCGAATCCGAGTCTCGCTTGAATTTTTTTGAGTCGATCTTGAACCACTCGGGTTCATTTTCAGCCCTACTCCAACCTAACAATATCCCGAATTCACTCTTCTCCATTAGTTACCGTAACCATCCCTGTTGCATGGGAAGAAATAAGAGAAGCAATTCAAGGCTGCTGCTTCTACCCTCAATATTGATCTTGACATTTCTGTGGTGGTATTACTTGGCTGAAAATTCCTAAATAGCCATGCAACAATGTGGGGGAACGAAATTATATTGTTCAATTTGTTCTGCCAACTGGAAGAGAAATATGAAATAAGTTGGTTCATAGATTAGAGATGAGTGACGTTATTTGTAATTGGAATCTGATTTTAAGATTTTTCTCTTGAAGCTTCTCCTTGTTTACCATTCAACCAGTTGCATAGTCTACTTGGAGCCATTTGTTCATCACTAATGACTGTTCGATTTTTGAGACTCATTGCGGATCTTCCAGTATGTCTGCAAACATCGGCAGTCTGCAAATTTAAAATTTACTCCTGAAGACCTTTGGATCTATATGATAAGAAAATATAATACCATTACACCCAACATACATGTTCATGCTCCATATTGTTGCTATAAATTGGCTATGCTCCAACAATTATCTTGATAAGAAAATGCGCTGTATTCCCTGCCTTAATCGAGTCTCCCTGATCATTCAATCTGACATGTTCAGAGAATGCCAATATTTGATTCACTTGGCAGGGTTAGCAGCAATAATGAAGCATCATGCTTGTCTCTTTGTTTGCTATGCAGCTGTATTTCCGATGACTTCATTGCATGCACTCCATCTGAATGATGATCAGATCTTCACATGAAATTGTGATATCTTTTTTGTTAGTTATTAAAAATTAAATTGTGACCCGAGCTTTATTAATTGAAATTCATTTGAATTTGAAACTATGCCTAGACTAGTCTACATTATCTTAAAGTAAATTTGTGTTGAACCTGCTTCCTCTTCTCATTTTCAGAACTAGAGATATGTTGGCTAGTTTTCTTTTCCAACATAGTTCTCTCTGTGTGTGTTTGTGTCCGTCTGTCTGGTATTATTATTTCCTTTTTGTTCTCTCTCTATATATGTTTACTTCGCCCTTCTCCATTTTAATAATCATCTGCAACCGATAAACATGTTTTGAGCCTTTTTGTACAGTAATCTTGATGTGGCAAAAGCATCAGAAGTATGCTCTCGGGCAATTTTGACGGCTAGAAAATCGCAAGATGCTGCTGTTGGTGCCCTTGTTCACATGTTTCGAACAGCACCTCCCCTGCGACAAGATTCTAGTTGCTACTCCTCTCGTTCCTCCTCCTCGAGGAATGAACTTGAACAACAACAAGCTGGCACTACATCTGAATTCTTCTTGCCTAGAAAGACATCAGATGCAATGGAGGAGCTCAGGGCTTACAAAGATATCAAAGACCTCCTCCTTTCTAGGAGCGCAACTCAATTGGTCAGCAAGGAAGCAGCTTAATTCTGCCTGCTGATTTTGTGGGAAAATCTCCGAGGATAAACTCCCAAGTTATAGGATCTCTCCTTCAGTAGAATCTTGGTATTTATTGTTTTTAATAAGTAACTCTAGTTCAAATAAAAAACTAACAGATTGTACTTATATTACCAAAAATAAGTTGCAGCCACTAAACCAAATTACTACCTGAAATTGACCACCCTGTGAACCCATGTATATAATCTGATGTTAATTGTTTCTTTATCTTCTCTAATTTGTTTATATCGGACTCTTTCTACTCTTATGTGGTTTTGATTAATTGAATTTCTAAGTATATAAAAATAAAAAAAGGTTGCATTAAAATCAAATTGGACCTGACTCTTCTCAAGTAAATAACTATTCCTTATGTTCTCAAAAGAATGACTAAATGAATAATTTTTTTTGTTCACAAAAGAATGAGTTAATAAGATATATCAAGTGAAAGAAAAAATATGTCATTTAGTGAAATCTACTAATAAAATTAAAATAAAAGTATTCATCATTTTATATCATTTTGTGGGGTTTTAAGAATAAATTTGAAGTTTTTTACTCTTTTTTCTCTATTTTATTATTTTCTTATTACTCATCTTTTGAGGAAGGATATAGTAAATACATGTTTCAAAAAATAAAAATAACTGAATTGATTAAAATTTGGAATTTTGGGTGAGAGTATAAGTGATTACCAAACTCTAACAAATGACTTATAAGTTGGTTTAAAGTTAAAATATAAATGGACTTATAAGTTCTTTTAAGTTGTAACTTATAAGTAAAAGCGTTTAGCATCAATTTGACTTATAAGTCAAAAATTAAGTTAAAAATAAGTTATGAAGGTGTTCGGCTCATAATAATTTATAAATTAAAATCAAATGTAAAGATTATTAAAAAGGATAATAATAAAATGATGGTCAAAATAAATATTATATTTGATCAAATTAACTTATTTTAAAATAACTTATAAGTTATTTTAAAATAAATTATATAATAATGTGCTTATTTTTTTTGACTTAAAAAGCAATTTATGAGTAAAAAAAAAGTCATTGCCGAATATACTCCATATTTAAAAGAGTAATTATAAGAGTAAGAAATCCCGCTGACGGGATTGAAGTTCCCTCCTTAATCATTTTAAGCCTGACGCTGACCGTTTGCGTTTGATCTCGCGATGCCCTTTTCTTTTTAACTATTTTTATTTAATATTTCATGATTTTATTTTAGGGCAATTCAAAGCATAGATCATGAATTTTGAATCGATTTCTGTAATCTGTACTACTGTGTACAGTAATCAGCGGCGATGTAGAAATTTAGTCCTGTAAGAGACAGGAGAGGAAGAAACACTTTGATATAGTCGTAAAATTGATCAAATGTCGACTTGCCCCTTCTGTCATCTATCTGTTCCTTCTTCTGAGCTCGAAAGGTATATGCCTAGTGCTTATTACTGTTTATTTCATCTGTCTGTTTGTTTATTAATGCTCGTTTTAGCTTCTGGTGTGTGTGTGAACTTGGTTTCAAATTTAATTGATGCGGACAGGCATGCGAATAGTCATTTTGAGGATGAACAACTCGAGAGGGACATCGATTTGGCCAAACAAATATCCCTTGCCTCATCAATTTCACCTCTTCATGCGGTATTCTTCCCCCCCCTCCTCCTCTCCTCTCTCTATATGTGTTTTTTTTAATAATAATATTCTTTAATTTATCTAATTTCTTGCTTTTATATATATGTTACTGTAGCTAACATTTAGCTCTTCCCCTGGCCACTGAATGTGGAGCCAATTTTTGTTTCTCTTATATTTACTTATGTCATTCAACCAACACAGTAAACGTTTGTTGTGCTAATTCTTACCGGTAATTAGTACTTAGACGAGTCTTATGTGGACAAGTTTGAAAGCAAATAACACATTCCAAACAATTTCTTTTCCCTTCATTTTTTAAAAAATTCAAAAATTATCGTCTATAAATATTCTGTCCTTCACCATTATAGGTTGACACTGGCATGGCGTCTGGAAATAATTATTGGAATATACCATCAAGGTGTGGAAGCAGCAGTGGTGGTGGACGGATTGATATTGATGAAAAAATCGGTTATTTACTCAGTCTGCAGATAAAGGAGAACTTCTACAAGGTTAATGATGGTTTGATGGACTTATTGCGGAATTGTTTGGAATTAGACTCTAACAACTCAACCAGTATGTTGTCAGGTTATGTTGATCATTTTCAGAGCATTGAATCCGAGGACGTTGGATGGGGCTGTGGTTGGCGTAATATTCAGATGCTTAGCTCGCACTTGCTTAAGCAGAGACAAGAAGCGAGAGAAGTTCTCTTTGGCAGATCTGGTTTTGTCCCTGATATTGCGTCACTCCAAAGATGGCTTGAAGTTTCTTGGGAGAGGGGGTTTGATGCACTTGGCTCAAATGATTTTGATAGCGAGATTTATGGAAAAAGAAATTGGATTGGGACTACCGAGTGTGCTGCACTTTTTCGATCCTTCGGGATTCGTGCGAGAATAGTGGATTTCTCTAGTAAGGAAATGTCAATATCTTCTACTCCTGGTTACAATCATGGAGGAGGAAGAGCTGAATTAAGTGCAGGCAAAAGGATGGCAACACAAGTTTATGGACCAATGGATAAATTTGTGTCTAGAGGGGATTGTAGTAGTCCGCCAGTAGGTTCCAGTGGATATGGAAAGCTTAACGATTCTAGTACCCACCTTGGGAAGGTGAAGGGTCGTCAGATTCTTATTGATTGGGTCTGGAATTACTTTTCTGATAATAAATCCATCGAATTAAACAAACATCAAGTTATTGTCAGTGAGAAACCGTAAGTAAATTTTATTTTGTAAATATTATGGGCTTTGCTTTTGTTTTGTGATGCATTAATGTTAGTACATAATTGAATATATCTCTGATTCCATTTTGATAAGTGGGAGCATTATGGAGCAGGCCCTTGTACTTTCAGCACGATGGCCATTCAAGAACAATTGTTGGAATTCAAGTCAAATCTCAGTGGAAGGGGATGCCGCAATATACCCTTTTAATTTTGGACCCTGGTCATGTAAGTATATACTTATCTGTTTTAACAAATTGATTCTTACTTTACAACCACTTGATGCTTTTACTTTATATTCACTAGCGGCACTCCTTGATCCCAATAAATCCGAAAGCGAAGAACTGTTTGTTGTTACTGTCTTCAGACGTTTCAAGAAATGTTACTTTACACTTCTGGATATCTGGGGAACTCATTAGTCCTAGATGTGTTGTTTAAGCACAACTCAATTATTTAAAAAAAGTCATCATCCTATTTAAGTAGCTGCCAGCTAAAAATATATATAATGGGCCAGAATTGGTTGCAATTTTGATTCTTTTTTTGGGGATATGTGAAATTCCGAAATCTTACATATATATCTAATCTTTTGATCCTCATAATGATGTGAAGTTATCACAATTTTTTTTTTGTTCTTTGTTGGATTTAATTCCAATTCGGGACAATAAAACTCTTTAAATATATTTCTCTATAGCACTACTTACCAAAGATTTTTATGTATTAGCGTCAATAACATCATGTTGTTTAGGATTCTTGTTTGTTGCATACACTTGTAGAAAAGTCGGGCTCTTGAGAGATCGCTCAAAGACAATAATGGATGGCAAATGCTAATAAAAAGAGGAGCTCACACATTAAAGAAGCTGCAGTATCAGGTTAAATTGTTGTTGTCTTCATTTGCCACTTGTCTCATTGTAGTAATTTGATTACTTTCTTGACCTAGTTTATGTTTCAGTTATGTTATATTGATCCTGGAATTGCTGGTGTGGAGGAGATGGAGAAGCTTAAGACCTTAGACAGTGATCGTTTTGAAATTTAGATCAACATTGGACGTGAGTACTTCCCTTCAGAATATTGGTTGTGTTTTACAGTAATTTTTGGAATTGAAATGTACCTTGTCCTGTATTATTATTTTCTACACCTCTGAGTAAATTTTATATTTCAAATTTTTATCTCGTCCTGCATTATTTTAGTGTCATTATTTTTCACCCTTTTGAATAACTTTTACATTTCATGTTTTATCTTGTCCTGTATTATTTTACTCCTTTCAACTTGATTTGTGTTATCCTTGTAGTTTCCTTTCCACTTCTAGAAACCGTCTTCTAGTTTCGCTGGTAAAATATTCTTGCAAGCTACAGCAACCATAGCTTGAAATATGTGCATAGTATGGGATAATTTTTTATTAGCCTTCTTCTAGGCTTCCACCAGAGTCATCTAAGTTGTAAAAGATTGCATCTTCTTGAGGTGTTATGGCTAAACATCAGCTCAAGGTGAAGTGGTAATAGTGACGCTTTTCCCAATTTTCTAATAATTACCGCCTAGATTCCTATTTAGGCGTTAGGCGGTCATCTATTGCCTTAATTTAGCTAGACACTTGGGCAGAAATCAAATTTCTACTTCGAAGCTCAACAGTAGGTAATGAATTTATTCAGCCTTAAAGAATATTTTTTTAATAATGTTTTATGTAAAATTAAAAATAATTACATAAATTATTCTTCAAACATTTTACAAGTACATATAGAAAACTCCATAAATATTGATGGCAAAAAACTATATTGTAATAATTTGTTGATCAATATCCACGGCCTCTCTCGACCACCTGGTTCAAATTAAAAAAGCCTATATATTTGTATAATATTATATAGAAAATAAATAAATGGGATTGACTAAGAAAAGCCTAAGAAAAGGCTTAGCCACCGTCTCCCTCAATCACCTAGTTCCGTCTAACAATTTTAGAAAATTGGCTCTTCTTAAATTACATTTCAAAAGGAAATTGCGGACTAATATTAGGGTCTCAAACTTGTGATATCAAATGATGCGTGATAATTACTTTTTTTGTTAAATTGAGATAGAATTTTGAGACCCTTGCCTTTATCTTAAGGCCATGTTTGTTTGGAGTCCCCCATTTGTTTAAAAATTGGACTTGGGACGGGACGGACCGTTAGTTCAGAATATTTGGAATATGAGACTATTTATACCATCTATTTGTTATTACTAGTTCAAAGGAAAAGTTTCTATCCAATTGTTTAAATAATTGTGAACAATTTATGTTATGTGACTATTTTATGTTATAATTTTATTCTAAACAAACATTTAACTAAACTATTTTAATCATAAAATTAATAATCTTAAAATTATAATCCATAAAAATATAGTTCTTGAATTATAATCATTCAAACAACCATCATAGTTTAGGATTTGAACCCTCATTATTAACTTATTAGTATTCTCTCCATTTCTCAAAAAAAAAAACAAAAAAAATCGCACTTAACGAATATATTTTTTATTTTATTAGTTTTATATGGTATGCTGAAAAATTAACTAACAATAAACTTATTAATATTGTCACTATTTTTTGGAATGAAACTCTTTATATAACTGAGCATCAAAACTAGAACGAGTCAAAGAATATAGATTGAAGAACACAACGTAAACATAATGTCCGCACAATTGCACAAAAATATAACTATTACATTTGTAGTGCAAAGAAAAGACTAGATTATAGGATGGATACAAAGCAGAAAATATATGAACTCAAAATGGAAAGTAAGACTCTTTGGTTCAACTGTGAGTGACTAATACAAAACTCTCTTTCCTTTCAATCCAAGATCTCTCACAAACATTGCCAGATACCTAGGCATATATATGCGAGAGTACTGCCACAAGTACGAATAATGATCATATCATCCCTTCATCTTAGGCTCAACTCCACTATCTCAAAATGGTCTTCCCAATTACAGATCCTTGTTGTGAATCTCTGATCTAATGCTTACTTGTTTTTACCTTTCTTCATTTTTGCCTTGAACCTAGACTTTGTCAAGAGAGTCTGCACTGTGTTGACAAAATTCCCAGCTGCCATAATTATCAGAAGGATTCCACATGTAATTACCTATCAAAAGGAATTAATAGAGTTCATTAAAGTCAATATTAGGATGCTGAGGAATAAAGAAATCAATTTTACTGTTATCAAATTCATATTCAAGATTCTAAGTTAAAAGATTAAGGCTGCCAACTTTTCTCACCTGCCACTCAGAAACAACACCAACAAAAGCAGTTTTAAGCAACAATACTCCAACATATGCTTCAAAGCCCTGAAATTAAGAAACACAACCATGTCTATCCTTTATTATCTTTATAAGAAATAAAAATAAACCATCAATGTTACAAAAGGATTAACTAGTACAACTAGAGTATCAAATACAATGCTGTTTGATCTCACCCATAAACTACATAGCTTTTTATTCATGAAATCTGTGGAAATGGGTAAGAAAAACTACTAGGAATGTGCAAAGTATGTATCACATGTTTTGTAAGGATTCTCGTAAAGACCAGACAATATAGTTTCATTTAAAATTAGCTAGTCACTCACAAGAACTTCAAGTCTATAAACTTGTAGGCAAGTCTTGGTCAACGTTGTATTGATTTTATAATATTTTCTATTTGCTTGCTCATATTTATGGTTCATTTGGTACTGTTTTAGCATGAAGGCAAGAAGGAAACAAAGAAATAATCCTAGTTAATGTACATAAATACATAATATGACAATACCCTTCTAATTAAAGGAGGAGTTATTTTAGGGACAAAAAGGTCAAGATGGAAAACAATAGAAAGAGTATCCTTCTTTATTCCTCCAACGAAACAAAGAACTTCCTCTATCCCGTCAAGTCGTCAACACGCCTTTTACCTTGCGTCCACTTCTCCCTCCTACAAAATAGACCATTGTATCCAATGGAGAGAATTTTTTTTTACAAAACATAGACGAACTATGATCACTACATGCCAAACTGGAAGAGATATTTATAGAACTACAAGCTTCACAAGTATGATAATGATAATTATAGGTGGTTGGTCCGACATGCCATTTTAAAACAAGCTATGCACAATATATAAAATCAACTCCATTCATTTGAACATCATAACATCAAGACTTAAGCAGACGTGTATCCATTATCTACAAATTATCCATTTGTGCAGTTTGAATCACCTGTAATGTGAACAGGATAGGGCATAACAGCCATAGTTGACCATCTACTCCAGAAGTTTCTCCCCACACAACATCCATTCTCTTAGCCTACAATAAAAAAGTTTAATCTATTAGTGGTTGCATCTTAAAAGAGAGTATGTTCACATCCTGCAAAGAGATTGAGATAATAACGGTTTGCATTATTTGCCACCAGCCCAAAAAAGAAAAGAAAAAGTTCTACATACATTTTGAGAGCCATTAATTGATAAGAGATTAGGACAAAAACAAATTTATATCACAACTTGGCTAGTTATACATGGATTTGATCATCAACAGAAGCACAACATATTATAGTCCCAGGAAGAGATGTTTTTTAAAGAAAATAAAAAAGGAGCAAGGATGCATAAGGAATTGATAGACTGATTACAACATGCCCAAATAAGTTGGTGAAGATGCAGTAACTGCACCTTGCCCAGTGCAATACGAGTATAGAGTCTTTGCCTTTGATATCTATTTTGCAGAAGCATTGCAACTCCTTGCATGATCGCCCATTGCAGGAATAGTTGTACACCTCTCTGTAAACAGAATTGTTTTAGTTATAAAGACAAAACACTAAGGCCGTTATAAAAACTAATATTCTAATAGTTCTTACCTGCTTCTGGGAACAGTCAGATTGCCTTTCTATCTCCCAAGTCAGACTGATGAGCGCCATAGCCATTGCACAATAGTGATGATATATCCACCTGCAAATGCAGAGATATATATGATGCAACATTCAAGGTGAAATACAAAAAACTAATAGGCATTTCAGATTTAGAAATAAAAAAACATGTAACAATGTCAACACAAGATTGTTGGTGTAATTTTCGCACTAACAATGTAATGCTGCTTGAGAATGTGCTTGTCAGCTGAGTGGAAAAGGGATATGTTGCTTGAGAATGTGTTTAACAGCTGAGTGGAAGGGATATTATACATTATTAAGTGTTTGAAGTAGCTAAAACAATCATTACTTTTCAACATTCAAAGCCATAACCACAATTTCCTAATACTCATTGTTCTCGTCTGCAGCTAAAGTATCTAGCACATAGGTTTTTATGCCTGTAATATAATATTACACTTTTATGCATAGACTTGCAAAATCCATCTGCGATGAATACAAGTCGTTCCCATAGAATTACATAACTTACACCTAGAAGGTGAAGGAGAGTAATACCATCTCTTATTCCACGGCAAACCAAAAACTACCCACATATTCTTTTTGAAAAAGTAAAGTACTAATAACTATGAGGAACTAAACTATTGGCTTGAACAATCTATAAACTACGGTTAAATTACCATGGACGAATATCGCTTCCATTTACTCTCAGAATATTCTCTCATAAAGGCCAAACCTGTGTATAGAAAGAGCAACCAGGCCTGCAAAAGCCATGCTCAGTATGCTTCATTATGATAAATACATTGGTTAAGACGAAAAGGTTTAAATATGTCCACATATGTAGTACCTGGTATAGCTGAACTGGCAATGCTGGTAAACATCCATCCGAAGTAAATGACCTTAACAAAAGTAGCAATGATGGGAAAACAAGAAAGAGCAATGCAGTTCTATCCTGTCAATAAAAGATAGTAGAAGTAGTCAACAATAACAACTTACTTTCACAACCTTGTATAACAAATTCACTGTCCGAACAAATAATGTCTCAAAAAATTGTAGATTCATATGTTACAAACTTCTATCTAGATCTGATTTGAGAATATAGTTGTTAAATGTTAATTCATCCCAGGTTTAACTTCAAGTTTTATGTAGACTAAACATAGACAAGGTTGCATATTCTAAGGAACTACTAGGCTCACAGCCAGGATTATATAATCAATATGTGAAAACACAAGCCAACAAATTAATCTAGAGTTCCACCTACCACGTCATTATCTCAATTGTCATATCGAGTAAAGCTTTTATGGACGCATAGAGTTTACACTCCATAATCCATGATTCACTAAGAACACAGTAATGCCCATCATGTCATGGTGAATCAATTTCTTGAGAATCGAAATCCTCAAGGTGTAAATCTTTTGTTGGAATGCCCAATTAGATTGCTGTAGTTTAATTTGCAGAGAACTGAGAAAAAGCTTGAATCCTTCTTCCAAACTCCGAAGGTAAACATTTATTAAATAGAGAGTAAAATTACAATAATACAATAGCAATGGTTAGTAAATTCCAGAGCAGGAAAAACTAATCGGGTACTATCAAGATGCGATCAGATTAGATAAGAAAAGAAGAATGAGGAGCCAGTGGAAGCATACTCTGAAACTATTGTATTCCTCTTTCACTTTCAATTGGACATCCTTCCGAGTAGCACGAACATTAATGGGACCAATAAACATCCTCAAGAAGCTTCCTACTGACAATCAACACAACGAACATTCAGACAATTATCATACCCTAAAAATTTAGAAACTACAACCATAAACTGCAGAGATTAAAAACACTACCTTCAGATTTGCTCGGAAGGAAAGAAGCAGCATCTCCTTCGGTCAATAAATAACTAGCTCTAAATAGCTCTTCTTCCAACTGTGAGCACAAAATTATAAGGAAATACAAAACCACAATAATATAAACACAAATTCATCGATGCTAAATTTTACTTTTTGGGCCTCTTGGGAATCTAGGGTTCCTTTCTTGACTGAGGAGGCAATGAATGAATGGAGATTTTTTATACTGGAATCGAGAGATATGGCTCGCTGGCGGAGAGAGGCTTCTTCCTGCGACGAGCGAGAAATTAAGGAAGCAGCGGCATCCTGCAACTCTTTTGACAGCTCTACAATTCTCGCAACTTCTTCCACCACATTCTGCGGCGGATTCTCACCGGCGGTGGAATCGGCCATGGCCGATCGATCCTAATTGTAATTCAAAAACCCTGGATCGATTTGATTTAATTTTCGCTAATTCTAGCTACTTGTAATTATGAAATAAATAATGAGTAAGCGAATGGCGCAGGAGTGGAGCGCTAGCCGGAGAAGAGGGTGGCGTTTAAAGGAGGAACACGTATTTGGGGTTTTATTGTGGACGGGATTTGTGTGACCCTGGCCCGGCCCATTTGAAAAAAAGACTAAATACAAATTGTACCCTAAACTTTATATATGCTCACTGAGATTTGCACTTTATATTAGAAAATGTGTCTAGTTATACTACAAATATTAATTTTTAAGACAATTGTCACCATCCGAAGTTTTAACGTGTCAAAAGTAGAGTTCTTTCTATTAGACATAAAAATTGAATATAAATATATTTAAATTTTATTTATTTATATTTTTATCGAGGTCAAAATAGTAATAAGTAAATTTAAATATATTTATGTCTAATTTTTATATCCACTTACACTAATTTTAAGTTTTGAACATAAAAGAAAAGAATAGTAAAACTTAAATTGTAATCGAAAATAACCAACTTAAAATTTTCCTTTGTTTGTTTAAGGGTTTTAATAAAAAAATAGAAATTTTAAAATTGAGGAATAACCAATTGTAATTTAAAGTTTATTATATTAAAAAATTTAGAATAATATGAGAATTATAAAATATTATTTATTCTAATTTTTTTTATCCAAAATCGATATAATTTTGGACGTAAAACTTTGACAGAAAAAATGGCCAAGTTTTCTATCCAATTTTTTTTTTTCGTTTATTAAAAAACTCAAAAACATAAAAATTAAAAAAAAAACTTAAATTTTTCATTAAGTTTTTTTTTTCTGTCCATTTTAAATTTTTTTTGCAAACCTAACCAAAATAACTAATTACTTCACTTTTTAAGGACAAAATGGTAATTTGCTTGTAAACGAAATAACCAATTACATCATTTTTAAGGACAAAATTACCTCAACAATGGTGTAAAGTTGAGGGATAAAAGTGTACTTTTAATGTGATAATGTTAAAAGTATACAAATAAAATAAATCCCGTGCAAAAGACTTGGACAATAAAATAAATAGAACTGATATTTTCACGTTAGTAAAAATATCAAAAAAACACATGGCACCCTATTCATTGGACTAAAGCTAAAAGAAAGAAATGCTAGCACCCTCTTCTCCAACATTCTAATCTCCTCTGCAACACTTTTTTGTCCTCTTTGCAGTCATGGCGGCGAGCCGGCCATGGCACCCATTACTACCTTCAAACTCTCAAAGACTTCGCCACACAAACAAACACCTCGTTTCTTCGCGCCACCTGGTGGGGATTCAAGCCTTCAGGCGCAGCGATTTCGATGGTTTTGCAAGTGGAATTGCCTCCGGAGAGGTTTGGAGGAACGCGTGGCGCAGCGCCAACAATGGTTTCGAGATGCTCGTCTATGAAACTAAGAAGACGGCTGAACGCATCGACCGTCGATACTCTGTCTCTCGTCGGCTATCCGCCGTTGCCGATTCCGCCGCCTACCGTGCCCGGGAGCTCGATCGTGATTTGGAAATCACGCAGCGGTGGCGGACTTTTACTCTTGATTTCAGCCGATATTGGCCAAAGGTGAGTCTTGCTCTGTGTTTGGCAACGCAATTTCAAGCTTGGATTAGAATTGAGCACCAAGTTTTTGCTAAATTAATGTTCTTTTTGTTTTAATTCAAAGTTTACGATTATTTACTTTTGCAATTGTTCAATAGTTTTGTGGTCGTCATTTAAATTTATATCAATTCAAAAATTTGCCTAAATTTACTTATCCAAATGTTACTGGCTAAAATTAGCTTCATTCTTTATAAAGTACAGGCTTTTTTAAAGAAACAATAATGCCATTTTCTTATCCTTGCAGTACAGGACGCAGCTCAAAAACTTTTTGAATACTCCAGTAGGAAGAAGTTTTGCTGTGAGTTCTCTCTTGAATTTACGTGCTGTTGCATCTTGCTGTGTGTATCACTTAAGTTTTACTAGAACATGAATCCTGTTACCTATGCTAGGTAAATTCTTTGGAAATAGGCAAAATTATGTTCGATGAAATTTTGAACAAAAGTCCATATATTTAGATAAAATAAAATAATAGGTATATGCTATAGTGTATGCCTAAAACTTTTTTCATGGCCTCAAATTATGTATACTGTGTAATCTCTCGTTTCTATCTACTGAATGCTAGAAATTTAAAGCTTATAATTTTGTGTATCTCTATCTCATGCAAATCGGTGCAATGTTTATGGTTGCACTTGCAAGTAATGTCAAACTAACTATTTGGTGGTATAGTGGTACTCCACTTAGAAATGACACGAAGCATATGATGTTTAATAAAAACTCGATACTCTTACTTTAAAAATAAATAAATTAAGAAAGACAAAAGGGCGGTGTGTAGCATTTTATTGCTTAATATTAAAGGGTTTACCTTCTACTTATTCAAGATGTTCGTTTAAGAAAACTTTACTTAGATCCATATATCTGGTAAATGGCCACAATATTTTTGTAGTTTACTCACTCTTAACTATGTTGGTGTTTGTAGACGATCTTCTTCCTGTGGTTTGCACTATCAGGGTGGTTATTTCGGATTGTAATATTTGCAACATGTGTGCTGCCATTTGCTGGTCCTCTTCTCATTGGGGCTGTTGCTAATAATCTTGTCATTAAGGTAAAACTGATTGCTGTTATTTTCATTCTTTGTACATGTTAATGTGGTTTTAATATTTGTTGAGCTACTTGCTCGGGTAATTATCAGGCTATATATAACTTTCATTATTGTACAACCTCTGAAATTATGATCAAGTCATATAATTCAATATTGCCTCTGTTTTCATATGTATCGGCTGTCCTGTTGGTAGCATGTGCCCCTATATTTTCCTTTGTTGATTATTGATCTTTATCATCACTAATCTACACTGATAGCATAATTTCTTTACTTCAGACTCATGTCACTAGTCAAACTATAATGTTCATGCTTCTTGAGCAGAATTCCAAATAAATCTTTGGAACTGGAATCACTTTCATTTCTTCAGATATATTGTTATGGTTTTTAAAAGTCAGAAAGTTTGCAACTGGTGGACATTGCTTCCAGTTGACATCTTTTATCATGTGGAGAAACTAGTGGTTATATTCCTCACATATCAAAAGTAATTTTTTTTCCTGCGTCTTTTTTCCCCTTGCATATTGTGGTTTGGCATGGGATGGTCCTTTTAAATTTTACTAGACTCATTCTTCCATGTCCATCCTCCAAGTCTTTTACATTATCAAAAGATTGCTCTGATAATAAAGTTCGTCAGTTTTCAGTTTTATTTTGTTTCAAAATCATAGTCAAGGGAATCTTAGTGCCAAAGACCATACTACCTTTTTAGTACTAAATTGAGATGTGATGTGTAGGTAATTTTAACAGAGGCTGCTATTACAATCACTTTTCCATGTTGGATTAGGTTAATATTGGAAACTTTTGCATAAACTCATATTTTGCTAAAATAATAATTTACTTTCTTATTTTGCATGAAATCACCAAAAAATGACAATCTTTGGGAAATGGAGGTAGGACCTATTATAATTTAGTTAACGTCAATTCTTGCTACGATTTCTGTGTTAGTATGAATCATGAAACCTTACTCCTTAATTTTAAGTTATTCTCATGCAAACTAACTTTCCAAATTAGATAGATTTAGAAGTCCATGGTCCTGTTCAGGTAACCCTAATCTATACACTTACGGTCAACAATGTGAGAAAATATTCTTTGCTTCTATAGATCGGGTTGTAAGCCTTTCTCATCTTTTCATGGTTAGTGTTAACGCCAAGATCTCGCCCAATCATCAAATAACGAGCTTAATCTTTATACTTTCGAGTATATATATATATATACTATATTACAATGAAAATATAATGAGTAATAATATATGCATATATATGGCGGGGCTAGATTTTTTTAATCACAACTGGTATAAGCTAATTCATTATTTATTTTATAATATAATAGATTATTTGGAGTTTAAAATATTATAGAGAGATACAATAGAGAGGATATTGCTTTGTGATTAAAATTTGATGAGACAAAGTTTTTTGACCTCGTATAATAGAAAATTTATAACTTTTAGGGTGTTTATATTAATATAATCTTCCCATTTACCACATTCATCAACAATTTTTCCCAATGGGGAGTAAGAATAAGACTCTTTATTACGCCAATTACCATGTTGAAACTCAATCTCCTCAAAAATAGGAAGTTGAAGTCAATCCGGACTCTCTTTCTGTAAAAGTAAGACGTTAAATAAAATAAGTTACAAGTCAACTAGGACTATAAACTCCTTACGAGACAGGTTCCCTGATTAGGATATAACGCCACGTGAGATATCCCCCGCCGAAACAACGGGACCAGGAAATCATGCGCTAACAGTTAGCAAAGCTAATTACAAGATTGTTGATTACTGTAACGAACAATGCCTATACATACCCATCTGTAGCCCCATCTTGACCCAAAAGCTTTAGAAAATTGTAGTTGTAATTCCCCGCCCGCCCCGCCCGCCCCCCGCAATTACCCCCCCCAGTTTTATGATATATATCCCCTTGTATTATGCCTGTATTGTTATGAATTTCCTACGTATTCAAAGTTTTGAATCATTTGCATCATTTATATATTATTTGAACTTGATAGCCTCCTCACACTCTTACGTACTTCATTCTCTAAAACTAAGCTTGTATTGATGATATCATCTCATTGAACTCCAAATCTTTCCCATTTAAATTTATAAATTATATATAGAACGCTGCTCTGCTGAAGATGTGAACCATGAGAATTTCGGAAATTTAACTGCATTTATTAGTTTGGTAGAATTGGCCAAGACATTACCATTTTTCGACTCTTGGCCATGCTTAAAATTCACGCGATATGCTTTTTAGAATGAGCGACATGTATAGTCGTGGTTCTAATAGGTTTAAAGCATCACCATCAGTACTTAAATTGCTTTTAACAATAATTATCTATATATTAATAAATTGATTGATATTTGTCAACTAACTTGAGCAGGGGTCCTGTCCCGCTTGCAAGAGGCAGTTTGTCGGATATAAAAACCAAGTAATCCGCTGTGCAGGCTGCGGTAACATTGTGTGGCAGCCTCAAGGAGATTTCTTTTCAAGAGGCAGCGGAGGTACCCCTAGCTTTTCAAAGTCAGAACATGATATCATTGATGTCGAGTTCGAGGAGAAATGAGCATACTGGTGTGAGTTTGTGAAATGCTCGACAAGCAGCTACAGTGGTAGTAAATCCATGGTAAAATTTGGCTATGAGGTGTCTCATGAACACAAAAAAATGTAAGACAGTGCGAGAGCCAAACTGTTTATACTGTGACAATAATTCCTGTTTTTTAAATTTATTTTGTAGCATGCCTTAGCTTGCTCATCCTGTATCTAGTTTAGATCCGGTTACCATGACTTAACAATTGCCGTTACGCATAGTGTATAATTACAATATCTCATTGTATATAATCATATTTTTTCTCATTGTATATAAATAAATATATACGGGTCAAATTTCTTAACATATTTTTTAGAACATATACAATGACACTAGTGCATGATTAAGAGTATGTTTCTTAAAAATATTGTTAGTTCAAAATTATATGATCTAATTAAGAATATTATCTAGGTAATGTTCTCAAATATGGATCATAATTTTATTAAATTACATACGCAAATTTATAAATATCAAGAATATTTTAAGAAAAGTTTAGCTGGCATTTAATTTAATTAATCTATATAAGAATTATATTCAAGTTTGATTTTTAAGTTAATTTTAAATATTATCAGTTTCAAAATTGATGAATTTTTTGAGTTTAGGTAGTAGTACATTATGATAATTGAAAACTATCTAAAAATATACTAAATACAAAAAATTAATTCAAAAATAATTTAAAATTAACTTCAAAAAACTAATAATGAATTTGTTCTTGGTCACTTTCATTCATTTTTGAATAAGAATCAATAATAAAACATGGACTAAAGGTACTATAGTATTGGTTTCTAAAAAAATTTGTGTATTTTTGTTAATAAGGTGGAGTTTGATAAAATTAAATAATTAAATGTTAATATATTTTAATAAATTAAATTATTTGAGTCTAAATTTTACAAGTTGTTTGAGAACTAAAATATATAAAATATCTAAATGATTATTAAATTTAAAAATATCTTAATTTGATTTTTTGAAAATCAAGAATTATCTTAAAATTTAGAATAAAGGGAGTACAACATTTATAGATTTATTTTTTTTTTATTAAGAGGAAAATTTTAATGATTTAAAATTATATATTTTTTTATTAATTAAGAGAGGATAAAAGAGGTAATAAATTTTTATCAAACAGGTAAATAAAATTTTATCAAATAATTTTAAGTTTTTACCGAATTAGATGTTTTTAAATGGTACTTATTAGGAGGTAAACAAATTCACCGAAAACAAAGTGCATACAAACAAGATGGTGTGTAAGGTGATACGGCTGGGGTTTCCGCTATAAAGACCATAAACCCTAATCCACTCTTTCTCTTTCTGCTAAAACCCTTGAATCCCAAACACAAGCTCAGTCACACACAGTTGAGCTTCCTTTTTATGCTCAAACCAACAAAGCGCAAAGAGGAAGATACAAATGGGGATACCAGCATTTTACCGTTGGCTGGTATCTAGATATCCCAAAGCAGCTGTCGACGTTATTGAAGAAAAATATACTTTCGTCAATGGCGTTCGGGTCCCAATCGATACCACCCAACCAAACCCTAATGGCTACGAAATTGACAATCTTTATCTCGATATGAACGGAATCGTTCATCCTTGTTTCCATCCCGAAGACCTGGTATAATTATGTATACGCACATATTCTTATGTTTCGATATATAATTTTTTTTTATGTGTTTTCTCAATTTTTGTGTTTACAATTTTATACATTTATTTTATAAATTTTGTGATAGGCTGCTCCCAAGACGTACGATGAGGTTTTCAAGGCTGTCTTCAAATACATTGATAGGATCTTTTCCATTGTTAGACCCCGAAAACTTCTATATCTGGCAATTGGTGGGTGATTCTCTTTGCAATAAATCAACTTCATTTCCAATTTCCAATCATAATTTTATTACTCCAAGATCAATTATTTTTTGTTTTTCTTTTTAATAAAAATAACTTTTACGAATTCTATTATAATCTATATCTTTACAGAATGTCTCAGGGTGCAACAGGACTTAGTAGAAGATTAAGTTTCTATCCAAAAAACTGAAATTCCTTGTTTCTTTTTTATTCCTTACATTTTAAGTTCTTATTTTTAAAGGAATAATCAAACCTGAGGGTAAAAAACATTATGAATTAGAGATTGAGGATTCGGGGACTTGGTTAAGAATTTGGGCAGGTGCTAGGCACTCAATTCTCCCTACGAAAGCGTATGCCTCATTAGTTTGCTTAATTTTGCTCTATCATTCATGCAAGCACCCAAAATTTTCATCTATAGTAACAGTCTAAATTTTTATTTTTAATAGGGACCAAAGTGCAAAATTCATCAAAAACTTGATTAAAATCATTCAAAGACAAAAAGAAAAATGATCCAATTGCAAATAAAATCAGAACTACGATGTGTCAACGTGAAAACCAATTTCAGAATCAGCATATATTTATGCGGAAACCCAAAATGAGTCATCAATATTCTACCAGTGGGCTAGCAAATACCTTAATCCTGTCCGCCAGTTAGCTGGCAGATAAAGCTTGGAATTACCAAGCTTCTCCCACCGCCTGGCTACTATTGTATCCCTCCTTGTATCCCTCCTCCCTAGCATTAAAAGAGGCCATAAATAAAAATTAGGAGGGAAGCTTCTAGAAAATACATTAAAAAAGGTCAGCAGAAGTTTGAGATTTTTTCTAAAATTCCCGAAAAATTAGCATTGAGCCTCACCAGCCCAAAAAAAAAAATCCTCGTGAAAATTTTTAGGCGAGAAAAGGAAATATTTATTTTTCTAATGATTTACCAAAATACCAAATTTCAAAGGAAAATATCAAGAAAATGCTAATTTTATTATAGTTGTAATTTTTTGAACTTCAACCTCCAACTAATATGATTTTTATTGGATTTTTTGAATTTTGTTTTATTATTTAATAGCAATCTTATTTCAAGTAGTGTTTGATTTTGAACAATGCCTTTAATAGTTAATATTTAACTTTAAGAATTATCAATTTTTTTGTTTTATCAACCAATGCTAATATCTCCCCCTTAATGGTCGGCCTCCCGCCTAGCACTTTTTAGAAAAATATTTAACTTTATATCAATCTTCTCGCTATATATCTTCTCGATTTATAGACCCCATTACTTTAGTTTTCTCCATTTTGTTTATGAGGAAGTAAGGAACTAAGTATTATAAAAGTAAAAGTTAACTATGCCTACTAGTCATATAACTAATAGTTTAGGCTCAAACACTAGTTGTTTGGGTGGTGGTGTAGCTTTGATGCTTACTACTTATAAATTTCTTTAGATATGTCATATCCTTTAGCATGTGTTTGACAAAAGTAACGTGATAGTCATCAAGACCTAGTAACGTGTGATAGTCATCAAGACCTAGTAACGTGAGAGTCATCAAGACCTAAAAACATGCGAAACAGTTTATGGGAAACGACTGATCAAACGACTTTGGGAAGTGAGGGGACTTTTTTCACTTAAGATTGCATGTGGCTCTTAAGAATCCCTTCACTTTGGGAGGGTTTCAACACAACGTTTTGAAAATCGGATTGAATCGACCGATTCAACTGGTTGAACCGGGAACATGTCTTATGTTTGGTTCGGTTTGGCCCAGTTAAACTAGTCTGGTCAAATCCGGATTCAACTGGTCGAACCGGTAAAACCAGTCAAATTGACCAAATGAACCAATTTTTTAAATATTTTTTTGGTACCAATTTTTTTAATGTTAAGATTTCCCTTTTAGCAATATTGTAACACAATTTCATTATATTTTAGTTTATCAAAAAAGAAATGTTTTAATTTTTTATTAAATATTAATTATATATTTTGTATGTATTTATGATGTCATAGGTTTAAAAATTCTTCGACCATTCGTAGAATCAATGATCCATATGTCCATATGTCCGATAACTTTTTCGGTTCGATTACCGGTTCAAGTCTGAAAACATTGCTTCAATTTAATGTTTCTACTGTAAAATGTAAGTAAAGTTGAAAGAAAATAGATCATGAAATAGGTAAATAATTTGCAAGAAACTAATGAATTAAATTGCTATTGAACTGTAAAGTAAAAAGGAAAAGTAAAAAATGGATGGAGTGTGAATGCAAAATGTTGGGGGGGTTATAGGGGCAACAAAAGTAGGAGGCCGGGTCTAGGGCGGAATTTACAGGAGGATGTCTTTTTCCGAGAGAGGCCCTTCTTTTGATGGTTTTCCGTCGCTTGGTTTAGACACTTCGTCTTCCGCCACATAATAAGAAGATAGCTGTTGCAGAGCCTTCTTTTGATGGTTTTAGACAATTTCAACAGCTCTAAAACACGCTTTTGAAACATATCAATATGATAATTGGATAACAACTCATTTTCTACAATATATTATGCCTTTTCTCCTTATATGCTTTATCTTTTCATGAATGGAATAATGGATGACTATGGCTTTGATTAGCATCAGCCATGGACCAAATTGCAAGCACATATCTTAGCCAAAGCTCTACATATTTTTATGTGACAAAAAAGGTACATGGCTTATTTCTCATTCCTGTGTATGTAGACGGTGTTGCACCACGTGCCAAGATGAATCAACAGCGTGCAAGGCGTTTCAGAGCGGCTAAAGATGCAACTGATGAAGTGAGTCTTATGGTTTTGATAATTGCAGCTATATCATGTTGCAAATAACAAAATTTATGCATCTTGCAAATTTTTTATTTTTTTAAAAAACTTTTTCCTCCCTCCTTGCACCTATATATTATTTACAAAAACTTTGCCACCAGGCCTCTGAAACAGAGACGCCAAGTGGAATCCATGACCCTGAGGTGGGAAACGTGGCTACTGAAAAGCTGGATTCAAATGTAATCACGCCTGGTACTGAGTTCATGGAGATGTTGTCATCAGCTCTTCGTTATTATATGCACTTGAAAATGAACGAGGATCCTGGATGGCAGGGTATCAAGGTAATAGAAACTTTTTAAGAACTGGGTCTAACATGCACCGTTTTATTGGTTGATGTAAGATTTCTCTCTCTCCACCCTTTCTCTAACAACTACATGAGGTTCATTCTAGGTGATTCTTTCTGATGCCACTGTGCCTGGTGAGGGGGAGCATAAGATAATGTCTTATATCCGCCTGCAAAGGAATTTACCGGGATTTAATCCAAATACGCGCCATTGTTTGTATGGATTGGTAAATGCTTTTGAACTTTTTTGGCTATTTACACAGTTTTGTAATATGGAATTTCATGTTGTGGATTGTAGTCATGCAGTATGTACTTACATCTTTGATGTTGTTTTTCTTTTAGGATGCAGACTTGATAATGCTTGCATTGGCTACTCATGAAATACACTTCTCTATTCTGAGAGAGGTCTGTATGTTTTTCGATTTACATGTGGTTTCTCTTAATTGCATTAGTTGGATAATTCAACTGAATAAGTATTGAAAGGAAAGTACGATCTCAATTATCTTTTATTTCCTAATGTAGGATATCCGCAAGGTACAAACAAACAGTAAAAGGGTGAAAAAAGGGGAAGATCCTTTGCCATTTAGTGAGAATGTAGACAATGTTATTTCAAGGCAGAAGTTTCAGGTGGGTATTGTATTTATTCATTAGTTGTTTTGATCTATCCTGATTCTTTTTCTGTTTTGTTAAGATTGATGTGCATATAGTTACTTCGGCTGATTATACTTTGTAATTAAAATAAAAATTTCACCCGTGGCAAGGATGCTGCTACAACCAATACATGTAGAAGTTAATCAATCATAGCAAGAACTTGTGATGTTGGACTATATCTGTAAGCTGAGAGTAGTTGTTACTTGTTAGACTTAAAAGCACCACATAGCTCAAACACATATATTCTATGGGATAATATAATTCAAACTAATTGGAATCCAGCTGGTACTGAATTCTTGCCTGCCTTAATATTTCAAAATTGATGCAAGGTATAAAATGATCTCCAAGCTTCCCTTCAATCCGAAATGATCTCTAGTCACTTCAAGCTTTCCTGACATACAAAATGATAACATCTTTTACAAGAGAATTTCAACAAGTGATTAACTTGCTCCTATTCTGCCAAATTAGACCTTTGTGGAATTAATAGTGAAGGCATATGACCCATGACATATTAAAAGATTTGTGCTTTCAATCTCCAACATAATGAAGTTAATTAAATCAACTAATAAGTAATAATGTATTAATTGAATTAATAACTAAGGTCATAAATTAGGAGTGCCAAAGGATGGAAATTCAAGAGCCAAGTCATTTGCACTTCCACCTCTACAGGGGTACTAATTGGTCACAGTTATGTACCTGACTAATTTTCTTTATTTATCTCATTACCCAAGTGTTATGGCTTTTATTTTATTTAATAATTTCCTTTATATCCACAAAAAGCTAACAGTAGTACGGGTCACAATTGCTTTAATAGCGAGCTTTGGTAAAGAATGTAAGCATTGCAAATTTCAAGGGTTTGGATTGGATTGGGGATTTAGAAGTAAGAGTCACTGTAATTTGAGAATTTAGTTTCTGAATATTCTGGCAGCGATTAGCAGAAGGCTACAGTTGCTTGGGTGTTTTTGTGGTGAGTTAATTAAGGTCCACCAAACTTAATTCAATCATCATCAAGGCTAGGGTGCATTTCAATTCTGTCACTATTATTTTGTCAACTTAATGCAAGATAGAGGACCATCTGCCTCATGTTGCTGTAAATCTACTAACTATCAAGTGGTTTACTAAAATTTCTGTCCTAATTCCTTTTTTCAGTTTCTGAACATATGGGTACTTAGGGACTATTTAGCTCAAGACTTGAGAATACCAGATCCAACAGTGAACTCAGATTTGGAACGTTTGATTGATGATTTTGTCTTCATGTGTTTGTTTGTTGGAAACGATTTTCTTCCCCATGTGCCATCATTGGAGATATCAGAGGTGTGGGTTTTTGAAATGCTTATAGTATCTTTTGTTATTTGCAATATGTGTAATTTTGATTTCAGAATCCACACCTTTTGTCAAACCAATAAATTTAAACATTGTATTGTGGCACTTCATTCTGCAGCCTATTATTTTACTTGTACTGGTTCTAATTTATGTATTTTTACTTGGTGGTTTGGCTAATTTTTTAAGTCTTAAATATCTTGTAGGGGGCTATTGACTTGCTCATGTTTGTCTACAAAAAGGAATTTGTTCAAATGGGTGGTTATCTGACTAATTCTTTTGAGGTATATATTTAAATTTTCGTCTATTCAATGCTATCTTATCATTATGAGAACTTAGTTATCATAAATCCAATGGTTCAGCAAATAACTTTCTTCCTCACTAGATGCATCCTTCTATCCAAGTATCAGAACATTCTTATGGTTGGAATAAAAAAGAAAAAGGAAACAAGGAAGGGAAAGAAAATCTTGGATTACTGTTTTTGCATGGGGGCACTGCATTAGGGAGTAATCTGGAGACCACCTCACCTATGTCTTTGTTAATTTAAATCACCTTGTATGCGTTGTATTATTTATCGAACTTTTTGTGGATCGGAACAAGTGGAATCATGAACTGGACAAGAAATTATTAGTAAATTATTTTATAATATTTTTTATGGATAAATTGATTGTAATTTGGTTATTTTTGATCTGCTAATAATAATCTATAATTTAATTATAGTAGGTAGTAGTTAAGAGTTTATATCTTTGTTAAATATGCTTCTTGAGTTATTATGGTTTTCTATGTCCTATATAAAGTGATGTAAGTTCTATCTCTATCGTTGGGATACATTGTTGAATATTAATTGAGTTTGAGATTTTGTGCCATCGTGGCCTTCAAGCATAGTGTTCTTGTTACGTAAGATGATGTGGGTTAGCCTAGGTAAGTGGTGCAATTTCCTCAGGCTTGGAAGAGGGTATTCATCTGGCAACTAGGGTGAGGTGGGATATGATTCCACATGGGCTTTAGTGGACTGTTTGGAGCAAGAGAACAATCAGTCCTTCAAGGTTTAGAGAGGTCAACACTACTCACTATCTCCATGTTCTTGAACTTGTTTTTCCAATAGGACATTATGTTCTCCTTAATTAGCTTTTGGGTCAGTTTCGTTCGAGTTTGAGGCTTTGTGCCATTCTGCTCTTCAAGCATGGTGTTCTCGTTGCATAAGATGATGTGGGCTATGCCTAGAACAGTGGTGCAGGTTAGGATTCATCAGAGGAGTAAGGCGAGGTCGAGGTGGGCTTGGTGGACTGTTTAGCACAAGAGGAACAATCTGTGCTTTGAGTATGTAGGGAGGCCAGAGCTACACATTAGATTTCTGTTCTTGAGCTTGTTTTTCTTGCAGAATGATGTTTATCTGGATTCTGTTGTCTCCTTTCTCGACTTCTTGGGACTTGGGAGAGTTTAGTTTTCATACTTTTTGAAGGAGGGTGATGCACATGTTGTACAGGGTTTGGTTTTTTTCTTTTTTGCAGGCAGTGCTTTTAATTTTTTGGATCCGCCTGCTTTTTGTACTCATGTTACCGGGATGGTGCCCCTTTTGGCACCTTGTGAATACTAATTTTTGGTTAACAAAAAACCATCAGCATGAATGTCTTATAGTTGTAGCATGGAAAATCTTATGTATAATGTTCTAAAATATTTGCTACTGAGATTTGTTTAGTGAAACTATAAGCAACTTTAATTTATGTGCTTCTATTTCTTTTTTGTTGGTTTCTCTCTCTTCAAACTTTTAGGTGAATTTGGATCGTGTGGAGCAGTTTGTACAAGCTGTGGGATTGCATGAGAATGCAATCTTTAGGAAGCGTAGTGAGGTTTCATGTGTCTTTATGTCTTATTATTCTGCTTACCTTAATTTAAATTTCAGCCATTTGCCTTGTTGTGGGTTCTTTGTATCATTCTAAAAAGCATACTTTCTTTAAATTATTTTTTTTTATCAAATGTGGTGATAGTGGTTTCCAGCACACTTTAATTTATTATGGATTACGGAAATTGGGGTATTTGCCGGACTTGGAATGGTGGTTTAGTCAGTTATTGTAACATATGGATTATTAGTAAGCTTGGCCTAGCTTGTTTAATGTTTACAGTTCACTTTGAAAGACAAACGAAGATGTTAGAACAAACTATGGCAAACTTAGAAATCAACGAAGGACATTAAAGACGAGAACACAAGACTTACGTGGAAAACTCTAATCGGAAAAAACCACGGGCTAGATTACTATGTTAAAGTGTGAAGAACTAAAACAATAATGGACCCAAATAATGTAACTGGCTAAAAGTCGGATCCCGAACAAGAATTTGAGACGCATAATTTTTGCTACCACACAAATAACTATGATAGGGTCAAAAGTTCGATCCTGAACAAGAATTCGAGGCACACATAACAAAAGATTTTTTTTTGAAATTGTGCCCACTGACATAATTCCATCATTAAAAAAGGTTGAACCCTTTAATGTACAATTAACTTCAGTTACTAAAATAATGGTAGAATCTAATTTATTCCACATATGAGGAAGACTTGGGGGGAAAAAATGATTTTAGTTTATTATTTGTTCCTTTAGCATTGCGAACAACATAAATGTCTTTATCACATCTACGTAATTTTCCTACAGAAGTTCAGCATCGACACACATCAATCACATAACCACCCCAAGACACGGCTAGGAAATTATGAACCTTGTCTTGATGAATACAATTTTACTCCATCCATCCTAAAAACGACTTCTTAAGTACACTTCTCAAACAAATTAAGAAAAACAAGGAGATATTATAAAATAAATTTTAATTTTACCATAGTTGACCCTCACGTACACTAATAATTCTCTCTTTTTTAAAAACTTAGTGGACTTCACTTAAGTATGCTTGTGAGTGTAACATACTTTTTATATAAAATTTTGCGTTTAAAACATCTTTTGGTGGATATTTTTTTGGTACTTAAAGATCTTTTGTGGGGTTGAGGGAGTTTTTTTTTTTATATTTATAAATTGCTTGCTATTGAAATCTCAATTTAAAATCATTTTTGTTTAGTAGCTGTATGGGAACCTATATTTAGTTTGAAAACTCATTGTTTTTTCTTTTTAATATACTCATCAATGTTAGATGGGAACTCTTTTAATCAATAGAGTGCACTACTATTCTTATGCTGACCTAGAGTTGCAAATAGAATATAATAATGTCATTGATTCAGGTAAATAAGCAAATGGAAATTCGCTTTCGACGTTCTTTGACAAATGTAAGTGTTATTCTTAATTTCACATGAATTTGTTTTGGTAGATGTCCATTGGTGAAATTTTTTACCTTGAAAGAAAGTGTAACAGTTATCATTTCTGAGTTAATAAATAATCTAATATTGAACTGATAATATATAGAGCTTCTGTCAATAAAATGAGGCTATATTTATTATACAATGGTATGATCTCTTAGCTTGAAAATTAGAACGTCAGATCACTTTTGTCATTTTTACAGCCACAGAAGGAGAGGGCAACTAGCTTTCGAGGTTCTGCTACTAACGTAAGTTTCATGTGAACAACTTCTCAATTCCTGATTACATAATTTTCTTGAAATGATTCTGATGACTATGAGTTGAACACACTATGGCTAATGCAGTCCAATAAGAAAAAAATTTGGAAATCACCCAGCAACATGGTTGATAACGGAAGTTCTACCATCGACAAGGTTGTGTGGATTTATGCAGCAATCTTCCTCTTAGAAAATGGTCTACAAATATTCACTGCAGAAATATTTAATATGAGCCTTGCTTTGTCAGGTCAAACTAGGAGAAGAGGGTTACAAGGAAAGATACTACACTGAGAAGTTTGAGGTTAAAACAGCTGCCGACATTGAAAAAATTCAAAGGCATGCGGTAAGGAAAACTAACAGTTATGGGTGTTATGCTAGCTGTATAGTTTTCTGAATGCTTCTTCTCTAGTCTTTCATGCAATGAACAATAAGTTTTACCTTTGGAACCTATCTAACATGCAAAATTAATAGTTGTTTTATAGATTATAAAGTGGGTACATTTGCATTACTTTTATTATATTTTTTATTACTCAAACTGTTTTAGGATATCCTTTTCGTTATGTTGTCCTTATTTATTTGATTCTTGTGCTTGCATATACTGCTGTTTAGAAATCTGTTTTGCTAGTTATTGAATCAGTTTTGTAGTTTGTCTTTTTTCTCGTTTATTCATGATGTGCTTGGCTTTTGAATGTGTTTTATTTTGTATAGGTTATGATATACATTGAAGGGATTTGTTGGGTCATGCACTATTACTATCAAGGAGTGTGCTCTTGGCAATGGTTAGTGTTTGCATTCTATTTATTCATTATTAATTTTTGTGATTCTGATGAGCCCACCCCTGCTTACTATGATTATAAATGGATTTTTTTTTGGTAAAAGAAGAAAATGTGAAGAACAGAAGAATGAGTACTGCTTAGAGATTTTAATTTTTGAGATTTCAAAGAGCTTTTTTAATATTCTACTCTTTAATTTTTTTATTGACATTTTTAGATTGTAGCTTGTATTTTTCCCCTTCACAGGAATTTATGATTGAGTATTTGAAATTTCTATTTTGGAAAAGAACTATGCAATAATTCCAGTTTTTTTTTTTACATGTAAAATTAATGAACGATGGTATATGGTGAGGAGAATAAACTTCTAACGGATGTCCTATAACATCATCCAATTAAAGTTAGCCGAATCAAAATTTTTAGGAGAAAAATAAGGAGCATATTAAACTGATTTTCGCAAGAGTTAAAAATGTAATTACAGTTAAAAAAATAAAATATAAAAAACCGGCAAGAGTTAAAACTCGAAAGGCTTCAACTGATTTTCCAATTTACAACTCCATCTTCTTCTTTTCAAGTTATCCAGCCATCTTCAAAACTCATCTTCGCTGGCCGTCTCATAATTGAAGTCTTCACAACATCACATTATATGAGGTGAAAAAACATTCAAATGTAATTTCTTGGTCTCAAGAAGTTTTAATAATCATACTAATCTTCTTGCTAATGACCTCCAGTTTTGTGCCTTCTAACTATTTCATGACACTTTCAAAATTCTAAAGCTTTTAAAATATCGATTCAAATTAAGCAGATGCCCTTATTTTATGTAGTTATTTTAGTTGTTGAAAGAGGCTGAGAATTAAGGAATATTTTAAAATCCAACAACAATTGTAGTGGGATTGAAAGTATTTTGAAGGTCCACCAGTATGAAAAAAAAATGAAAAACTCAATTTAAAAATATAGAGAAATGGTGAAAAGCAAAGTTAGAAAACTGCCAAAGAAACATCAGCGTTGTCTAGCGGATGGCAATGAGCTATTAAGATTTTGTGGATCTTCTAGCCTATGTTCATGTAATTATGTGACGACAGGAAAGGAAAAGAGGGACAACAAAGTTTAAATTTTGTGTGCCGGCCTGAGAAGATGTCTTAGAAAAGATAGCCGGAAAAGATGGAGGAATATGAATTTTGAAGATTGTCGGAGAACTTGAAAGGGTTATGAAGTCGTTTGCTCTTGTCCAATTTTTTAATCGTAAATCGTAATTATCTCCTTAAACTCTAGCTAATCGACCTTGGTTAGGAGGAGTTAACCGTGAATTGTGGGATATCTGTTGATGGGGATATGTTTATTATTTTTCTCCCTAAACTTTGATTTGGCTAACTTTAATTGGATGCTGTAAATTACTACATTTACAGACATCTTTAAGAAATTTATTCTCATTTGGTGAGATGGGTATAGATCAATATGTTTTGGAGGTAATGTATTTAGGTTCAATGCCCTGCAGTGGATGTCAGGTTTTGGACCGCAAGGAAAGAGCTTGGGGCAAATTTTATTTCTTTTATTATCCTTACTTTTTTTTTTGGGATGCATGAGGCATTCCTAGGTGTACATTTTGTTGATTTTTGGGAAATTCATGTTAGGAGCCTAGTAGCTATATTTTTGGAGGCTCTATGTATAGGCTACGTGCGTGCTTGGGTTCATCCCTTTTGGCTCTTTTTATTGGATTATTTACTTGTTAAAAAAAGTGATTACTAGATTATTAGATTATTTAGATAATTATAAATTTATCTGTTTACTAATTTAAAATAAAAAATTAATACTCTACATGGATCGTTATACTTGTAGTACAATCTAGTTTCCTGTGCATAATGCATAGTGGTGCAACTTTAAGAAATTTTGTAGTACCAAGTCTATACATTTATATAGACTTCCTAAATATTGTAGATAAAAAGAAAAAAAAACCTTAACAGGGCAGCTGCCCCACCTGCCACTTACTAGATAGGTCCCTTTCCTCCCTCCCCAAGTTTGAACATTCTTCAAATATCACCAAAACATTTTAAAAAGATTACAAAGTAAATATTTTCATTATTGGTGCATGAATTTGTACAGATGTATAATCAGAAAAATGTGAAAAAGGTAAAGCATTGCTCCATGCTATGGGTGCATGAATATTGAAAAACTGTTGTGTAGGTGTGTAATTAATATATTCATTGTTTAACAATCTTTGTCACGCAGGTTTTACCCTTATCACTATGCTCCATTTGCTTCGGATTTTATGGTCTTAATCATCTGGAAATTCACTTCACACTTGGAAAACCTTTCAAGCCATTTGATCAGTTAATGGGCGTTTACCTGCTGCAAGGTAGAGCTGGATTTCTTTTCCTTTTTAATGTTATTTAAATGACCAGGAAGTAATCAAACTGGTGCACATGTAGTGCACAAGCACTTCCTCTGTCATACAGGAAATTGATGACAGATCCATCATCAGCGATTTTGGACTTTTATCCAAGTGGTAGGCTTTTTTATTTATATTTATTTATTATTATTTTTCATTTGAGCGTTTTAAGTTCCAGTAGAATTGGTTTAACTGATTATATTCCTTTTATGGTATTTATTTGCAAAATTTTCTGGCAGACTTTGAGCTTGATATGAATGGAAAACGCGTCTTGTGTGGCAGGTACTGATTTCAGTGTAGTCTATCTATTATCTTAATTGGCTGCTTATTTATTTTGAGGAAGTATTCTTCCAACAAGGTTCAGTGCGGTATGATTAAAGATTTAATTAATCTCCTTTCTGGCTCGGTTACAATTTTTGCTATATGATTCTGACAGTTGTTTTTGGCTAATTGAGAATCTGTCCATGCAATGGCTGAGCCAATTGGAGGCAAGTTGGGGGGTTGGGGGGAAGTTGCCCTTACTGAATTTTCACAACATACTGTGCATATATAGATAATATTAATAATAATGCGAAAATAATTAGATGAGTTTGTTTACCAAAAAAGAGATAATATATAATACAAAAATAAATATGTATTACTTCCATTCCAAAATTAGAGATACAGTTTACATTTTTATGTCGATTTATAAAGTCCTAATTCATATAAATTCATTTAAATTTCGAAAGCAACACATGCAAATTAGTAGCACTTTTTACTTGGTTCACAATTGTTATAGTTGGTAATTTTTAAAGGGATGGAGTATTAGAATTGCGTGTATCATATATGTGTGTGTATGTATCTTTTGTATTTCCACTATATTATTTAACTATTTAATTCACTTGTGTGTTATTGGTTTATGATAAATTGTAAAGTGTCAAACCAAAAACTAAGTATTGATATTCAAAAGTGACGTGTCCTTCTGCTCTGTTTTTTTTGGGTAAGATCGTCCTTGTCTTAGTGGCATAACAATTAAAGTATTAACAAAATGGATATATTACACATATAGCAAGTTTCCACAAATTAACTTTTTTGTATCCTGTGTGCAGTTGTATAATTAGTTCTATTAGAGTATATATGTTTAATTACTGTTAGTATAGTTATTTTTAAAATAAATTCACTATTTTTTTTATTATTCTTGGAGAGTTTTTTTTATAAATAAAAAACAATCTAGTGTATTTTGCACCACCAGTGGTTCATAATCCTCGCTCCGCCACTGGGGTACATGGGGTACATGGGTACTCTTAGGCGTGTATGCATGTTTTACTCGTACACCTTCTCGATTAACTCTTACAATTTTAATCATACACCTTTGCAATTTTACTGTTCTGTTGTAATGAACCTCTTCCCCTTCCATTATTTTGGGATACCTGTTTTAAATCTTCCTTTCTGGTGATACTTATCAGAAACAACATAAAAAATCTTCCTTCATGGTGATGCATAAGCCTCTGATACTTATCTTTACATATCGAATTAGAAAACTGTTAGAAAAAGTATAAACAATGAAAATTTCCATCTGTAAATTTTAGGGACACAATAATGTTAATATTGGTTGCCGTTATTTAAGACAACCTTGACTTATTTGAGTTGTGAATGATTATCCCTTCTTTAATCATTAACTAAGAAAGCTAGGTTTTATTTATTCTTTGAATTGGCAGGCTATTTGCAAATTGCCATTTATCGACGAGTCTCGCCTTTTATCGGAAATTATGAAAGTGGAATCGACATTAACGGTAATCCTTGACACACATTCTCATGCATAGTTATACAGATTCCATACATATTCTTTCTATTTTTTTTTATAAAAAAATTTATATCCCTCTCACTTGAATGGTGTTTCCTTGATTTAGGATGAAGAAAAGCAAAGAAACAGTTTGGGCTTGGATATACTGTTTGTTCACACTACACATCCTTTAGCTTTGAAAATCTTTTCCTTCTGCGAGCGGAATAAGGATAATCCAAAGTTGTTTAAGGCTAAAGTCAAAAAGAAAATCAACCCTAAATTCAGGTGCGTATCATCACGGGAAAGAGCTAATGAAGTAGGATTATTTTATTTTATTTTTATTTTTTGTTATTACTGCAACTTGTTCCCTTGTTCATTTGGTTGTTAATTGACCAAGGGTCTTGAGATGAGTTTATGTCTTCTGTTCTCTTTTAGAAAGAATTAGGTTGAATATCGCGTATAGGCCTCAGGGAAAAATGCTTATCGGAACGTTGAATATTTAAAACTTGCATGTTTAAATATGTAAATCTTGAGTTCTAAAGGGATTTAGTTGAATTTGGAAGGGTTCAATTTGTAAAGTCAAGTGTAAAGTGTTCATTATCTAGGTCAAAGTTCTCCTAAAGTGTTGGATATAAGTAATGTGTTGGAGAGCCTGCTTATGTGTTCTACTACTGGTTTGATTTATCTTTTGTGGATCACAATATCCGCTATTGCCAAAATAAATTGGTGTTACTTTGTTCACTGCTGGTGGTAGAAGAGTTCTGATCCATCATCAAAGCTATTTTTGTACTATTATAAACTATTAAATGCATCTCACAAAATCAAAATATGGTTCAAACTGAAATTTAATATTTGTTGTGTTTTGAAATCTTGGTTAATGCTAACAAATCGTGGTTGGAAGAAAGGGAGAGGGGGCGAGGACATCTAGTAGGATAATCAAGGGTGTTATTTGTACCACTGTAGTATGGCAAAAATGAGAAATACCCCCACTGTAGTTGACAGTTATGCATTTGACTATTGAACTTTAAAAATATGTTTTTGACCAACTAAAGTAAATAAAACTTTCTGAAGTCTATTTTGTTAAATTTCAGTGATGGCCTTCAAATTGATTTAAAAATTTTCATAGGTGTCGGCGACCAAAAAAAGAAGTAGAATAAATAAAAAATAAATTGGCCAATCAACAATGATGACATGGACAAATAAAATAGACTTACGTCTTACAAAGGCTTAATGATAACTTGGAAGTCTTAGTTTCCTTCTCGAGTGTTGCCATATATGATAACAAATTTATGCTGATATTAGAAAGTGTCGTACGTATACATGGGATAAGAGGGTGTAAAAGGGACTCACAAATTACTATTCTATATTATTGCTTATAGTTCCATCACTTCCACGTAAGTCGCAATCCACATTCGACATAAAATTAGTCGACATATAAATCATTTTGCTTCTTTCTTTACAAAGCTATTTATTGGTTGCAGTTGGGCTAATTACCTTATAATCTTTACAAGAACATATATATATATATGTATGTATGTATATATTCGCTCTCTCCCTCTCTCTGGGGTCTTTTGGCACGTCATCTACATTACCCAAGCTATATTATGGGAAAGTTAAAAAAGTACCTTTTACTTTTGTAAACTAATTACGGCACCTGTGGTCAGTAAAGTGAATTTATAAGATGAATGTTAAGCAAAAAAATGAAAGAGCGCCATCTCAGCCGAAGGAGAAGGACCTGCATATGTTTAAATTTTTCTGAAAGCTTTATGAGTTGCATTTCTAGGAAAGTCTAATCCAATGATTGGATTTACTATCAAGGGTACGATCTTTGTTTTCATTGTTAATAGAGATACTCAGAGGTAGATTTCTGTTCGTCAATGTGCTTTTATGCCTATGGCTTTGAAGTTTTATTTTCAAATGCAGTGATGTTAAACAATCAATTATCTTCCTCCTTGCATTTTATCATCCACTTGTTAATGTTGTCATGCAGTGATGGAATGAATGGATTCATATACATAACTGATAAACCTGTGTTGCCCATGGAGATCTTTTCACCAGTTGATGACATGGAGATTATAATAAATAACAAAGTGATGTATGCTTTCTGTGACTTGTTATTATTGCTTCAAAAAGAGTCTGGCTATCCAAAGGACTGGGTGCCAGTTCCTGATTTTCTATTAACAGTCTACTCTTCACCATCTACTTTTTCAGATCTGTACTGTATCAATATCCATCTTTTCATTCTCACATACCAAAACCACCAGAAGGAGTAATAATACCTGGAAAGGTACATTACAGTTTAACTTTCATATGATTCTTTAATAATTCAGATATACTTTAATATAAATTTATTTGTCAACTGTATATACATCCAAATCAAGGAAGTTTAATCCCAACTCACGTGATTTATATAAAATTTTATGGAAAAAGATGTTTCAAAAGCACACTAGGACATGGCAGATTAAATATGTATTTACTTGCGGTGGATGGTGTTATGTGCAACAGTACAAGTCAGTACAACTTGCATCTTACTTCGAACCATCTTTGTCAATGATTTTTTTGGGGGTCAAGTGCAATAAATATATGTTGAAGAGGGTCAAACAATAAATATATGCATGTAATTTTTGGGGGAATGATGCATGAACTCCAGTTGTGCTCCATTCTAAGAGTAAAAATGGTACACAGTAGACAACTGTGCAATTTTCAAAAGTGGAGTGCGTTTTTTCAATTATTGTAATTTTGCTGTTTTTCATTTTGTACACCACATAGTTGTCATGACGACGCCTTGGACGCCGAGCTGCCAAGGCTCATGACTTGGTAGCTGGCCCAAGTTAAGTGATTAAGTCATTTTTTACCATTTGATGTCGTTCATTTTAACCCATATTATACTTGTAATGGGTGATGGAAAGTCATTGTTTTTTATTTTCTTGTAATGTTTGTTGACTTGTTCTACTAGTTTTTAATGTCAAGTGTTTTATTTTTGAATTTTGATTGTGAAGTATTTATATAATTGTGTTTATAATTGTATTCCATAGTGTTAGTTATTATGTTTTGGATATTAATGGATATAAAACTTTATTGTTCAATATACTTTTGAAGTAAAATAGAAATGTATAAATTGCACATTGTTAACGACTTGTCGTCGTACAAACGCCAAGACGGGCGCCTTATTGCCTAGGCGTTCTAGCGGTCAACTACCGCCGCATCTGGCCGTGACACCGTGACAACTATGGTACAACATTGTGAAAAACAAAGTTTCTTGTTGTAAAACAATTAGATAACTCTGTAGCGAAAAAAACTAGGGCAAAATAACAAAGAAAGAGAAACGAATGAACTAGTCTTCTCCAAATTGGAGTTAGATATTTGTCAAAGTTGTGCCTTATAGAAATTATGAATAGAAATGACTATCCTAAAATGTTGTCGTCTAACGAAAACTTGTGATTTTCCTTCAAAATATATCATGCTTAACTGTATGTGATACTGTTATTCAGTTTGTTAGCGAGCAGGATCTCCTTCCTCAACCTATTTTGTGGCATGAGAAATCTGCGATTTTTGGACGCAAATTCTCTGAAAGGTGAGAACTTTTAAATTAATTTTTTTCTTTTCTTTTTTTTCCTTCTCTTTTCTGGTTAGTGTGTGCATGCGTGGTTTAGTTTTTTTTAATATTTTATTGTGTGTGTGTGTGTGAGAGAGAGAGAGAGAGAGAGAGAGAGAGAGAGAGAAGAATTTTCTAGGTTTGAGTGGTTGTATTAGAGCTACAGATTTTCAACTCCAGGCAAAAATAAAGCAAGTCTTTCACTAATTTTTTAACATATGTTTTTTGCGGTTGTTTAACAGTATTGCTTTCAATAAACATAATAAGTTTAACTGAGAGTCATCAGTTCACGAGGAGTTGACTGTAAATTGGTGACCCTGGCCATAACTTAGTTATGAGTATTTAACAGAAATTATCAGTTAGTATTTCAGTTCCATGGCATGTCATTTCACATGAGAGAAGTTATTAACTTCACTTGAATTAAACTGAATCCAAGCTCATAGGACATTGTAGCTTGACTAGTAATCTATGGTGGGCAATTCTGAACTTGATTTTGTGCACTGTGCATTTCTTCCTCCTAGCTTTATTAAGTATGCAGTGGGTAATATGTTCTCTTAAAATATCAATCCTTGCATTTGTTCTCATTCGTTCTTTTTCTCTCCTTGAACTCCTGCAGGCCGCCCAACCCCAAGTCTATCTGGGGACATAGCCTAGCAAAGTTGGCCCACCGGCTTGTGTCTGAGTATTATTTTTCAAAACAGCAACGAACAATGGACGGAATCAATTCAAACTGCATAAATGGTGAAGATAACAAGTGGAAATGTGGTAAAGATTGGGATGAACCAATGGATAACAAAATAAAGAAGAAGAACAATAGGAAGTGTCGTAAGCGTACAAAGCCGCGAACAATAAGGGATGTATGTACTGAAGGCTATTTTGATTGGAAAGAAAGAATGGTGCAACAAAGTAATGGTTGTGATGGACCAATGGACACTAAAGATGATGACCAAACAGAAAATATGTCCAAAGATGATGACCCAACAGAAAACAAAATCCAGAAGAAGTGGGAAAAGCGTTACAAAAGTAATTTTGCAGAGCAGCAAGCAACAACGGATGGAACTGGTAACTACATAAACAGTGAAGATAGAATGAAGCAACAATGTAATGATTGTAATGGACCAATGGACACCAAAGGTCATCATGACCAAACAGAAAACAAAATCCAGAAGAAAAGGAAAAAGCGTCGCAAAAGTAATTTTGCAGAGCAGATAGTAACAACGAATGGAATTGTTGGTAACTACATAAATGGTGAAGACAGAATGAAACAACCAAGTAACGATTGTGATGACCCTAAGTTTGCAGAGCAACAACAATGTAATGATTGTGATGGACCAATGGACACCGAAGGTCATCATGACCAAACAGAAAACAAAATCCAGAAGAAAAGGAAAAAGCGTGAAGCCACAAAGCAAGTAACAACGAATGGAATTGATGGTAACTATGTTTGGTGAAGACAGAAAAAACAACAAGTGGAGTTGGTAAAACCCCTAAGTTTGCAGAGCAACAAAAAACAACAGATGGAATTGGTAAAAATTCCATAAATGATGAAGACAGAATGAAGCCACAAAGGAACGATTGTGATGACCCTAAGTTTGCAGTGCAACAAAACACAACAGATGGAGTTGGTAAAGAATCAATAAATGATGAAGACAGAATGAAGCCACAATGGAACGATTGCAATGACCCTAAGTTTGCAGAGCAACAAAACACAACAGATGGAGTTGGTGAAAAATCCATGAATGGTGAAGACAGAATGAAGCCACAATGGAACGATTGCGATGACCCTAAGTTTGCAGAGCAACAAAATACAACAGATGGAGTTGGTGAAAAATCCATGAATGGTGAAGACAGAATGAAGGCACAAGGTAACGATTGTAATCATCCAACAGATAACATGATTGGGAATAAAAAGAGGAGGAAGCGTCGTGGAAGTGAATTTGCAGAGCAGCAAGCAACAACGGATGGAGTTGGTGCAACTCACATAAATGGTGAAGACAGAATGAAGCCACAAGGTGACAATTGCGGGTCATCGGCGGATAACAAAACCAAGAAGAAAAAGAGGAAGAAGTGTCGAAGTAAATTTGAAGAGAAGCAATCAACGGTGGATGGAGTTGGTGAAAACCGGATAAATGGTGAAGAAAAAATGAAGCAGCTAAGTAATAATTGTGATGATCCAACTGATAACAAAATCGAGAAGAAGAGGAAAAAGCGTAGAATTAAAAAGAGAAAGATTGAAGGTAAGTAACAAGGATTAGGGTACATTTATCTAATGTTGTATGTTTGAATTGTGATATTTGCTTTGCAGATGGTGGTTCTTTTTTCCGTCTTTTCAAATAATTAAAGTATGCCCTAAGGGTTACTATTTGTTATTTTTGTAGCAAACATAGAAAAAGGAAACGAAGCTGAGGTTATGGGGTCCATTTTAACAGACTCGGCTACTTTAACCCTTTCAGCAGACTCAAGCAGCAGAAAGTTTTGTCTGCAAGACATTATGGAAGGAGGTACCATTAATCAACAAAAATGCTTAGAAGCATAGAAGTTGGTAGTTTCTCGAGTAGGAGTTTTCAGCCATGTATGCGGGAGTTCTTATTACTCATCATCCCTTATTACAGGTAGATTATAGAGTAAATGATGCTGCAGAAATTTTGTGATTTATATTCATGTATTGATGTTTTAATGTTTCAAATTAGTAGGAGAAAACAAATATATGGTGGAGCGTGAAGGTCCAAACCAAACCAAACCATTTCCCAGTTCGTCTGTAAAATGCAAGTTTACTTTGCACCTTCAGGCAGGCAGGCAGGCTAAAAGTCAACACATTTGTAGTATTTGCTTAATGAATGAATACCTCATTGTTGTTTTATGTCTTAGCATTGGTTTAGAAGAATATGAGTGTCTTCGGCTTCTATCTGGTGTTTTGAAGGTCGAAAATCATTTGAATCAATTGGGCTTCTATCATTAATTAACCTATTTATTGACACAATGTCCTACAATCTGCAACTTCGTCAACACTTGTAGATTATTCACGTACCAAATGCTACCGTACGTACTGTTATAATTGTTTCGTTTTCTTGTTTGATTTGTAGGCAAGGAGGCCCATTCTATATCATGTTCTTAATTTATTTATATTAATTTTACGATACCATAGTGTATTCATTAAAGAATAAATTATATTTTTAGTACATAAATTATACTCCTATACCAAAATGTAACATCAAAAATATTTTTAAATTTTAAGTTAATATAATTCATTTAATTTTTGGACACGATAAAACTAGTATTTATTAATACTTATTGCGTTATAATTGTATTGTTTAAAATTAAATGGATTTATTTTAATTTTGAGTAAAAATATCTTGAATTGATTTTAAGAGTTTAAAGTTGTCAAATATTTTGGAATGGATGGGGGTAAACAATCTAGATTCTGCTTTAACCAGCAGTCCACTTGATCTGATCCAGCAATAAATAATTAGTTATTTCCCCAAATCTAAGTTTTGCCTTGATGATACTCCCACTCCTAGGCTAGATGGTAGGCAGTTCTTAAAGCTATCTTACATGAGGAAAGCTTTAAAGCAAATCAACTGAAAGGAGAATGAAATGTAGTAAATTCTGACAATTGGAATAATATTATATTCCTACTGTAATAATGGGAGCCCTACACATTGTGCTGAATTACAATTGGGAAAGACGAGTTGACACTCATATTTATCTCGATAACTGACAATAAAATCAATCAAGAAAAGATATTTAATTGAAAGGAAGAAGTATAAAAATAAGAGCAAAATTGAAAGACCAAGGAAGGACAGCAAGATTAGGAATAATGCAAAATCCATGTATAATCCTTTGTTAATTTTTTGGTTACAACTTTAGCAGGAGCAAAAGATCCCAAAGCAGGGTTATAGTATGGAAACAACCTTCCTCTATGGCTTGTCTACATCCCTAATTAACTTAAACTACAACTTAGTTAATTGGCACTAGTTTCTTGTGATCAAAACATGTGTGACTATCATGCTTGCAATGCAAGTAATTAAAGACAACTATCAGGGGGGGGGCCTCCCTTATGATCCAGTGAACTACTACTTGACACTGAAATCACCCAGCCAATTTAAGGGGCAAAGGCAACATATATATATATAATAAGACATGTAATCTAACAATTCCAATAAAAATAATCAAATAAAATGAAACTTTTAGTCTTTGTGCATAGATCTGATTATGTCCGGATAGAGATAATTTGATTATAACACCAGTGTAGACCGCATAATGCCTGTCTATAACTTCAACAAAAGCAATTTGGCAAGCAACAGAAAAACCTTGTAGCTAGATACTTTCAATTGCTACAAAACTAGGACTTTACACTCATTTTAGTTCTTGAACCAATCAAATGTGACCCAAAACTTTAGATGCTCTCACAAAAGTGAGGAAATCCTTACCCCTAATAGCGCTTGAATATTTGCAGCAGGATTATTCCCAGTGCTCTTCTCATACGCAAGAAAGGCAAGCACAAAGAATGTAGCGTAAGTAACAGCATCAAACAAACCGTAAGCAAGCACAGCTGCAAGCCCCAGCTTTGCAAGACATGCACTCGTTTGGGCTGATTGTTCCTGACACAACACGCATCAATCTCACATGGGTTACCTACAAAAATGACAATCCCAAAAAATATCTTATGGGTTCACTAAATCTTTCCACATTGTATCATAAATTCCTCAAGAGACGAATAAAAGCTCACCCTCCATTTCTTCCAGAAATTTTGGCTATCCTGATTCTAGCACAAAAAGGAAAGTAGTAATAATTTTGAAGGAGTAATAATCAAGAGAGAGAAAATCAAACCTCTAGTTCTTGATTTAGTTGAGGAAGAGGCAAAAATGGAGTAGCTTAAGCTGGAAGAGGCTGAAACAACCAGGGGTAGATTTGGTATTCTATCATCATTTCAAAACCCATAGGTAATTAATTTTTCCAAGCCAGAATTTCAGTCCTACAGGAATATAGTAAATGGAATCCCATATTTACGCGAGTACAAACGACTTTGTTGAAATATTAAAATTTTCTTGTAAATTTCAGCGGTGTTGAAATTTGAAAACAAATATGTGCATTATAGTTTTAATGTCCTTACATTGTTTTGTTAGTATTATGTATTTAACTGTATTAAAATTTGAGATAAGAAGTGTAATTGAGTTGAGAATATGTATATGCAATGCTACTATATTAAGAAAGTATAGAATAATGTGATATATTAATGTATATTTGGAGCTGCCAAAATCTACAAAAAGGGATGGATAAAAATGGGAAGGAAGGGGCACAACACCAAACTGTGCTCAAACAGGCTTACCAGCAAAAGTTTATTATATGTTGCAAGAAAATCAAGAAAAAATGACACAAGTATTGGACAAGTAAGTTTCTTTGTCTCATCAATTAATAAATCACATATCCTACAATAAATATCCGATAAAAGAATTAAGAAAAATAAAAGAAACCCATAATACAAATATATTCTTTTTCCTTTCCTCCATGTAGGCTGTATGTCCACAGTCCACAGAGATGTCCACCATGAGAGTTGAAGAAGCAGATGGCTTGCTTATTTACATTGAAGCCGGAATAATAATTTTCAGAAGCAACAGTTGGTCACCACGAGTTGCAACTGTTTCCATTGAGACAAAGTACGACTCAATCAAGCGAAACACTGCTTAGAGCAAACAGTCTTTTAAGTAATGATCAACCCGTAAGAAAAATAGGAAGGAAGCTAATCCTTACAACAGATCCAATTGTACAGCCTAGTCCAGCAACCAACCGACTCTGTAGTTGCTGTTGGATCTAGAGGCTCCCTAAATTTTGCCTTCTCGCTAAGCTCTTCAAATGAGTTCACAAGGTTTTGAAGCCTTGCAACAAACTCCATCAACAAGGAAGTAAAAGTCGCCAATGACAATGCACTTGCACTTTCGTATGTCCTTACTTCGCGTTCATTAATAATGGTGTCACCGAAAATAGATAGACGTGAAGGCCAATGTGTCTGCTGCTTGAAAACATCTTCAGATGAACCCAATTGTGCAACAGAGGGATTGCAGCTCATGTTCGGATTCTGAGTATCCCAGTTCCTTAATGTGTGAGCTGATTTTAAGTGAAGAGCTACTTCACTGAGTGAGTTTATCACCAAATTTTTGTTTTCACTATCCTTTAGTTCTTGGAACTGATCAGGATCTTGAAATTCCTTAGGCATTTTGCTGCTTGCCCAGCTCTCAGCTTTAATCAGCAGATATGATTTTTCGTCTATCATCATTTGCAACTCTTCCGCAGCCTCATGCACTTCCTCAAGCAAATCTCCAGGGCTTAATTTTTCCATCTTTTCTACTTTGTTCCCAAGCTCGCGCAACACTTTAGCTCCTGCAGTGCCAACCCTCTGAATCTCGCAGCTGAATACCTGTCGTAATTCAGCTGCTGCCTACAAAATTTAAATAATTTAACCCAACAACACAAAGAAATAATTCATGCAAAGGCTGTGTCTAAACTTTGAAAAACTCAAGTCCAGAATTCTCTGATTTTCATATAGACGTAAAGAGCTGAAGTGGCAGAAAATATAACTATATTAGAATTCAGGTTCAGAACTGGAGGTGCATGCCTTTACATTTTCATTTAGTTCCCTGATGTTTATAAGGATATAATGTGAAGTGCTGAAGGGTAAGGAGAACAACTAGAATATTTCTTGAAGTCCATAAGCAATTCTTAATATGCAAAACAGTAAAGTCTAATGCAAATATTAGATTGACCTCTGAAGATTCATGAAAAGTGGGAATTTAGGCAATGAAATTTTGCAAGTGATACAGGATGAACGATCCAGATATTGTGATTCAGTTCATGTTCCATCATGATAAGTTGTGCTAATCAGATTAAAGCATGGAATTTTTTAAATTCATAGGCTCACACGCACAGTTAAGATGGTGGAAGCATCCCAGAATCTTATATCGAACCAACAAAAGCCAATGGCACTTAATCTAGACACTTTTCTAGTCCAGCAAATAGTTTAATGTTTGCTTCATTGAGAAATAGTGTTTCTAAACTCAGGCTTACAGAATTTCTATCATTGAGTGCTCTGCCCAAAAAAAACAATTGAGAAGTATCTCACCTCTATAAAACTAGCATTACATACTTTTGCATTTTAAGTTTTCAATGAAGGAAAACAGTCTCGTCCATTACTCATCAATCAGCCATCCAGCTTTATTTACTTAATTGGGGAGATGAAAGGAAAACATTATTAACCTATCAAGTTCACATAAAAAATTTGATAATAGTGTCTGCAGACTCTGCACACATGCCATCATTGTTAAATCATGAAGCATGCAAAAGAGTGCATGCACGAGGGGGGGGGGGGGGTACTGGGAGATATGATTAGTGAAACAAAAGCTAAAGAACATCAAGAACATACCATTTTCCAGCATACCAGCAGACAAACTAATTTAATTGTCATGCACCAACAGACATACTAAGACCTAAAAATACAAATGTTTGGGTTGGTTTGAGGACCCATTGGACAAAGGAAAGGGGGGATCCAAGTGCTAGAGCACAAAAGCCCCATTACCTTAACAGCATATCATTTTCCATTTAATACACATCCTTCAGATAACTCCAACCATTTTATTTTTTTATGACAGTGGAAACCACAACCTGGATTGTGCACTAGATAAACAACCAGGTGCATGCAATACCCCCATCAACCACGCACACGGGGGTAATCTCATGTTAAACTATGTATGGTGGCAGTGGTGAAGCCAGAAACTCTCGTCAGTGGGGTTGAAATTATTACCGAGTTACAAATAATTTGGCGGGATTTCGGGGGCAGCACCCCCGAGTCATTTTTTTTTATACTTTATACTTTCGAGTATATATATATATATATATAATATTACAATGAAAATATAATGAGTTATAATATATGGTATATATACACTATGTTGACTCATAATAGATTTTTTAATTACAATTGTTCATAAGTAAGTAATTCATTATTTATTTTTAAAAATAATATAAATTAGACTTTTATTTAGTTTAAAATATTATAGATATTATAAAGAGATACATATATTGAGAGGATATGAGTCATATGTGGTTAAAATTTGATTGACAAAGTTATAAATATTCAATTTGACCCCGTATAATAGAAAATTTATAAAATTTTAATGGGGTCAATTTATATATAATACTTAAAATTTTTAAAATTTACCTTACATTATAAAGCAAATTTTTTTTAGTGGGATCGATTGACCCCACAAAGTCCTATGTGGCTTCGCCACTGTATGGTGGCCCCAAGGATCTTCATTGCAACGATATAATGATCAAGTTGGAGAAAGATAAATTCATGTTTGAGTTGCAATAATAAGATCACGGAAGTAAATTTATCACCAATCAAGTTGTCCATTAGTACCAGATCTTATAACAAAATGCCGAATTTCCTATTATTGGACTGGACTGCCGAGACAGTAAATAAAGAACAAGGAAGTGAAAAAACAATTGATGAACTTCACCTGTATTTCAGCAAGTATACACCCATGCATTGCCATGAGCATAAATGCACAATGCCTCAATGCACCACTAACTTTAACATAGTCACTCCAAGGATAGCTGAACATATTGTAACGGCCATGAGGTGGTTCCCATATAGCGAAGCCTAACTGCAAAAGGGATAAAACAAAGGTAAAAACATGATAATCACTTTCTGGTCTGGGTTCTATCAAATACACATAAGGAATACAGCATACCAGAGATTCCTCTTGGCTAGTAGACTGTACAACAGATCTATATCCACTGTACAGTGGATCATCAGAAGCTTGATATGTAAGAATTTTGGAAGGGATTCTCTCGTATTCAACACATTGCAGGTACCCGTTAACACAGCCTATGCCAACATTCAGAAGAAAGAATCAAGCAACTAAAGTCAATACCTGAAATAAACCCAAATGAAAATGTTAAAAACCTACATATAATCTTAATCTAACCTTCCAAGGAAGTAGCGACACCCTTAAAGTTTTTCACAACCAATTTGTGCAAATCCTCACCCGCCCAAATGGGGAACACACATACATTTACAAGCAAACAAACACCAGCTCCAACCCCAATTAGCAGCAATCGAGAAACAGCTGTGTGGACAAAATTTGAAGTCCCAGACACCAGTACAATACAATATGTCAACAAGAATACCCGGAACCCATATTCGTATTGCTTCATTGCCGGATGCAGTTTCAAATAGCTTGCACAAAATCCTTGTAAAAAAAAACAACATCCCAAAAACAGTTGTTATGCAAAAGAAATTATGGTATAAAGTCATTTATTTTTGCTACAAATCAGACCTGCAATAAAGATGCTAATTACAATTACAACTTCTTGCAACTCTCCAGCCAATTTAGAAAGCTCAGCAATACCAAGAGACAGTCCTCCAGCTAAAAATGTCCCCAAAGCACGGTTAAATCCTTTGTTAAGTGTAGCTCCTATATATTTAAACAAAACCCAAAAGACAAAAAATCAACCAAAGTAGTAATAAAGCTTAATAACAATGAACTACAATTAAACATAAATTGAATTATACCTATGCTGAATTCGAATACAACAACCACAGTGAGAATTGCCCAGATGGAATTTTTGCTTATATAACTAAGTGGTTCCTTAAAAAATATGAGAATCGAAACAAAAGAGAGAGCCAACCCCATTTTAGCTGCAAAAATAACTTTTCTCGGATCGGAGCGACCCATTTCGTAGGCTTTGATAATACCATCTTGTAAATCATTTTTATACTCTGTGAATTTCTCTTGCAAAGAACTAAAACATACAAATCGGGAACCTTCATCATCAGCAGAATTGGATCTGCCAAATCCCAATTCTGAATAGTTTTTTCGTGACAGCAGCCTTTCTTTGCTTCTTTCTGCAAAACTATGCCTTAATGATCCAATATTGGCTGCCATTTCTTTGTCTAATCTTTGAGAAAAATACTAGAAGTATTCATAAACATTGATATATATATATATATATATATATATATATAATCTAAATAACATATATGTTGATAGAGAAAAAGGGATGAGATTGAGATTGAGGTTGATGAAATGTATGGTGTTCTGATCTGAGACTTACATAATGATTGAAGTTTAGAAAGTGAAAAACCGTTGATGTTTAAACGTGAGAAAAGTGAAGTCGGATGGATACGTGGACCAGAAGGGCCAGATGATTGGAACTGTGGGCAATGGATCCGAAAATGAATATATTATATATGTTCCTTTATTTATTTTGTGGGGTCAACACCAAAATATTATACTCTCTCCGCCTAAAAAGAGTATTATTAATTTGTATAAAATATAATTAATTATATGTAATTTATTTATGGTTGTTGATAATGTAGCATTAATTTTGTTTTGTTGTAATAAATATATATTTAGTTATTTTTATATTTATTTTAACAACATTTTGAAATTTTATCGACACATATTACTCTGACATTATTAATAACCTTATTTAATGATATTTAAAATAATTATCTTTAATATGAAATTACTTATAATAGAAAAAATCTGTCAAAAAGGTATTATATGAAACCTTCATATTCATATTGTTAACCTTCTTATATTTTGTTTAATTTCATGATAACCCAGGCCATAATATAGAATAATAATAATAATAATAATGTGTGAATCGTCTCCAATCTCATATATCCATATATGTCCGTATTTAATATTAAAATAAATTTATTAGTCATATATAGTAAAACTCTTATTAAAAATGATAGTCTTTTTTATAGCACATGGAGGATTTTTAGGAATTCTTTTTTTAAATATTATTGTAAATAAATGAAAAAGACTATATTTAGTGGTAGAGTATTAAGGTGGTGTTTGTTTACCTTTTAATACCTCTTAACTGCTCTATATCTAATTCGATAGGAGAGTAAAGTAGTTTTGTAAAATTTTATTTGTCTCTTATCGTCTCTTAATGTGTCAGTAAGAGAAATATATAAATCTAAATCATTAAAAATTGCCTCTTAAGATCATTATTGAGTTTTGAAAAGTCAATTTGAAATATTTTTAAATTTAAAATTGATATTTTTAAATTGAGTAAAATACAGTGACAATAACTATAATAACACTCACCTCCACTCTAATTTTTTAAGTAACAGTTAGTACCCCTGCAAGTTTTTAGTGTTGACTAAATAGATAAAATTACATATTTATTCTTGTATGTTATCAAATTTTAATTCCTGAATAATATATAATATATGTTTAATTATAATCATAAATACATGTTTAATTATCATTTTTAATACAATACATTTTAATTATAGTTTTATTTGTAATTAAGACTATCTCATTCAAATAATTTAATTTAATTAACACATATTTTGAATAAGTGATACAAATATTAAGAATTTTAAATTAAATTATTAATAGAGGTTTACTAATTAAAGTGATTGAGTATGTTGATAGTTTAGTTTTTTGTGTTTAATAACAAAAATTATTATTTGAATTCTTAGTTTAGTTTCATATTATAATTTTTATATGTTAAATTTTTTAGAGTATGTCAAAATTTGGGATGTGTATGATTTTTAAGTTCATATACTATTTCACTCATATGATCTAATTTACTAGTAAGATAAAAATTTTAATTGCTCAAATTTATTAGTATCTTTTTTTGTCTTTCTTTTTTTTAATTAATAATTTAATCTTTTTTATTTTGATTTTTTAATTAATTAATATTTTAATCTTTTTGGATAAGGTCGTGCTCATACTCAACATGATGTTGTAACCCAAAGGACATTTGCTCTTGATGCGGTGCACAAGTAAACGTGGAAAGTCTGAAAAACAAGAAACTCGTGTGTAGTAACTAGTAAGTAGTAGGCTGTAGCCATAGGAGAAATTGAAATAAACACCGCATAATTAATAAACCTTAAAATTTAATACCGACCTCCAGCTATTGCTCCGACTTTGCATAGCAATTTAGCAAATAGTCCCGGATGGGATATCTTATGGATATTACATGTCTTTTAGCCTTCAATCTTTCTAGCACATGGATTATTCATTATCTTGTAGACTATCCCGTGAACTATAATATAAAAATATTAAAATAATCAATGAATTCAAAAAAATTATTATTAAATATAATAAAAATACAAACTATTATTAACAAATTACCGTTCTGACAAAAAAAATTGTCTCCTTCAGCTTCTTTTCTTCCGCATCCCCATTTTCCTTCTTCACCCATCTCTCCCATATAAATATATTAAAAATTATAATCATAATTATAGTCCACCAACTCAAGTTATATATAGTTCATCTGCTGGAGCAAAATCTGTCTTCCTAAACTAAATATAATCTAAGATTACATTGCTGAAAATGCTTTAACTTGGAACTCTCGTCAACTTACTAAACTTCAAGATACTACCGACCCCATCTTAAAAATCCATTTCAAGCTCATATTATAAACCAACCAACACTAAACTTGGCTCACTTAACTATTAGTCAATTTCGACCTTCAACATAATAACCAATTTTAGGCATCAAAGTATAATATCTTCTCCATAAAAGAGACTAATATCATATGATATCAAAGTGTGATAACATGAATAACATTTGTGCAAGTATTTGCAAAACAAAACTTACCTTTCAATAGCAATTTTTAAAGAAAGAAAAATACACAAAATCCTCAGGCATCACCAGAAAGTCTTGAGCTTCATTACTGACAATATATAAAAGGCTAGTCTTAATGCATCAAAAGCAAGTCTAGTAATTCAAACAGATCCTTGGGGCATAAAAAAGAACATTTGGGTATCACCACCGCAAGAACACCCTACTTCTTCTCTTCCTTCTCAGCCTCTGCCGCTCTCTTCAATCTAGTGCCCAGATGACGCTCATTTGTCCTCTCCGCACGAAGCTTGGCATAGGCATTGAATGACTTCATCTCTTCTGTCACCTTGACAAGCTCCACAGCTGGTTTCTCACGTACAATAGGCAAATAAGGGCCTTGGACTTGAGTTGCTGTTGCCAGCTCCTCAGGTGCAGAATCACCAGCCTGCAGTAGAATGTGTTAACAGGAGTTTGACAATAACAGATTAACAGCCATCTTTTTGATAATTTGCAAACCAACTTCAACAATACAAACCTTGAACTTCCGAGCACGTCTGGGAAAGACAACTAACTTAGCCTTGTAGGTCTTCAGGCGCTGCACATTAGTCTGCAGACCCTCCAGTGAACGATTCCTGCGGCGATGATCAACTGAAATACCAATGGTTGGGGCTAGTTTCTTTGGAATACCTGCAGCCTAGTAGATATAAAATCAAAATTTATTAAGCATACACACAAAACACAAAAGAGAATCATATGTAAAAGCTTTATGCTTGACAGTCCTAAACATAATAAATTACTGTTTTCACCAAATGAGAACTTGTAAACAAGTCCTGCCAGCATGAAAAAAGAACATTTCAGGTTTAACAATTAACATGAAAGCAATTTATTAATTTTATAGCAACTAGAATTTGCTGTTTTGACCAAATGAGAACTTACACACAGGTCCTTGACAGCATGAAAATGAACATTTCAGGTTTGCTAATGAACATGATAGTAATTGAGCCACACGTACTAGTATTTCAGTAAATACCCCTAACCCCTTGTTAAGGAGCCAATGGACGGAACTGATAAGAACCAAATGCAGTTGATATTCATATAACTCATTATAAGCTATTTCTAGCATGGAGTCAAAGTTCATTAACAAAGGAATTTGGCTACCAAAGTTTTGATGCTAACAAGTCATGCCTATGGATTTGGCATCTTCATAGGTGGATTTTAAAATGATTAGGTTTGAAAAATTATTTGAAATCATCTACCAAGGATTCTAGGAATCAACATGAGTCTAGTTAAGAGTGAACTTCCTACCCATGTTCAGTAATGTGATTGTACATATTTTTTTAACGAGTATTAGATTGCACATAATTCATAAATCTTATAAGAACTGATGTAAAAAAAGATACTTATCATGCCTATATAAACTGCATATCAACATATGAAGAAAAAATTGGCTCTGTTTGGGCCTTCAATTTAAAGGATGAGATGAATAAATAATTATGCCCGACAAATTCTTGACATTAATCAGTTTCTTCTGCCTTTTTTAAGCAGTTAGCTTATGTACTGTGCTGTGTAAGCTATGCAGCAAGGATTAACAAAGTAACTCACCTTGAGCTCCTCAAGAGAAAATCCTCTGCCAGCCCTAACTTTCATGTTGTACTTCAGTGTCTGACCATGAACAATGGGACGAAGTGGTCCAGCTGTCGGCCGAGGGAAAGTCTTCACAGCCTTCTTTTGTCTAGCTGTATTATTCAAAGAATATAGTATCAAAGGTAATAAAAAGACAGGTATCCAAATTTCATTAGTGAATACCATTTAAGTTATACTACAAGATCAAATTGCAAGAACTGAAATACAGTCATGAGATAAAGAGGAAGGACTCATACCGATTCTTCTCCTGGTCTTGCGGGCTGGCTGATTAAACCAGGTCCTCACATAGTTCTGCCAGTGCTTCTTAAAGTGCCCATTGGGAATAACATTGTTATGCTTCATATCTTACCTATAAAGTTACCAAACATAATATTAATACAAACAGAGAAAGCTAACTGTTTAGCTACATGTAATAGATTTCAATGTAAAGAATCCAAGCCTGGAGCTAATACAACATCTTTTATCTTAATAATTCATGATTTAATTATCCATGATAACCTACTGATGCTAACAAATCATAATTTTAATAAGAAAATAAAAACTAATTAATAACTTTGCAACCTAGAGTTTATTGGTTTTCTGAAAACACATACACTATGATATTACTTTAGAAGAGGGTAGACAAACATATCAACCACATTCAATCTTTCCTACACATAAGATACTACTATTTAGACATTAATGCGTGAAAATTTTCATATAAAAAGTGCAAATCAATAAACAAACATAAATTTTTCAGTACAAACGATGTAATGAGAAATTGAAATGAAAATGGAACACTTTGAAATGCAAACACTCGTATGAACAAATAAATCCAAATTGTTATTCAAACAAATCAAAGTTGTATAATTATTTTTACAAAATAAAATCCTAGCATTTGAATAGATGAGGTCACCTCAATCAAAAAAAAACATAAACCAGAAATTATATACAAAATACGGACAAACTAAAAGTACATGAAATTCATAAATCAAACCGTTTAATCTGACACGACGGCGAGGAATCCAGAGATGGATCTCTCCCTCCCGCTGCTGCAACTTCTTTGAGAATAGGCGTCTGTGTGTGGTTTATAGGTAGCGCGACTAGCGAGTATGAAAAACCCTACTTTCTATACGGGTTTTGGGTTTGTTGGGCCGGGCTTTTTGAGAGTTACAGATTCGGATATCTTATACAGGTCTGGGCTTCCAGCCTAAATTATTCTTTACGAAAGGAAATATATGTATGAATGATTTACATATTCTATTACATTTTTAAAAATAATTACAACAATAGTGTACTCATAAAATTTTTACATAACTAATTCACTTTCATATTTATTTATAATATTAGTGCAATTAGGATTCCTTAATTTAGGGAATTAGTATTCAATTAGAATTTCTTAATTTAGGGATTAGTTATACGTATGGCTTCTTCTCTCTCTCCTCATTTATAACAACTATAGTTAGTCATCACCCTTCTTCTTCATTCAACGTATATATATATATATATATATATATATATATATATATATATATATATATATATATCATGCCGCCAATGCCACTATAAAATTCATATTATTTCTCATCCCAACCCCAAATCTTATTCCAAATCCGGAAAAGAAATTAATATCAAATGAAAAAAAATAATAATTCAAAGGGCCCACCATCATCATCATCATAGCTTTATTTTCACTGCAACTGAAGACTTTCAGGTGATCTCAACTATTCCGTTGTTTATATTATGTCTAAAGCTTCATCTCTCTTAAACAACGTTAATTAAGTATGTATAATTGTATGTAATAAAACAGTTAAAGTGGCTCCAGTCTCACGTGAATTTCTCTTCAAGGTCATGTATTCTTTCTTTCTTTCTATATATATATATATATATATATATATATATATATATATTTATGAGTTAACTTATTTGTATATCTCATTAAACACCGAAAATGAAGGGTCAAAATAAAGGTGGGTATGAAGATTCAGGCGGTGGTGGTGGTGGTGGATATGAATACTGGATGATGGTAACCAAACCTTCATACCAAGGTTACAAAACTGTCATATCAAAGTAACCAATCAACCTCCACACTTTAAATTTTTTCTTAGTATAGTTGGCTACCAAACTTTCAGATCAAGGTAAGCAAACCTTCGTACCAAGGTAACAAAACCTTTCATACCAAAGTAACTAATTCACATCCACACTGCAGCTTTTTTCATAAATGGGTTGGTAGCCAAACCTTCGCACCAAGGTAACCAATTCAATTTTATTAAGTTATCAATTTCGTTTGAATGTGATGCAGTTGGTAGCCAACCATTCATACAAAGGTAACCATTTTATTATTTATGAGTAACAAAATAGTTATAAAAAAAATTTCAAAACATTAAAAGTTACATCTATTTATTTTTAAACTTTTTGTAGGGCGAATCTTCTTCTTATTCCCATTGACGTTTTGGACAACGGAGATTCGTGGCGGTGTAGCGGCGGAGTATGTGAGGTGTAGTGGCGAACTATTATTTCAAAGTGTATGTGAGGGAGATGAAGATTTGAATTTGAATATTTAAATTTGAATTATTATTTTGAATTTATTTTTGTTGTTAGATCCAAATATTTAAATTTGAATTATTAACTATGGTAGTTATTTGTCCTTGATTTTAGGTTTTCTTATTAATGTGAATTGTACTATTTTTGTAATATGGGTCCTAATTACACTCTTTTTATAATTATTTGGTTGATGCACTTTTCTTGTAATTACTTTCTATTTATTGTATACTTATGTAAAGAACCTTATATGTATGGCCAATATGGCCATTTACAGTTGTGTATATTTTATTTATGTATAATTTTTTAAAATTACGTTATTTTGACATGTTTATTTAAAAAAAATAATAATTTCGCTCCCCCCAAATAAAAAATACAAATCTGTCAAGACGAAATGACGTAGTTTTGACAGACTATACAAATAAAATATACATAGTTGTGTATAGCCATTATTAAGGATTCCTTTCATAATAAAATAATAGTTGTGTACAGATAAATAAGTATGTGTGAGACCCCGAATTTTATGAAATAAAAGTATTCAATTTTTCTATTTTGGTGAATAGTTAAATTGATAAAAGTTTAAAGTTAAGGGTGACATTTGAAAATTTTTCAAAGTAAGTGATGATGAAGTTTTGTTTTATTAGTATTATTAATGTAATAAAATGGAAAAGCTTTTTATATAAAATGAATACTTTTATAAAGTTATTCATTTTATTAGGCTAATAGTAAAATCTTTTTATATAAAATGCGAATACTTTTATAAAGTTATATGTTTTATTAGACAATAATAATAGAATATATTATATTTTATTATGCATAGTATTGCATAAATGCACTGCGTAGTGTTTTGCATAGTAAAATCTTTTTTATATAAAATGTAATACTTTTATAAAGTTATTCGTTTTATTAGATTATAAATAGAATATATTATATTTTATTTAAAAGATTTGCTTTAAATATGGACCGTCCGATTAAAAAGTAAATCAATCTGGACCGTTCATGGATTAATTCTTATTATTCAAATTTCTTCTATAAATAGAAGCTCATTCCTTCATTATTTCTTACGAATTCACTGAAACTCTAGAGAGAGAATTCTTCTTCTATAATCTTGAGCGTATTTCTTTAGAGTTAAAGAAAGCTTTGAGCATAGTGCAAATTTTCTTCAAGTATATCACCGCCCAAGTCTGCTCATTTCTTGCCGATACGGGAGACTTATTCCTCGAACGTCTTGCTTATATGTATGTAAATGAGATTGTGAGATTACATGGAATGCCAGTATCCATAGTTTGATTGTGACTCAATATTCACTTCAAAATTTTGGGTTAGCTTGCAAAAAAGCTATGGGAGCCGCAATTTACGACTCGATTCGAGATACCATCCTCAAACAGACGACAATCGAGAGGACTATTCAAACTTTTGAAGATCTATTAAGACTCGTGTCCTATACTTCAAAGGAGTTGAGATAAGTATTTACCATTGGTGAATTCTCCTACAACAACGAGCTTATCGACAAGTATAGGGGTAGCTCCATTCAAGCATTGTATGGAAGAAAGTGTCGCTTCTCAAAGATTTTGGGATGAGGTGGGTGAAGCAACATTGTTGGGACCAGAGTTGAGTACGTACACTACGAAAAAGATTCAAATGATTCGACAACGTATACAAACGGCACAAGATCGACAAAAGAGTTATGCGGATCTTCATCGAAAGGACGTGGAATTTAGTATTGGGGATCGTGTATTGTTGCGTGTTGCCCCATGGAAGGGAGTTACAAGATTCGGGAAGAGAAGAAAGCTCAATCCACGATTTATTGGTCCATTTCAGATTCTTGACCGAGTAGGAAATGTAGCCTATATACTCGCGTTACCTCCAAGTATGTCTCGTGTTCATAATGTTTTTCATATATCTGTGCTTCGTAAATATGTGAAAAACCCGAACCACGTTATTAAGTTAGAACTGGATGAGGTAGCCGAAGACTTAACGTACGAGGAGGTACCTGTCAAGATCTTGGATAGGAAGAAGCATGTCTTACGTACAAAGGTCATACCACAAGTTAAAGTTTTGTGGAGGAACCATGCTATTGAGAAAATGACCTGGGAGTTGGAAACTGAAATGAAAGCGAGGTATCCTCACCTTTTCGAAACACCAGGTACGTATGTCAATTTCGAGGACGAAATTTCATAAGGAGGGGAGGTTGTAAGACCCCAACTTATTATAAATGAAATTAAATTTTCTCTATTTATTATTTTGAAATAGTAAGGGTTGATTTGATTAATGTGGTTAGTTATGGGTAGAATGGGCAAATATTTCAAATAAGCAAGTGGTTATAAAATATTCATTTTTATCGGAGAATATTCATTTGGTCGTGGAATATTCTTACTGTCGGGGAATATTCGTACGACGGCGCAGCCTTGTGTGGGTCCCATAACGGAAAGCGATTGTATGAAGAAAATAACAAATATAAGTTGTTTATAAATAACGGCGTAGTTGTTACCGTTAAAACTGTTGAAATACTTGGTGGTTAAAACACAGTATCACACGGTATTGCACCAATTTTTGATTCTTACGTAAGAAGGCACTACTCAATAATTATTACAATAATTATTTGTTCAATATTTTATATTATTGATTCAATAATTATTACGTTGATATTTTATATTATTGTTATTTCAATAATTGTCCTCACCGCACAATATTTTCCTTTATCGAATCAATAATTCATATTATTTGAATAATATTATTAGATAGCATTATTAGCAATGTCTAGAAAGTTCTGTCTAAGGAGATGTTTGGTCACCTAATTGCGCGCCAGTAAGGAGAAATTCTTATTGGAAATCCCCCTCTTTCTTGGGAACGGTCTGGTTGCCAGTATTGTGATTCTATAATATTAAACTTACAAAGTTGTAGAGGATGAAATTTCTTATGAAAAAGACATGAGGTTCGAATTTTTCTGATAAAAGGGCTATTTGTTATGAATTATTGAAGCTCCGAAGTTTCGAAATAGTTGATTTTTGAAAGTTTTAATTGTTTTAGTTAACAAAAATATTTTTTTGTCATTTGGTGGGCTCCAATGGTGTTGTAAACATGCTGAATTCAGTTTTCAAAGAGGTGGACTTGAATAATTTTTATAAATATATATTTTATTAAATTTTCTGCTTTGGTGTTCTAAGCATTTTCCTATAAATATGGTGCTTAGGTTAGAATTAAAAATCACACGAAAACTGAAGTTTTCTCTTTCTCTCTATATTATCGAAATATTCTTGTGAGTATTTTGATACTTTGAGTGTTGCTTATATCTGGTGCAAGTTCCTTCAAAGACTATATCCATATTACAATCGAAGTAATGTCTTTTTCGAGGTAAGGGATATTATTTTTAAAAATGATATTATTTCTTCCAATATCATTATCTTAATATGGATAGTATTTTTCTTGTGAAATTCTTGTCTTTTAGTGTTTGGGGTTACTATTAACGATACGACCACTATTCACGATACTTGATCTTATTCACGAATATAAAGACTATTAATGTAAAAAATTAAATTTTTATTTTTGTCCAAAATATCTATTATGGATACTAGCTTTGATTGTATCCATGTTTTGATCATTCTTGAATTTTGCTCTACTATGATTATTTATGAAGTATTTTTGAACTCTGGATTGTTTAAAAGTACGAATCCTTAATATTTGTTCTTTTGTTTCATTGGATTCGTTTTCTTTTAAAATATTTTTATCATCCTCAATCTAAATGATGATATTCTTGAATATCTTTGGCACTGTAGTGCAAAGATTAATGATTTTCGATGAATATCTTTGGCACCAGTAGTGCAAAAGATGAATAGGTGTTGAAATGAACATGACCAACCGATGAATATCTTTGGCCTGTAGTGCAAAGATGAATATTTGTTTCAAGATGAATATTGATTGATATTACAGGGATAAAATAATGACGATGGATTTTTAAATTCATAGATTATAGTAGATTTCATTCTCTACGTAACTCATCTATGAATTATTATTTTCGCTGCGAATATTGATCTGAAATTTGTTATCTATTGCATTTTATCACATTTTTTTCCATGTTGAAGACTAACGATAATTTGTTCTATATTATCTTATTTATAATATTCTTTACTGGGCTAGTTGAGCTCACCCTTTTCCTTTTTGTTCCATTTTTCTTTTCAGGAGGCGAGAATGTAGTGAGTACTAGTCGGGCTGTGGAATGATGGTTTTAGAAGTTGTTTTAGTAGACCTAACCATTTTTACAAAATAATGTATCAATAATTGTAATGAGGACTTATTTAGGTGTGGTTATTGTCTAGATGACAATATTTGTATTTAAACTCATTGTTTTTATGTTGTATTAATAAAGTTGTAGTTGTTTCTGTACCATGTTATTGACGACTCAAAATGGGTGATGTATACCTATTTTGGGGGCGTCATAGTTGGTATCAGAGTTTAGGGATATGATCTCCAAGCGGAGATCGGGGAATAGAACTAGGAGGGAGAGCAGAGTAAAACCTTCGCTAGTGTGTCTTACCTAAGCTTATTTGTTGGTTGGTCAGTATATAGGGATATTATGTGATATGTTGATTTCTTTAATTAACCCTTGTTTTATGGCAGTATTTGAGAATGTGGACTGAGAATGTTAATAGTGGAGTCAATGAGACCGTGGAGACACCTTTACTCACCAACGAGGAGAACGTGCAACAGGCTGGCAATGTTCCTCTTGTGAACAACACCATTGAGCAGATGATGAACGACGGGATGTTTAGAATCTTTTTGCAGTTCATGCAAAATCAGACGAGGGAGACTCGTGCACAAAATACAGGTAAAAATAATAACAACGCACGGTTTGTCACAGCCAAGCAGTTCAAAGAGTTAAGACCACTAGAATTCTCGGGAAAGCCGGATCCGATTAAGGCGGAGACGTGGGTTAAACAAATTACCAAGATATTCGATGTCTTGGGATGAACGGAGGAACAAAAGGTTCCATTCACCACCTTTATGTTCCGTAATGAGGCAGATTACTTTTGAAAATCTGTAAAGCGTACCCATCCAAATTACCCTTTTCGGTATGTCTTGGGAGACGTTTGAATCGTTTCAATGACAAGTACTTTCCCGAAAGTATTAAATCATATGAAGGAAGTGGAGTTTATTAGATTGGAACAAAACAACATGGCGGTGTCCCAAAGACGAGGCAAAGTTTGCGATTTATCCGGGTTTGCACCTCATTTGGTGGAGAATAAGGAACGTGTATGACGATATTTCCGAGAGGTTTGAAACCCAAGATACGTCAATATCTCATTTCTCATAAATTTTCTCTCTATTCGGATGTTGTCAATGTGGCTCAATTATTGTAGGCGAGATAAAATGCATGAAATATTTCAAATAAACAAGTGGTTATAAAATATTCATTGTTGTTTGGGAATATTCGTTTGGTCGTGAAATATTCTTCTTTGTCGGGAATATTCATAATGACTAAGACAAAAATAATGTGGGCCCCATAACTAAAAAAGCGATTGGATGAAGAAAGCGACAAATATAAGTTATTTATAAATAACGGCATAGTTATTACCGTTAATATTGTTAATATACCCGGTGGTTAAAACACAAAGAGAAGATACCAGTATTACACTAATTATTGATTCTTACGTAAAGGCACTACTTAATAATTATTACAATTATTCTTCGCTTCAATATTTTATTTTATTGATTCAATAATTGCTACGTTGATATTTTATACTATTGTTGTTTCAATAATTATCACTACATAGTATTTTCATTATCAGATCAATAATTCATATTATTTAAATAATATTATTGGATAACATTATTGGCAATTTTTAGAAAGTTACATCTAAGGAGAGGTTTAGTCACCTAATTGCGCTACCAATGGAGAAATCCTTATTGAAAGCCCCTCTTCTGACGAAACGTACTGGTTGCGATTGCGTGATTCTCGTAATATTATTTGTGAATAATTAATTATTGATTTATATGATAAGAAAAATATTCATTTTATGTGGATATAGATGGAGAAAATTTTTAATGTGACAATTATTGAAAATTAATATTTTATCTTTTTCGATAAAATAATTCATTTAAATATATTTTTATATTTTAATAATATAATAATGGTGATATTTTTACAATGAATGTGAGATATATTTTTAAAACATGTTTTTAATGTTTGTGGACCTCATTTCTTGACTGAAATTTGATTATAGCCTGTAAAATCACCCCTTTGTGGATTTCGGTCAATTTCTGTTTGGAATTTAGAAAACATTTCTTCTGTAAAGTTGTAGAGAATGAAATTTCCTATAGAAAGAACATAAGGTTCAAATTTTTCTGATAAAAGGGCTATTTATTATGAATTATTAAAGTTCCGAAGTTCCGAAATAATTGATTTTTGGAAGTTTTAAATATTTTTTTAATAAAAACGTTTTTTGCAAGTGGGTGGGCATCAATTGTTGTTAAATATGCTGAATTTGATGATTCAAAGGTTGGCGTAGAAAATTTTATTTATATATTAATATTTTATTAAATTTTCTGCTTTGGTGTTCTAAGCATTTTTCTATAAATAGGGTGCTTAGGTTAGAATTAAAAATTACACCAAAAACTGAAGTTTTCTCTTTTTATATTATCGAGTGTATTCTTGTGAGTATTTTGATACTTTGAGTGTTGCTATACAGTGCAAGTTTCTTCAGCGTTATATCTGATATTCCAGCCAGAAGTACTATTTTTTCGAGGTAAGGGATGTTATTTTTTTTAAAAAAAATGATATTATTTCTTCTAATATCATTATGCCAGAATGTTGGTAAGATTTTTCTTGTAAAATTCTTGTCTTTTAGTGTCGGGGTTACTATTCACGTATATGGCACTATTCACAAAAAAATTAAATTTTCGTTTTTTATCCATAATATCTATTATGGATACTAGCTTTGATTGTATCCATATTTTGATCATTCTTGAATTTTACTCCACTATGATTATTTATGAAGTATTTTTGAACTCGGATTGTTTAAAGTACGAATCCTTAATATGTGTTCTTTTGTTTCACTGGATTCATTTTTTTAAAAATATATTTCATCATCCTCAGTCCTAAATGATGATATTACTGAATATTTTTGGCCTGTAGTACAAAGATTAATGATTTTCTTCGATGAATATCTTTGGCCGTAGTGCAAAGATGAGCAGTGTTGAGATGAACATGACTAATCGATGAATATCTTTGTCTCAGTAGTGCAAAGATGAATTTTGATTCAAGATGAATATTGATTATTATTACAGGGGATAAAATAATGACGATGGACTTTTAAATTCATAGATTATAGTAGATTTCATTCTCTACGTAACTCATCTATGAATTATTATTTCATTATAATATTGATCCGAAATTTGTTGTCTACATTATATTTTATCGATTTTTTCCTCGTTGAAGACTAAAGATAATTTGTTCTATATTATCTTAGTTATAATATTCTTTACTGGGCTAATTGAGCTCACCATTTTCCTTTTTGTTCTATTTTTCTTCTCAGGAGGCGAGAATATAGCAAGTACTAGTCGGGGTATGGAATGATGGTTCTAGAAGTTGTTTTAGTAGTCCTCACCATTTTTATAAAATAATGTATCAATAATTGTAATGAGTACTTATTTGAGTGTGGTTATTGTCTAAAAGATAATATTTGTATTTAAACTCATAGTTTTTATGTTGTATTAATAAAGTTGTAGTTGTTTCTGTACCATGTTATTGACGACTCAAAATGGGTGATGTATACCTATTTTGGGGGCGTCACAGAGGAGGTACATGTCAAGATCTTGGATAGGAAGGAGCATGTCTTACGTACAAAGGTCATACCACAAGTCAAAATTTTGTGGAGGAACCATGCTATTGAGGAAATGACCCGGGTTAGAAATCAAATAAAAGCGAGGTATCCTCACCTTTTGAAACACTGTATCGTCACGTCAATTTCGAGAATGAAATTTCATAAGGAGGGAGGTTGTAAGACCCCAACTTATTATAAATGAAATTAAATTTTCTCTATTTATTATTTTGAAATAGTAAGGGTTGATTTGATTAATGTGGTTAGTTATGGGTAGAATGCTCAAATATTTCAAATAAGCAAGTGGTTATAAAATATTCATTTTATCGGAGAATATTCGTTTGGTGGTGGAATATTCTTACTTGTCGGAAATATTAAATGCGACGGTAGCGACCTTGTGTGGGGCCCCATAACGAAAAAGAGATTGTATGAAAAAACAACAAATATAAGTTGTTTATAAATAACAGCGTAGTTATTCACAGATTATCTTTGTTGAAATACTCTCGGTGGTTAAAACACGATGTTACTTTGCAGTATTGCACCAATTATTGATTCTTACGTGAGAAGGCACTACACAATAATTGTTATAGTAATTACTTATTCAATATTTTATTTTATTGATTCAATAATTCCTACGTTGATATTTTATATTATTGTTGTTTGATAATTGTTATCTGATGCATTTTTTCTTTATCGAATCAATAATTCATATTATTTGAATAATATTATTAGATAGCATTATTGGCAATGTCTAGAAAGTTTTGTCTAAGGAGAGGTTTGGTCACCTAATTGCGTGCCAGTAAGGAGAAATCCTTATTGGAAATCCCCTCTTTTCTTGGGAGCAGTGCAGTTTGCCCGATATTGTGATTCTATAATATTATTTATGAATAATTAATTATTAATTTATATGATAAAGAAAATATTTATTTTATGTGGATATAGATGGAGAAAATTTTAAAGTGACAATTGTTGAAAAATTGATATTTTATCTTTTTTGATAAATAATTCATTTAAATATATTATTATATTTTAATAATATAATAATGGTGATATTTTACAATGAATGTGTGATATATGAATATATAAGGAGGAAGAGTATTTTTGTTACAAAAAATATTTAAAATATGTTAAACATGTTTGTGGGCCCCACTTTGTGGTAGAAAATTGGATTATAGCAAGTAAAATCGTCTGTTTTGGATTTTTGGTTAATTTTTGTTTGGAATTTGGAAAAACTTAAAATTACAAAGTTGTAGAGAATGGAATTTCTTATGAAAAAGACATGAGGTTCTAATTTTTCTGATAAAAGGGCTATTTGTTATGAATTATTGAAGATCCGAAATTTCGAAATAGTTAATTTTTGGAAGTTATAATTATTTTAGTTAACAAAAACTTTTTTTTGTCATTTGGTGGGCTCCAATGGTGTTGTAAACATGCTGAATTCAGTTTTCAAAGAGGTGGGCTTGAATAATTTTTATAAATATATATTTTATTAAATTTTCTGCTTTGGTGTTCTAAGCATTTTCCTATAAATAGGGTCTTAGGTTAAATTGAAAATCACACCGAAACTGAAGTTTTCTCTCTTTCTCTCTATATATTATCGTTTATTCTTGTGAGTATTTTGATACTTTGAGTGTTCTATATCTGAAGTTCCCTCAAAGACTATATCCAATATTACAAATCGAAGTAATGTCTTTTCGAGTAAGGGATATTATTTTTTTTAAAATGATATTATTTCTTCCAATATCATTATCTTGGAATATTGATAGTATTTTCTTGTGAAATTCTTGTCTTTTAGTATCGGGGTTCTTATTCACGTGTACTGACCTATTCACGTATTACTGCATCTTATTCACGAATCTGGCCTTATTCACAGAAAAATTAAAATTTTGTTTTTGTCCAAAATATCTATTATGGATACTAGCTTTGATTGTATCCATGTTTTGATCATCCTTGAATTTTGCTCCACTGTGATTATTTATGAAGTATTTTTGAACTCGGATTGTTTAAAGTACGAATCCTTAATATTTATTCTTTTGTTTCACTGAATTCGTTTTTTTTAAAATATTTTTCATCATCCTCAGTCCTAAATGATGATATTACTGAATATCTTTGGCATGTAGTGCAAAGATTAATGATTTTCTGATGAATATCTTTGGCCGTAGTGCAAAGATGAACAGTGTTGAGATGAACATGACCCGTGATGAATATCTTTGGCTCAGTAGTGCAAAGATGAATATTTGATTCAAGATGAATATTGATTGATGTTACGAGGATAAAATAATGATGATGGACTTTTAAATTCATAAATTATAGTAGATTTCATTCTCTCACGTAACTCATCTATGAATTATTATTTTTTTGCGAATATTGATCTGAAATTTGTTGTCTATTGTATTTTATCAGATTTTTCCCTGTTGAAGACTAACGATAATTTGCTCTATATTTTCTTAGTTATAATATTCTTTACTGGGCTAGTTGAGCTCACCCTTTTCTTTTTTGTTCCATTTTTCTTCTCAAGAGGCGAGAATGTAGCGAGTTCTAGTCGGGGTGTGGAATGATGGTTCTAGAGAATTGTTTTAGTAGTCCTCACCATTTTTATAAAATAATGTACCAATAATTGTAATGAAGACTTATTTGGGTGTGAATATTTTCTAGATGACAATATTTGTATTTAAACTCACAGTTTTTATGTTGTATTAATAAAGTTGTAGTTGTTTCTGTACCATGTTATTGACGACTCAAAATGGGGGATGTATACCTATTTTGGGGGCGTCACAGTTGGTATGAGAGCTTAGGAATATGATCTCTGGCGGAGATCGGGGAATAGAACTAGGAGGGGAGAGACGAGTAAATCCTTCGCTAGTGTGTCCTACCTAAGCTTATTTGTTGGTTGGTCAGAATATAGGTATATTATGTGATATGTTTATTTCTTTAATTAACCCTTGTTTTATGGCAGTATTTGAGAATGTCGACTGAGAATGTTAATAGTGGAGTAAATGAGACCGTGGAGACTCCTTTACTCACCAACGAGGAGAACGTGCAACAGGTTGCCAATGTTCCTCCTGTAAACAACACCATTGATCGATCGATGATGAGCGATTTTAATGTTTAGAAGCTTTTTGCGATTCATGCAAAATCGGACGAGGGAGACTTCGTGCACAAAATACAGTGGAAATGATAACAATGTACGGTTTGTCACAAATGCGGTTCAAAGAGTTGGGACCACCGAATTGCAGGAAAGCCGATTCCGATTAAAGCGAAAACATGGGTCAAACAAATCACCAAGATATTCGATGTCTTGGGATGCGGAGGAACGAAGGTTCCATTCGCCACCTTTATGTTCCATAATGAGGCGATTCTTCTGGGGAATCGTGAAGCGTACTCATCCAAACTTGACCGAAAGTATGTCTTGGGAGACGTTTAAAAAGCTGTTCAATAACAAGTACTTTCACGAAAGTATTCGTCGTATGAAGGAAGTAGAGTTTATTAGATTGGAATAAAATAACATGACGGTATCCTAAATGCGGTGAAGTTTGCAGAGTTATCCAGTTTTACACCTCATTTGGTGGAGAATGAGGAACGTATGACGTGGATGTTTCGAGAGGTTTGAAACCCAAGCGTACGTCGATATCTCATTTCTCATAAATTTTCTCTCTTTTGGATGTTGTCAACGGGCTCAATTATTAGAGCGAGATAACGAAAGTACGCTCAACCGAGGACCACAACCGGGATTATACTGGGTGGCGGTGGTCATCGAACAACGATAACCACGGAGAAAGAAAAATACGGATAAAAGCGACAACCACTCAAAGTGGAAATCATGGCCATGAGAATAAAAAGAAGTAAGTCGGGAGGAGATTTTAAAAGGGAGATTCAACAACGACCGTGTGGAGACGTCGGTACAAAGAAAGAATCGGTTCTAAGGGAGGAGAACGACCACCTGGTCAGTATCTTATAAATATGGAAAAGAGGACATATTAGCCCAAACCGCCCACAATGTGAGTTCAAGGTATGCTATAATTATGGAAAAGAAGGACATATTGCTCGAGATTTATGCAGTGAGTGAGTGAAACCAAGTCCAATGAGGATGGTGACTCAAAAACATCCCGAAAAAGTCAAAGTCAATCGGTTCTCGGAAGTGCGTTTGTCGTGATCGGTCAAAATGCGAGGAACCCAAACGAGGTGATCACGGGTAAGCTAATCATAAATTCTTGCGAAGTTTATACCTTACTAGATACCAGTGTTACCCATTCATTTATCTCTCCTGCTTGTGCTCAACGTTTAAACTTAATTCCGGAGAAATTAGACTTTGATTTATCTGTGGAGACTCCGTTAGGAGAAACTTTCATCACATCCACTGTTTATAAATATTGTTTGATCCAAGTTGGCACCATCACATTACCTGTTGCCCTTATCTCTTTAAAGATACTTGATTTTGATGTGATTTTAGGGATTGATTGGTTAACTACTCATCATCCCAAAATTGATTGTTTTCGTAAGGTTGTTAGTTTTCATATTCCTAACCAACCTGTTGTACGAATTCAAGCAACTAAACCACTAAAATCAATCACTGTCATATCAAGTCATAAAGCTATTCGTTTATTGAAAAACGGATGTCAAGCTTTCTTAGCTCATGTTATGGATTTGAATAAAGACACGACGGATTTGAATAATATTCCTGTTGTTAGTAAATTTCCTGACATATTTCCTGAAGAACTTCCCGGTCTACCCCCATAACGTGAAGTTGAATTCTTTATTGATCTTGAACCTGGTACAAAGCCCATTTCTAAAACCCCATATCAAATGGCTCCTATTGAACTTCAGGAGTTAAAAGTCCAACTTCAGGAATTGTTGGACATCGGTTTCATTCGTCCTAGTACATCTCCTTAGGGTGCTCCTATTTTATTTGTAAAGAAAAAAGACGGAAGTATGCGACTTTGTATTGACTATCGAGAATTAAACCATGTCACTATCAAGAATAGGTATCCGCTACCTCGTATTAATGACCTGTTTGACCAGTTGCAAGGAGCATAATTCTTTTCAAAGATCGATCTTCGTTCTGGATATCATCAGCTGAAGATTAGAACGGAGGATATTCCAAAGACTGGCTTTAGAACTCGGTACGGGCATTATGAATTCTTAGTCATCTCTTTTGGATTGACTAATGCTCTTGCGACTTTCATGGATATGATGAACCAGATATTCAAGGAATATTTAGATCAGTTCGTTGTTGTCTTTATTGATGGCATCCTCATATATTCTAAAAGCCGTGAAGATCATGAGCACCATTTGAAGCTGGTACTCCAAAGGCTTCGTGAAAACAAGTTATATGCCAAGTTAAAGAAATATGAGTTCTGACTTGAGGAAGTAGCATTCCTTGGGCATGTGGTGTCAAACATGGAGTATATATGGGCAATTCGAAGATTGAAGCAATACAAAAGTGGGAGCAATCAAGTTTGTGATCAAGATGTAGCTTTACGGGCTTAAATGGTTATTATCGGAGATTCATGGAAGGATTTTCTCGAATCGCTACTCCTTTAACTTAGCTAACTCAAATAACTACAACTTTATTAATACAACATAAAAACTGTGAGTTTAAATACAAATATTGTCATCTGTACAATATTCACACCCAAATAAGTCCTCATTACAATTATTGGTACATTATTTTACAAAATGGTGAGGACTACTAAAACAATTCTCTAGAACCATCATTCCACACCCCACTTAGAACTCGCTACACTCTCCTCCTCCCGAGAAGAAAAATGGAACAAAAAGAAAAGGGTGAGCTCAACTAGCCCAAAGAAAGAATATTATGACTAAGAAAATATAGAACAAATTATCGTTAGTCTTCAACAGGAAAAATCGATAAAATACAATAGACAACAAATTTCGTGATCAATATTCGCAGCGAAAATAATAATTCATAGATGAGTTACGTAGAGAATGAAATCTACTATAATTTATGAATTTTAAAGTCCATCATCATTATTTTATCCCTGTAACATCAATCAATATTCATCTTGAATCAAATATTCATCTTTGCACTACAGGCCAAAGATATTCATCAGTTTGTCATGTTCATCTCAACACCTGTTCATGAATCCCCGATAATAACCAGCTAAGCCCAGAAAGCTACGTACTTCGGTCACCGACTTCGGTTGCTCCCATCTTTGTATTGCTTCAATCTTCGACGGGTCGACAAATACTCCATGTTTTGACACCACATGCCCAAGGAATACTACTTCCTCAAGTCAGAACTCATATTTCTTTAACTTGGCATATAACTTGTTTTCACGAAGCCTTTGGAGTACCAGCTTCAAATGGTGCTCATGATCTTCACGGCTTTTAGAATATATGAGGATGCCATCAATAAAGACAACAACGAACTGATCTAAATATTCCTTGAATATCTGGTTCATCATATCCATGAAAGTCGCAAGAGCATTAGTCAATCCAAAAGAGATGACTAAGAATTCATAATGCCCGTACCGAGTTCTAAAGCCGCCTCTTTGAATATCCTCCGTTCTAATCTTCAAATTGATGATATCCGTAATCGAAGATCGATCTTTGAAAAGAATTATGCTCCTTGCAGAATCGGTCAAACAGTCATTAATACGAGGTAATGGATACTATTCTTGATAGTGACATGGTTTAATTCTCGATAATCAATACAAAGTCGCGATACTTCCATCTTTTTTTTTTCAAATAAAATAGGAGCACCCTAAGGAGATGTACTAGGATGAATGAAACCGATGTCCAACAATTCCTGAAGTTGGACTTTTAACTCCTGAAGTTCAATAGAGCCATTCGATATGGGGTTTTAGAAATGGGCTTTGTGCACTGTGTTCAAGATCAATTTCAACTTCACGTTATGGGGGTAGAATCGGAAGTTCTTCAGAAATATGTCGAAAATTTACTAACAACAGAATATTATTCAAATCATTGTGTCTTTATTCAAATCCATAACATGAGCTAAGAAAGCTTGACATCCGCTTTTTCAATAAACGAATAGCTTTTTATGACTTGATATGACGTTGATTGATTTTAGTGGTTTAGTTGCTTGAATTAGCATAACAGTTTGGTTAGAATATGAAAACTAACAACCTTATGAAAACAATCAATTTTGGGATGATGAGTAGTTAACCAATCAATCCCTAAAATCACATCAAAAGCAAGTATCTTTAAAGAGATAAGGGCAACAGTAATGTGATGGTGCCAACTTGGATCAAACAAGATTTATAAACAATTGGATGTGATGAAAGTTTCTCCTAATCTGAGTCTCCACAGATATAAATCAAAGTCTAATTTCTCCGGAGTTAAGTTTAAACGTTGAGCATAAGCGGGAGAGATAAATGAATGGGTAACACCCATTCTAGTAAGGTATAAACTTCGCAAGAATTTATGATTAGCTTACCCGTGATCACCTCGTTTGGGTTCCTCGCATTTTGACCAATCCACGACAAACGCACTTCCAGGAACCGTTGACTTTGACTTTTCTGGGACAGCTTTTTGAGTCACCATCCCCGCTGGACTTGGTTTCACTCTACCGCATAACTCTCGAGCGATATGTCCTTCTTTTCCATAATTATATCATACCTTGAACTGTTGTGGGCGCCAATGATATGTCCCTCTTTCCATATTTATAAATATATGACCGGTGGTCGCTTCTCCTCCCTTAGAACCGATTCTTCTTTGCGCCGACGCTCCATACGGTCGTTGTTGAATCTCCTCTTTTTAAAATCTCCTCCCGACTTACTTCTTTTATTCTCATGGCCATGATTTCCACCAGAGTGGTTGTCGCTTTTATCCGTATTTTCTTTCTCCGCCGGTTATCGTTGTTCGATGACCACCGCCACCCAGATGATCCCCGGTTGTGGTCCCCGGTTGAACGTATCAAGTTATCTCGCCTAATAATTGAGCCTGCTGACAACATCCGAATAGAGAGAAAATTTATGAGAAATGAGATATCGACGTATCTTGGGTTTCAAACCTCTCGAAAACATCCACGCCATATGCTCCTCATTCTCCACCAAATGAGGTGCAAACTCGATAACTCGCAAACTTCGCCTCGTACTAGGATACCGTCATGTTATTTTATTCCAATCTAATAAACTCTACTTCCTTCATATGACGAATACTTTCAGGAAAGTACTTGTTATTGAACAGTTTTTGAAATGTCTCCCAAGACATGCTCAAGCATGCGGTTGGATGGGTACGCTTCACGATTCCCAAAGCAGAATCGCCTCATTACTTAACATAAAAGGTGGCGAATGGAACCTTCGTTCTCCGCGTGCATCCCAAGACATCGAATATCTTGGTGATTTGTTTGACCCATGTTTACGCTTTAATCGGGCCCGGCTTTCTCGAGTCTACGGTGGTCCCAACTCTTTGAATCGCTTGCTTGTGACAAACCGTGCGTTGTTATCATTTCCACCTGTATTTTGTGCACGAGTCTCCCTCGTCTGATTTTGCATGAACTGCAAAAAGCTTCTAAACATTCCGTCGTTCATCGTCTGATCAATGGTGTTGTTTACAGGAGGAACATTGGCAGCCTGTTGCACGTTCTCCTCGTTGGTGAGTAAAGGAGTCTCCACGGTCTCATTTACTCCACTATTAACATTCTCAGTCGACATTCTCAAATACTTCCATAAAACAAGGGTTAATTAAAGAAATAAACATATCACATAATATACCTATATTCTGACCAACCAACAAATAAGCTTAGGTAGGACACACTAGCGAAGGATTTACTCGTCTCTCCCCTCCTAGTTCTATTCCCCGATCTCCGCCAGAGATCATATTCCTAAGATCTCATACCAACTGTGACGCCCCCAAAATAGGTATACATCACCCATTTTGAGTCGTCAATAACATGGTACAGAAACAACTACAACTTTATCAATACAACATAAAAATTGTGAGTTTAAATACAAATATTGTCATCTAGAAAATATTCACACCCAAATAAGTCCTCATTACAATTATTGGTACATTATTTTATAAAAATGGTGAGGACTACTAAAACAATTCTCTAGAACCATCATTCCACACCCCGACTAGAACTCGCTACATTCTCGCCTCTTGAGAAGAAAAATGGAACAAAAAGGAAAAGGGTGAGCTCAACTAGCCCAGTAAAGAATATTATGACTAAGAAAATATAGAACAAATTATCGTTAGTCTTCAACAGGGAAAAATCTGATAAAATACAATAGACAACAAATTTCAGATCAATATTCGCAGCGAAAATAATAATTCATAGATGAGTTACGTAGAGAATGAAATCTACTATAATTTATGAATTTAAAAGTCTATCATCATTATTTTATCCCTGTAACATCAATCAATATTCATCTTGAATCAAATATTCATCTTTACACTGTGCCAAAGATATTCATCATTATTAGTCATGTTCATCTCAACACTGCTTCATCTTTTGCACTACGGGCCAAAGATATTCATCGAAAATCATTAATCTTTGCACTACAGGCCAAAGATATTCAAGAATATCATCATTTAGACCGAGGATGATGAAAAATATTTTAAAAAATGAATTCAAAGAAACAAAAGAACAAATATTAAGGATTTGTACTTTAAACAATCCGAGTTTCAAAAATACTTCATAAATAATCACAAAGGAGCAAAATTCAAGAATGATCAAAACGTGGATACAATCAAAGCTAGTATCCATAATAGATATTTTGACAAAAACAAAATTTAATTTTTCCGTAAATAATGGTCGTATTCGTGAATAATCATCAGATATGTGAATAATGTCGATATCGTGAATAGTAATCCCGACACTAAAAAGACAAGAATTTCACAAAAAAACTATCAATATTCCCAAGATAATGATATTGGAAGAAATAATATCATTTTTAAAAAATAATATCCTCACCTCGAAAAGACATTACTTACAGTAATATCGGATATAAGTCTTTGAAGGAACTTGCATCCAGATAAAGCAACACTCAAAGTATCAAAATACTCACAAGAATACACTCGATAATATAGAAAGAGAAAGAGAGAGAAAACTTCAGTTTTTGGTATGATTTTCAATTCTAACCTAAGCACCTTATTTATAGGGAAATGGTTAGAACACCAAAGCAGAAAATTTAATAAAATATATATTTATAAAAATTATTCAAGCCCACCTCTTTGACAACTGAATTCAGCATGTTTACAACACCATTGGAGCCCACCAAATGACAAAAAAACGTTTTTGTTAACTAAAACAATTAAAACTTTCAAAAATCAACTATTTCAAAACTTCGGAGCTTCAATAATTCATAACAAATAGCCCTTTTATCAGAAAAATTCGAGCCTCATGTCTTTTTCATAGAAAATTCCATTCTCTACAACTTTGTAAGTTTAAGTTTTTCCAAATTCCAAACAAAAATTGATCGAAATCCACAAACGGTCTATTTTAAGGGCTATAATCCAATTTCAGTCACAAAGTGGGGCCCACAAACATGTTTAACATATTTTAAATATTTTTTGTAACAAAAATACTCTTCCTCCTCATATATTCATATATCACACATTCATTGTAAAATATCACCATTATTATTTTATTAAAATATAATAATATATTTAAATGAATTATTTATCAGAAAAGATAAAATATCAATTTTTCAACAATTATCACTTTAAAATTTTCTCCATCTATATCCACATAAAATGAATATTTTCCTTATCATATAAATCAATAATTAATTATTCACAAAAAATATTATAGAATCACAATATTGGCAACTAGACCGTTCCCCGGAAAGAGGGGGCTTTCCAATAAGGATTTCTCCTTACTGGCGCGCAATTAGGTGACCAAACCTCTCCTTAAACAGAACTTTCTAGACATTGCCTGTGACGCCCCAAAAATTGGTATTCATCACCCATCTTGAGTCGCCAGATACATGGTACATAAATTCAAATATAACTTAATTATACAACAGTCGTGCAAAATACGACGACATATATACTGTGAGTTTCAATACAAATATTGTAACGTATATAATACGACAATATTCATACTTCAAATTAATACATGCCATATAAAGTACAACGGCAAATATTACAAGTCTCCAAAGGGACACGAGAAGATTTCTGTTCTCTTCATTTTACTGCGGTGCACTTTTGACGCTTTCAGGGTTGAGTTCTCATCACCCTATTGTTGTTCACCAAAATAAATTATTAAGTGACGTATAAAATACGACACACACATCTTAGGTCCTCAATACAATTATATATTGTATGTCATGCCATAGGGAGGACTACTAATGTTATCATCTGGACCGTCACTCCATTCCCCGACTAGTCCCAGCTATATTCTCATTTCCTGAAGAGAACAACGAAAGAAAGGGTGAGCTCAACTAGCCCAGTAAAAAATATTATTACTAAGATAATACAGAATAAATTATCATTAGCCTTCAACAATGTTAGACTGATAAAATACAATAGACATCAAGTTTAACTGCAGCGGAACAAGCAATCCATTAGAAAAGTCAAGTAGATAATAAAATCTACTATCTTTTATGATTTAAAAGGTTTTTCATCACTTTTATCGCTGAGACTCAACTTAATAAATAAACCACATCATCGAATCATCCCTGCACTACGGGCCAAGGATATTCTTTAAATCATCAATGGTCATGACTATACCGAATAATCCCTGGTCATAATCATACCAAGTCCATCTCTGCACGTAAGCCAAAGATATACAACCATAAAACTAATAATCAACAATTCATCTTTGCACGTAAGCCAAAGATATAAAACCATAAAACCAATAATCAACAATCCATCTTTGCACGTAAGCCAAAGATATATAATTCAATAAACAACAGTCCATCTTCGCACGTAAGCCAAAGATAACTTTCATCACCATATAAGCATGAGGATGATGACAATGATATAATCATTAATCAAACTAAAACAAGGATAAATATTAAAGACTTTAAATTTATCCAAATATTATCAATCACTTAATAAACTCATAATCTAATATTATTAATATTATAACAATATTTTAATCACCTCTAAACTTATAAACAATTTATTTCAATTGTTTACACTTTACCTTAATCATTCAAAGAATTCCATACTCATAAGATTTAATCACCAATGATCAAATCCCTTATCAAAAATCTGCATATACCTTATATAAGATTCCCAAGCCATAAAATCCTATTTTCCAACTTTGTTACTTCACATAACATATTTAACTCATATGTTCGTAACTAAACTATTTTCATGAAAAATACCAAATCAGTCCCAAAAATATTTTTTTTCTCGATTTAGCGAATATAGTCCCATAATGAACATATATATTTTTTTCGAATTTTTAAAATTCATTTACTATTTTTCAAAAATTAATTTCTAATTAATTTCTTAAGAAATTAGCTACCTCAAGTTTAACTCCAGAAATTCCCAAATCTTGGAAGGATCTTACACATGTCAATGTGAGCTTTCAGATTTAAATTTCATGGTCATCTGAGTTATAGAACTCCTGTTATGGCATTTTAATTGAAAAAACCTAAATATTGAAATGGTCATAACTTGCTCATTTTAATTCTAATGAGCTCATTTTTGGACAGAGGTACCTTATACTTAGTATACTTTCATAAAAGGCCAAATTTTTCTCACAAATTAAGTGGCGAAATAGCCCTTACAAAATTATATAAGAGGGTTTTTTTATTTTTACAGCTTTTGACTCCTTTCTTAAAAACAGTCCACACGAAAATTTACAACACATTTTCTAGTGATTCCACTTGGATAAGTTAGTAAACTCATAGATCTAACTCTAGGACTTGACCACACTCAAAAATTCGAAATATAATAGGAGATATGGTCAATTGAATTTCATGTTCCATTTTTACCAAAATTTGATTTTCAACTTTTTGTGATTTCTAAGAAACTTTCATGTTTTCACATAATAACCAACATAAATCTTCATGAAAATGACATAATAATTCAATAAAACAAGTTCAAGAATAAATTTTAAAGACTTATAAGTTAATTTATCCTGAACTCAATAATGTTCAAATTGTCATCATGATACTTCTTTGTAGAGTAAAATTCAAGAATGCTCAGAAGAATATTTCCATCAAAAGATACTGGATGAAGCGCAAATATCAAAGATATTCTACTAATTTCATGGAGTATAAAGTCAAAGCTTTAACCAACTGAGTATAAGAGAATATATGAAACTGCAAATGGATTTTCGCCCGCCATGCGATAATCCACGTAAACAGACCATTTCCACAATTTAATAAGGAATGAATACGAAGGATCATTCACCATGCATGTGGTAATCCACATGTATAAAAGTTATTCCAATGAATAATAAAGAATGGAATAATGTAAGGATTCACCATGCATGCGATAGAGACCGCATGCATGAACGTGTTATTCCCAACATAATAATAAAGACGGAACCAGTTCTATTTAAAAACGCATGAGAGATATATTCCAACATAATAATAAAGATGGAACCAGGTCCGTCCCAAAAAAACGATAGAACATGATATTCTAACGAATAATAAAAAGAATCGGAATCAGTCCCACAGAACGCATGCATGTGATATTCCGGCGTAATAATAAAGAATGGAATAACAACAGAAATCATCATGCATACGATAGAACGCACAGACAGGTTATAACAACAGAATAATAAATAATGGAATCGAATCCCACAGTAGCGCGCACAAAACAGATATTCAAGCGAATAATAATGAACGAAATAATAGAAGAATTTCACCATATATGCGGTACTTCGCATAAACAGGTTATTCCAACAGAATAACAAAGAATGGAATAACAACTCTTACGAGTATTGAAAGAAATAATTCTTTTCATGAATACGAAAGAATAATACCCCTTACCTTAGAATAAAGCTGGATACTAGAGTAGAGAGGTAGCAGACTTCTCTTCTTCTTTCTCTCTATAATTTCCCTCTATAATAAATGCTCTATAGCTTTAGTGAATTGGTAAGAAATGAAGGAAGAATGAGATTCTATTTATAGAAAAATATAGTTTCGATAATTGCACGTTTTGGAGCTCGAAATATTACACTACAATACCTCCAACTTTTCTTTCATTTTTTATTCAGTCATCCAAGCATTATCAAACTTGCACCACTTCCCCTAATAGTAAATCATGTGACTCAATAGTTCTAAACACGTGAAAACATTAATTACAGTATAGTACCTCTATCTATACCTCTATTTTTAACTTAGTCATGCAAGTATCATCAATCTTGTACCAACTCCCCTAATAGTAAGTGAATGTGACTCAATAGTAACTCGTGAATAGTAACTCATAAATAGTAACTCATGAATAGTAACTCGTGAATAGTAACTCAACATAAAAAGTGCCATGAATACCCGATTGAACAATATAATCTCCAGACATCAATTATTATCAAAATAAATATCGATTTCTACTAACACAAATAATTCCAACACAATGGAACTATCATATTCATCTTTAATCAACACGAACTTATTCATTATTAATATTATAACTCACAATATTTAACAACCAGGTCGTTCCCAAGAAAGAGGGGGCTTTTCAATAAGGATTTCTCCTATATCATGGCCTTGATTAGGTGACCAAACCTCTCCTTGATAGAACTTCTAGACATTGTAAATATTGCAATTTAATAATATGAACAACTTTGTCGTCTCAATTATTGATTTAATAATATAACATATTGTGCATATGATACTGTGACAATAATCGAATCAATAATATGAGAGATATGATGCAGCAATTACTGTAGCAATAATTGAGTATAACTGAGTGACTTATCACGTAACCATCAATAACCAATACCGTGTGCTACTATACAACCACACGTATTACTGTACTTTTACAACCGAGTAGTTCAACAATTTTAACGGTAAAACCTCCGCCGTTATTTTCATAAAATATTTTTGTCGTTTTCTAACTACGACAGTACTTCCGTTGTGGGGTCCACCAATGATTATGCCGTCATAGGGATATTCCCGATAAAAAGAATATTCCCCAACCAAACGAATATTTTATAACAACTTGCATACTTTGCAAAATTTATAAATACTACACACAACTATAACATTATATCAAATCCACACCATAATAAAAAAAAATATTTTGAAAAATTTAAATCTTTATTCATAAAATCTGGGGTCTCACAATCTCCCATCCTTATGAAATTTTGCCCTTGAAATTTATGTATGTACCTAGTATGCCGAACAAATGAGTATACCTTGACTTCATTTCAGATTCTAACTCTTGAGGTATAACCTTTGAGTGTTGAATACGATCCTTCTTATCCAAGATTTTAAAACGTATTTCCTTATACGTTAAATCTTCCACTATCTCGTTCGGTTCTAAATCAATAATGTGGTTCGGGTCGTCCACATATTTACGTAATATCGAAACGTGATAAACGTTATAAACATACGACATACTTGGCAGTAAAACGAGTCTATAAGCCACAGTTCCTACTCGATCGAGGATTTCAAATGGGCCAATTAAATTGAGGGTTGAGATTTCCTCTCTTCGTCGTTTTTGTTTCTAGAATAACGCCCTCTTGATCCTTTTTCTTCACATTCCTCATCTCTGAGTATTTAGCTTGAGCAGCTTTAACTTAATCGATTAAAGTCGATTCTACTCGTATATTCGTTTTTCTTCACGTGGGTTCGTATATTCGCATACGATCTTCTACTCAACGCGTCAGCTACCACGTTCGCTTTTCTATGATGGTATTGAATGGTACAATCGTAATCTTCAACAGCTCGAGCCAACATCTTTGGTGCATGTTACGTTCGTTTTGGGTGAAGAAAATATTTGAGGGTTTAAGAAATGGGTTTTTGTACAGGGGTCAATACAAAATTCGTTTTCACGCTTTGGGGGTAGGCCAGGAAGTTCTTTGAAAATACGTCAGGAAATTTATTAGCAATAGAAATATCATTCAAAACTGTGACCTTCGTCCAAGACTTGGATATCGCATGTAATGAAGCTTTCTCCTAACGAGGCTTCAACAGATAAGTCAAAGTCTAATTTCTCTAGAGTCAAATTTAAACGTTGAACGCAAAGCAAGAGAGATAAAATAATGGGTAGAAATCCAGATCTAATAAGGCATAGATTTTGCAAGAATTTATAATTAACTAACCTGTGCTAACTTTGTTCTTGCTTACTCACTTTTCGAGAAGTCGCAAAAACGCTTCTTCCCTAAAACCACCGACTTTGTTTTGTCCAGTATCCGCTTTTGGTGCCATCGTCCCAAATTTGACTTGACTTCACTATACAACAAAATCGAGCTAAATGACCTTCTTCTTGAAATTTCCACTTCTATTATCTTGGCCATGATTACCACCGAAGTGGTCACCATTCTTGGCATGATAATTTCCCCCACGATGGTCATCATTGTTCTGATGGCCGTTGCCACTGGTACGATTATTATCGTATTGTTACCTTTTGGTCGTTACCTTTTGGTTGTGCTAACTCATTATCGCGCTCCAATAACTGAGCCCTATTCACAACATCTGAATCTAAACATTTATGAGAAATGAGGTATTGACGTATATCGGGTTTCAAACCTCTTAGAAACATTCGCGTCATTCGCTCCTCATTATCGACCAAATGGAATGCAAACCGGGATAACTCCACAAATTTAGCCTCGTACTGCGATATGGTCATATTATTTTGCTCCAACTTGATGAATTCCACTTCCTTCATGTGATGAATACTTTTAGGAAGGTACTTGTCATTGAACAACTCTTGGAACTTCTCCCAAGATATTTTCAGATGCCACTTTCAAACACTGTCATAAAACAAGGGTTAATTAACATATCACATATTATCCCTATACTCTAACTGACCAATTAAATACCAAATAAACTTAGGTAGGTCATACTAGCGAAGGAATTCCCCGTCTCTCCCCTCCTAGTTTTTGTCTCACATCTCAGCAAGGGATCATATCCCTAAGCTTTGATACCAACTGTGATGCCCCCAAAATTGGTATTCATCACCCATCAAAAATCATGAATATCCTTGGCCGTAGTGCAGGGGTGATTTAATGATGTGGATTATTTATTAAGCCGAGTCTCAGCGATAAAAGATTGATAATAAACTTTTAAATTCGTAGAAGATAATAGATATCATGCTCTACTTGACTCTTCTAAAATGCAGTTGTATGTCTTTGGCTCAGTAAAAAAAGATGAATTGTTAATAAATATCTTTGGGTCGTAGTAGTAGTGCATGATGAATTTATTAGTATAATTATGAGTAGGGATTGTGATTTGGTATAACCATGATTTTTGATGAGGTGAAGATAGGTGATGAAAATTATCTTCGTCTGAAAAGCGAAAAGAATTGAAATCACAATTATAATTATGAGTTATTCATATGATTGTGGATGAGAATTGTTGATTGATGTTACAGAGGATAAAACATTATTGGTGGACTTTTAACATGGAGAAGATAATAGACACGATGGTCTATTTGACTCTTTTAATGGATTGCTCGTTCACCAAGTAACTATGGTTGAAAAGTTTTATCATCTACCATATATTCTAAATCTCCGATTTATTATTGACAAAAGCTATTGATAATTTAATTATCTTTAGTTATGATATTCTTTCTTTGGGCTAGTTAGCTCACCCTTTTGCTTCACAATTCCTTTCGGTAATAAGAGTGTTCACGAAATCGAAATGGGGATAACGGGGAATAAAACGATGGTCTATAAAATTTGTGAGGTTTTTTTTCTAAATAGTATGGAAATAATTTTATTGAGAACTTTAGATAAGTGTGTCGTATTGTATACATCATTTGATATTTAATTTTGGTGAACCGAATAGGGTGAAAGCGAATGCAACTTTAGAAAGGTGTTTTGTCACTATCATACAAGATGTCTAATGACATACAACCTCGTGTTATTATAAAGGCATGGGGTTGTGCACATCCACTTCTTTGAGTATATCTCTACGAGCACTACTACCTATATGATCTTGGAGTTTATTTGAAATATAATTTTCACTTGGAGACAAAGGAGATAGTTATATGTCGAGAGAAGACTCACAATTGGAAAGAACATGATAGTAATCTTCTCGTTTTTCTTTTTGGGGTCTATTAACAACCAAGGATAATTCTCTGGACATATGATATCTATCATAACTTAGATTCATGGCCTCCTATGTACGAAGGTTTCCTTGAGCACTTTCCAAAGATTTTAATTTCTAAAGCAGTTCTTGATTGTACCTTTATGTAAGGTGCAATTGTGACATGAGTCAGAGTTGGTATATGTATTTGTATTTAAACTCATAGTATACATGTCGTCGTATTTTGCACGACAGTTGTATAAATGAAGTTGTAAATAATTTTTATAGTGTATTTTCTGGCGACTCAAGATGGGTGATGTATACCTATTTTGGGGGCGTCACAGTATGAGTCATGTCATACCTTACGAAAATTTTGAGTCGAATTATAATTGACGTATGTGCATACATAAAATATGCAGTGTGAGACCCCAAATTTTATGAATAAAGATTTAAATTTCTCGAAATATTTTTTTGAATATTATGGTGTGGATTTGATATAATGTTATAGTTGTGGGTAATATTTATAAATTTTGCAAAGTAACGCAATTGTTATATAATATTCGATTGGTCGGGGAATATTCGTTTTAAACAGGGAATGTTCGTGATAACGGCACAATCATTGGTGCACCCCTACGACATTATTATCGGATTGAAAAACGACAAAAATATTTTATGAAAATAACTACGGAAGTTTTACAGATTAATCTGTTGAAACACCCTATGTTAAAAATGCGATGTCTGGCGTGGTTACATAGTTGCACACGGTATTGATTATTGATGCTTACGTGAGAAGTCACTCAATTTTGTTAAATTATTGCTACAATAAATCACGTATAAGATCTCACGTTATTTGATTCAATTATTGTCAATATTTTATATATTATTAAATCAATAATTGAGACGACAAAGTTATTAATATTATTATTTTTAATATTAACGATGTCTAGAAGTTCTGTCAAGGAGAGGTTTGGTCACCTAATTACGCGCCAATAGGAAAAAATTCTTATTGGAAAGCCCTCTCTTTCTTGGGAACGACCTGGTCGATTAATATTATAAATTATAATAACGGTGATAAAAGTTGTAAAAATTATTAAGGTGATTTTTATGAAGTTTTGCTTATTTTATGGACCTCCATTTATCCATTTTTAAAATAATCCAGTAAAATTTCTTAAAGGTGGGCCCACATGTAGGGGCCCACGAAAAAAAAAAATAGGGGAATTTGGGAAGTCACGAAGTTTATATATATATATATATAAATTTTATTTTATTATTATTATAAATATAATTAAATGAAAACTTTTATATAAAATGTAATATTTTTTATAAAGTTTTATTTTATTTGATTATAAATAGAATATATTATATTTTATTATGCATAGTTATCTCATAGTGTTTTGCATAGTAAAATCTTTTTATATAAAATAAAATACTTTTTATAAAGTTTTATTTATTTGATTATAAATAGAATATATTATATTTTATTATGCATAGTGTTTGTATAGTAAAATCTTTTTATATAAAATGTAATACTTTTATAAAGTTATTTATTTTATTTTAAATAATATATATATATTATAAATTTTGTTTTATTATATAATTATAAATAGAATATATTATATTTTATTGCATAGTATCCTTTCCATTCTCCTATAAATAGGATGCTTAGTTAGAATTGAAAAACATACCAGAAGTTCAAAGAATTCTTCTTCTATAATCTTGAGCGTATTTCTTTAGAGTTTAAGAAAGTTTTGAGCGTAGAAAATAGTGCAAGTTTTCTTCAAGTATATCCCCGTTCTACCCGTCAGAATACTCTTCTTTTTAAGGTAAGATGTATTATTTCTTTCGTATTCATGAAGAGAATTATTTTCTTTTAATACTCGTAAGGGATATTATTCTTTCGTATTCATGAAGAGAGTTATTTTTCTTTCAATACTCGTAAGGGTTGTTATTCCATTCTTTATTATTATGTTGGAATAACATGTCTATGCAAAGTACCGCATACATGGTGAAATTCTTCTATTATTCTATTCTTTATTATTACATTGAATAACCCGTTATGCAAGCGATTCTATCGCATGCACGTGAATTATGTTGTTATTCCATTCTTTATTATTCTGCTGGAACATCCTCGCCATGTAGATTACGCACGACCGGTTCCATTCTTTATTATTTTGTTGAAATAACTTTTCTGCATGCGATCCTATCGCACGCCTGTGAATTCGCATTGTTATTCCATTCTTTATTATTTTGTTGGAATATCCCATGCATGCGAATTACGCATGACCGGTTCCATTCTTTATTATTACATTGGAATATCATGTGCATGCGGATTACATAACACACGGTTCCATTCTTTTATTACTCATTGGAATAACTTTTGCATACATGTGGATTACCGCATGCATGGTGAATGATCCTTTGTATTCATTCCTTATTAACTTGTGAAAATGATCTGTCTACGTGGATTACCGCATGACGGGCAAAAATTCATTTGCAGTTTCATATATTCTATTATACTCAGTTGGTTAAAGTTTTGACATCTATATTTCATGAAATTAGTAGAATATCATGGATATTTGCGCTTCATCCAGTATCTTTTCATGGAAATATTCTTCTGAGCATTCTTGAATTTTTACTCCACAAAGCAGTATCATGTTGACAATTTGGACGTTATTGGTTTTTGGATAAATTAATTTATAAATCTTTAAAATTTATTCTTGAACTTGTTTTATTGAATTATTATGTCATTGTCATCATCCTCATGCTTATATTATGTTGAAAGTCATCTTTGGCCCGTAGTGCATAGATGAACTTGGTATGATTATAACCAGGGATTATTCGGTATAATCATGACCGTAATGTTACAAATAACGTGATAAAAGTCCTCATTGGCCCGTAGTGCATTTATGGACAGTTTTTGATATGATTATGGTCATGGATTCTCTTTGGCCAAGGGTGCAAAGTTGAATTATTTTATGACATGATCATGATCGTTGATGAAAACACGATTATCTTTAATTGGCCCGTAGTGCATGGATAATTCGTGATCGTGATACTAAAGAATATCCTTGGCCAGTAGTGCAGGGACGATTCGATGATGTGGATTATTTATTAAGTTGAGTCTCATCGATAAAAGTGATGAAAAACCTTTTAAATCACAGAAGATAATAGATTTTATTCTCTACTTGACTCTTCTAATGGATTTCTTGTTCACCGCAGCTTAAACTTGATGTTTGTTATATTGTATCGCTTTAACACTCGTTGAAGGCTAACGATAATTTATTCTCGCATTATCTTAGTCATAATATTTCTTCTTTGGGCTAGTTGAGCTCACCCTTTTGCTTTCATTGTTCTCTCTTCAGAAACGAGAACGTGGCGAGGACTAAATCGGAAACGGGTAGTGACGGCTTCGATGATAAGATTAGTAGTCCTCACTATTTTATGAAATAGTGTGAAAATAAATGTATTGAAGACTTATTTTGAGTTTGAATACTTGCTTAGAAGACAATATTTGTATTAAAACTCATAGCTCATGTCGTATATTTAAGGTTGTATTTTTATTATATACCATATATTTGGCGACTCAGAATAGGTGATGTATACCTATTTTGGGGCCGTCACATGCAAGAATTATGAAAGGTTTAAATTCAATTTTTTCTAATTTATTGTGTACACTTTCACGTTAGTCGCATTTCAACTACGTCAAATATTTATCGACAAATATATTATTTTCCAATAAATATTAGTGGTGATTTTTTTAGATGTCAATAATCTCATGTATCAATCAATTTTGCAACGACATAAATTTATCGCAATATATAACGTGATTCTTTCTCATTAATAAAAAATTTAGAATGAAAAGTAATTAGACTCCCAGTAGAATTTCTTTTTTTTTATTTGCAAAAGGCAAATGAAAATGACTTATTTTAAAATGACTTATAAATTAAAATATGTTATTTTAAATTGTGATTTATAAGTCAGAAATTAAATTAAAATAAATTATAAAGGTATTCGGCTCATAATGACTTATTAAATAAAAGATTACTAAAAATAAAATTAATAAAAAGAAGGGTAAAATAGAAGAGGAACAAAATAAATATTATATTTAGTCAAATTTACTTATTTTAAAATGATTTATAAGTCATTTTAAAATAAATTATAAATACTTACTTCTTTTTTTTAAGTTCAAACTCAACTTATAAAGTAGAAAAATAAGTCCTTATATGACTTATAAGTTGTTTTCATTCCGGAACTAGTATTAAGTATATCACAACCAAAACTTTCTTAAAAACCCATTACAAACTCCTCCATACTTGGGATAAGAAAATAAACACAAATACAAGAACACATATTTCTGCAAAGATTGCTAGACATAATTTCTCACTACAACTCGCACCAAATTCAGAGAACAGTTATGCAATACCATGAAACCAGTAGGTGGCGTCCATTAGTACTGAGAGGTTATACCGTCAAATAAATCCCGTGTAATTTGTCCCTTTCGCGACCGAATTTACTTGCCATCGTATCACTAATTTCTTCATCCAACTCCAATGGTAAACATTTCGCACTTCTTCACATTTAATTTCATTCCTGAAGCTTTTTGAAAGAACCAAAGTAAATTTATGTACCTTTGCACCTCCTGAAGGCTGAAGAATATTCAAAAGCCCACAATCAAACTTCTGAAGCCCACAACCAAACTATTGGGCTTAACCTGCACGCGCCAGCTAAAGTTGAAGAACTCTGGTATTACCTCATTCAGCTCATGCTAATTGCTGCCACAATTGTGAGAGCTTGAAGCAGCCAATTTTTGAACTTTCCGCTGTGTAAGTAAGTTTTGTTGTTGTTGTTGAATAAACATACTTTATGGGTATTATTTGGCAACCGAGGAAACTGAGGAAAATTAAATGAGGGAAAAAAGAAAGCAATAAATCTGTTATCTTTTTGGGACCTAATCAGTATAGCTCGTATGAATTTGTACACATTTTTCACAATTTTATATTAGTCAAGATTTTATTTTTAAAGTTTTCACATACAAATTGGCAATAACTGAACAAGGGTGTTGATTATTGATGGTTAAATCGAAGGTGAATTATAGTTCTGAGCTTAATTCTGAGTGTTATAGGTGTGGAATTGGTTTTCTAATTCTTGAAGGATTTCCAGAATAGGATAGCATTGTCAAATCCAGTTGAAAATTTGATTTTGAAAACATAGTACTTGTGCTGGAATTATAATTTTTATATTATGACACTGCAGCAAAGGTGAGGATTTTGACATTTGGGTGGTGATGAATCTCAAATTGTCTTTAGGGTTGCATTCAGTTTCATTTCCTCATGGCGTCTCGATTCTGTTTCCTGCTTGTCTTCAACCCTGCAACGGTCACCTAAAATTCAAGAAAGTAAATTTATTCTGTTGTTCAATGCAGCAGAAAACAGTTGAAGATTTTGGTATAAATGTCGCTGATAGCAGCCCAAATACCATCAAGAAATCTATTAGTGAGTACCCAAGAAAATATGAAAATGGAATGGAAATTTCTTTTGAGTTATACAATGATAACATATGTAGCTTCTGCAGAGAAGGGGATGTTGATGATGCTATGGAAGTTCTTTCTGAGATGGAAGCTCTAGGCTTTCACCCAAACTCCATGTCTTATTCTTGCTTGATAACAGCTCTTGGAAGTGTAGGCAGGACTTCGGAAGCTGAGGCAATCTTCCAAGAAATGATATGTTCTGGGTTTAAGCCAAGACTAAAACTATACAATTTATTGCTTAGATGTTTCTTAAGAAAAGGTCTCTTAGGACTTGCAGATCATGTTCTAGCAGCAATGGTTGATTTGGGTATGAAGAAGAATCGTGAAACATATGAGATCCTTCTTGATTATTATGTTCATGCTGGGCGGTTGGAAGATACCTGGTCAATTATTGCTAAGATGAGGCAGGAGGAGTTTCAACTGAATTCGTTTGTTTATAGTAAGGTTATTGGTCTTTATAGGGACAATGGCATGTGGAAGAAGGCAATAGGCATTGTGACAGAGATAAGGGAGATGGGAGTGCCACTAGATAAGCGGATATATAATAGTATCATTGATACATTTGGGAAATATGGTGAGCTAGGAGAAGCCTTGGAAGTGTTTGATAAAATGCAAGAGGAAGGAATAAGGCCAGACATCATGACATGGAATTCTTTGATCCAGTGGCATTGCAAGTACGGGGAACTTGCTATTGCTCTTGACCTGTTTACTAAGATGCAACAGCAAGGGCTATATCCTGATCCAAAGATCTTCATCACCATAATTAGCTGTTTGGGGGAACAGGGTAAGTGGGATGTAATAAAGAAAAACTTTGAGAATTTGAAATGGCGAGGACATCAAAGAAGTGGGGCTATATATGCAGTTTTAGTTGATATTTATGGGCAGTATGGGAGATTTCAGGATGCAGAATATTGCGTAAATGCTTTGAAGTCCAAAGGTATTCAACTTTCAGCTAGCCTGTTTTGTGTGCTAGCAAATGCCTATGCGCAACAGGTGAGTTAGTCCTTTTTTCTAGTGTTAACTGTTGAGTTCCCTTGGCTATCAGGTTTTTTACATTCTTAATCGTCATATCTTTGATCTAAAACTTTTTTTTGTTATTCTCTATGAAGTCAGGATGATGCTTTAATTTTTATTTTAAATAAGAAGTTTAGATAGAAGTATCCAGTCTAGTACTTCTTGCATCGACGTAAGTGTGGCTAGCATTTGTCCTTTGTTTTTTTCGTATACTCCCCATGTACATGGGCACCGTCCCCTTTTTGGCAGTCTCTTCTAATATATCTTTTACTTATTAAAAGAAGGGATGAATTCTCAAGACTTAAAGTAAAAAATTAATTAGCTTCAGACGTACAAGAACTTTCAAGTGATTTGGCTGCACAAGGATCACACATATCTTTGAAATATTCACCCTTAATTTCTATTGTTCAGATAAGAAACTAAAGTGATACTTTTTAATGTGGGACAAGTGTGTTTATTTTCACAGAAAAATTCTCCCAAAGCATGTCTAATCATGTTTCTAAGCAGGGGCAGAGCTATTAATATATATTTATTTCTTACAATCTAAGAGCTTCCCCCCCCCCCCCCCCCTCTCGACATGATTTTCTGGCTCCGCACATGCTTCATAGTGTGCTTGTGGTTGCACTTTCTAAGCAGAAAGATAATAGGTGCTATCAACTTTGTGTTTATAGTTAGGGACTTTTCTATTTGCTTATGTGTTTGCTTCCGAGATAAAAAAGAAATATGCTCACCTATCTGGTCAATCTGTATATGAGGTTTTTTGGGCTTTAGCAGCTCCTCTTTTTCTCTCTATCCCTCATAAAGGATAAGGAGACGAATTATAAATGGTGGTGTGAATTAGACAGATCTCAATGAAGGAACCAGGCCTTTCCACCTGGTCGTTATTTGAGGAGAACACAGTATACAATTCCATGAACACTAGAAAGCTTTAAGAAGGGAACTGCACCCAATAGCTGAGAGGGGTCTAGCTAGAATTGGTCATGATGGAGTTTGCCATTGAGTTTTATGAATATATAAGAAGACCAGAAAATGTATGATGAGCAAAACTCACAGCATGAGGAGGTTGTGGAGGCTAAACTCTTTGCATAAACGATGGCAATAATTGTGTGATCTAGTAGGTCATTTAAAGCCAGACGTCTCCACCGAGTATTCTTCACCTCTGACATGACACAATTCATGTAACTCTTGTTTGCTTGCTATATTGTTTATTGTGATCAATAGAGGTAATTTCAATCTTACACATTGAGCAGCCCTGTGTTGCTTCTAAGTCACACACAAGATTTGCAAAAGATCTTGGAGAGGGTTATCCAGAATAGAGAGGCTAACGAATCATGTAGTATCAGCAACATAGGGACAATTGCATGAGCTAGTTGGTCAATCATATCATCTAGAACTACAACAATATCAGTTATCTTGATTGTGACAATTGCACAAGCTATTAGGTCATTGAATGCCAAAACTCCTCAGAGGTGTTCTTTACCTCTGAAAATGACAGTGGAAACTAGTTTATGTTAGATCTAGTTTGCTTGTGGAAATATATATATATATATATATATGATCGGTAGAGGTATTCAAGAACAGAGGGACTGATAACTCATTCAGTACTGGGAAAACAGAGACCATATTGAGGGGGAGTCTAATCAGTTTTGCCAATGAAGGTTATTCAGTTATTGTACTCCTAGATGTTGTTGAATGTAGATAAAGATTGTTTGACAAGGAGGGTAGTGCATGCAAGTAATTATGGGGCATTTATAAAGATAAACAAATAAAATTATGATTATTGATTGTTTGACAGACCATATTTTTTCTTTAAAAAAGGCTCAGAATCATTAAATGAACTACGTGTCTTGTTCGTACCTTGGTGTATAATTCTGAGTTACATGCACGTAACACTTTACCATAACCAAGTAGGATACGTTATGTGACCCTAATGCAAGTGTACTGCATAAGTAGTGTTTTTGTTCCTTTTCCTAGAATAGTAATGACTAGCCGTTCTGTTTGCTATAAGCACGAGGAATACGATATGCTTCATAATATTCTTTCTTTTGCAGGGATTATGTGAACAGACAGTTAAGGTTCTTCAGCTCATGGAAGCAGAGGGAATCAAACCAAATCTTATAATGTTGAATGTGTTGATCAATGCATTTGGTATTGCTCAAAGGCATTTGGAGGCGCTGTCAGTTTATCACCACATAAAAGAGTGTAGGAACTTTTCATGTACTTCATAGTTACAATAGTTTTTTTTTTCTCCATCCTTGAATAATGTTGGTTTTATTGCTTCTGAAGGGTGTTAGTCCTGATGTGGTTACCTTCAGTACACTTATGAAGGCATTTATAAGGTCAAGAAAGTATGACCAGGTATGCAACATCTTACTCCAAAACCAGAAACTGATATGATCACTCATTTTAGTAAACTCCGCAAATAGCTTTGTATTCCCTTTTCTTAAGCTCTTTCATTAATGCACTCAACCGGATTGCTACCAGGTACCTATAGTATATGGAGAAATGGAATCAGCTGGATGTACATCAGATAGGAAGGCTAGAGAATTGTTGCAAACTGCACTAATGGCCCTCGAACAGCAACATTTTTAACATTATATCTGCATGCTATGTTACCATGGCAAAAACACCTATTTAGTCCTTGTACTCTTACTCTAGTTTCAATTTAATCCTTGTACAATTTTTTTTTACATAATTGTCTGTGTAAAAAGTACATTGACTAAATAGGTGTTTTTTCTTGTTACCATTGGTCCTGTGGCAGTAATTCCTTGCAACAAACTGGTAAACATATTCATTAGTGTCTCATTTGTATGTATGTATATATATATATATGCCTCTCCTGAGTAGTTATTTAAAAAAAAAAAGTACAGTACTAGATTATTTGTTGACCTGAAAATGTGCCTCACGCTTGTGCTGGGATTACAACTTACCCCCCCCCTGCGGAAATCAGCCTTGACAAGTCTAATATGCGTTTGGGTGTTGTTGGTGTATTTGTGGGAAGTAGGTTAGGTGTGAAGTTTGATAAAGCTTTTGGTGATTAGATTAGTGCATCCCCTAACAAACAAAAAGCTGGAAGCTACTTTCAATTTAAGTGCTCATTCTTTCTTGGCCACCGCTTCACCAGATAAATAACTTGGCTTAGTTTGCTATTCAAGTCCTCTTTTGAGAACATGTATAATTTTGAAATGGAGTATTTGTCCATGTGTATTATGTGACTGAATATGATACTCCCTCCATTTCTAAAAGATTATCGTATTAGAAGAAAAAATTTGTTTCAAAAAATTTGTGGTTTACAAGTTTCAAGGAGAATAAATTATTTATTTTCCTATATTATCCCTACCTTCACTTCGTCGTCTCCAAGAAATTCCCCTCAGCATTAATAGTTTTCAACTTTTCATAAAGGGGTAGTGATGGAATTTCAAACAAATTTTACTTGGTAAATGATACTTTCTTAATCCATGTGTCAAAACTTTAAAAGACAATCTTTTAGGAACAAAGGTAGTATATTAGTAGTACTAGTAATTGTACGTGTCGTAACGAAATTCTTCCTATTTCAATAATCTGAAAATTAGAATGAATTTAAATCGTATTTGTGCTTTTTCGCCCAAGTTCAAAATTATAATTATAGATATAACTAGTAGACATCTAATTCTTCCACTGCGGTTCCAACTTGCTCTATCTAATAATACTAATAAGAGGATGAGGACCACCATCCATAACTTCTTTTGCTGAGTGGATAACAACTTGTGCATCTCTCATACTACTAGTAGACGCCATTCCCAACTTTCATTTCCTTTTCCACTTTTCTTTTATCACATTATATATAGATAGATGTTGGGGCCACCAAATCTGAATATAAAACGTGCAAAATCACAAGCCTAATAAGTACTACTATAGTACTATAAAATAACATAAAAATTAGTGACATATTTATTTTTGATTAATTCAATACTATCTTATCACCATTAATACATTTATACTTGATATTAGAGCTACAATTGGAAAAATAAATTTTTTTTTCCTTGAAATTCACGATTTTTAAAACCTATAGATGAATTGTTAGGAGTGCGTGCATGTGTACTACTTGAACCTTTATTCCCGGATCATGCTGGTGCTGTGATAGAGCAGAGGTAGATGATTTTTGAGGACAACATGGGAGTAGTAGTCCATTATTTATCACAGTGAAGATAAATCAACTCTATTCCTTCACAAAAGAAAGGAGCCTAGAAACTCCAGATTCTCAATAATACTCTCACATACATGCATTGTGTTAACGTCAACATCTTTCTCCACGTCTCAATCACCGAGACGCGTTCGATATCCTACACAGTTCAACAAGTCAACACCAAAAGCTTGACGGGTTGAACCGTCGAGGATAAATCCGGCGTGAAAGTCGATGTCGGCGATCACAAGATCAACAATAGAGGAAAAATAATGTCTAATGCCTGAGAGAAAATAATAATATGATCGTGTCTTGTAATAATTTGTTACTTACCTCCCTTTTTGTGTCCTAGCCCATACGTATCTCGATCCCGATTCTGGTACCACCCATCACCTCCGACACCTTTTCCCCACTCCGGTCATTTCAAATTAAAAGTATGTAGTCTACTTCCTCACTTTCTACCATTATTTGCCACCGCATGGAATATCGAGTCCCATCCTCATTAATGTCAAATGCGAGAAAGGTGGCGGAACATATAACGATCGAACTATTTTTTGGTGTAATGATTACTGCTAATTCAAGTTGGATTAAGTGACAATTTACATAATGGGCTAATTCAATGACTAAGCCCAAATAAAGGAAATGACCCATATAATGGGATCCAACCGAGATAACCCAACGAAATGATCAAGTAATTGGGCCCAAATCATTCGGATCAATAGGACAAAAGTAACATAATCCAAGGGAGGAGCCCATTAAGTCTGGCCCAATAAGGAAAAGGACCATGGCCCAACATTGCCCCTAGTCTTTTATTAAACAGGGGGTTTAATGGAAGACTATAAACAATATAGGCCCATGATATAACGGATCATGATAAGTCACAAGAGGTTCAGAGTGAAACTTACCAAAGCCCAACTAATTTGGTCCAAATCGACATCAGAGACAGAAATGGGAGGCCCAATAGACATAAGTCCACTCTGGTCAAGATATTTAGATCCAAAACCGTGCGATACCTCTTCCAATTCACCATCATTCTTTGTGAATTAAATGTGCGCCCCGATTCTTGTGTAACAAATCGATATAAAAGGTAAACTTTCCCAATTTTGACGGTTTTACCTGCCAATTTGAACTTTTGAGTTTTCTTCTCCTTCCTAGAACTTCTTTCTCTATCTTACGAAATTTCAACAATGGTGACTGTGAGCTCTAGCCAGACTTTTCCTCTTCGTGTGACTCCATTGACAGTTTCCCCGATCCAAACCCTAACCAAGAGGGTTCGAGTTCAAACCCTCCATCTCCTGCTGATTTCTTGAGGATGGGGAGCAGTTTCCTCGTACCAACATTCCATCTATCGCACTTTAATCTGAGATCGTACCCTCCGGACTCGTTATCGGATCCCGATAATTATGTTATAAGGGCTCCTGCTCTCGAAGAAGCGAATGTACCGGTGACCAGGATGGTTGGGTCGCCATCTTGCCTACTTTTCTCGAAAAGGGGATTAAATCTGCCCTTCACGCTTTCGTTGTTACCCTCTTGGGGTTCATAGGAGTGGGTTTATTTCCGGTGGTGCCCAATTCCTACATCCACATCTTGGCATTCATTGCATTACGCCCATGAGTTAGGGATCCTCCTCAGTCGACATCTTCTTCACCTCTTCTCCGGTAGGTAGATCCAGAAAACGAGGCTTTAAGATCTTTGAAAAACAATCTCCTCGCCCGAACTCCAAATTTGAGAAGAGGTCCTGATGAAGTACCCTTGAGAGCAATAAGGGATGGCACGAGAAATGGTTCTTCGTCACGGGACCGAAATCTCTACTCTTCCAGATTGGACCATCTCAGATCGGATCTCTGCTGACTTCGGAGATATTCCCGAAGAGCGTGTGAAGGAGATGGAAGACTTTCTGAAGAAGATTCATCCAAAAGAATGGAGTTTTACACTTCTGACTAAACAAGCCTGGCTATACGACCACAAATGTAAGTTTCGAACAACTCTGTAATATAGTTTTTTGAGGTATTTAAGTGGCATGGGTTTTAATATATGGTTATTTGCAGTGTCTCTGATCAAACCAACTTCTTCGGAAGTAAAAGAGCTGGGAGACTTTTTGGCAGGGAGGACTACGGAGGCGAGTGAAGAGCTTCCTACCGAAGAGTCTTCCCGAGCCGATCCCCCCACCTCCGATCCACCAACCATTTCCCTTCAGAATGATGAGCCTGAAGCTGACGAGCCTCTCATTCCCGAAGAAACCCTCAGACCTCGCCGAAGGAAGAAAGCCGCCAAAAAAGCCAAAACTATCCAACATGATATAGATCCTGAAAGCGACGCGGAGATCTTTCCCGAAGCAATCCCACAATCAACCCCTCCATTTGACCCTGTTACTGCACCTTCTGAATCAGCTCCAATTAAGAGGAGTCTACTTGACATACCTCTACGCGATAGGGCGAAAGTCCTTCGCGTTAAAAAGTTAAGATCAAAGATAACCCCACTCACTGCCGAAGAACTCCGAGCTCCATTATCTTCGACGGTCATTCCCCCAATGATTCCATCGGAATTCAAACACCTGATGCTGAGCTGGTCGAATCTGACCCCATAATATCCCGAAAAAGAAAACAACCTTCAGACAGCCAGCCAGGTTCAACCTCTGCTCCTTCTTCGACCTCCGAGCCTACTCCTGCCCGATCTCCTTCTCCGAAAAGCAGTACATCGCGGATCCTTCACCGGGTTCGCGACCAACCTATGCCTCTCCTCTCCAGACAAACGACCACCGAATTTCACGACGATGCTATGGCCTCTCCAACCATGTGGCCTCGATTCATGCCAACTTCCCTTTCTCATCGTTCGAGGCCTTCGTTCGTGAGACCAATGATCATCGATTCGGGAACAGTTCGAACGGGGATTTGCTTAGCGAAGGCATGAGCTACTTGGCGAAGGTAAATGATTCTCTCCTTTATTTCCATATTTATCTTCATACTTATACATCTGAAACTGATCAAATAATACTGAACATGCATAGGCGAATGCTGTATTCGGGCGTCTGCGTCCGAGGTCCCTCGAGGCTGAATCCGAAGAAGAGGCATTGAGGAAGGAGAACGCCATCCTGAAGTCTGCTTTGGCTCGGGAAAGGACCCAACGTGAAGGCATCCTTCATACAAATGAAGGACTTCAGAAAGAGTTTGCCCGAAGCGAGGAGGCGTGAAGACCTCCAATGAAGAACTGAAGTCGACTAAAGCACAGTATGAGGAGATCGTCAAGATGAATGTCGACTTGGTTCAGAGGAGTGAAATAAGGATGGATAAGATCAAAGAGCTAAAGGCTGATGCTAAGCTCTTAGCTAAGAGACGATTCATAAAATTTGGAAGCGGGAAGAAAAACTCGTCGGATGAATATCGCCGAAGCTCGAAGAAGAAATCAGAGAACTTCAAGGCTCTTCGGGACCTTGGGCCTCCTTTAATCGATGACCTTCTTGCAAACAAATCATGAAGAGTATCGGAACTCGGATGAAATCAACGGAGAGATTATGAAGATATATCTTTGAAAGCTACGAGCTCTGCCAAGTCGTGGCAAGGAGAAGTTGATTCTGACCAACGTAGATCCATCCTTGCTCATTTCTTGAGGATGACGAGGACGCCTGCGTGAAGCTAAAGCTTTTGTTTTTCCTTGGTTTTATTTAAAGAACATTTGTAAAAATTTCTATTATTTTCTAATATTGTAAGTAGGTTAGATATTAATGAAAAGTGATCTTCCCTCACTTGTGACTTGATTGCATTTACTTTCGACCATACTTGATATTAATTTAACGGAAAAATGTACAAGCTTTTTCATGGATTCAACCCGAATTGTTAATTAACAACCAAGCATGTCACATAAGGAATAAGATGAAGTTAAAGAATGAGGCATTCCGAACTCAACACTTAGAAAAAATTTAGGTAATAAAGTAAAGAGATACTTATTCAGTTACCGAAGTGTGAGACAGATCTGCTTCATCGGGAGTTTGTTTGCCCCGAAAGGCCTAACAAATCCAAGAGATGACATTTTCCTACCACGAAGGGCTTGACAAAGTCTAAGGATGACACTTGCCTACCACGAAGGGCCTGACAAGGTCTAAGTGACGACAATTGCCTACCACGAAGGGCCTGACAATGCCTTAAGGATGACACTTGCCTACCACGAAGGGCCTGACAAGGTCTAAGTGACGACAATTGCCTACCACGAAGGGCCTGACCTTAGTGACCACCTGCCGAAGAGGCTACCATCGAATGGTCAGCGAGTCCTCCCAAACCTCCTAACACCAATGACGTTTGCCTACCATGAAGGGCCTGACAAACTCATAAAGACCACCTGTCGAAGAGGCTACCATCGAATGGTCAGCGAGTCCTCCCGAACCTCCTAACACCACCGAATCGATCGTGAGCGGAGACAAAATTTGTTTGAGAGAAAGAAGAATTTTTATTGATGATGATGTGAACATTCTGAGACTTAGATGTCTTGACATTGAATTTCTTGAAAAGTACTTCCTAAGCATGCCAGTGTGCCAAGTATTTTTTAATTATCAATTCCGTCTAATGCCTTGGTAACCGATAAGTCCCCGACTTGACGACTTCGATGATTTCGTATGGTCCTTCCCAATTTGGCATCGACTTTCCCCAAATTACGAGGCGTAGATGCTTCACTTCTTTGAGGACAAAATCTCCTACTTGAATCTGCGAAGCTTTACCCCTTATTATAATGCTTGGCTACTTTCTGCGTTGATAAGTTTGCCAATTTGATTAAAAAATTTGTTTCTCTGACTTCTTCAAGCAAATCAAGATTGGCCTTAAGCCCTTCTTCATTGTAGATCTCTCTGAATTGACTAACTCGAAGACTTGGAGATCCAATTTCAACTGGGACTAAGGCATCAATGCCATAGGCCAATCTGAAAGGTGAATCCCCCGTTGTAGTCCTCGGAGCAGTTCGATAAGCCCATAGAACACTAAGTAGCTCTTCTGGCCATCTGCCCTTAGCTTCGTCCAATCTGCGCTTGATCCCATTCAGCAGAGTTCTATTGGTCACTTCAACCTGTCCGTTTGACTGAGGATGAGCTACTGAAGTCTTTCTGTCTTGGAATCCCCATTCTTTCAAGAATGCTTCAAATTTCGATCCCACAAACTGACGTCCATTGTCCGATATTACCACTTTAGGAATTCCAAAATGGAATACTACCGACTCTTTCAAAAATTTCAAGCACTCATGTTCGTTATTGACCTAAGTGGCTTTCTTCTACCCATTTGGTCATATAATCGATGACAACTATAACAAAACCGACTTGACCTTTTGCTTTTGTAACGGACCCGATATATCAACCCCAGAGGCAAATAAGGGTATAGGAGATAAGATCGAGTATAGCTCTTACGGTGGTAATCTGATGATTGAATTTGTTGAAATGCACTTCTCACTTCGACGTACTTTCGATCGCTTCCTTGAAGATGGTCGACCAATAATATCCTGACGAAGAAGTACTTTGTAGGCTAGTGACTTAGCGACCGTATGGTATTCTGAGATGCCTTCATGTACTTCTCGGAAAGCATATTCGACTTTCAGATGGAGTCGAACATTTCGAGAATGGAGATGAGAAGGCCTTCTAACGGATCCCCATCAATCGAAACAAAATTAGCACTCTTGTACTTGATTTTCTTGGCTAGCATCCGATCCAGAAGGTAAGACGTCATCTGCCGGATACTCTGTGGTATGGAGTCGACCCGGTGATCGGTTCGATTCGACACACATCACCGCTTCATGATGAACACTAGGATGTTGCAAAATTTCTAAGTAAACCGAACCATCAAAGACGTTAACATCCGTAGTGGCTAGTTTGGAGAGTGCATCAGCAATGAAATTGTTATTACGCTCGACCCCCTAAAACTCGTAGGACTGGAAATACTGAAACCGTTCTTTCACTTCTGCCAAATACTTGATCATTCTTGGGCCTTGAGCTTCGTACTCCCCAGAGAGTTGCTTAACGACTAATTGAGAATCACTGAAGATGACTATTCTCTGCACTTCAAGACTCTTTGCTAGTTGTAAACCTGCGAGTACCGCCTCATACTCAGCTTCGTTGTTCGTCGCTTTAAACTGAAATCTGATGGCCTGTTGCACCTTGAATCCCTCCGGACTCGTCAGAATAATCTCCGTTCCACTGATGTCTGTAGTAGAAGACCCATCTGCATACAGCGTCCATGAACTCCCCTTCTGTTGAAGAACCGCAACAGCTCTGTCAGATCCTTCAGCCTCGGTCACAACTTCATCAGCTTCAGAGAACGAGCACTCAACCACAAAATCAGCCAAAGCTTGGCCTTTGATGGCGGTTCGGGGATGATATTCAATAAAAAATTGGGACAACTCCATCGTCCATGCAGCTAGTCTCCTCGATACCTCCGGTTTGCTCATAATCTTCTTTAATGGCTGATCTGTGTATATTATTACCAATCTACCCTGGAAGTATTGCCTAAGCTTTCAACTAGCAGTTATTAAAGCAAAAGCAAACTTTTCAATGTTTAGGTACCTTGTTTCAGCATCCCGAAGGACATGGCTTACATAATAAACCGGGTCTTTGCTTTTCCACTTCACGCACTAAAAGCTCCTCTCTGCCAACGAAATTTAGGCTATTTGCTAAAGTACAAATATAGAGGCTCGGCGGGAGGCGGGCTTCACCAAAGAAAGCCTTAGAAGATAAGTAGGACTTGATGCTCTGAAAGGCATCTTCACGCTCCGAAGTTCATTGGAACGTCTTTGCATTCTTGACCCTTTCAACGTGTCAAAAAGCAAAACATCTTTCCGCAGACTTGGACATGAACCTCCTCAAAGCTGCAATCCTTCCAGTCAGACGTTGAACATCTTTAAATGACTGAGGAGTCTTCATGCTCAGGATCGCTTGAATCTTCTGGGGTTGGCTTGATTCCTCTTTGGTGACAAGATAACCCAGAAATTTGTCAGCCCCTAGACCGAAGGTGCACTTAGTGGGATTCAATCTCAAATTGTGATGACGAATTGTCTGAAAGCATTCCTCTAAATCATCCAAATGTTTATGTACCAACATGCTTTTGACAATCATGTTGTCTACGTACACCTCAATATTCACCTTGTCCAACTGATATCTGAAGACATGGTTCATCATCCTCTAGTATGTGGCTCGGCATTGATGAGTAGAAAGTCATTTTCTTATAGGCATATCTTAGAACGATGCGTAATGAACGCAGTATTCGGTATATTCTCTTTACACACGGAGATCCGATGATACCCAGAGAATGCATCCATAAAACTTAATAAAGCGTACCCCGAAGTGGCATCAATGAGTTGATCGATGTGGGGCAGCGGGTAGAAATCCTTCGGACAAGCCTTGTTCAGGTCAGTATAGTCGATCACAGACTCGCCATTTACCATTCTGCTTACGGACCAAAGACCACATTTGCCATCCATGCGGGTAATCAATCTCAAAGATGAAGTCGGTACCAGCGGTTTTGCAATCTCTTCATCTATGATCCGGCGACGTTCGAGATCTGAAAGATCCTCCTCTTCTTGGATTTGGTTTCTTTGACGGGTCTACTTCTAATCGATGCTCAATGAATATCCTAACTACTCTGGCATATCTTGAGGTTCCCGTGCGAAGACGTCAACATAAAGACCTCGGGAGCTCCATGAGGTTCGTCCGGAGAGGTTCCGTGAGACCGAACCTATTTTCACTTATTTTGTCCACCTTGCCGGATGAGCTCTATCTCCTCTGCTTTCTTCATTGGCGTGACTAATGGCTTGAACTACTCTCGGTGAAGGGTTCGATTTTTATCGCCATGGTGCGCTTTTGCTTGATACCCCTACTCCGAAGTGATCACGACATTTACAGTAACACCTTACGCCGGATCCAAATCTCCTTTCACCTCCCCAACCCCATGGTAGTAGGAAATTTGATTTTGAAATGAGGTATTGATGTTACGACTTGTAAAAGCAATTAAAGTAGGCCTCCCCAAATAGCATTATAAGCGAATCAACATGCACAACGTAAAATTTGCAAATAATTTCTACTGTTGAGGAGCCGTCCAAGAAGATGACCGTAGCTTCAATGGTTCCAAACCACCTTAATGGGATCATTGCTAAAACCATACGAGAGGAGCCTCCCCTTCTATCTCCATCTTCCGCCTGGTCGATTCATCCTTTGATAAGCATGGGCATACAGATGTCTACTGAAGATCCATTATCTACCATAATCCGCTTCATATCCATCGAACCCACTTGCGCAGTCAGCACCAATGACCTCGTGCGGTTCGATGACTTCCGAAGGGTAATCTTCATCAGTAAAGGAGATTACCGTATTCGGATAGGGTCTATCGATCTTCGGGAAGGTACCTATACCAACGTATACGAATCAATCCAAATAAACTTGACGCTTCTTTTCAATGAACTTGCGGAAGTACCTCGGTGATGACATCTATCACATGTCTTGCGAGTCGTCTCGGGCCGGCAACGCTTCTTTGAATCCCCGGTTGAGTTCTTGGGAGCAGTCCCTCGGTCCTATTTGTTAATTAGTTCTGGCGGCCCACATCTTGAACTAAAGCCCCACCTTGTACTTTTCTTTCAATGAAATCTTTCAAATCGCACAATCGTTAGAATATCGTGACCCGAAGCTTGATGGTAATCGCAATACTTGCGAGGATTCCCTTTTCCGGGCTTAATGTTATCTCGAGGTGGCTCGAAGATAGGTTGATCCTTAATCTGATCCAAGATAATAGCCTGCTCGCATTGAGTCTGTGTAAATCGTCTATTCACTCTCTCGAAATGGAGTGGACGAACGTCCTCCGCCCTGTCTCCAATTGTTGTGTTTCTTCGACCCGCCCTCATAACGGTCTTTATTCCCTTCATTCTTCTTCTGATCTTCATCGGTTTTGTCCCGATCTGTCTCCTTGAGCCGGTCTGAAGAAGGGCGTTTGAAAGTTGAGGCTGTTCATGGCTTCCTCCACCACGATATAGCCTTCAGCTTTGTCAAAGGCTTCAGCGAGACTCTTCGGGTGATTGAACATTAGTTTTTTCACCAACTTTTCCGATTTGATCAAATCTAAACCATTACAAAAGCAGATCCCCATGACTTGTAGATCGTTCGAATCATCATCACTTGCCGATTGCTTCACACGAAACAACTTCACATCTTGGCCCAAAGACTCATTCAAAAGCGCCGAACTTGAGCGATGAACGGTTGGTTTTTCCTTCTTTTATTGCTCCCCAAGCGAGCATGAAATTTACCGCACATATACGCCAAGATGAAATTGAATCCGAGGGTAAAGTCCCCATCCAGCGACGGACATCCTTTCTGCGTTGTGACAAAAGTATGACACTTAGCGAAGATCGCTAAAGTCATAATAATCCATCGATCGATTGAGCGCTCGATCGTGGTCGTAAGATCCCCGATCCATCATAACTTTTAATGTAGGGCAACTTCTTGGTGGGGTCAGCCTTCTCTTTTAGAATCTCCGCGGAAAAAGGGGATGCCTTCTTTCCCGAAGTATCCTTCATTTTACGCGCTTTGTATTGTCGCTTAAATCTCTTTTAACTCTTTAACCGAGATACTCCACGCCTTCCGGTTGTGATGATGCTTCTTTTTTCGGTGACTCCTTCCTCTTCTGAGTAGACCGGTTTCTTACAATAGATCCTCCAACTTTAGAGGGACTTTTCCGATGACGAACGTCCACAGAGTGATGTACCCTCAGTAGACTCTCGGGAGTATGATCTCTAGATATACTTCGTCTATGAACTCGGGCGCTCTGGCGAGAATGTGCGACAACAAGTGTTTTCTTTGTGCTCTCAGGAGTGCGATCTCTGGATCGACCTCTTCGTTCGCTTCGACCTGCTCCTTAGAGTCGACGGGGTGATGTGCCTCTTCGATCTTTGAGGAGAGAGCTTCGGGATCTTCTTCTTTCTCGTGGTTGGCCCCGATACCCACGTCCTGAATGGGCAGGCTCCTTCCCACTCCGATGCCCTCACTCTTCGGACTGAACATAACTGAACTCTTCGTCTCTCAACTCATCATTCGAGCCATTTGCTCGGCTATATCCTGTCATTGTTTCCTGAAGTACCTCCATGGCCTATCCGCTTCATCCGCCATTTTAGCGGTCGTGAGGCTTTTTCATCTTGGTCATTTCAATTGTCGAGTTCTAGGCGAGGTGCCTTCACCGTTCCGACCATGGCGGACCCGCCTCTCTCCGTCGGGAAAACTAGTTTACGCTTGACGTTGCCCACAGCCCTCGGCCGAAAATCTTCATGTGATCGTTTGGACGTTGTGCTGGCATGAACACTTATTGCAGGTCCCAAACGATCCTTGACAGACACTTTCGCGGTGTTGATTCACCGACGACCATAAGTACGCCTTCCGAGTGTAGATGTTCTACTCTTCACCATGAATATTGACGTAGAACAAATACGGTTTGTGATTAAAAATACTCAAAACACTAGAACTCGGCCCTCTCCTTCTAGCGCCGATGTTAACGCCAAGATCTTTCTCCACGTCCCAATCACCAAGACGCGTCCAGATATCCCCGCATATTCAACAAGTCAACACCAAAAGCTTGGTACGGGCCGTCGAGGATAACTCAATGTGAGAGTCGATGTCGGCGATCACAAGGTCAACAATAGAGGGGAAATAATGTCTAATGCCTGAGAGAAAATAATAATATGATCGTGTCTTGTAATAATTTGTTACTTACCTCCTTTTGTGATCCTAGCCCCATACGTATCTCGATCCGGGTTTACCATGCCACCCATCACCACCTCCGACACCTTTTCTCCACTCCGGTCATTTCAAATTGAAAGTATGTAGCCTACTTCTCACTGCTACCACTATTTGCCACCATGGCCATCCTCAGAAGTCCCATCCTCATTAATGCCAATGCAGAAAGGTGGCGGAGACATAACATCAACTATTTTTTGGTGTAATGATTACCTAAATCAAAGTTGGATTAAATGACAATTTACATAATGGGCTAATTCAATGACTAAGCCCAAATAAAGGAAATGACCCATATGACCGGATCCAACCGAGATAACCCAACGAAATGATCAAGTAATTGGGCCCAAATCATTCGGATCAATAGGACAAAAGTAACATAATCCAAGGGAGAAGCCCATTAAGTCTGACCCAATAAGGAAAAGGATCATGGCCCAACACATTGAATTATACAAAATACAACTTCCATTTTTTCATAGCAAAGAACTGCAACATCCATACGTAAATTACCAGATCGTATGAGATCTGTAGCATCTAACTCGCTCAATAATACCACCACACTTAGCATATTACGGACATAAAAACCAGTCTTACTCTACTGCACTCGATATAATATATAACATACTACATCAAACCCCTTCACTAGACTGTTAATATCTTTGACCATCCTCTATTAACAATATCCCTTGTATGTGGATGGTCTTCGGCCTGCTTATACGCTTCAGGGAAGGGGCTTCTCCAAATCCTCTAGTGGACGGAAGAAGGCCTTCTGCTCCAACACAGATTCTTCACTAGCATTGGCAGAAGAGGAGTGGGAGCCTGCAGCAGAATTTTCCTCGCTAGCTGGTCCGAAGACTCCAGTTTTTGGGTGTGGAGCCCAGTACTTGTCAGATTGGGTATGGATAAATTCGTCTGGGACTACCGTGGGTCGAACGTGATCATCAGGGTTCTTATCATACACGGACTCGTGCACCGCCCTCCTACATTTATGATCATACACACCCAATACTAAGTAAAAAAAAATTATGATAAGTAATAAGGACATGCTCTATCATTCCGAACAAGAAAAAGTTTAATGCAAGACAAATGATAGTAAGGAAAAATTTAGACATGAGGTAGGTGGTAGGTATCTGTCCACATCAAGTTACTCGCGCCCATAGTATTGAGAGTCACAGTATTAATATCTCCACCTAATCTGATAAGCATTTGCTATCAACCAAACTTGTTATATCAATTACAATAATAGAGTTTATTTTCTTTTGGCCTCATTTTGGATTCTTTACTTTAGGCTTCTTTTCTTTTGGCTACAGGGCAGAGTTTCTTTGCTTGGAGAGCATGGTTTAAGTATTTTTGGGGGACTCGCATGCATAGACTTGGGTTCGCCTCCTTTTTTTGGCGTTTTTATTTTATTTTCTTTATAAGTTTAAAAAAATATTAGTTACAGTTAAACTGTGTCCCCTTCCACCAAACTTTAACACATAAATGATATTAGGATTTTGATAGTTTTATAATTACACTAAATACATGAGATTAGGATTTTGTTAGTTTTAAAATTACACTAACAAGTTACTACTCCTACTACGGGATACACTTGGGACCATGAAGAATGAATTGATATAAAGGAAAAGAAGCATAAACAGCAAGAGCATCTAAGCACGTTATCATAAATATATTTATTATAAATGTAGACTATATTAGCTTATGCAGTCAGCATTCAGATGTCCACTATCCCATGATATCTGATCAACAATAGCAGTCACGGTGAATGAATCGCATTGACTCTGGATTTTAAAGATTGTGAAGTTGTAATCAAGGAATTATAACAATTGGGACCAAACCAAAAAGTTTGTGCTAAGAAATTTAATACTAACAAAGTGAGTCAAGGGAGTAAACATGAGGCAGGCATTATCAACTTTATTCTCTTGACCAGTTATTAATACAGTTGGGTTCTGTGGAATTAATAAATAGTAAAAAATAGGTGCTTGTATTAAGTTCAAAAATTGTTTTTTCTTCCAAACTCAATAAAAAGTCCTAGTCTTGAACATTTATTATGGTAGTCATAATTCAAAAGTAGACTGAAAGACAAAATTTGGTAAAAACTGCCAAATTAGCCATCATCAGTTAATAAATTAGGCATGTTAAGAAACTAAAGGCAAGGAGATAAGGGAACAGAAACAGGACATCGCATCAGCAAGCGTTTTTCTTTAGTATACTTACTGTTAAACATATCAATAATTAATGAAATCCATTAAAAAATATTTTTGGGTATGAAAAGCTTTCTGGCTTTCTCAACTGTAACAATTTACGGTAATTAAGCAACCAAAAAAGTAAGCACGTTATTTTTAAATTTAATGACCTGCATTGTCAAAACAATACACATGCATCCTGTTCCCCAATATTAGAAGATAAATTAATAAAAATATTAAGAGATAAATTCAACCAATCAGTCATTTTTGTTGCTTTAGACAACAGGAAAATGACTAGACCCAAAAGTTCAGTACACCTTTACTTTTGCGTTGCGGTAGGGCCAAAGCTACAACCTTATTTACCAAATTGACCAAACCCTTATCCAAAACTACACACGCGTCAGCAAGAAGGATTAAAAAGGAACAGAATTCCAAAAATACCCTCCATGTAAGTATGTAGATTGTAGCCGCATCAATCTTGATTATCCAGAGGCTAAATTTGTCATATACATTGCTCAGGCACCGAGTAAGGAAAAACAATTACTCCTATTAAACTAGTAGTAGTATTATTAAGACGGAACTACCAAGACTAGGCACAGTATTTGAAGCAGCAAAATGACAGTTAACTTAAACTTACCGGAAAAAACAAATAACACAAAACATCATAAATTTCGCCATCATGATGAATGGTTCAGATTTGCCTTGTAGTTTGTTTCTTCAGAAAATGCTACTCCCTTATCAAGTTTATACAGATATTACAGATCACTCCAAACAAAAATCAAAACAAAAAATCTAAAAAAGTTGTACTCTATAAATATTATCGGCAAAACTGATTCTATTATTACTCTCGGAGTCTGAAATCGATGTAGTACTCCAAATAATAATGGAAAACTGATCTCGGAGCAAATTATACACACGTTATATATGCATCATATATAAATGTAATACTTTTGTATTTTCAAATTTCCTCAATAAAAAGCCATAAACATCGCAAACTCTGGATATCAATCATATGTACACTGAAATCATCGTCGTCGTCATCGTCGTCATCATCATATATAACACATGCTTCAAAAAAAATATAAACATATTAATCACTCGGAACTATAAAAATATTACCTGAAGGAGAGAGGAAGAGGCTGAATTGGATCGGAAGAAGATCCGATGCGGATCTGGTTAACGAATCGCTTCCCGAAGCCAACGAGTCCCCGACTGTACGAATTAGCGGCCATACAAATATGTATATTTTCAAAAGAGAGAGATGTAGAAATGGAGTTTACTCTTATCCTTCTTATAAGACTTTACTAAATACTCTCCTATTTAAAGCAGATTAGCAGTAAAGGAGGAGATCTTGCTCTTTATCCACCTCTCTCTTTTCCCCTGTGTACACCCATCCCGTACAGTACTACGTACTAATTCCGTTTAAACAATCGTCTTTTTTTAATGTTTGCCGTCAACTCACGGCATGTTTATGCACTATTTAGAAGATTGTTAGTTACGGCGTTATACTGTCCTAAGTCAAACAGAGAGGATATAATTCGGGAATATTCGGGTATCTTATGGAAATCCGTAACAGTCTTCCGTCAGACTCGACTGTTTCTAAAACTGTTAACTACTCCCAATCAAGTATTTTAATATTTGTTTTCAAACCTAAAATTGATTGTAAATAATTGTTTCGCCAAGTTAAATATAATATTTATATCGTTAGATAAATTTTAGAAAAAATTGAAAGATAAATATAATAAGTGATTTTAATTCAGGATTTTTTTAAAAAAATAATATATCTTGTGATTTTAGATATTGATTTTTTTTTTGTAATTTTATAAGTACATTGAACCTTTTTTAAATATAAATAATATTTTTAAAAAAATAAACATGTGAATAATGATATATATTGTAATTTTGTATATTAATGTACGTAAATAACAAATCCGATTATCATGAAATTAATTTCATGGTAAGTTGGTCAATTGAGCAATATTGTACTGACACGCAGAGGGAGAAATCACCTCTCAGCTTACGTATCGATACTGTATTGATCAATTGATCAAAGTTAACTTCATACTAACTACTCCCATAAATAACTATAATAATTATATTTAATTCCATCATGTATTTGATATAAATCGTAAAAAAAATTGTTATGCATACCATAACTTTATGTAATATACCGAATTAACCTCGTAAAGATCAAAATTTTTATGCATACCATAACTTTATGCCAGAAACTTTTGGTAATACAAACATGACACTTTTTGTTCAGTAGGTTTTTTCAGCCTTTCTTTGGGTTATGAAGATTAATTTAGCACACAGGATTGGATTAGAAAAGATTTAAATAACATGTCATGAAGATCATATGAATTTGATGATGACCGTTTTGTCCCGTAGATTTGTACTAATTTGCCATTGTTGGACACGCTATAAACGCGGATTCCTTCAAGGGAAAAATCTCATGAGGTTGTAGTACCCGCATTTGTGGTGGATATCATCTATATATCTATATTTATATCTTCTATACTCTTCTATTATAAAACTTAGGTTTATTTGCGTCATATTTTTTTTATTACTCTTTTGCTCCTACAATTTTAAATATATTATTATTATTTTTTAATACTAATTTTTATATCTTTTTATTTATTTCTTTATATTTTATATTTTATTTTATATAATTTAAATACGCAATGTGTGTGGCGACTATTATTAATGTATCTGCCTAAAAGAATGGAATAATCAAATAATCTTTTCATTTCTGAAACTGAAATCATGGGCCTATTTTGTTTTATTGAGCTATCCTTCGGTTACTTTCCTTCTGACATTTTTGACGGTTTTTTTTATATTATTATTTTATAGTTAATATTTTAATAAAATAATTAATATTTTTATAAGATTGCATTCTCATAAACATTTATCACTTCTACTATTTATGTGAGGATTGTATTGTAAAAATATCATTTTTGTGACATATTCAAGTTGATAGATGATATATTACGATGTGATTTTTAATTATAATTTTTAATGTCAACAATCTTATAATAAATAGTTAATCAAACTCATTATTATTATTATTATTAGATAATTCAAAATATAAATTATCATTAACTACCTATATCTATATATATTATAATCAAGTTGTACATAAATTAATATTATTTTATTTTATTTTTGTTAATACAATTGCAAATATTGTAAAACCTGAAAAGTAATACTAATAACCAAAAAACTAATCGTTTTAAGAATACGTCAACAACGAATATATGTTGCGAATTGGTTTTAGAATGTTTTAATCCATCTTTTTGAAGGGTGGAAAGCTGATTAGAAGTACCTTAAACATATTGTCGTATCCAGGGACGGATCAGAATCTATTCTCGTTAATGACAAATTCTTTTAAGCTGAAATTTAACAATTAAGAGAGCAAGAGTTTGAATACATTATACACTGTGTTTACTTATTTTTTTATAATAGTATTAGTTTAAATTTTTTTGCCCTACTAAATTTAACTTTTTCATAAATATATATCCTTAAATTTATTAAATTTTATTTTTGCCCCTGTACTTATACTTATAAAAAAAAAATCCAGCATAAACACTGACCCTTTGAATAAATCCACCACTGGTTGTATTGATGGGTAAAACATCTTATCCAAAGAAAAAGAAAAAAAGAAGAAGCTATCTTCTGTCTTTTATTATTCCCAAGCATAATCTTTTGAAAAATTTCTAGGGCTTACCTTCAACTTGTTTTAATGTTCCCTAAAATTCTTACCCTGAGTATATGCCACAAATAGCATCATGCCACAAATAGCATCTTACTTTGATCCATGAAGTCCTCAAAATTTACTATTTTACCATTTTTCTAAAGAATATTAAATATAGATCTCTTTTTTAACATAAAAATGAAAAAAAAAGGGTCATTTTTTGCGATTCTATTAAATGTACGTCTTGTCTTGCACTAAAAGAAGTCAAAATTCAGCCGGCAAAGCATTTAAAAGGTAAGTTTTCCTTATTTTCTCTCTTGCTCTCTTCTCTAAACTCCTCTTTATGTTAAGTTTGGATTAGAAAAATAATTAAAAGTGGTGCACGACTCAAATAGAGAATGGAATAAAATTATGAGTGAAATTATTATTTTAATATTTATTAAAAATAATCATTCTATACCTTCTTTTAAAGAATAAATTTCACAAATTTAATAGGAATAGGAATGATAATAATTCATTTTATTCTAATAAAACAATCAAACAACATTTTTTTCATTCAATTTCTGCAATCTAAATGCAGTATTAGTTTCTCCCCGACTCCTTTTCAACGCTCCCCAAGTTCTTAGGATGAAATATATCGCTAGAATTGAAATTGTAATAGTATACTTCAAAAAAAGAAAGAAGAAAAAAACTAATTGAAAAATGATATATATATATATATATATAGGAAAATGATCCGTGGACCGTATTTTGACTGGCCGCTATAGAGAGTAGCGGCCAATATAAAAGAATTTGGCTTAATTACTGATTATCCTAATTATTCTCGTACATATATACTACTTATTAATCATTAAAATAAAATAATAAATAATTATAAGGATAATTGGTAATTATCTTTATATATTTCCTATACTTATTAATAAAATAAGTATGTATAAGGATAATTATTGATTATCATCTTATGATTTTTAATTATAAATAAAAAATAGTGATTGAATTTATATTATATTCCTACTCAAATATATAAACTCAATCACTATTTCTTATTTATAATTAAAAATCATAATTAGTAATTATTCTTATAAGGATAAGTAATCGGTAATTATTCTTATAAGGATACTTGATAATTAGTAATTTATACATACCGATAATCAGTAATTATTCTTATAAGGATAAGTATAAGGATAATTACTGATTATCCTTATAATTATTTATTATTTTATTTTAATGATTAATAATAGCGGCCATCAAAATGGCCTCTAGAGGGAATGCGGCCAAAGATAAAAGAAATTTGTTTGCCACTACTCCTCTATGGGCCTAGTATTCATCTCGACCATTAACTCTAATTTTGGGCCAATTTGGATGAGCGTTAGTTGAAACAGGTTAATAACTAACGATTCCACGGATCATTTCCCATATATATATAGAGAGAGAAAGCGAGGATAAAAGTCATACCCTTATCTTACTCACTCGTGCTCACCCCCCTTAGCGACGGGACCGTGACGATTTGATCATCTATAAAGTAAATCTATATACTTTTAGCGACGGACAACATATAACGTCATTAAAAGTATAGACGACGATTTATCAGTATTTAATCAAATCGTCGCTAAAGGGAGTGAGTATGAATAAATAAGATAAGGGGTATCTTGACGATCTGACCGAAGTGTATATATATATATATATATTGGTGAATGTTTACTCCGACTTTTTGGTTGTCAATTATATGAATAAGTATTAGTGACAACTTTTTCAGAGAGAGGTGTAATAAAAAAGACCCTTTTATAATTCTTTTTTATCAATTTTATGTATTAATAAAATTATTTGATATTAATAAATTTATGGTAATATACATACACTCAAGAATAAAGAAAAAAAAAAGGAAAGACAAACAAGGTACATGCTGATTGTGTAATTTCATTAGCATAATAATTTAGTTATTCAACTTCTGTTCCGCATTCAATTACGAATCCTCATGGATCGAAAGAAATAATAGTTGACCAACCGCTACGAATTTTTTTTATTTTTTATTTTACTTAAATTTATATTTTTGTCTTTCTAGGATTTTTTTATAATCAATAATAAATATAAATTCAAAAATTTGGACGTTAGAAATTAAGTCACGCAAAATAAATAACAAATAATTAAAAAAGAAAAATAACATTATTTAACGTCTCTTCCCAATACTTTTGGATGTTATTAACTCTCAGCTTGTGTTAAACTCCTCCCAAACACAAATACTTTTTCCGTCTCTATTTAAATGATATTTTAGAGATGGACATAAAAATTAAGATAATGATTGAAAATCATTAAATATAGTACTCAATTGTCTATAATACCTTTAAATCATTAATTTATCATGGCACAAGAGTTTAAAGTATCAAAAAAATAGGTAGAGTAATGATGAGTAATTTTAGAAAAATTATCATTAATTCTCTTAGATTTGAACAAACGTCAATTAATTAGGAACAAATAAAAAATTCTAAAACGTCATTTAAATAGGGACGAAAGGAATACTATTTATATTCATAACTCCTCCAAATTTAATTAAGACACTCTCACATATGAAATATATATATATATATATATATATATATATATATATATATACACACACACACACAACTGTGTAGTACACAATCGTCTATGACGATTTTTTGGACTATATCAAAGGTTCATCCATTGACATAGATCAAAAACCGCCGCTTATGTATTTATTTGTATCTTCGTATAATCACAGATATATATTTTATCATACATATATATTTTTTCATATATATATATACATATTTTTACCAAAAATAAGATTCGTTCTCAAGTTACCTAACAAAGCCACATGCAACATTTCTCCAAATTTAATTCAGGCACTCTCACATATGAAATATATATACTGTAAATAAGACTATTTTTATTATAATATTCCTACCAAAAATAAAAATAAGATTAGTTACGGAGTTACCTAACAAAGCCAGGTGCAACGTCGTATTTTGATTTTGAATTTGAATTATAAAATGAGTAATGTTACAGACAAATTATTTTATAAATATTTTATAAACTGTTGATGTGATATACTCCACCTCAGCATATTGATTAACAAATTATTTTAATGTAGTCTTTGGCCTCACACAATATGATGAGGTGAAGTATGTCACATCAGTAATTTATAAAATATTTGTAAAATAGTTTGTGTCTCTAGCATTATTCTTATAAAAATGTTGAGTTCTTCTACGACGACATTTTTCTGGCGACATTGTAGCGACTTTTTTTTTGTAGTACCTCTTAAAAAATGTATAATATTTATTTCAACTGAAATTTTTATAAAAAACAGTGTTTTAGGTGTAATTTGGATACATACAAGAAACAGAGTTGTACAGACAAAAAAAAAACCTAAAAAAAAAATATCACAATAAAATGTCAATAAAAAATGTCCCCATAGAATTTTCCAAAAATTTTAAGTCTGGCTGTTCTACATTATGTAATGTTTATCAAGAAGATTATGTTTGCACAGGTTTATATATTTTAGGGGGTATGTGACAAAATAAAGTTGAAGCTTAGGATAAAATTGTGTATATACATATTTTATTCTTTAAAGTAAAATATTTTTTTAAAATTATGTGACATATTAAAATGGAGAGCATGCGTTTTATTTTAAAAGTAAAAGGTGTGATGCAAGAAAACATGCTCGTTTTAAATAAAATGGGATGCAATTTGTATTTCAGTTTTCAATTAATTATTATATTTTTTTTTACGTAGATTACACATGTAAGACCCCAAATTTTATAAAATAAAAGTATTCAATTTTTTTTATAATTACAATTCAGTAAATGATTAAATTGATAAAAAGTTAAAGTTAAGGATGATATATGAAATTTTTTCAAAAATACGCAAGTGGTTATAAAATATTCATTGTTGTCGGGAATATTCGTTGGGGTAAATGGAATATTCTTTACATTGGGAATATTCGTATGTACTACGCAAACCATTTGTGGGCCCCATAATGTAATAACTGTCGGATGAAAAAAAGACAAATTAAAATTTTTATAAATAATGGGCGTAGTAGTTCTTATCAACATAACAATTTGTTGGAATACCCGGTGGATAAAGTAAAATAATACGCATTGTTGCGAGATTACCAGATTGCACCAATTATTGATTCTTACGTAAGAAGGCACTTCACTCAATAATTATTACGATAATTCTGCTCAATATTTTATTTTGATTCAATGATTCTTTGCGTTGATATTTTATAATTGTCACTACACAAGATCTTCTATTATCGAAGCAATAATTCATATTATCTGAATAATATTATTAGAAAACATTATTGACAATGTCTAGAAAGTTCTGTCTAAGGAGAGGTTTGGTCACCTAATTGCGCGCCATTAAAGAGAAATTCTTATTGGAAAGCCCCCTTTTTCCTGGGAACTGCCTGGTTGTCAATAATGTGTTTCTGTAATATTATTTATGAATAATTAATTATTAATTTATATGATGAGGAAAATATTGATTTTATGAGGATATAGATGGAAAAAAATTTTAATGTGACAATTGTTAAAAATTAATATTTTATCTTTTTCTGATAAAATAATTCAATGAAATATATTATTTTAATAATATATTAATGATGATATTTTTACGATGAATGTGGGATATATGAGTATATGTGGAGGAGGAGTATTTTGTTACCAAAAATATTTAAAACATATTTTATATGTAGGTGGACCCCATTTCTTGACTGAAATTTGATTATAGCCTGTAAAATCGCTCATTTATGAATTTCGGTCAATTTTTATTTAGAATTTGGAAAAACTTTCTTCTACAAAGTTGTAGGGAATTGAATTTCCTATAAAAACTCGCGAGATTCGAATTTTCTGACAAAAGAGCTATTTATTATGAATTATTGAAGTTCTGGATTAATTAATTATTATTTTTTTTGAGTTTTAAATTAATTAATTGAGAAAAACATTTTTTTAATGTGTGGGCATCTTTAACACATGCTTAGTTGCTGAAATTGGTTGATGCTAGGTGTGCGTGAAGATTATATATATATATATATATATATATATATATATATATAATATTTTAATAAATTTTACTGCTTTTGGTGTTAAGCAATTTCCTATAAATAAGTGCTTAGGTTATAATTGAAAATCACACAAGAAATCAAGTTTTCTCTCTATATTATCGAGCGATTTCTATGAGTATTTTGAGTATACTTTGAGTATTGCTATACTCTGCTGCAAGTTCGTTCAAATTATTATTCCAATGTAAGTAGTGTTCTTTTGAGGTAAGGGATAATAAGGGATTTTAAGGGTTATTATTTCGAAATTCTTCTGAACCTTCAAAAATTCTGGAAAAATTTGAAATGATAATTTGATGAGTTTTGTTGATTGTGTCCAAAAATGGCGATTTTTGGATGTATAGATTAAGAGTTATGAATTTTATGAAGAAATACTATTTTAAAAGAAAACCCTTATAACTCCTTGTGGTTAATTCCAAAATTGATGAAATTTTTATTGGGAGTACATCTATATAATATCAGTATATCGTGTAAATTTCAGAATTTTTGGATAAAAGTACAATTTATGATAAATGTTTAAATATTCGGTGGTTTTGGCCATGTGAAAAATAGTAAATGACTTTTAAAAATTATGAGAAAAATATATGTTCAATATAGGACTATATTCTGCTAAATTTCAGAAAAGAAATATTTTTGGAACTGATTTATTATTTTTCATGAAAATGGACTAGTTATGAGTAAATGAATTAAATATGTTATGTGAAGTAAGAAAATTAGAAAATAGGATTTTATGGTTTGAGAATCCTACATGAGGTATATGCAGATTTTTGATGAGGATTTTGGTTATTGGTGATGAAATCTTATGAGTTTGGCATTTTAGAATGATTAAATGCATTATTTAGCAAAGTGTAAACAATTAAAATAAATTGTTTATAAGTTTAAGAAATGACTAAAATATTGTGGTAGTATTAATAATATTAGATTATGAGATTATTAAGTGATTTATAACATTTTGATTAAGTTGTTATGAAATCATTGATTTATGAATCTTACTCTTGAGATTAAATCTATATATTGATTATATTATTTTTATATAACATTCTTATAACCCTAATGATGATATTTCTCTCTTTGACTTGAGTGTAAAGATGGATAGATTATTGGTATGATCGTGACTATAGGTTCTCTTTGGCCAATGGTGGCAAAGTTGAATTGTTGACCGGTATGATCGTGACCATTGAATTTATAATTGAATATCTTTAGCTTAAGTGCAAAGGTGAATTGATTAACATATATGGTTATAATTATGGTTTATATAAATTCTAAATGATTATGTATTTCTTTGAGATATGAATATCTTTGGTCCGTAGTAGTGCAAAGATGACTTTGTTGATGAATATCTTTGGCCAGTAGTCAAAAGATGAATTGTTGATGAATATCTTTTGGTCAGTAGTCAAAGATGACACAGTAGTTGAATATCTTTGGCACAGTAGTGCAAAGATGAACTATTGATGAATATCCCAGAGTGCAAAGATGAATCTGTTGATGAATATCTTTGGCCGTAGTCAAAGATGAATTTATTAGTATGATTATGAATGCGAAAGCTGATTTGGTATAACCATGATATTTGATATTTCGGTAAAGACAAGTGATGAAAATTATCTTCGTCCTGAATGAGAAAAGGAATTTAGAATAACAATTACGATTATGAGTTATACATGTGATTGTGGACAAGAATTGTTGATTGATGTTACAGGGATAAAACATTGTTGGTGGACTTTTAACATGGAGAAGATAATAGACTTTATAGTCTATTTGACTCTTCTAATGGATTGCTTGCTTCAACAAGCAACTATGGTTGAAATTTTTTATCATCTACCATATGTTCTAAATCTACGATTTATTATTGATGAAGGCTATTGATAATTTAATTATCTTAAGTCATGATATTTTTTATTGAAGCTAGTTGTCTTTACCCTTTTGCTTCACAATTCCTTTCTGTAATAAAAGTGTAGGCATGATGAATGAGGAATAACATGGGAATAGAGCGGTGAATACTATAGATGTTGAGGGTGAGGTGAATTCAACTTTGGAAGGGTGTTTTGTCACTATTATACAAGATGTTTAATGACATACAACCCATCATAAAACGAGTGGTTGTCTTTCATCCACTTGCTGAAAGATATATCTACCAAAGACTACCTATATATGATCTTGGAGTCTATTTAAAATTTAACTCTCAATTTGAGACAGTAGAGATAATGATATGTCAAGAGAAAACTCACCATTGGGAAAGAACATGATAGTAATCTTCTCATTTTTTCTTTGGGGTCTATTAGGTCAACCAAGGATAATTACATGAAGCATATGATATCTATTATAACTGAATTTACGTGGTCCTCCCATATGCGAAGGTTTCTCGAAAGACTTTCCAAAGATTCTAATTTCTAAAACAGTTTTCGACTATACCTTTATGTAAGGTGTCATTGTGACGTCTTCTGATTGGTATATATTTGTATCCAAACTCAAGATACGTATGTGTTGTTGTATTTTGCACGATAATTGTTGTAATAAAGTTGTAGTTATTTTCTGTACCATGTATTTGGCGACCCAAAATGGGTTGGATAGAATGAACCTATTTTAGAGTCGTTACAACACATTTATCTCAAAATGATAAAAATATGACTCGAAAATATTATCTCTCAATGCTAAAGCTAATATATTGGCTACCAATTATTTTATTATAAAGGGGAAAAGTGTAACACTTCAGTCTCACGTTAAAAGATATGAGAAAAATTTATCGAATTAAGTTATTAAAAATAATATTTTATTTTTTGAATAATTCTGTGATGAATTAAGATGATCTAAGAAGATACTATTGAGCCAGTAATTTAAAATCTTAGAATTTGTATAGAAGTCATGTTGTAACCTCTTCTCCCAAATCACGAAAGAAGTTTGTTCGTAGCGCAATGCTCCTGCCCATTTCGTTATAGTAACGGCTCGTTAAAACAAAACTTTCAAGTTTCTATGTGTTTATTAATTATTGGGTCGAATTATAAGTGTTCTTTTAAGTTGTCACTCAACTTTAATTCGACTCTTTAACTAACAAAAATCTAAAAATTTAAATTCAACAAAACAAAGAAATTGGATTAAAGTACAAGTGTGAATGATATAGGTTGGAATGTATATAAATGGAAATGCAAATTTCTAGGACACATGAACATTGTATTTTTTTAGTCCGGGCATAAAATTTTTGGTTAACTTTTTATGCATATTAAGAAAAAGAATAAAATGATAAAATTGTCTATATTTAAATTCTCATTTAATTGTATAGTATTGTTCACATGACTAGCGATTCTCCATAAATATGTATAGGGAATAAAAATATGACAATTAATACCAAGGGTATTATAGACAAATTATCATAAAAAATAAATTATTTAAGTTAAGTAGACATTTAACTTAAGACTACTTGAAATAATAATAAGAATTTTATTCTGGGAGGGAAAGAGTAAATTACTCTCATTCCCATGATATATGACGTTTTAGAGTTGTGCACAGGAATTAAAAAAATGATTGTATAACATTAAATATAATATCTTGTCTATAATATCCTTAAATTCTCATAATTATCATATTTATCTCATGGGAGCTAATTTTAAAAAGATTATAGTTAATTCTCCTAGATTATATAAAATAATAAATAATTAGAGAAAAATAAAATCATCAAAAATGTTATATATTATGCATAAGATAAAAACCTTACTGAAAAAAAAAATTAAACAAAAATTATGTTTGATAGAAATAATAATAAAAAGGCTCTTATTACTTATTAGTCCAATATCCTCATTACACAAAAAGTGGGCGTGTGGCTGTCCCATAGCCAGTGGTGCAAGGTTAGACTTAGGTCCATCTGTGTGCCACTAAAAGGCTATCCTATTCGTTTCTACTATCCACAAACTGATCCATAATCTTCCTTACAACTAACTCTCTAGAGAGTTTGTCTGGGCTGGGCATCAAAAAATGTCGTCAGCTATTGGAGGAGGTGCTTCATCTTCTTGCTCTGCTGCCTTCACAAGGAATCCCTCCATCAACTCCACCTCTTCAACTCCATCTCCAAAGCCATTATTTGCCCCCCTGTCTCACTTGGTATTCTATTCTGTTCATACCCAGAACCCAATTTGATTCTAGTAGTTCAAATCAGCCTTACATTTAGGCAGTCTGTCTGTCTGTGGACATGAGTTGCATTTTATATAGACAGTTGTGTGTGTATAATACTTGTATTTGTGTCATATTTTTATAACAAAGGTAATCTCAAATGCAATTCTCTATATAAAATGCAACTTATTTCTATAGATTGTCCAAGTGAACCGCCCATTTGCAGCTGCTTTATGATCCAACTCTTTTTTTTTTCTCCATGAAAATATGCTGACCCTTTTAAAAATCTCTATTATGTGCGCAGAAAAAAACTACATTTCAAGGGCTTTCTCTTCAAGATGCCAAAAGGGGTGTCTCCAATTCTTTCAGTATTGCTAATAAGAATAACAAGAGTACTGCTGTAAGGAGAATTGGGCTTGAGATTACAGCAAGAACTGCCGGGGCTTCAAAGAGCATTGAAGTTGAAGTTGATAAGCCATTGGGCCTCACTTTGGGCCCAAAGCAAGGTGGTGGAGTCGTCGTCACTGTGAGTTCTTCATTCTATCTCAATAAGTTGTTGAATCACTTTTTATTTTTTTTATGAGGGAAATTTTGATATATGTATGAAAATTATAGGGTATAGAGGGAGGTGGAAATGCTGCAAAAGCAGGGCTTAAGGTTGGGGACCAGGTAGTTTACACTAGCAGCTTCTTTGGAGATGAGCTTTGGCCTGCTGACAAGCTGGGATTTACAAAAACAGCCATTCAGGCTAAGCCAGACTCTGTATACTTTGTGGTTAGCAGGTTCTATTTCCTAATAGTCCTATTCTTCCCCACCCTTTGGATAAAATTCTGTAACTTGAATTGTGGCTTTGGCACAAACAAAGCATAGCTTATTTTCAGTTCTTTGATGCTATAGGTAACCCTTTTATTTCCCACACTTTTTGGTGGTTTAATCTTACTTGCATTACATTTTCATGTTTGTGTAACATTCATGGCTATAGGGCTATGTTTGTGTTTCTTTTACATGGTAAAACTCTTACTTTGAATTATGCCAGTTAGCTGGAGTTGCAACCATATCATGGTTAAAAATATAATGCAACTTGATCCTGCTTTACTGATGCTATTTGACAGAACAACATCATAAATACACGCGCATAAAAGAGACTTCCTGATAATAAACAGCATTAGGGAAGTTTCAAAGGTAATTCAATTTTTTGATCTGAGTATATATGTACAGATTAAAGATAGTGATCAGTAAAGGAACAAATGAAATTTAGAAACAAGACTTCTCCTTATACTCACTGTGATTGTGGGTGTTCAATTATGACTTAGAAAGCTGATAGAATTACTATCTTGCTATCCCGGTCTGATCCAAGCTCTCTTATTAAGATAAAGATTTACATATTTTAGAGAATGTTGTCTACAATGATGGTCACTTTCTGTATATAAATTCAGTTGCATTTTTTTATTAACTAGTCTCTGAGCACACACAATGCTTGTGAAACACCATATAAACATAAATTATTACTTAGGATTTTTAGCTGATGGGGAGATGAGATTGAAATTTGAACAGTGTTATTTGATTTGTTAAGGAGTTATATGGTTGAAGTAAATAATGTGAAAGAATATTAGGGAAATTTAAAACTAACAAAAAAATTGTGGGAAAGCGGGGAATAAGGCCAGCTCTCAAAATATGAATACAATCAGAAAAAAAAACATGGGAGGGATGATACAGATAAGTTGAAGTAGTTGAAATATAGTTAATGCTATATGATATAGATGTAGAGAAGTTTATTGCCGATATAAAACAAAGTTTATGCTTCCACCTAACAGTCATTAGATATATGCAGAGGTGCCGAAGTAGATGTCAAAAGACTACCGAAGCGCCCAGCTCCTCCTCGTTTTGGCCGAAAGCTGACGGATGCTCAAAAGGCAAGGCTCATCATCACATCATACTTTCTATTTTCATTTTTTCTTTGATAGTTGTTTCGTTTGAATTTTTCTTGTCCTTCTGCCCTGGTTATTTCTTTCCTCTTTTCCCTCTGAATTCAAAAATAAATTGCCTACTTGGGTCACCATTTCAGGCCAGAGCAAGTCACATATGCCTCGACTGCGGATTCATATACACCTTGTCAAAGCCTTTTGAGGAACAGGCAAGCTTACTTCTCTCTGCCTTGTTTTATTTTAAACTCACTTTCCTTCACCATGCATGATGCATATAAGTATATGAAAACGCAAACAGATGAGAAAAGTAAGAGTCTCTAGTCTCCTCTAGGTTCTGATGACATTTTTACATGAATTAAGTCCAATGTGGGATACCTACCTACCTAATAAAGGCCTTCTAATGTAAAACCTTGAACTATATTTTCACACATAATTTTCTTCTGTTTTTTTTCAGCCGGAAGATTACTTATGCCCACAATGCAGAGCACCAAAGAAGAGGTTTAGTAGATATGATGTTAACACTGGAAAACCAATTGGAGGGGCACTACCTCCTTTTGGTGTCATAATTGGTCTTCTTGTTGGTATTGCTGGAGTTGGTGCACTGCTTGTTTATGGCCTTCAATGATCAAGTTTCATCGCACTCTTTTTCATTTCTTTTTTTTTTCTTTTTCTTTTTTTAATATAAGACCAACTTACTGAAATGAAAAATTAAATCCATCATTTATCATATTGAGGAATTAGACGCTCACTTATATATATATATATATATATATATATATATATATATATATATATGAGAATAGATCCTGTCCGGTCTCCCAAATTCAAGTTCCATAATTTTATTTTATTTTTAGTTGTTTACAAAAAAAAAAAAAAAAAAAAGGTCCGGATTTTATCAGGTCCGGGAGTCCGGACCTGATCCGGCCTCATATATATATAGAGTCCGGTTCCTATACGGACCAAAATGCGGATTTTTTTATTTTTTTTTTAAAAAACAACTAAAAATAAATAAATAAATAATTATGGAACTGAAATTTTTACATAATACAGTGTTTTGAGTGTGATTTGAATGCATATAACAAAACATATCTGTACAGTCGTATCTAAATTACGCCCAAAATATTATATTATAAAAAAATTTCAGTTTCATAATATTTTATTTTTTTTTGGTGGTTCTAAAAAAAAAAAAAGTAAAAAAATAAAAATAAATTTAAGAGTCCGGATTTTTGTCATGTCCGAGATTTACAAGTTGCGCAAAGGAAGGAAAGGAAGAAAACCAAATCCCGAAAGGGTTAATCTTGTTTTGATTATAACTTTTGATATGTTAGGAGGAGTTACAGAGTATATAATATATCAAATTGAAGCTAGCAACAAAAGTTACAAAACTCATACTCTATTCTAATCCCAAAAATGTAGAGAAAGATGTGTTTGGGTCCTTAGAAGTTTTTACTAATTTTTAAATTATTTTTCATAATTTTGTTATTCCTTTCATAATTAAGTATTTCAGTTCATTGTTTAGTATTTAAAGGATGATTTCTGAATATTTTATGACAAACCTATTATACTAACACTTGGATAAAATTAATCTTGTTATGATTGTTTTTAGGTTTTTAATACTCCCTCGGTTTCTTTTTATGTATTTTTAGAATTTATGTTCTCTTCAAATTTTCATTATTAAAAAAAAGTCGAATATCTCACCTAAATTAAATACCAGATTGAATATTCTGATTTTCTCATAAAATTGATGGGGAAAATTACAACCACTCAAAATTCAAAGTAATTATCTCGGTATAAGTAAAGAATTTATTCTCCAATCTTCATTCTGCACGTGTGCATGATGGATCTTGATTTTAAAACAATTAAAAATGGACAATTTATTCCGAAAGTTTTTAAAGTTGAATAATACTCCCTCGTTCTTTTTTAAATATTACTATATTATCTCAAGTATTAAATATAAATTTAATTATTTTACTATTTTTTATTCAATAAATAATATTTTTTTTTCATACAAAGACAATATAGATAACTAATATTATATTTAATATTATACAATTATTTTTTTAATACTTGTAAATTGGTCAATTAAAAAATATAATACTGATAGTACACAAGAAAATAATATCACCTCCCGACCTGTTTATCGGTTAATTTCATGTTAACCGGTCTCCATATTAAACATAAAGTTATACTGTATTTTAGATCAGGCTTTTATTATGAAAAGTAACAAAAATACAATAATGTGGTAACTCATTTTGTTAAGGCTTAAATATGATTTAGTACCCTAAACTATAATCCATATTCTACTTCGGTGATCCACCTTTTAATTTTATCAATTAGATGATTGAACTATTAATTTTTTTCGATTTCATTCAATTAGGCTTGCCACGTCAAAAATTACTGACGTGGCATCCTAATAGGCTAAATGAGTGCTTTTGTGTAAAAAGAGTATATATTTTTAATGAGATCAAAGGACAAAAAGGTAAAATAACAAATAAAACAACTAAAAATTACACAAATAATATAAATTAGTTGTATAATTATTTATTTATAATTATATAAATAATTTATATTATTTATATAATTATTATATAAATAATATAATAATTATTTTTATTTTATTAAAAAAAACTGCCTTTTATTATTTTTTTATTAAAAAAAACTGTGTTTTTTATTCTTATTAAAAAAAATTGCATAAAAAAAACTGCAAATTACAAAAAACTGCATTTTTATTTTATTATAAACAAAAATAAAAACTGCAAATTACATATAAACTGCGTTTTTTAATATTTTTTTGCGTTATTGCTTTTTGTTTTCTTTTTTTTGCGTTTTTGTTTTGTTTTTAGTTTTTTGTTTTTTTTAAACTGCGTTTTTTTTTTAGTTTTTTGCATTATTTGTTGTTTTTTTGTTTGTTTTTTTTTTTGTGTTGTTTTTGTTTTTTTTTTATTAAAAAAAAACTGCGCTTTTTTTATTATTACAAAAAAACTGCGTTTTTTTTATTACAAAAAACTGTGTTTTATTTTTATTTTTATTAAAAATACTTATTATATTATTCGTGTAATATTTAGTTATTTTACCTATTTATCCTTTGATCTCATTAAAAATATATTTTTTTTTTACACAAAAGCACTCATTTAAATTTATTAGGATGACACGTCGAAAATTTACGACGCCATGGTTTCAATCGAATGAAATCGAAAAAAATTAATAGTTCAATCATCTAATTGACAAAATTGAAAAGTAGATCACTGAAATGAAATATGGCCTATAATTTAGGGTACTAAATCATATTTAAGCCTTTTGTTAAAATAATACAACTACTGTTTGAATAGATTATCCAATTTAACCCTTTTCAAGTTTCCTTCATCTATACACTTTTTCCCTTCATCTCTCCTAAACAAGTAATTAAGTAATGCGTAGTAATTATAGTATAGATTACAGACAAAAGGTGGCGTATCTTTAGAGAGAAAATAGTGTTGTTTTCAGATACACTACAAGAGAGAGAGAAAGAGAAAAAGGAGGAGAGCGAGTGAAGCTGAAAATGGAGAGAAAAGTTATAGTGGTGTGTATAGTTATGGGGTTTCTAGGGTTGCTTTCTGCTGCTTTGGGTTTTGCTGCAGAGGCCAAGAGGATTAAGGTAATTTTTTTCAATCTTCAGTTTTATCTTTTTATTTTAGATTGAGTGGAGTGAGATCTTACATATTCATACTTCTTTCGAAGTGGGTTTTCATTAAGTAGTTTTGCTTTATGTGTAATTTGATTATTGACCTGTTTATTGCTCTTGTCATCTCTGTTTTGAAAGGAAATTGTGTTGTGAATGTTTGTAAATTATGCATTTCATTTTCTAATTAGCAAATAGTACTTGTTAATAATCTGGTTCAAGTCTGTTGTGTTTGTTTTGCAATATTAAGACAAATTTTGATTGCATTGATTAGATGCTATCCTTTAGACCAGCGAATGGGATGGGACAGATTTTTTTACGAAAGTATCAATCAAGATTATAACTTTATTAATTAACATCTTAGTCAGGAGAAATTTATCATGTCAGTTTTTGGTTTTTAATTTTTTTTTCCAACACTTTCAGCTGAATTCGTTTGTAAACTACTCCCTCCATTGAAGAAGATAGTTCTGATTGACTTCTTCTTGACTTTATTCTAAGTATATTACACACTAAGGCTATGTTTGTTTGCAAGGATTATAATCCCAAGATTATTAATCCTATGGTTATAATCCCGGGATTATAATTATAATGTCAAGACTATTAAGCTATTTTATAATCCCGAGACTAATAGTCTCAAGTCTAAATTTGAAAACAAACAAGACACTTGAAATTAATAGTCCTATCCCAAACATAATCCTTGCAAACAAACATAGCCTAAGTTTCTAGACCACCTAAGTATGCTTTAAAAAAAGTCAAACCGGTATCTCATTTTCTGATAGAGGGAATACATTAGAGGATCAAAAAAATAATTTTGGTGGAAAATTTCAGTCCCTAGCCTAGAGGGTTTTAAAAAAAATTGTCCTTTGTCCCTGCATATTGTTTTAACTATGTTTTCTGTTTTTTTTTCTCCCAACTAACCCTCACATTAGATCTCTGTGTCTATGGGTCTGTGCAGTGACGTCTGTGCACCCTGTATTGACAATGTTTGTGGGTTATATTTCTTTGCATTAATCATCTTGTTAAGCATATATCTGAGAGGAAACATGTCAAGTTAGAGGTGATCAATCAAAGGTGTCATCGCCATGATGAAGCAGTCCCTTTGTTAGTGAAGTTACCTATGAACATTCATGAATGAATTCCAGACTCTTTCTCTCAATGCTAACCCCAACACTTTGACCAACGAAGGTTGACCTGAGTGGAAGGGGCTCTGGTAGCTTAAGCAAGAGGTCTCGGTTTCCAGCCCTTATGGATGCAACAAACTTTTTTGGGAGAGGTCCCCGCTTCGGCGCCTCCGATTAGTCCTGGAAAAGCTTAAAGCGTGAGCCTAAGAATACCTTGGAAAACCAAAAAAAAAAAAAAAACACTTTGTGTTTCCAACTCCCATGCGTTTATTCTCCTATGCAAATGAGAGTAATTCGGTGATCTATCATTGCCAAATTGAAAATGCAATTCTTTTAACTAAAGTAATTAAACATTTAAATGTAGATTCTGCATATTCTGTATTTTTTCCACCTGTAAGCACACTGAATCAAGAGGGCCAATCCTAATTCATATGTAGTGTTCTTCTATATGGTAGGATGGCATTAGCTGGTCTGGTAATCTAATATGTCTTTAAATGTTTGATTAGGATTAGTAGATTCTCAAACATTTTAAACCTCGGTTAATTTCTTTTTCACAAGCTGATTGTGGTATTGTCCAACCCATCATTTTGGAGTCTAAATTCAATTGATAATGAACACTGACTTGTGAAATGTTTTTTTTGACAACCAATATGTAGAACTGTGTATGTAGGAGGGAGGGTGCTTGCCTCTCTTTACGCGAGTGGTCGCTCGTGTGAGAGGGAGGAAGAGAGGAGAGAGATTGAGTCAATAAATGAGAGAGATTTGGGAGGTGTTTTGTTAGCTAGGTATGTTCACAGTTACTAAATTTCTTTATGATTATGGTTGTCATGACTACTACATTTCTCAACATGGTGATGACCTGTAATACTTTTGTGGTCAGGTGCCTATGATATCATTGTCAGAGTGCTTTTACAGACACTAGCTTCTTTTGTCTGCACTATTGCAGGCTTTTCGTCTTTTAACTGAAAGCACCGCTGACCTTTTTCTATGCTTTGTAGCTTTATTTTCAATCATTGATTGAGCTGTTATTATCTTATTTCTTATATAATATGACAGGGAGATCAAGTTAAGTATACCACTCCTTCAGAATGTATATACCCCAGGAGTTCAGCTCTAGCCCTAGGATTAGTTGCGGCTGTGGCTCTTATGATTGCTCAAATTATTATCAATGTTGCAACTGGCTGTATTTGTTGCAGAAGGGGACCTCATCAATTAAACTCTAACAGGACGTTGACTCTGATCTGCTTTGTCGTTTCCTGGTAATCAAGCGATAATTTTCGTGCGTCAATGAAATTCTTAAATGAATAATTAAGTCACATGAAATGCATGTCTGATTCTAGCCTGGGGTTCTGGGGTTTAGCCATTAACAGGATCATCCTTTAGAGCCTGGAGGCTTAGCCATTGTCTAGTTTCTGAAGCATGCTTCACTATATTCCTTTGTTTTATGAGGCAGGAATGCAACACCACCAGCCCAATTGCGCAAATGGTTGGAATAAGTCATTTGGCTATCTTGTTGACTTCCTTGGGATTATTAGACATTTATTTCTATGACTGTTTGGTTGAGAGGGATCTTGAGTTTGATTATAATATTGTTGTGCAGGTTCACATTTGTTTTAGCGTTCCTTTTGTTGCTAACTGGTGCGGCACTCAATGATCAACATGGTGAAGAGAACATGTACTTTGGCAACTATTATTGCTATGTTGTCAAGCCTGGAGTCTTTGCAGGAGCTGGTCTGCTGTCCCTCGCAAGTGTTGTTCTCGGAATCCTGTATTATATAACCTTGATTTCCACAAAGAACGGAAGTGATCCATGGCCTGGACCTGCTAATCAACCAGGCATTTCCATGGGACAACCTCATTTTCCTCCACAGAGCTCACAAGATCCTGTATTTGTGCATGAAGACACCTATATGAGGCGGCAATTAACTTGATATCTTTCAAGGGGATTCATGTTAGTGCAGACCAGCCTTTTTTGCTCAGCCCTAAAAGGTTCGATTGATGCGGCTTTTATTTGTAGTATAAATATCTTTCACTGATCTTAAAGCAGAGAGGGTGTATTTGTTTGGAAAATTACAGATTACCAATGCAAGATGCCTTTAGTTTTCACAAATGGTTCTCTTCCTCCCTTTCTCTTCTTCATTTGTTTCACATACCTTTGCTTATTGATTTCCCCTCACATGTCAACTTCTAAGTGATGATATTGGACTGGCTTAGCTAATTTTAAACTCCAGCGGAAGCCAGCATAGTGGCACACTACAGGATCCTTGAATAAGTGAATTCCATGATTGATTCCTCCTCTATTGTTCTTTCCATTACAGGCTTTTAGACAGTACTCATTCCGTTTTAAAATTAGATATACAGTTTGATTTTTTGAAATTAATTCGGAAAATCCATTTTTTGAAATTAATTCGTGAAATCCTAAATGAAATTATTTATTTTTTAATATAAGCATCTATTACAATTGAAAACTAACCATAAATAAAGAAATATTAATTATTATATTTGTTGTTTTCATAACTTGTAAGCAACAATATCAAATTTGAACAAATTTCACAAATTAACTTCAAAGAATCGAAAAGGTCAAAAGACATCTCTAATTAGTTTTGGAATGGTGGAGTATCATCTACAGATTTCCCTACTTGTATATCCAATTTTCAAGGGGTTCCCAAAAAACCAGCAAAGAATCTCTGTAGTGTTTTCCCTACATTATCAAAGTTTCCTTGTTACCATTTCCGCAGTCACCAAGAAAACTTGAAAATGTAGAAAAAAGTTGTGCAAAGGACACTGAAGAGATGAAGTATGATTCTTGTGCCACGAGGAAATCCAAACCAGAATCAGTTTGAAACATGGCAAAAGGCAATTTCAGCTATTCTATTCAGTTATAAAGCTATGTGATGTAATAAAAAAGGCGGGTCTAATACAAAACTCATGCACAACACTAAATGATCTGCACATGAAAATTCAAGTGGATAAATAGCAATGACCAAAAATTCAACAAGTCTATTGATCTTTGTCATCTATACAATCTATGTTTGAGAATATCTATCTATACACGATGATATATGCCTAACAATATTGTCGTTTTCCTTCAACGAATGCGGTTCAAGTGAGCAAATGGCTCTGCTGGGGCTGCCTTTGGAGCAGGTTTTGCCACTTCAGGAGTCCCAAACACATTCCAAAATCTCAGAGTTTCATCTCCTGCTGCAGATGCAACTGTACACCCATCCGGGCTCTGGAATGGAAAAGCAAAACAGGAAAGTCAGAAAAAGATATTATGTTGACAAGAAGGGAAGAAAAATACTCGGTTTCTAAAAGAGAATCTTTGCCTTAAAATCTGTACCTGAGCCATGAAAAGAACTCTGGATGTATGACCAGTAAGCTCTGCTATTTTGACCATTGAAGGGTACTTCCAAAGAGTGAGCTGATTCTGAGTAAACCCATGAGAACTAAGCAGCTCACGCTCATTATTGTTCCAGAGCAGAGAACAGACCTGTGAGCCTGTGTCAACCGAGTTCAAACAAGCACCGGTATGGGTGTTCCAAAATTTAATGCACCTGTCACCTCCACCTCCACCAGATGCAAGCAAATTTCCCTGGAATGGACACCAAGCTAGAGCTTTGACAGCAGCTGTATGATCTTCAAGCTTGTGAAGCCACTGTGTTGGAGAATTGGAAGACGCCACGGATCTATCCCATATGTGAAGGAGGTTATCATTTCCTCCACTAGCTAACTGCTGGCCTGAGGCTGACCACCTTAGCCCGCAAACCTCTTGATGATGTCCTCTATAGGTATCAACAATAGGAGCTCTTACTCTTACATCATTGTTAATAATCAGACCATCCATTCCACCGGTAGTCAAAATGTGTTTGTTCCAATCCAGAGCACCAACTCTAGATCTGTGGCCCCCTCTCAAAGTTCTTAGCTGCAGGAAAAAATTAAGCATTAATCTATCTCATTCGCAAGAACTTCATTATATAGAATAATCACAAGATTTGAAAAGAGAAAGTGACTAACCTGTCGATTGGCAGTGGAATCCCAAAGCTGAACATCAGAATTGTTCAAGCCAACAGCAATATGGCGTCCATCAGGAGCCCATTTGACGCTTGTCACAGGGCCATTTTCCTCATCAAGTGTGACAAGTTCTGAGGTAGCACCATCAGAAGCATCCCATAGATATACTGTGTTTCCAAGAGCAATAGCAAGAACATTGCTGCTGCCCCAGTCCAATAAATTCAGGTAGTAATCATCCACAAGATCAGGAGCATCTAAGGTCCTCTCAGAAGTCTGTATTATCAAACCAAATCACAATTCAGAACCTCAACAAAGAATTTAATGGAACTAAAGAAATAAGCACAAAAACAAATTCAGATTTTCAATTAAAGCACAGACCAATTTAGACCCTTGTTCTCTTTACAATTAAACTTCACCTGAGGAATGTAGCGACGGGTCTTGGGCTTGGAGTGCTGAACTGCTGCTGAGGAACAGTCACTGGTAATAGCCTCCACGGGGGCTGGTGGCTTGTTCTTAAAAGCCAGAATCCGGGTCCGGTTCATGTTGAAGGTTTCTGCCAGTTGCTTCCGGTAGGCTTCTTTGGATGGGGAGCTCACAGCTGGATTTTCCTTACCTTTCCTTGCTTCCATCAGCATGTAATGTGCATAGTCGAAATCCATAGCAGATCGATTTGGTATGAATCTATCCAACTGTTGTTATCAACCAATAATAGTAACATCAGAATCCAGTACGAATACATATACATTAAAATTCTACTGAGATGAAAAAATTACTTCAGATATCAAATTCACTACAACCACCCCCCAATTTCAAATATATAACCCTAAACCCTTATTTTCAGATATGAATAATAGGAAACCCAAATCAAATCAAGAGCAAGCCCTAGTTTCAGAAGTGAAACATATAAACATATTCTGAATTTCCAAAAAAAATCAAAAGATGTTAAAAAGTCTAGATTAATACATAAGAAGTCTCAGAATTAAAGAAAAACCTTAGATCATAGTTCTTAGACAAAAATAAAGTGAAATAGAATAAAACCTCTGCTAATGAATTACTTGTTAAAGTGGAAATTAAATTTAGAATCTGGAACACAAATTATGATGAGATATGAAGCAATTTACGAACATAGAGATATCCAAATATATATGGAATGCATAGTTACATAATTAAATTAAACTGATTAGCGTGTATACATACGTTTTCTCGAGAATTTTTCCGCTGAAGAAACTGTTCCTGAAGAGGGCATCGCGATTGCGTCTTGCTAGAGTAAGAGTTTAGAGATCCTGCATCCATAACGTTAGCAATAACAGAGTATATAGCAATATAGAAATTAATACAGAACAACCTGCAAAAACAAAATAACTACAGAACAAATATCAGATTGATTAAAGGAGACGTAATTAAAAACAGAAAATAAATACAGAAATTATAATGAAACGGAGGCTGAAGAACGCGGATGAGATTGATGATTAAGTTGTTAGACTTTGAGTGCAGTTGTAATTCAACAGAAGAAGAAGATGAGTTAATATAGACACTGTAATTCACAAAACTAGGGTTTACACACAGCTGGGAATGAGAATCCCAACGGCTAGTTTTTTTTTTTTGGGCACATCCGAACGACTAGGCGATCGCGGCTACTGACCATCGTTAGAATTCAAAGCAGGCTTTATTTCGGGCCCATTGCTATTGGGCCAATACCAAAATCAACCACTTAAAATATTGGTCCAAAAACAAAAGTAAGGGTTATTTACACTTCTTAGTACATTTTTAGAAAAAATTATAACAAAAGTGTATCTAAAAAATATTTACAAAAATAATACATTTTTAAAATTTTATTTACAAAAATTAGTGCATTTTGGTATCCCTTTAATTGTATTTTAGCTAATTTATGGAGTATTGTGTTTTTTAAAACTAATTTATGGAGTATTATGTTCGATTATCAGGAGCTACAAGAACGGATTTGTGTGGCATGATTTAGGGAAAAACGATTTCATCTAAACAACAGACACCGTCGGAAACTTCCAAGCTTGGTGACGTTACCGATTTTTCGGTGGTCATGAGGCAGAAAAATCAATCCTAGAGCACGATTGATCTCCACGAGTATAAGGTAGTGTACAAGGTCGATTCCAGCGGCGAGTTAACCGGAAGAGCCGCAGTCGATGCGTCCACTCAAACCGAAGAGAAGTGGCGTCGGCGACGAGCAGTTAAGGAAATAGAAGAGGAAAGAGAAGAAAATTTGTTGGTAAACCAAACTAATCACACTACAGAGCTGAGCATAAAGGAGATTTCACCACCGCCGTCGGATTCGAGTTCGGAAACACTAGAGTTGATGAAAGTCGACGCTAAACTGATACCAAATGCTTATTGTGTTTTGGTTATAAGTGTTTATATATTTGGATACTACCAGTAGTTTGACATTGTTTGTTTGTTCATATTGAGTTTTTTGGACTCTTTTCTTTAGAGGTAACCAAATGCGTATTAGTGAGTAACAGAACTTCATCATGTTGGTTACTATTTATCTTTTGATTATTTTAACACATTCAACATATTGAGAAATTTTATTATTACTTATCCAATTTATAATGTTTTTTGAATTTTAATTTGAAAGTATCCATTTATTGTATGTTGAAGTTACAATATATAATATATAGTGTGACCAATAAATCTTATTGAGGTATCTCGAATGATCAATTTTATAGTAATGGAAATGTATGTATGATTAATTATTTTTTTAAACAGAAAGTGCATATGGTATTCGAAATGCTATGTAAGAGTTCTCATTTATGTAGCTGCTAGTTATTTATAAATAACCTTTTAAAAATAAAATAATTTTGAATATGGTGCAGTTGGTAGCCAAACATTCATTCAAAGGTAACCATTTTAGTTTTTGTGGGTAATAAAATAGTCATAAAAAATTCAACAGTTATCAAGTGTTACATGTATTTATTTTCTTTTTCTTATTAAACCATGATGGAAATAGAGAGTAGTCGGGTGGTTTTCCTCTTACTTAATATAAGAAGAAAAAAATGTAAAATATTATTTAATATTGTGTAATACATTCTCGGTTTCCTTACATCAATAAAAATATTACCATATGTCTAGTTATTGGTTACTCAGAGTAAACATCTAGATATTTTTGTAGTTATATTTTTTTTAGTGATGTACTATGTAAAATCCCAAATTTTACGAATAAAGATTTAATTTTCTCGAAATATTTTTTAAAAAATTATGGTGTGAATTTGAGATAATATTATAGTTGTGGGTAGTATTTATAAATTTTACAAAGTATGCAAGTTGTTATATAATATTCGATTGGTGGGGAATATTCGTTTTAACAGGGAATATTCAATGCGGCAAGACAATCATTAGTGGACCCATAGAACGGATTATTGTTTGATTGAGAAAACGATAAAAATATTTTTATGAAAATAATCTACCAAGTTTTACCGATTATCTTGTTGAACTACTCGGTAGTAAAAGTACACAATACTGGCGTGGTTGCATAGTAAGAAGACACGCGGTATTGATTATTGATCTTACGTGAGAAATCACTCGCTTATACTCAATTATTGCTACAATAATTGTTGCATCATATCTCTCATATTATTGATTCGATTATTGTCACGAAGATCATCCGCATTATATGTTATATTATTAAATCAATAATTGAGACGACAAAGTTATTCATATTATTAAATTGCAATATTTACAATGTCTGTAAGTTCTATCGAGGAGAAGTTTGGTCACTAATCATGCGTCGATAGGGAGAAATCCTTATTGAAAAGCCCCTCTTTCCTGGGAACAACCTGGTTGTTAAATATTTTGAGTTATAATATTAATGATGAATAAGTTCGTGTTGATTAAAGATGAATTTGATAGTTCCATTGTGTTGGGATTATTTATGTTAGTAGAAATCGACATCTATTCCGATGATAATTGATATCTGGAGGTTATATTGTTCAATCGGGTATTCAGGACACTTTTTGTGTTAGAGAACTATTCATGAGTTACTATTCACGAGTTACTATTCATGAGTTACTATTCACGAGTTACTATTCACCCGAACAATATATTTCTTTTCTATCCAAATTATTTTTTGGTACAATATTATTCCATGAGGAGATGTGCTAATTTTTCGAATAGTTGGTTGAATTTATAATAGTAAATCAATATGGATCATTTGGTTTAAAGTTTTAATAAGAAATCAATATGGATCATTGGTTTAAAGTTTTAATAGTGAATCGGTATGACCGTTGCTTTTAAGTTTTAATATGGACCGTCCGTTTAAAAGTAAATCAATTTGGACCGTTCATGAATTAGTTACTATTCAATCCATTCTCCTATAAATAGAAGCTAATTTGTAAGACCCCAACTTATTATTAATGAAATTAAATTTTCTCTATTTATTATTTTGAAATAGTAAGGGTTGATTTGATTAATGTGGTTAGTTATGGGTAAAATGCGCAAATATTCCAAATAAGCAAATGGTTATAAAATATTCATTTTTATCGGAGAATATTCGTTTGGTCGTGGAATATTCTTACTTGTCGGAATATTCATACGATGGTATGACTGACCTTATGTGGGCCCCATAATGAAAAGCGATTGGATGAAAAAAAAAACGACAAAGTATAAGTTGTTTATAAATAATCTGGCGTAGTTGTTACTGAAGTATCTTTGTTGGAATACCCGATGGTTAAAACACGATGGAAGATTACCAGATTGCACCAATTATTGATTCTTACGTAAGAAGACACTACTTTCAATAATTATTACGATGAATTACTGCTTCAATATTTTATTTTATTGATTCAATAATTGTTATGTTGATATTTTATATTATTGTTATTTCAATAATTGTCATTACACAATATTTTCCATTATCGGATCAATAATTCATATTATTTGAATAATATTATTAGATAACATTATTGGCAATGTCTAGAAAGTTACATCAAGGAGAGGTTTGGTCACCTAATTGCTTGCTAAGTAAGGAGAAATCCTTATTGAAAGCCCCTCTTTCCTGCTGAATAGCAGTCACAAGATCGATATTGTGATTACAGTAATATTATTAGTGAATAATTAATTATTAATTTATATGATAATAAAAATATTCATTTTATGTGGATATAGGTAGAAAAATTTTAATGTGACAATTGTTGAAAAACTAATATTTTATTTTTTTATGATAAAATAATTCATTTAAATATATTATTATATTTTAATAATATAATAATGGTGATATTTTTACAATGAATGTGGGATATATGAATATATGAGGAGGAAAAGTATTTTTGTTACTAAAAATATTTAAAACATTTTTTTTATGTTTGTGGACCTCATTTCTTGACTGAAATTTGATTATAGCCTGTAAAATCGTCCGTTTGTGGATTTCGGTCAATTTCTGTTTGGAATTTGGAAAAACTTTCTTTTGCAAAGTTGTAGAGAATGAAATTTCCTATGGAATGGACATAACGTTTGAATTTTTCTGATAAAAGGGCTATTTATTATGAATTATTGAAGTTCAAAAATTCGAATAATAATTGATTTTTGAAGTTTTAAATATTTTAATAAGAAAAATATTTTTTTTTTTTAGGTGAGGGGGTCACTCTTGGTGGTGATGTTTTGAATCGATTATGTAATAAAAGAATTTAATAAATATATATTAATATTTTATTAAATTTTACGCTTTAATTCTAAGCATTTTTACATAAATAAGGTCTTGGGTTAGAATTGAAAATCACATCGAAAACTGAAGTTTTCTCTCTCTTTCTCTCTATATTATCGGCGTATTCTTGTGAGTATTTTGATACTTTGAGTATTGCTATACGGTTGTAAGTTCTCTTGAGACTATATCCCAGATTCTAACTGAAAGTACAATCTTTTCAAGATAAGGGATATTATTTTTTAAAATGATATTATTTCTTCTAATATCATTATGCCAGAATATTGGTAAGATTTTTCTTGTGAAATTCTTGTCTTTTAGTGTCGGGGTTACTATTCACATATACGACATTATTCACGTATACGACACTATTCACGAATACGACACTATTTACAGAAAAATTAAAATTTCATTTTTTATCCAAAATATCTATTATGGATACTAGCTTTGATTGTATCCATGTTTTTTATCATTCTTAAATTTTACTTCACTATGATTATTAATGAAGTATTTTTGAACTCGGATTGTTTAAAGTACGAATCCTTAATATTTGTTTTTTGTTTCACTGGATTTGTTTTCTTTAAAATATTTTTCATCATCCTCAGTCCTAAATGATGATATTACTGAATATTTTTGGCCTGTAGTGCAAAGATGGTTGATTTTTTTATGAATATCTTTGGTCCGTAGTGCAAAGATGAACATGTGTTGAGATGAACATGACCAACTGATAAATATCTTTGGCCTGTAGTGCAAAGATGAATATTTGATTTAAGATGTATATTGATTGATGTTACAGGGATAAAATATTGATGATGGACTTTTAAATTCATCGATAATAGTAGATTACATTCTCTACGTAACTCTTCTATGAATTATTATTTCTGCTGCGAATATTGATCTGAAACTTGTTGTCTATTGTATTTTATCAGATTTTTCCTCGTGAAGACTAACGATAATTTGTTCTATATTATCTTAGTCATAATATTCTTCTTTTGGGCTAGTTGAGCTCACCCTTTTCCTTTTTGTTCTATTTTTCTTCTCGGGAGGCGAGAATGTAGTGAGTTCTAGTAAAGGTGTGGAATGATGGATCTAGAAAGTTGTCTTAGTAGTCCTCACCATTTTGTAAAATAATATACCAATAATTGTAATGAGGACTTATTTGGGTGTGAATATTGTCTAGATGAAAATATTTGTATTTAAACTCACGATTTATATGTTGTATTAATAAAGTTGTAGTTGTTTCACATACCATGTTATTGACGACTCAAAATAGGTGATGTATACCTATTTTGGGGCGTCATGATTAATATCGAGCTTAGGATATGATCTCTGGCGGATATCGGGGAATAGAACTAGGAGGGAGAGAGAGAGTAAATCCTTCGCTTAGTGTGTCCACTACTAAGCTTATTTGTTAGTTAGTGTAAATACATAGGGATATTATGTGATATGTTGATTTCCTTAATTAACCCTTGTTTTATGGTAGTATTTGAGAATGTCGACTGAGAATGTTAACAGTGGAGTAAATGAGACCATGGAGACACCTTTACTCACCAACGAGGAGAAACGCGTCAACACAGTGGCAATGTTCCTCCCGTGAACAACACCACCGAAAGCGATAATGAACGACGGATGTTTGAAGCTTTTTACGCTCATGCAAAATCGACGAGGAGACTCGTGCACAAAATACAGTGGAAATGATAATAACGCACGGTTTGTCACATCCAAGCAGTTCAAAGAGTTAGGACCACTAGAATTCTGGGGAAAGCGAGATCCGATTAAGGCGGAGACGTGGGTTAAATAAATTACCAAGATATTCTATGTCTTGGGATGCACGGAGGAACAAAAGGTTCCATTCGCCACCTTTATATTCCGTAATGAGGCGATTCTTGGGTGGGGAATCATGAAGCGTACCCATCCCGCCGCACTTTCAAAGTGTCTTGGGAGACGTTTGAAACTGTTCAATAACAAGTACTTTCACGAAAGTATTATTCGTCATATGAAGGAAGTAGAGTTTATTAGATTGGAACAAAATAACATGACGGTTGTCCCAAAGACGCTGGGCGAAGTTTGCGAGTTATCGTGTTTGCACCTCATTTGGTGGAGAATGAGGAACGTATGACGGATGTTTCTAAGAGGTTTGAAACCCGACATACGTCAATATCTCATTTCTCATAAATTTTCTATCTATTCGGATGTTGTCAATGTGGCTCAATTATTAGAGCGAGATAACGAAGACGTTCAACCGAGGACCACAACCAGATCATCTGGGGTGGATGGCGGTCATCGAAACAACGATAACCAACGAAGAAAGAAAATATACGGACAAGAATGGTAACCATTCGGGTGGTAATCATGGCCATGAAAATAGAAGAAGCCCGATCGGGGAGATTTTAAAAGAGGAGATTCAACAACGACCATTTGAAGACGTCAACACCAAAGACAAGAATCGTTCTAAGGGAGGAGAACGACCACCTATTAGTATGCTATAAATGTGGAAAAGAGGACATATCATTAAACCGCCCACAGATTCAAGGTATGCTATAATTGTGAAAAAGAAGGAAATATCGCTTCGAGATTATGCGGTAGCGAAACCCAAGTCCAAATGAGGATGGTGACTCAAAAGTTGTCCCGGAAAAGTCAAAGTCAACCGCTCACGGAAGGCGTTTATCGTGACTAGTCAAAATACGAGAACCCAAACGAGGTGATCACGGGTAAAGCTAATCATAAATTCTTGCAAAGTTTATACCTTACTTGATCACTTAGGTGCTACCCATTCATTTATCTCTCTCTGCTTGTGCTCAACGCTTAAACTTAATTCCGGAGAAATTAGACTTTGATTTATCTGTGGAGACTCAGATTAGGAGAAAATTTCATCACATCCAATTGCTTATAAATCTTGTTTGATCCAAGTTGGCACCATCACATTACCCGTGACCTTATCTCTTTAAAGATACTTGCTTTTGATGTGATTTTAGGGATTGATTGGTTAACTACTCATCATGCCAAAATTGATTTTTTTCGTAAGGTTGTTAGTTTTCATATTGCTAACCAACCCGCTGTTATGCAATTCAAGCAACTAAACCATTAAAATCAATCATTGTCATATCTAGTCATAAAGCTATTCGCTTATTGAAAAAACGGATGTCAAGCTTTCTTAGCCCATGTTATGGATTTGAATAAAGACACGTCGATTTGAATAATATTCTTGTTGTTAGTAAATTTCACGGCGTGTTTCGAAGAACTTCCCGCCTACCCCTTAACGTGAAGTTGAATTCTTTATTGATCTTAAACTCAGTACAAAGCCCATTTCTAAAACCCCATATCGAATGGCTCTATTGAACTTTAGGAGTTAAAGGTCCAACTACAGGAGTTGTTGGACATCGGTTTCATTCATCCTAGTACATCTCCTTGGGGTGCTCCTATTTTATTTGTAAAGAAGAAAGACGGGAGTATGCGACTTTGTATTGACTATCGAGAATTAAACCATGTCACCATCAAGAATAGGTATCCGTTATCTCGTATTGATGACCTGTTTGACCAGTTGCAAGGAGCACAATTCTTTTCAAAGATCGATCTTCATTCTGGATATCATTAGCTGAAGATTAGAACTGAGGATATTCCAAAGACTGCCTTCAGAACTCGATACGGGCATTATGAATTTTTAGTCATGTCTTTTTGATTGACTAATGCTCCTGCGACTTTCATGGATATGATGAACCGAGTATTTAGATCAATTCGTTGTTGTCTTTATTGATGACATCCTTATATATTCCAAAAGTCGTGAAGATCATGAGCACCATTTGAAGCTGGTACTCCAAAGGCTTCGTGAAAACAAGTTATATGACAAGTTGAAGAAATGCGAGTTCTGGCTTGAGGAAGTACCATTCCTTGGGCACGTGGTGTCAAAACATGGAGTGTCTGTAGACCCGTCGAAGATTGAAGCAATACAAAGTTGGGAGCAACCGAAGTCGGTGATGGCCGAAACGAAGCTTTCTCGGCTTAAATGGTTATTATCGGAGATTCGTGGAAGGATTTTCTCAAATCTCTACTCCATTAACTCAGCTGACTCGAAAAGATATAAAATTCGTATGGAGCGAGGAATGCGAGACGAGTTTCCAAGAGCTTAAGAGGAGACTCATTTCGACACTGCTCGACAATACCATCCGTCTTTCGGATGGATTTGTTATCTACAACGATGCTTCAGGCAAAGGGTTAGGATGTGTTCTCATGCAACGTGGGAAAGTCATAGCATATGCCTCGCATCAACTTAAAGAGTATGAGAGGAATTATCCTGTTCATGATCTAGAGTTGGCAGCAGTCGTTTTCGCGCTAAAGATCTGGAGGCACTATCTATATGGAGAGAAAGTGGAGATATATTCAGACCATAAAAGCCTCAAATATTTCTTCACCCAAAAAGAACTCAACATGCGACAACGACGTTGGCTCGAAATTTATAAAGATTACGACCACACTATTCAATACCATCCTGGAAAAGCAAACGTGGTAGCTGACGCGTTGAGTAGGAGATCATATGCAGGAACGAGTGCGATGATGTCAAGTATATGCATAGTACCAACTTTAATCGATGAAGTTAAAGTTGCTCAAGCCACCGACCCGGAGCTGATGCGTATGAAGAAGAAAGTTCAAGAAGGTGTTATTTCGGAAGCGAGAATCGATGAAGTGGGAATACTTCGAGTCCACTCCAGACTTTGTGTTCCTAAGGACTCTGATTTGAAATACAAGATCATGATGGAGGCACATAATACACCGTTTGCAATCCATCCTGGAAGTACCAAAATGTATCGTGATCTTCGACATACATTTTGGTGGAACAATATGAAAAGAGAGAGATTGCAAAGTTTATCTCGAGATGTTTAACTTGTCAACGTGTAAAGGCGGAGCATCAAGTACCTAAGGGTCCGTTGCAACCACTTGAGATTCCAAAATGGAAGTGGGAACACATTACCATGGATTTCGTTACGGGTCTTTCCACGGTTTCTCAAGGCGTAGATGCGATTTGGGTTATTGTTGATAGATTAACTAAGTCTGCTCATTTCTTGCCAATACGGGAGACTTATTCTCTTGAACGTCTTGCTCGTATGTACGTAAATGAGATTGTGAGATTGCATGGCATGTCAGTATCCATAGTTTTGGATCGTGACCCAAGATTCACTTCACGATTTTGGGTTAGCTTGCAAAAAGCTATGGGCACGGATTTATGATTCAGTTTGGCATACCATCCTCAAACGGACGGACAATCAGAGAGGACTATTCAAACTCTTGAAGATCTATTAAGACTCTGTGTCCTAGACTTCAAAGGGAGTTGGGATAAATATTTACCATTGGTGGAATTCTCCTGCAACAACAGTTATCAGACAAGTATAGGGGTAGCTCCATTCGAAGCATTGTATGGAAGAAAGTGTCGCTCTCCAGTATGTTGGGATGAGGTGGGTGAAACAACATTATTGGGACCAGAGTTGGTACGTATTACTACAAAAAAGATCCAAATGATTCGACAACGTATACAAACGGCACAAGATCGACAAAAGAGTTATGCGGATCTTCATCGAAAGGAAGTGGAATTTAGTATTGGGGATCATGTATTGTTGCGTGTTACCCCATGGAAGGGAGTTACAAGATTCGGGAAGAGAGGAAAGCTCAATCCACGATTTATTGGTCCATTTCAGATTCTTGACCGAGTAGGAAATGTAGCCTATAGACTCGCGTTACCTCCAAGTATGTCTCGTGTTCATAATGTGTTTCACATATCTGTGCTTCGTAAATATGTGAAAGACCCGAACCACATTATTGAGTTAGAACCGGATGAGATAGCCGAAGACTTAACGTACGAATAGGTACTTGTCAATAACTTGGATAGGAAGGAGCATGTCCTACGCACAAAGGTCATACCCCAAGTCAAAGTTTTGTGGAGGAACCATGCTATTGAGGAAATGACCTAGGAGTTGGAAACGAAAATGAAAACGAGTTATCCTCACCTTTTTCGAAACACCAGGTACGTACGTCAATTTCGAGGACGAAATTTCATAAGGAGGGGAGGTTGTAAGACCCCAACTTATTATTAATGAAATTAAATTTCTTCTATTTATTATTTTGAAATAGTAAGGGTTGATTTGATTAATGTGGTTAGTTATGGGTAAAATGCTTAAAATATTCCAAATAAGCAAGTGGTTATAAAATATTCATTTTATCGGAGAATATTCGTTTGGTGTGGAATATTCTTACTTGTCGGAGAATATTAAATGCGGACGGTAGCGACAAATTTAATGTGTGGGCCCCATAACGGAAAAGTGATTGAATGAAAAAATGACAAGTATAAGTTGTTTATAAATAATCAAGCGTAGTTATTCTGAATTAATCTTGTTGGAATACCCTATGGTTTAAAACACGATGCATTACGGTATTGCACTAATTATTGATTCTTACGTAAAAAGGCACCACTCTATAATTGTTACAGTAATTACTGTTCAATATTTTATTTTATTGATTCAATAATTGCTATGTTGATATTTTATATTATTGTTGTTTCAATAATTGTTATTACACAGTATTTTCCATTATCGGATCAATAATTCATACTATTTGAATAATATTATTAGATAACATTATTGGCAATGTCTAGAAAGTTGTCTAAGGAGAGGTTTGGTCACCTAATTGCGCATGATAAGGAGAAATCCTTATTGAAAGCCCCCTTTCCTGGAACAATACTGGTTGCCAGATTGTTGTGATTTTGTAATATTATTTATGAATAATTAATTATTGATTTATATGATAATAAAAATATTCATTTTATGGATATAGGTGGAGAAAATTTTAATGTGACAATTGTTAAAAATTAATATTTTATTTTTTTGATAAAATAATTTATTTAAATATATTATTATATTTTAATAATATAATAATGGTGATATTTTTACAATGAATATGGGATATATGAATATATGAGGAGAAAAAGTATTTTTTTACTAAAAATATTTAAAACATGTTTTTCATGTTTGTGGACCCCATTTCTTGACCGAAATTTGATTATAGCACAATAAAATCGCCTGCTTATGGATTTGGTCCAATTTACATTTTGAATTTGGAAAACTTTCTTACGCAGTTGTAGAGAATGAAATTTTCTATGAAAAAAGACATAAGGTTCAATTTTTCTGATAAAAAGGCTATTTATTATGAATTATTGAAGTTCCGAAATTCCAGAATAATTGATTTTTGAAGTTTTAAATATTTTTAATAAGAAAAATGTTTTTTTTATTTAGGTGAGGTGGGTCACTCTTGGTGGCTGATGTTTTGAATCAGATTATGTGTGCTTAAGAATTTAATAAATATATATTAATATTTTATTAAATTTTCTGCTTTGGTGTTCTAAGTATTTTCCTATAAATAGGGTGTTTAGGTTAGAATTGAAAATCACACCAGAAACTGAAGTTTTCTCTCCCTTTCTCTCTCTATATTATCGAGCATATTCTTGTGAGTATTTTGATACTTTGAGTGTTGCTATACGGTGCAAGTTTTCTTCAGCATTATATCCGATATTCAAGCTAGAAATACAGTCTTTTCAAGGTATTATTTTTTTTAAAATGATATTATTTCTTCTAATATCATTATGTCAGAATATTGGTAAGATTTTTCTTGTGAAATTCTTATCTTTTAGTGTCGGGTTACTTATTCATGATATCGACACAATTCACGTATATCGACCTTTATTCACGAATCTGACCTGACTATTCATGGAAAATTAAAATTTTGTTTTTGTCCAAAATATCTATTATTGATACTAGCTTTGATTGTATCCATGTTTTTGATCATTCTTAAATTTTATTTCACTATGATTATTAATGAAGTATTTTTAAACTCGAATTGTTTAAAGTACGAATCCTTAATATTTGTTTTTTTGTTTCACTGGATTCGTTTTCTTTAAAATATTTTTCATCATCCTCAGTCCTAAATGATGATATTACTGAATATCTTTGGCCTGTAGTGCAAAGATGGTTGATTTTCTTATGAATATCTTTGGCCCGTAGTGCAAAGATGAACAAGTGTTGAAATGAACATGACCAACTGATGAATATCTTTGGCCTGTAGTGCAAAGATGAATATTTGATTTAAAATGTATATTCATTGATATTATTGGGATAAAATATTGATGATGGACTTTTAAATTCATAGATAATAGTAGATTACATTCTCTACGTAACTCTTCTATGAATTATTAGTTCCGGTGCGAATATTGATCTGAAACTTGTTGTCTATTGTATTTTATCAGATTTTTTTCTGTTGAAGACTAACGATAATTTGTTCTATATTATCTTAGTCATAATATTCTTTATTGGGCTAGTTGAGCTCACCCTTTTCCTTTTTGTTCCATTTTTCTTCTCAGGAGGCGAGAATGTAGTGATTTCTAGTCGGGGTGTGGAATGATGGATCTAGAAAGTTGTCTTAGTAGTCCTCACCGTTTTTATAAAATAATGTTCCAATAATTATAATGAGGACTTATTTGGGTGTGAATATTGTCTAGATGACAATATTTGTATTTAAACTCACAGTTTATATGTTGTATTAATAAAGTTATAATTATTTCTGTATCATGTTATTGACGACTCAAAATAGGTGATGTATACCTATTTTGGGGGCGTCACATCATTCCTTCATTATTTCTTACGAATTCACTGAAACTCTAGAGAGAGAAATTATAGAGAGAAAGAAGAAGAGTATTCTGCTACTTCACTACTTCTATATCCAATTTTTTCTTTATAAGGTAAGGGGTATTATTTTTTTTATATTCATGAAGAGAACTTCTGTTATTCCATTCTTTATTATTCTGTTGGAATAACCTGTATACGTGGACTACCCTATACTTGGTGAAATTCTTCTATGATTCCATTCCTTATTATTATGTTGGAATAACCTGTCTATGCGAACTACTGCATACATGGTGAAAATTTTCTATTATTTCATTCCTTATTATTATGTTGGAATAACCTGTCTATGCGAAGTACTACATACATGGTGAATTTTCTATTATTCAATTCCTTATTATTATGTTGGAATAACCTGTCTATGCGAAGTACTGCATGTGACGCCCCCAAAATAGGTATACATCACCCATTCTGAGTTGTCAAATACATGGTACAGAAACAACTACAACTTTATTATTACAACATATAAACTGTGAGTTTAAATACAGATATTGCCATCTAGACAATATCCACACGCAAATAAATCTCCATCATAATTATTGATATATTATTTTACAAAAATAGTGAGGACTACTAAACAACTCTCTCTGTAACCTTCATTCCATACCCCGACTAGTACTCATTACATTCTCGCCTCCCACGAGAAGAAAAATGGAACAAAAAGAAAAGGGTGAGCTCAACTAGCCCAAAGAAAATATTATTATGACTACGATAATATATAACAAATTATCGTTAGTCTTCAACAAGGAAAAATCGAGAGAGAATACATTAAACAACAAGTTTTATATCAATATTCGCAAATTAAAAAATAATAATTCATAGAAAGAGTTACGTAAAGGATGAAATCTACTAATATCTATGAATTTAACAGATCCCTCATCATTATTTTATCCTCAGAACATCAATCAATATTCATCTTGAATCAAATATTCATCTTTGCACTACAGCCAAAGATATTCATCGATCGATCATGTTCATCTAAACACTGCTCATCTTTGCACTACGCCAAAGATATTCATCAAGAAATCATTCATCTTTTGCTACAAAAGCCAAAGATATTCCGTTATATCATCATTTAGGACCGAGGATGATAAAAAATATTTTAAAGAAAACGAATCCAAAGGAAGCAAAAAGAACAAATATTAAGGATTCGCACTTTAAATAATTCCCATTCAAAAATAATTCATAACCAACCAGAGTGGGGTAAAATTCAAGAATGATCAAAACATGGATACAATCAAAGCTAGTATCCAGAATAGATATTTTGGACAAAAAGAAGAAATTTCATTTTTTCGGTGAATAGTGCCATATTCGTGAATAGTGCCGTATACGTGAATAGTAACTCCGACACTAAAAGATAGAAATTTCACAAAAAATACCATCACGCTTCGTGAATAGTAACTCATGAATAGTAACTCCGACATGAAAAAGTTCCAAATTTGATGAAAAGTTCCAACCAATATTTCGGCATAATGATATTGAAGAAATAATATCATTTACTAAGAAAATAACATCCCTTACCTCACAAAAGACAGTGATTTCTAGTTGAAACAGGATATAAAGCTATGACTTGAACTTGCACCAGTATAGCAACACTCAAAATATACTCACAAGAATACGCTCAATATATTGAGAGAGAAATAGAGAAAAACTTCAATTTCTCGGTGTGATTTTAATTCTAACCTAAGACCCTATTTATAGAAATCTTAGAACACCAAAGCGTAAAATTGAATATAATATTAATATAATTATACAAATTTTCCTTTGCCCACCTTTTGGTCAAAAACACCAGCCACACATGTTAATGATGTCCAAAAAATATAAAAAACGTTTTTCTAACAAAAATAATTTAAACTCTAAAAATCAATTCACACCGAGATATCCAAAACTTCAATAATTCACAATAAATAGCTCTTTATTAGAAAATTCGAATCTCGCGATTTTTTATAGGAAATTCAATTCTCTACAACTTTGCGAAGAAAGTTTTTCCAAATTCCAAATGCGAGAAATTGACCAAATCCACAAACCAAGGCGATTTTACGTGCTATAATCAAATTTCTATTCAATAATTGTGTCCACCACACACAAAAACATGTGTTAAACATTTAATGCCACAAAATACTCTTCCTCCTCATATACTCATATATCCCACATTCATTGTAAAAATAATATATTTAAAAGAATTATTTTATCAGAAAAAGATAAAATATTAATTTTCAACAATTGTCACATTAAAATTTTCCTCCATCTATATCCTCATAAAATCAATATTTTTCTCATCATATATATCAATAATTAATTATTCATAAATAATATTACAGAATCACATTATTGACAACCAGGCAGTTCCCAGGAAAGAGGGGGCTTTCCAATAAAGATTTCTCCTTACTGGCGCGCAATTAGGTGACCAAACCTCTCCTTAGATAGAACTTTCTAGACATTGCCAATAATATTTTCTAATAATATTATTTAGATAATATGAATTATTGCTCCGATAATGGAAAATACTGTGTAGTGACAATTATTAAAACAACAGTAATATAAAATATCAACGCAACAATTTTTGAATCAATAAAATAAAATATTGAACAGTAACTACTGTAACAATTATTGAGTAGTGCCTTCTTACGTAAGAATCAATAATTGGTGCAATACTGCAAGTGCCTTCTTGTGCAACAACACGTATTATCGTGTTTTAACCACCGGTATTCCAACAAATATTGACGGTAACAACAACTTATTCTCATCGCTTTTCTTCCTCCAATCGCTTTCAGTTATGGGGCCCACACATGGTCGCGCTGTCGCATTTAATATTCCCCGACAAGCGATTAATATTCCACGACCAAACGAATATTCCCGACAACAATGAATATTTTATAACTACTTGCTTATTTGAAATATTTAGCATTTTACCCATAACTAACCACATTAATCAAATCAACCCTTACTATTTCAAAATGATAATTAGAGAAATTAAATCTTTATTTATAAAAAGTTGGGGTCTTACACTGCATACATGGTGAAATTCTTCTATTATTCCATTCCTTATTATTATGTTGGAATAATCTGTTTATGCGAAGTATCGCATACATGGTGAAATTCTTCTATTATTCCATTCTTTATTATTCTGTTGGAATATCCTATCGGTGCGAATTTCGTCTAACCTGATTCCGTCTTTATTATTCTGTTGGAATATCATGTCTGTGCGTTTTACGCCGGGCGTGGTTCCGTTATTTATTATTCTGTTGGAATAACTTGCATGTACGGTCTATCACATGTCTGGTGATTTTTTTTGTTATTTCATTCTTTATTATACTCAATTGGTTAAAGTTTTGACTTCTATACTCCATGAAATTAGTGGAATATCCTTGATATTTGCGCTTCATCCAATATCTTTTCATAGAAATATTCTTCTGAGCATTCTTGATTTTACTCTACAAAGAAGTATTATGTTGACAATTTGGACGTTATTAGTTCTTGGATAAATTAATTCGTGAACTTGTTTTATTGAATTCTTATATCATTGTCATCATCCTCATGTTTATATTTTATTGAAAGTCATTTGTGACATGTAGTGCATAGATGGACTTGGTATGATTATGACCAGGGATTATTCGGTATAATCATGACCGTAATATTACAAATGATGTGGTAAAAGTCCTCATTGGCCCGTAGTGCATTGATGGACAGTTGTTGGCATGATCATGACCATTGATGAATATACGAATATCCTTGGCCCGTAGTGCTTGAATAATTTGTGGTCGTGATACTAATGAATATCCTTAGCTGTAGTGCAGGGATGATGTGGATTATTTATTAAGCTGAGTCTCAACGATAAAAGTGATGAAAAACTTTTTAATCATAAAAGATAGTAAATTTTATTCTCTACTTGACTCTTTTAATGGATTGCTTATTCACACTGCAGATTAAACTTGTTGTCTATTGTATTTTATCGCTTTAACATTGTTGAAGGCTAATGATAATTTATCCCGCATTATCTTAGTCATAATATTTCTTATTAGGCTAGTTGAGCTCACCCTTTCTTTTCATTTCTCTTCGTAAAAATGAAAACGTAGCTTACTTTGACTCAGCTTCTGGGAACGGAGTGATGGTCCAGATGATAGAATTAGTAGTCCTAACTATTCTATAAAATAGTGTGATAATAATTGTAATTAGGACTTATTCTGAGAGTAGATATTGTCTAAAAGATAATATTTGTATTAAAACTCACAGCTCTTGTTGTATATTTAAGATTGTTTTTGTATTCTGTACCATGTATTTGGCGACTCAAGATGGGTGGTGTATACCTATTTTGGGGGCGTCACATACTATATCAGACTTTTTTTGTTGTTGTAAAATTGGTGGATTATTGTATATTTTCCTATTGAATTGTTCAATAGTGTAAGCTCTACAAGCCTCGTTGTATGCTTTTATTATGTTTCATTCTTTTTGTAATTATTTTGTAGATACATTATTATATAGTAGTGTAAAGATCCCTAATTTATATTGCTTATCTCCATGGGAAATGAGATTCTCATCCTCTCTTTTTTAAATTTTCTAATATAAATAGTGAATGAAAATATAAATCCAATATATATACATATATATACTCCTTTCCTTCCAAAATAGATATATTTTGACTTTTAGAATCAAATTATGAAATCTTAAAAATTAAAATTGATATGAAGTTAATTTAGTTATACTATAAACAAATATAATAATTATAAACAAACTATAAAATACTACTAATTATATTATTATATTTGTTATTTTCAAAATCTCATATTTAATTTTAATAAAAATAAATATAATAATTATAAACTAACTATAGAATACTACTAATTATTCTATTTATTGTTTTGCGTATTCATGATGATCTTAGGATAATAGATTGGAAAAATTATTAACAAATAAACAAATAAATTTAATAAGCACATCAAGGTGTGCCTTTAAATTTATTAACAAATAAACTTTAATAAATTAAATAAAATTCTGCTCGTATAATGCAATGATAATATTAACATATCATATTAATTAGAATAGTTATTTGTCACTTGCATCGTAGTAAAATCTGTTACTAAATTAGAAATACATGCAAATGAAAATTTCCCAAATGTAAACTGGGAAAAACCGCACAAGCAATTTTATTAGTGCACCACTAAAATACCAAAAATGAACATACAATTGTGTGAAGTATTCTTCTGATGATTAAAAAATCTCAGTTTGTATGATTTTTAGAATGGCCTGAGGACTTTGTGTAGCATCGATTCTATATATCCCTTCGGAATCATCAACCTGAAGCAACTCTAATTGAGATTGCAAGAGCTTAGCTGGCATGAAATGCTTTCCTTCTGCTGCTCTTTTCTCTACCCGAACAGCAAGAACGTCGGCCTGAACATCCAACAGAACAAATTTCACAGCACAAACATCAATATCCGGTTTATAATTTGGATCTGCAGACCTAAGAATATCTCTGTAGTGCTTTTGCAGAGCAGAACAACCAAGTACCACACTTCTGTCATGAACTAGGCAACTGCTGAGGGCGTCTCGTAGCGTTTCAAGCCATGGTATACGGTCTTCCTCTGATAAAGGAACCCCTTTCTGCATCTTCTCTGTTTTATTATACATATTGCAAGTCCAAAATACAATGAATTATGATAAATGATAGCAGGGAATGTGAATTAACTTTATGATAGAGATGACATTGTCGGTACAAAAATAAATCTTCTTAGACTGATAATCGCACCTTTGTTTGATTGTGAGTGGTAATCATCGGCATCAAGAAAGGTGCAGTTTATAACTTCTGCCAGCATCTTACCTATCGTTCTGTCAAGGCCAGATGAAGGACATGAGCAAGGACTTTGACCGAATAACACAAAATATTAGACGGCAATAACAGAACACTAATGTGTGAGTGGAGAAAGTGTGATAGTTCTATTGTAGATTTGCTTGCTTAAGTAGAGAATAAAATATTATGAAGATTATTTATATCCAAAATTGTCACAATGACAAGTGCAATGGTCCTTGGTTTTCATATGAAAGGGGAATGTTTCCAATTATACGAGAGGAAGCGTATCGGTTATTTTGAAAGAAAGCGGTAAAACTTGATGACAGGGAACTCCAAATATGTTTCAAGAAAGGATATCCAAATTCAGGAAATTCAACTCAACAATCACTGGGTGAATAAGGTAGAAGCAACCTGTGTTGGAACCTACATCTTATCTGTATCAGTTGAAAACTCTCGTGCAGATCTTTTTCACAAAGTTACGATGTATTTATATGTTTCTTCTGTAATGGTTTTTCTCTTCATATTAAGTAAGTTCTTTACGAAACATAGCTTGCACACGACAATCTGATCCTTCCATTACTAAATGTAGATGCCTTTATTTATATGCACATTCCCACATATTTTCATAGTATAAGTTGATCTTAATGAAGAAAAGAGTCAAAAGACTGCAAAAAAACCGGAGCAGTGTATAAATAGTTGACACAACAAAATAGTTTGTAATACTCACGATTTCCCAGCACCACTGACACCCATAACGACAATAGCCATCCCTATAAAACAAATGGAAAAAGATGAGAAAATTACTGTAAGATCAAGAACATAAAAGAAATAAAACAAGAGAATACTAAAATAGATCGAGACTGGCAGACAATGTTCATACTATAAATCAACTTCATGTTCAAGGAAAATAAGGGAAACACTGAAGAGTAAATATTACCTTTGAGATCAGTAGCCATAATTGGTCCACAACATAGACACTTATTAACCTATAGTGCATCAGTAGGTAAAAACTCAGCTTTCTGAGCCAAATGAGACACTGGTTCTTGCTGTAAATGTAACTACCAGGACGGCCCTTCAAGAAGACACCGAGATCATGAACAATCTGAACTAGAACGCACAAAGTTATGCCAAGCAAAAAACTGGAATCAACTTTTGCATTATAGTATACTGATATCTTAATGTTCTTATGACGTGAGGGATAAAATGTGGAGAGAATAAGACTTGACTCCAGTCGTGATTTCCATGTATAGTTCCCATTAAGTAATATAATGAGATAAATGTATGGCCCTTTGAATAAGTAGTGGGCACCATCACAAAGATTGACTACAATGTTCCCCGGTAAATAAAATAACATGAGAAATGTAGTGAGGTTTTTTGAATCATCATAGAGATGAGGTTTTATTGTTGATACAGTATCTGCAAGTCAGCCTACATTTAGTCAGTTAACATGCTTTGTTAATCATAAGTGATGGAATGACATTTGAATGTTCTAAGAGATAGGCATATCAAGATCAAACATGCCCAGTTCCATTTCATTTGTTGTCTGAACTCTGAACTAACTCTAAAGTCTGACAGTTGCAAGATTATATCCAGGTACTATAGATTTCCTTAAAACACAGCTTAGATTTTCGAACCATACATTTATCAATATCTGGGAAACCCCGCACATCCTAGATTTTAGAATCATACTCTTGCCAACAATGAGACTCCTAATTCACTTTTTAAACGCGTATATGGTTTTCCAGGACACAATTAGACAGTTTCCAGCAAGTCTTGTTCCAATACCAACTCTGTTAGTGGGAAAAAATTATTGGCAAACATAATGGTTAGTGTGTCCTTGATAAACCTTAGTACTATATACATAAATATGACTCACATTTTTCGGATGGAGGTACTATGATCACCTAGATTCCAAACCGAAATCAGTAAAAAGCTAAAACTACATCTCTCCCATCGAAATAAAATGTAAAATTAATTAGTTGGGCGCTTGAAGTTATCCTTTCCATCAAAATAAAATATAGAAAGTATCTGGAACTAATCTGAATCATAATTCAATCCATTGCTCAGAAAAATCGGGTTGTATACATTAACAAAAGTCCTCAAACTTGTGCCAACCAATAAAAACATATGGATCTTAAACTCTTAATTATGACATAATCGGATTTTGTCAAACCATAAATTGACCAATTCCAAAACACTAGAACTTAGATTGAATAATATGTAATTTATAATCCAGAAAATAACTTGCAGAAAATAATATGTAATTATAAATCAAAGCAGAACATCAGTTCATCTAACAAAACAAGGCACCAATGCAAGTAAACGCATAATTATACTTAATTGTATATGCATTTATATATATATATATATATATCTATATAATTAGACTTAATTATATAGATATATCTATGGTGAAACTTACCTAATATTATATCGGAGATCATTATACTTAGGGCACGTTCAGCAACGACTTATTTTAAAATGACTTAAAGTTAAAATTTAAGTTGACTTATAAGTCATTTTAAGCTGCAACTTATAAATAAAAGCGTTCGGTATCAATTTGACTTATAAGTCAGAAATTAAGTTAAAACAAGTTGTGAAGGTGTTCGGCTGATGATTTAGAAGTTAAAATAAAATGTAAAGATTACTAAAAAAGACATTAATAAAAAAATACATTGGTTCAATATCATATCATAACAATCAACATTTTTTCATTAAATAAAACATTAAATAATTTTTCTAAACATATCAACTACAATCTTATTCCAAGTTAGAGATTATTAAGGCAATATTATCTCTCATTGTTTGTATAATTAAACCATTACTAACTGAAGTAGATCCACCCTAGTATACAACATTGTCATCACCATAGTTAAATCATTACTAATTTAAGTATTGAAATAATTTGCTTGCAAGAACAAGTATCAAAATAAAGTTTTGAAAATGAACTGACAATATGCACAATAAGAAAAACCTCCAATAGTACATGGGACAAAGTCAGTCAGCGTATATTTAGTGCAAACTCTTGAACACCTGCACTGACCTCCCAAAACATTTTAAGTCGAGTTGCAAATATTTTAATTCCAAAGTAAATAAACAGTAGAGTTCCTGTACAAAATAAAATTGGACATGATACCTATGCCAAGTAATTATATATTTGAGAATTGTTATTACCTTATACAAAGCTTTAAAGCTCAGTCATTGCTTGCTCAAGTTTTATGTATGTTGGACCCAAAGAGGTTACAATCCTCTTATTTCAATTGCCCGAACAACTTCATTCTGATAACAATGCATACGTAAAGTTAAAAGAAACAGAGAGAGTATAATAAAGGGGATTTAAATTAACAACCACAACAGCCCAATTATAAGGATTTCAGCAGAAGAGTTTTGAAACTTAACAACCATAGCAGCACACTATCAATATTTTGTATTGTCTGCTTGGATATAAACAAGTTTCTTAAATTGATGCATATCATCTTACTTGTATTCCATCTTCCTTGTTGTTCTTCCCTATTGTTGGGTCTAAGATCATCCACCTCTCATTTCATTTCCTCAGTAAAAGAAAAAGATAGAAATAACGAATCCTTAACAAAGGATTTCCTCCAATCCCTATTATATCTCAACTACTGCCTTTTAAAAATACCCCTTATGTGATCTATATGGAGCACGCCAGAACATTTTTAGAGGGGGTCAAAATACATCAGTAAAAAAAAATATTTATTAACGCTTGTAGTGCTTTCAAATTCATTTTTCCGAATTATAGTATTTCACAACAACCTATTCCAACCCTTGTCAACCTTTGAGTTGTGAGTCTAATGGCTTTACATATACATATATATATATATATATATATATATATATATATTTAATTTCCCCCGAACTATGGGACTATTAATTAGACTTTGAAGTTTTTAGTCAAAGTCAATTGATCTTGTAATTTTCTTTCCCCCAATAATTCTTCTGTGATTATCTTTTGAGCATGCAATAGATAAACACTGCAAAAGTTTTATTTGAACAACAACATAACAAAATTTACTAGTGTTTTTTCTTATGGATCAAGTAGTGTGCTCAAGGTTAATTGATCGCAGTTTTCCATTCACGGGTGATGTTTCATCCAAAATTGATGATTATTTTGACTTCCAACTTCTATTGGATAAGAATATTGTAAATGCTATACACCCATGGATGACCGCATGGGACTTCTCTTTATCTAGTTGTTGATGATAGGTGGCTTCTTTGTCTAGTTATTTTACCATCATAATATTCTAAACCCACTTGTCTTTAAAAAGGAACAATCCACCCAACCTAAAAAATTAGTGTCATTAAGTAGTCGTATATGGCTATATCCGTTATCCACGATTATGCTGAGAGCAGCCAAATTACAAGATCAATTAGAAGGGTGGCAGGGTCATATGACCCCCCCGACCCCCTCTCCTTCCGCCTCTGATATGGAGGGAGTCGAAGAATCAGAGTGTATAGGCTAATCTTTTGGATGAACAAAGTTTGGCCATGGAGTTCTTTGCTATTTATACTGTTTATGGAGGTATTTGCACTAGGATAAGTTTTTGCTTCTTAATGCTCTTAGGAGGATATACCAGGATAGAGTGTTTTGCTGGATTCCCTTTATGTTGGAATTTTTTATTAGCCTGTTTCTGATTCTTTTCTGTTTAGTGTTTATACAACAGCTATATGGCTCTGCGCTCTCTAAAAAACTGCCCCCATCCCAAATGCCTAATATATTATGAATCTATAAGGTAAATAACATCTTTAATATCAGAGAATTCAGTATAAATTGAAGAAAACTTAATTGAATTGATAGTATCAATTCAAAGGGGATATTAATTCCCCTTCAGCTAGGGAATGTAATTACACCATTCACCAAAAGCTAAAGGACCAATTCATAACCATCAACTATGCATAATCTAGGGAAAAAAATTATCAAAACAAAACCAATTGTATGTATAAAAGGCACAAACTTTACAGTAATTTAATAATTGGAAACCCACCTAACTTCAAAGATAGAGAAAGAGAGATTCTGTAGAAGGTACAGTTGCTAAATTTAAACAGATAAATTTCCCCAATTAATAACATTAAACATTGCAAATACATACAATAATTCCAAAATAAGAAACTAAATTTAACAATAATTCAGATAAATCACATAAAAATTCAAACGCCAACTTAAAATAGGAACTAACAAAAGATTTGTGGTTTTTGCAATAAACCACGACAAATTCAAAAAATCATAACGAACACAATTCTTCTTCTCCCACCAATTTCAGATCGAGGGAGAGAGACACAGAAATCTTAAAACAGAGACAGAGTAGAGATCGAGGAGAGAGAGCAGAGATCGAGTACAGAGAAAGAGTAGAGATCCAGCGCAGCGAGTGCAGAGAGAGTAGTAAATCTGGATTAAGCCGTTTGTACGTTAGGAAGAGCTGAAGTTTTTAAGGTTGAAAGGGTAAAGTTGTCACTTAAAAAAACAATAGAGGTAATTTTGTCACTACATTTAGTCAAAGTTGCTTATATAAAATAAAATGTCTTATAAGTCATTTTTTCACAAGTCAAAATTTGTTACTTATGGAATAAAACAAAAAATAAGTTTTTCCCCGAAAAACCAACTTATAAAACACTGCTTGGTATTACTTTATGAAAGAGAGACGAATGATCAAAATGAGATCACAACAAAATTTAGAGTGTTATAATAGACGGCGTCTCAAATTTTATATAACTTATTATAATCCAGAAAATAACTTTGGTAATTATAAATAATCATAACATCATCAAAAAAAGTGTTTTATTTGCCAATTCTTTTACTTCATAAAAAGATTATTTTTCATTTATTAATTATATTAATATAAAATAACTCCATATTATGAAAAGGGTTGTTGCATAGAACATGGCAGACAAAAATGCAACATATTTTTTGTATGAAGTAATTCAATATCCATATCTCTTTTTGATACAACAATGGCGCAAGAAAGTCCTTCCTACACTGTTTATGAGGCCAACAAATTGATGGTTTATTGAACATACAAATGAAAAGAATGAGATGATTATTATTTTCCCATCACTCGCTGCTAAATAAAGACTGCAGCAATTGCTCAGTTGTTGAATGGGAGAACTTGGGTGGGAGAGTCATGAGAGGTTCGTCTCCACTCTTCTTCAGCACTGCCATCCCCAATGCATATCCTAATGCACGCCCAACAGGAACAGCCACAGCGTTACCCACTTGACAATATCTGAAGAAGGAGAGTCAAATATTTGAAAGAAAATGGACAACAAGAGCTGGTTTGGTTTGACCATCATCATCCCGACACAAACCAGTCTCCGATTTTTTGAAAGTCAATTTGAGATGACTTAAAAGTTGATATAGATTCAATGAATATTGTAATCGAACAAATGCAAAAGACAGAATTGAATAATTACCTATCTTTAACGTCCCCGCAGAACTCATAATAGTCATGGAAACCTTGTAACCTTGCGCACTCGCGAACCGTAAGGACTCTATCTTGCTCGGGATGTAAAATTCGCTTGAATAAGAAAATCGTATCAATATAAAATCCTATAATGACTTGATGATAATAGAAGAACCTAGGGGTTAGGTTAGACTACCTGGGAATGAAGATCTGGTCTGCACAACACAGTTGCTACCATCTCATCCCACCATAATCGTGAAAATGGTCTGCATTTTGGCAGTGAGAAAGGGAAAGGGAAACCCAAAATATAATGAAGAGAAACTGAGGTCGCTCGCTGCAGATTAAAATACATGCATACCTTGTGGACTTTCCATGACAAAAATTAATTGCATAGTCTGGTACCTAAACACGATAAAGAAAAAAACACTTCATTGTAAAGTTTAGTTGCAAAACAGTTGTACACATGTCCCATGAAGACATAATTTTAGAAGAGGATTAAACAAACTGAAATGAATTGAAGGAGCAAAACATTAGAGTCTTCAGGAACAAGTTGACAAATTGAGAAAGCAAGTACCAAAACTAGCCTACTGTTACGGAAAAGATTTATATTGCGACAAAAAGCAGGTCGACTTTTGTTGCAAGTAGCACCAATTAATTACCCATGTATTTGTATTAATTTACAAACTATATATTATCTAAAGTTTAAATTACTTTGAAGTCTTACCCATGGTCTTCCTGACGGCATCAGTGTTGGCTCATCTGTTCGTCGAACTAAGTTATCAGCTCCAACAACAATACCTGGTAGGTCCCTAAAGTTGGCTCCCTATAAAAACATACACATTGTGAAACAGTAAAGGTTAAGCAGTCAAAAAATCTACATGATCAATTTGATGCAAACCTTTCTTTGCGGGACATGACAAACTCGTAAATAGTCATCCTCACTTAATGGAAGAGGCCGATGATCATATAGTACAGACTTTTCTGTTCTAGCTGTACCGCTGGTTGCAAAACCCATCATATCTAGAGATTAGAAGGAAAAAAATGTCAAACCTCCGCAACTCAATAAACATGAACAATATTTATATTAAAAAGAAGTGTAACACAACTGAAGAACTATTAAAGCTATATTATGGCCAGATAGGGAGGGGCAGATACAAGAAATTTGTTAAACTATCGCAACATAAACTAAAAAAAATAAACTTAAGATTATCACAAATGGATTAAGCTAAAACAATATATATATATATATATATATATATATATATATATATATATATATATATATATATATATATATTGATAACATAATATTCAAAATTGAATAACATTGTCCACAATAACATTCTTCGAGTTTTCATTTTTGAAAATATTACATAATATCATCTGTGTTAATTATAAACAATCCATCAATATGTACAGTCTGTTCATATTCAAATGACTTTATATTATTGTTTATTAATATGGAATAGATCATGTAGAATAATTCATCAATATTGTATAGATCCATCCAAATGGTACTATTGCAAAGTATAGATACAAGGAAATAAACACGAGTCATGAGTGTTAAGTTAACGCCTTAATGGACATGTGTAGGCTGTAGCTATACTCTACACGCAAAGTGATTGAATTTAATTTCTAGTGATCCATTAAATCATGCATCCAATGAGTTTTTAAAGTTATTTCAACCAAATATATAAAAATATTTAAGATACCATACATGAGGGTAAAATTTAAGTTGATTATTATTTTTTAAATAATATATACAACATTATTTATTTATCTAATACAAAAGCAGCTATGTATGATAGGAAAGCAGAGTACATAAAAGGGAATTTACTAAAAACATAATCTAGGACATTTAGGTTACAAATTTCATCAAGCAAATGTGTAAAATCAATTCAAATTGGTAAAGCATAATCTATTTAAAAAATACTTTTAGGAAATATGATCCAGTGTCAATACATGTTATAAATTTACAATGGTGGCTCACTGATATCAGTGGACCATTACTGAAGAAATATGGAGCATCAAGAATCGTTGGAAATCAATAGCAACATAAAAGTGAATGATAAAAAGATAAATGAAAAATGAAGATTCAGTTTTTTTCATATTTTGTTTGTGTTTGTCTCTTTCTTGCTTACCATTTTTCTTATGGGGTTTATGTTTGTCCTTCTCAAATGTAAAAGGTGAAGACCATATTCTACAGTGATTATTTAGTTTTAAACTAACACTAGGTTTGTTGGATGAATGAGAATCAGCTCACCAGATTTTGAAGCTCTAATGTATTTTTCGAACTCGGTTTCCGGAGCTCTTCTGTACGACATTTTGTCACGATATTCAGAATTTGAGACCTTAAAAATCAAGTTACATTAGAATGCCATTTTATCACAAAAGAACATATAACCAGCAAAAGTAAGAAAGAGAGCAAGTACAGGAGGAAGATCTGAGATGGCATCACTAAGAACTAGAGCTTTTTCCAGATCCCGAGATTGGCTTTCATCATAAGCAACAATGTTGCGCTGCATCATTGAACTAAATTAGCAAATGGAATTTACAAATTAAACTTGATTGTAAATGATGAAAGAAAATAATCACCTCAAACTCACTTGGAGCCCCATATTTCAATACCACATCATGCGTAGGTAGGGGAAACTGAGGTAATTTCTGCATAAGATGCATTAACTATTCACTGAGTTCATAAAATAAATTTAACATATCATATGGAGTAATGCTAGGGATAGGTATAGACATATAGCTAATGCATTATATTATCCTACTCTTGTCCTTTCGTAATATTAATTTTTTTTAGTTAACGAGTTCTATTTTATTTTGTAGGATTTAATATTATGTTACCGTAAAGTCAAAATCATAATAATCAAGCAATATTTAATACTCCAATTCATGAAAGGAAAGAGCCAAGAAGATTCCTATCAAAGGAAGTTGATATATACACGGAGGGAAAAAGGAATGAGGTGAAACAAGTTTGGCGAGGAATGAATTTTAACCTATAAATAGAGGAGCATGAGAGATTTTGGTGAGGATATGTTGTAGAGTTTTTACGAGTAGGAGTAGTAGAAGATGTAGAATACTGCTTCATTTCCATTGTCTACTTGTCGAAGAATGGAGTTTGTATTTGAATTTTTATTTTATGTAGAATGTTCCTCTTCTTCTTTAATTTATAGAAGCGAGTTCCTTTTATTTATATTTTATTTTTTGTTAGTTCCATGCAAATAGTATCAGTAATTTTTTAAAATTTTTATGGCTAATTGAATTATTAGATCTAGTATGATGATAAAGCAAAGTAATACCTCATAAAAAAATATACTTTATCTCCTCTGTTATTAGTGCTTGAATGAATTAATTTCACCTTCATGTTTCATTCTTGGAATGCCTTAATGCGTAGTTTTTATATAATTTTCAAAAATGACAGGTTTTGATATATTATTGTTGATATGAGATTTTCATAGGGCATGTTTGCCCAAAAGGTTTTGATGGGCTATTGTTAATCTTTAAGATTTCGTTCTTTATGCTTCCCAAGTTTATTATCAAAATTACAAAAAAAATAAAGGAAACGGATATCAAAACTATAGTTAATTTAATTTGGCCCTTAATTGATTTATTTTTCAAAATTTGTATACTTAGCCAGTGGGATGGTTTGAGTTTTAAAAAGATGATGAGAGATTATTTGTTATGAATGTTGCTTAGTAGATTTAAATTCCTCGATTGCTTTCTCATTATTAATCTTCACTTTTTTTAGTTTTAGTTATCTATTTTGTCCATCTTTGTTTCTAATTTGTGTGAATGTGATTCCAAGGATATAAAAGAAGAAACTAGTCTTTGTGAGTTTGACTTGCACTTGATGGAGTCTTCAAATTGTTGTTGTGAACTTCCAGTCATAAAAATTCACACATTAGATACCAAATGAGGTGCCACTTGATGTGTCATTACTACATTGGTTACTCAATAATTTACACATACTACACAATCAATCACCATGACATAGTCAGCCCATGTAACTGCGAAACATCAATTTGGCACCCCATTTGAGACCCCTGACATTATTTCATAGTAAAAGAGTACTGGCCTATTTAAACCACAAAAAAAAAAAGAAAAAAAGGAAAAAAGGAGCGAGTACTTGCCTCTTGGGGTTGAGCACCCCACAAGAAAACACGCAAGCGAAATTGAGGAAGACCGTAACAACCAGCAGCCATGATTCCAAGCCTTGCTTGGTAATTCATATGAACTAAACGACTTAAAGCATATCTTCCAAGGCAACCCTTAGCAAACCTCAAAATATCGGCCACGTTCTCCATTAAAATATATTTTGGCCTTAAGAAGTCAATTATATCCATGAAGACTATAATTTGACGGTTTCTTTCATCATCCAAAGGGGATTCAACGTTTCTAAAGCGATTATAGCCACTTATTCCTTGGCATGGAGGCCCACCACAAACAACATCAGCATCTCCCTGCAATTTATTGATGCCAAAGAAGGAACATCACACAATCATTTTTAGAAGTCAAAAATCCAGTTGTAGTGGTAGTGCACTTAAAGAAATATTTCTTACCGGTCGTGGCAATATGTTTGCCTTCACGCCTTTCAACACAAAATCTCGTATTCGTTCTTGGGATTTACTAAGGGATGGATAATATAAGAGGTGACATATAAAATAAGTAAAACAACAACATAACACATACAAATTAAATGTACCTTAACTCCTCAATTGGCTCCCATGTGTCCTCACTTGGACCATATCCAACCCAACGCACCTAAAAATTTCACGTATCAGTAAAATACTAAACATTTATCTTTATCATAATGATGTAAAACAGAAGTCAAAAAAAAGAAACAATTTGTATGGCTTATGGTTCAAGTTATGTGCACATTTGGTTTCAAGCTTTGGCAGTAGTTATTGTGTTTGAACGTCAAACGCATCTTACCCTGCGTTTACCCTACGTATTCAACCTTAAACACACAAACAATGGCTCCTTTAGTGAGATTTTATGAGCAAATGCTTGAACCAAAATATATTATTTCTATTGAAAACTTGGACTTGCATTTTCGCACTAACAATCACATGAAAATCAAATCATAATAACCCCTTCCATTTAGAAATCCAAAAATCACGTTGTGACGATCTCATTAGGACTTAAAAGCTTGATATCATCTTTCTTCATAAAATGAAATTAGGGTTTGAGATAATATTTTCAATAATTGAAATTAGGGCATATAACAAATGTCCGGAGATAGAACTTTGTAAAGCCGACAATTTTGATTGAGATCATTAGTATTCAATTTTTGTAAAAGTAAATCAGAGACCATACAAAAGCCTTGGCTTTAGGAGGGACTTTAACTTTCCAAATATACGAAGCCAATGGAAATGGATTAGGAATAATAGATCTAGTCAAAAAAGAGTAGTAACTGTTAATAGAAAAAGAACCAATTGGATCTAAAGTCCAGATGTGCTTATCAGAGGAGAAGGATAAATGAACCGAATCAAGCAAGATAAGCAGAGATTCCATTTCAATAGTCTCCAAATCAATGAAGTTCCTAAAGAAATGAAAATTCCAAGAAAAAAAATTCCTTTCACGCTTTATGAAATTAAAAATGGGAGCATCATGTAATGAAGAAATACGATACAAACAATTAAAAGTAAGAGAAAATTAAGCATCTCCCTGCGAAGAATCCTCCCAAAATCGAAGCTGATGACCATCCCTAACCTTGTAGGCCCGTATCTCAAATAACGAATAAATGTAATAACCTTGGTTATCTAGCAGTTTCTCAAACATCCCACCCATTCACATACATACGCTCTTAATAACATTATGCCAAAGGGAATGAGGGCTGAGGTTCCAAAGGAAATCTCAAAGCCATTTACCAACTAGAGAACATTCTTAAGGACTTACTCAACCATTTATATATGTTTTGTAGCGAACGTTATAATTTTTATTATCTGCAAAATGCACTTTCAACTGCCTAACCCATCCATCGAATTCTTCCAATTATCACCTTTCCTTGCCCTGATTCTCCAAAACCTCCTTATTCTACTAATTTAATCAAACTTTGATGACTCTCAACCTCTACAACAATATAAATCCTGCTCGCCCGCCGAAGTGGCACTCATATGACCACCTTCAAATTTGGGATAAGCTAATCCAGTATTCTCAAAGCAAAATGGAGTAGGCCCACCTGATTAGATTTGACTTGAGGACCATATGGGAATGATCTTAGGCCATCTGAGGAAGAACACCCTTAGCCTGATAAACAAATTCATTCTCCCAATCAATAGCAAAGAGTAACTTGTCAATGTAGCTACCAGCTGCCCCTGTGATCTAAACCAGCTACCGTCTTAGAGAGCGTAATATCCCTCATACTACACTTTCCATTAAAAATAACAAAATCTCTAGTACTAGTATTTTCAAGAAATACCCATCCCTCGTTTTCTTCATCAGAAATTATTATGTAGTAACTTAGATATCAAGGAAAGTGGGTTTCAGATAAGAAGAACCAACATTTTATTTTAGTCCTCAAGCACAACAATTAGGTATGTGTACCTTAAATTTAAGCCCACGTTTGCATTTTGCAGAAGGAAGATCATAGCCTATATCAACCAGGCAAGCAACTTCAAATTCACCAGCTGGAAGCTTTGCATCAGTTCTTGTAGATGCATCCTTTTCAGCTGCTTGCATGACCCTTGACTTTGATAATTGCGAGTTTACATCCCTGCCAACATATTTTTTGCAAAGTTTGTCCCATTCCTTTAATAGGTGAAGGAACTCCTCTGCGGATTCATTCCTAATCTGTAAAAGCAATCATATCATGGTTATGCTCTACAATTATTGTGTTACAGCAACTTGGACAACTTTTAAGTGACTAAGCTAATACTAACTTGTGTCCCTGAATGGTTCAGCTTCAAGCTTTCACATGCAGATCTATCAATTTCAACAGCCCATTTCTATCAAAAAATTTAAAAGAAAGTGAAGTTATTTGCAGTGTCAAAAATCTAAAATCTGGTTTTAAATTAAACAATTCGATTAACTGGGAATCAGCTATAGTTACCGTCACAAGATCTACTCCAGAGATCTTGGCACCAAGGCACAACCCGGTTGACATTCCACCACAACCTGAATAAATATCTAATAATGCTAGCTCTGTCTTATAGGATTTATGAGTAGACATTCCATTACAATTAGCCTTGCCACGATTTATATGAACTGCCTTGATGTGAGGAGAAGATGATGAAGTATCACTATCTGCAGATTTATCTATGACAACCGAAGAAATTAGGAGAAAAATCTGGTAAAGTATCAGTGTGGTTTCAGTCTGGAGTTGAAGATAAGATAAGCATAAAACAATTGAGCAATTGCAATAACAAGAATGAATGAGAGAATGTATGTGAATAAGTCATCATATAACATGGAAAGGCAAGATACAAACTACACCACAGGATTACATCCCAGATCAAAAGTTGGCCATATAGAATCATAAAAAGTCTAAGATCAACACCTCTGACAAAAATTATTGGTATTAATAATTTTAATTTATGCAAGTTAATTACCTATCCAAAAAAAATTATGGACGCTAATTGAATGGTCTTACATTCCTCACAGGGTTGGGGAAAGTAAGGATTGTGCCCTGGCATATTTATCAGAAAGAAAAAGGATTGTATGGTGGCACTCCTTTTGGTCCTTGTCTTGGGTCAGGCGTGACTGGAAAAAGCACAAGGGTATAATTCAACTTAATCTCCGAGAAAAGCTCCTTGTCAGTAAACTCTTCCACATAGGATAATCACTAGGCATACAATACAACATGAGATAGATCAACAATGGATCTTCATCAATATGGTTGATTAGCCCTATTATGTGCTTGAGGAAAGATGATTATTTGTGTTGAATTAGAATCCTTTAAAATATGGAGCAAATTTATTGAACACAAAGTATGTCAGGAAACTTGCAAGATTATAAAACATGCAAAATTTTTGAAGTCAATCTTTTGAAAAACAAAAAACACCAGTGAACAAGATATAATCCTAAAATGAAAGTATAACATAACAAAATAATAGCACTTGATGGAATGATACAGCTCAGCAATGTCATCCCCACTTACCTGTTACCATTGAACAAAATGTGGAGTAGTCCACCAAGTATTTCATATCATAATAAAAATCGCATGGCGGAATAGACTTTGATTTCAAGTTTACCTGCAAAAAAAGTATTTTAACAACAAAGTCAGTATAAACAATAATTAATAAACTGAGATAATATGCTTCAAGAACCACTTGAAAATATTGAAAATTCCTAAAAACAATTGATATATATATATATATATATATATATATAAAATCATGTCAATAAAACACAAATCATACACTTGAAACATACATTAGGTGCTATCTGCACAATCTTCACTTTCGAAACAATGCAGTCTAATAAATTGTCATTCTCTAAAGTAGAATTGAACAGTCGCTTCTTGTCATGAGATGCTGCTTCATCTTTGATTACCTGAGTCATATGAAATAAATAAGCGCCACTGACAATCATTTATCTAAAAGATCAAATAAGACCAAGTATTTCACCGTATCTTCAGCCCTAAAGAACCACTGAACCCTAAAATAGTCTTCATCATCCATTGTTTTAAAAAATTCCAATATTCTGCCAACAAAATTCTGATCTCCTTCCTTACCCTGAAAGACATAAACAGACCACAATCACTTTGCTCCTACATATATATAAAGTATATGGTGGCTAATTCAGACCAAGTAGGGAAAATAAGGAAAATTAAGTGTACAGTAATATGACAAATTTCATTTGAACATGTTCCCATATTTCAAGAAAAGTAAAACAAACATTTCTAAAATGAAAAAGGTGGGGTGGAGCATACTCAGGTAAGTTATTGGTGTACATCAACAAGCAGAAAATTAACTTTCCAAATTTTAATAGCACTCCGTGACCTCAAAGGTTTCTTCTTATTTACAAACACACCTTGTGGAGAAAACAAAAAAAAAGGGCTATGAAGAAAGAAAACAGAAACCATTCAATAGACCTCATGATCGTATCCTCCAAGAACCTACCTTGAGAAGAAAGAAACTCTAACTAAACAAAATACATCCTTATGCAAATGGCTAATGAAGATCTAACATCCTTCCAGAAACTCTAAATTGAACCTCTCAAAGAAAGGCAAAGCCCTTTTAATAATTCCATCTAGATATCTCCCCTCCGGTTAGGTTCTCTTTCCAAAATCAATTCTTGCACATACATTCCCTCAGCCATGACAACAAGCTCCGAAATCCCTCCTCCACAAACCACACTCTCAATCCTCCCATTTCCTATGACCCCAGTCTTTCTATCAATCAGAGATCTCCCTAACAAAAAAAGGTTTATTAAATACTCGGAACCCATTCTTCAATTCTTAAAAAAAAAATCTACTTTGAAGAAAAGAAACTACTCCTTTCAGCAAGGGCTTAAGTCTGACATTTTGTTTTTATTTTCTCCTATATTTCCTAATAGTGGTCAGTTTCATGAAGCTTGTCAAGGTTCATTCACATATGTAGAACTGTGAGCATCGAATAGGATAAAGTCATGCACTGTCAAAGTTATGATCAAACAAATCCAACAATGAGGTGTTATGGATTAAGTTGTCGTGTTTTATCTGAGATAAATGATACTGAAAATAAAAAATCATTTTCATAATCATTTTCTATCAAAAAGACCTGGAAAAATATATTACCAAGATGAAATTTCCACAACTGTTCTAAAAATTCGAATTTTCATCCAAAAACATCCACAACTACTGTTCAAAAATTCGATTTTTCAGTTTTCAAAGGTGAACTGGACTGGTCCGAACCACGTTCTCTAAAAACCTGGAAAAAGGGGTGGCTTATAGTCTCCTCTATTTATAAAATAGAGGTAACACAAGAAAAGACATAATAGAATATTTAGGACTCGATGAAATTTGAATTGGTGGTCTCTTTATTTATAAAATAGATTCAAAAAAATCCACCACTACTGAGAAAGCTTTCATGTTCAGACAATGAATGAAAAACATGAAGGAAGTGGAATACCTCATTTTCCCAGGTATGGCTGAATTTCAAGTTGTTTACTAACTATTCAATATAAATAATATACAAAGCACAGAAGTTAGAAATATTTTGTATTTAATTTGTCTCTTATGCAAGAATAGATACAATTTTACTATTTTATCCTTAGATCTCATTTAATTCTCCATTTGTTCCTCTTCTTTCCTCATCTTGTCCCTCTTCTTCTATTTGTTATTCTGTCCGTTCAACTCCACTTAGGAATAAAATCTGCTGCCAAACTTGGTTGGATCAAATATAATAGTTCTTGGATGCCTATTCTCATGCCGAAGAGCTTGAAGAGCCCAAGAAGTAGGATCCAATAAATATAAGATTCTAGATTTGAATTATTATTTGTTTTACTTTATTTTTAATTTTAAAATTTATCTGAATTAGATTAGGCTAGTATAAATATGGATGTATGTTGATCTTCGAAACACAACCATTTATTATTCAAGTGATTGAAATTTGTAAGAGAACTGTTTTGTGTGACATTACCCCTTGTTCGAAAACCCGACCCCACCACTTTTGGTATTAGGGCAGTGTGAACCTCGGGACATTGACCAAGTACCTAGAAGAGGGGTACCTAATTGCACAATGTGAAGTTGTCCACTGAGAAATGACTACCTATATCTAGAGTACAGCTACCTAGGGTGAAATCGTTGAGTAAGTCATAATGGAAGTGTGGTATCCTGTCATGAACTCAAATGTCGCGTTGTCATATAGGACAGATCCCACATCAGTAGCATGGAATGCTAGTGTGGGCCTGTGGGGTGATATAGCCTTAGATTCTACCTCTTGGATAGCTAGCTAGCTTTTCAAGATTGGTTCATTACCTTCCACCAAAGAAGAAGTTCTTTACAATACTAGGAGCACCGTTTCATTTTTCTTAACCCCTATTACCATGTAATTCAATAGATGAATTTATTATCCCAAATTGCAAGAGAGAAACCCCCCAAAAAAATTGTCTCACCGACAAAGGAAACCACCAAACAAATACTATACACAACCTTAGTCATATTGTTACTAACCTACTTGGTAATGCTTAATTATCCATCCCTGGCCAAGATTGTATCAACAACCAACAAAATTAATATTAGAGTTGTATTCTCCGACAATTGTTTAATGGGGAATGTTTTTTTTAATAGGTAGTTTAACATGAACATTTCCGCAATCATCTTATAATACTGTCAAAAAGCTACTTTTCTTTTTAGTTGATTCAGCTAGTAACATGTCACTCTAAGGTACACCTAGCTAATCTTAATTTCTACTGCATTCATGTTGCTTCTCAAAAGAAGCCCATGAAAATTCCAAAAATGATTGAAGTCTATAGACTATTTAGCTGCTTAGATGAGGACATACAAAACACAAATTCTACCAAGCAAAAGAACTATGTGACTCATCCACAAATCATAGTTGTCACGGCGCCATGGCGAGTCATGGCGGTAGCCGACTGCCTGGACGCCTAGGCGACTGTCATGGCGTCCGTATGGCAACAAGTCGTTTACAATGTACAATTAATATATTATTTATTTTATTTAACAAGTATATTAGCAATAAAATTTCATATACATTAAAACTCAAAACATAACACTATGGAATAACATTTAAGTCATAATTATGTAAATACTTAGCAATAACAATTCAAAAACAAAACACTTGATTTAAAAATTAGTAAAAGAAATGAAGAATTCAACAAACACCACATAGAAAATAAAATTACAACCATCACAAATATGTAGCCTGATAAAGATGTGTCGAATCCGATTACTGATAAGTTTTTTAGGGTTTTATTTCCTTTTCTCCCTGGTTTTTAATCGATGGGTCATGGGCTTTTAATCGATGGGTCATGGGTTAATGAATCAAAATTGTAAAATACTTTGATTGGGCCAGAGCTGCTAAGGCGTCCAAGGCGTCGCCAAGGCATCCCAAGGCGTCTCAAGGCGCCTGCCTTAGCAGCTCCATCTCAAGGCGCCCATCGCCGTATCAGTTTTTCATCGCCTGGACGCCTAGGCGACGCCTTAACAACTATGCCACAAATATTATATATGTATGACTTCGACAATGTGTAGAGAGCTAGGAACTTGAAATGTAAATTAGATTTAAAGGATAGTAGATATAATCAGATCTATATAATAATATAAAAAAATCCCCCAAAGCATACATTTACAAATCTGAGAAATCCTTTGGCCACATACAGTGCTAAGAAAGTAAGAGAATTTATCCACTACTATATCCATAAAACAAACTCAAAGAAGATGGAACTCTAACCACAAGATGTTATATGATAGTCATTTTGACAACATAATAATAATGTGCAATAAATTGTAAGAAAATAGTAGAGTTTATATAGACATATTTGAAGGAATGGAAGAAAACTACCTTAACATAAGCACAATCTCCAAGATCGAAAACACAGTTTTCAACTTGAGCCTGATAGTAATTGCATTTCGCATTCAAAATCAATTCATCTTCATCATCATCATCATTACTGGAAGAACAAACACAACACATTCAAACATGAAGGAACATCAAGTCACATTAATATCCACAGCTCAAAAAATACCTAGTCAACTGATTCAAAAAAGGAAAGTAGATAAAGTGGTTACTAACTTAGGTTTCAAATTAAGTCCCTTTCTTGGACTGTGCTGCAGAATCCAAGACGAAATAGTTAATAAATCAGTGATAATTTGCATAATAAAGATAAAATTCCCAACTAATCAATCATAATGTGACAGAAACATGCAAGTAGAAACAAACATGAAAAAAGACCTAACCACTTATTAAGTCTAGCCTTGTGAAAATGAAAATGAAAATGTGCAAGGATGCTCGGTTAGGTCATATAAGGGTCTTAGCCTAAATGTTAGGACATGGCATGGTCATATGGCCTTTTTGTAAAGAATTGTTAGCTATAGAATTGTTAGTTGGTTATCCTTATCTAGAATTGCTAGCACATTGGTCTTTGTATTATTCATGATGCATTTTCCCGTATTTGGATCATGTTTGTAGTCAGATATAAGTGAAATTTGTAATGTTTATCCTTATGGATGAAATGGTTAAAAGGGAGGTCTATCCTTTCCTTAGTTTTCAAGCCTTCTTTTCTACCCCAAACTTCTAAAACCCTAATCTCCATTATTGCTTAGTTGAACTCAAATTAGGTTTGAACTTGATACAAATAGGGGTCATATAGCAGCATGGACTGGGATGTGTGGATTCCAAAACAACTTTTTGTTGTCTGACAAACAAATGGTTCTTCAATTATGGAAAAGGTTCTGGAAGCAGCAGGGCAAACAACTCTCAAAGAGTCAACTATGCATAAGGAAAGTCATTAAATCTCCTTGAACCAAACTCTTATGCTAAAAAAAACTCCCTAAACAATGTCTCAAATTACCTCGAACTACACTCCAACAATATTTAAAGAATATCATACAGCCCAGGCGCTTTATCCCTTGCACACAACTAAGGGTATGTTTGGTTACCTACCTTTATAGCGTTTGCAATGGTATCATTTACTGAGTTTGGACACTGCACCATTTTTGGTGCGGTGCATTTATACTCCAAATGCTACGTTTGTGAATTAATAAAGTTGTGTTTAGAATAAGTTACTTATAATTATATTACTACCTCTTATCTTCTTGTAAAAAAAATTCTTTTAATATCTTTTTTCTATTTTTTTAGTAACAACATTTGTCATTTTTACTGTAAATAATTATGTTTTAAGTGTGACTTATGTTTAGTTTAATATATGAAAAAATAATTAATATAATTTTAATACTTTTTTATGAGTAATAAGATTCGCTTAAATTGTAATAATAAGTTTGTTTTACGTAAATTTTAATTTTTGAAAAAAAAATATTATTATTTTATTACGTTAATTTGTAATTTTTATGGGTATTAACATTATACTTTTTAATTACAAAAAATATATTTGAATATATATCACGTAAATTTAAATATTTGAGAAATTTAATTAGTAAAAATTGTATGACTTTATTTTTTGATAAAATGAATATTTATTATTTTTTGACTTTTATGTTATTTATTGCACAATTTCATAATTTAATTAATTAGATCAAGTAAAGTAAAAATTATGATATACAAATTTATATTTAGTGGAGAAATTAAACATTATAACTTGAAGGGTGTATTAAACATTATATTAAAAATATTTTTAAATATTAGTTAATCAACCACACTAGGGGTAGTGAATGTTACATATTGTAGATTGTAGAGGGTATTGGTTTGTTACTTGAAAAACTAGAAGGGTGGTGAGTGTTATTATGATTATCTCAAGGGGATGTCGATTGTATTTTACTCAAAAATTTAATCTCTTTTTGCTTTTTTAATTGTTTGGGAGTAGTGTTACTCTTAATAAAGGAGGCCCTATTTGATAATTTAATTATAGATAATCACGAGATTATGCTTGAATTTTGCGATTTTTAATTTTTAACTCACCATGGCTCTAAAAAGTATATGTCTGGATCTCGGAAAAAAAAAGGAAAGAAAAAAAGCGGATGAATTAGTTCAATCTCAAGCGGGTTCACTCGATAAATTTTTGGTAGAAGAAACAAAAGGAGAGTTCTAGTGTGGTTGAGCGAAATGAGAGAATGAAGAACAAGAAAATTTAGTGAAAGATACTGATGTCCTTGCAAAAGGAACCAAATGAATCGTGAATGAGAGTGACCATGAAGATATGAATGATGAGGGTCAAATGAAGGCTTGATTATGAATATGGACCTACAAACATTGATGATCCAAGCAATTGGGACAAAATTGATCAAAATTTTATTGACTTTGTAGTTGAAAGAGGGCCTTTAAGAAGAGATGGGGATCAATTTCCTAAGGATACAAAGGGTAGGCATTTCACTTCCTTTCACTACATTTGTCGTTTGTCAAACGGAGGGAAGAAAGATAGGAGGTGGCTTGTATATTCAAGTGCTTCCGACAAAGTAATTTACTTTTGTTGTAAATTGTTTGCGCAAGGTAAAAACAATACTTTGTTGGCTACTAATGACTTTGAGAAATTGGAGAAATATTGGTCAAAGGCTCAAAAGTCATGAAGGTAGTAACAAGCATATTGCTTGCATGAGCAAATGGATTGAATTAGAGAGAGATTGTAAACAAACAAGATTTTAAAATACGCTTAGAACTCCAAACGCAACATGATGACGAATCGAAGACTATCATTATAAATTTGCCAATCTAACTAACCCAATTAAATTTATTTTGGCGACATTAGCAATTCATGTACACAAATAATGATATTGTTATTACAGTTAGACTTGGCAAATATGGCTCAGCCCAATGGTAGGCCGACCCTATATGGGTCAGCAGATTTTTTAGCCGGAAAATGCGAGTCATTTTTCTGGGCTACTATGAAGACTTTACCATGGCTGTGAATTCTTTTTTTAAAATAAAATGTTGCTATGGGTTGTGAGGCTTGAACACAAGACTTGTAAGTAAATAAATAAAAGTTCAAACCAACTGAACTATTAAAATATTTTGTATTAACTGACGAGGACAAATATTTGATTCACGATTTAACTGTAAAATATGGCATACTTAAAAAGCTGTTTATATTACACATCTCTATATCATAGATGCTAACAACTTAAGAAAACATGATCCACTTCCAACATTATATTGAATAATATGTTGTAAAAGAAAATATACTAATGGTTTTAAAATTTAAAAAAACAAAATAATATGAGAGTAATAGAATAACATTATATTGCATGACAAATGTCAAGAAACCACACCTCAAGGCTCGAAGCCAATAATTGCTTTCAAAACTCTCATTTTATCTATTCACCGTATAGGGTTATTATGCTAGATCTGTAATCCCCATAACAAATTATAGTAAGGCCACCAAATAGAACTTCATTTATTTTTTTTGGACAAGTCCCTGGTATATGAACTATCCAGAAGGAAAAATCAAACTTGATTATATACTTTAAAAGTAATTTATAATACTATTAAAATTTTAATTGATTAAGATATGTAGTTAATGTAGGTAATTAGAATTATTGTTTATTATAAATTATTTTATTATTTTTAATATTTATTATTATTACTATTTTTTGGTGTAGCAAGATTTTACACAAAAAAGGAAGAAACCATGGGTTAAACTATTTGGCAGTGCCTTGGTTATCTCATTTCAACCCAATAAAATGTAAATGAGCCAAGTCGAGACAGACTTTGCCTTGCCAAGCTCAAGCTCGTTTAAAAGTTAAACTAGTTGAGCGACTTATTGAGTCTAGTCGAGCTTAAGCCCAACTTTTTTTGTTTATCGCTTAACTTTTTTTGCATTATAAAAATAAGAAACAATAATTAATTAAATGTTAAATGAGTAAAGCTCGAGCTGGACACCCCACAGTTCTAGCTCGGTTCTAGCTTGACTAAACTGGCGAAGGAGCTTGTTCTAGCTCGGTTCGCTTGAAAACTGGCGAAGGTGCTTGTTAGTCTCATTTAACAAGCTAGAGTCGAGCTGAGTTGGGTCGGGCTCGAGGCAACCTGGTACATTTAAAGCTCTGCCTCCAAGTGTGGGAAAAATACTCTTTATAGGAGTTTTTTATTCTAGTAATTACAAGCAAACATTTACTGATTTTGTAAGAGACAGCTCAATTTCTCATTTACTCCCTCCTGTCAAAAATTAAATACACATTTTGATTTTTTAAAATCAAGAAGCGACCTTGATATGAATTGATATGGAAATTAATACCTTTTACTTTTACTTAGATTAGTTGTTATAGTTGCTTGTATTAAAATCAAATAAAGCTTTAATTTAACAATTTTGCAAATTGACTGCAAAAGTTAACTAATTTTAGAACACAGGGAGTATCTTGAAATGTACCTTGTCATCATATCGCCAAGGCCATCTCTTTCGAGCTTCTTCATCGGGAACCGGATCTCCGATCAAGAACGACACAGTTTTGACCCGTTTCGACTTCTTTGACGGCAATTCAGAAGTTTTCTGCTTCTTCGGCGGTGGATTCTTCTTCGCCGGCCGTTTCTTTGGTTCCTTAAAATCTTCCTCTTCAGTGTACTTTCCGTCACTTTCTTCTCCGTTTTCGAGTAATCTTGGGGACCTTCTAAGAGATTTCTGGTCCCACATTGGGGTTATCTGATTAGAAGATGAGGCTTTTCTTAAAGCTGAGTCTTTAGGATTTCCATTCTGAGTAAACGGCGACGGAGACGGCGATAACGGCGGCTTTGTTAATGTTGAGGATCCACTCTGTAGCTCCTCCGCCGCCATTTTTCCTGTCTCGAGTTTAGGTAAGAGCGCGAATTGGGAATTAAGCGAGTATGTCAGATATTGGCTGCTTCTAAAAAAGACTCATACTATTGGAAAGGATAAGCAGGAGGGGTGTATTAGTAAATTCACTTAAGTAATTGCAAATCGTAAGGTTATGGCGGGAATTTAAAATTTTCACAAATTTGGTGTTCATTTGAACTTTGACAAGTCGAATAATATCAAACCGTAGAGTTAATTGTGTACATAATTTGTAAGGGATTGGTGCCATAAATGTATTTTGTGCAGAAGAAAAAACTATAAAACTATTAATTTGTATATTTAAAGAAAATGCTCCTTTAGTTCGAATTTCTTTATTTATATAACATTTTGTATGAATTTGATTTAAAACCAATTAATAAAACTATTAATTTGCATGTATTTCGACATATAGTTTATTTGGAGGTTTAAAATAAATTATCACAAATCTTGTGATTTTTAGTTGTTTACAAGAGATTATACTCAACAATTTGTGGGGTATATGTGATTAGTTTTATATATAAAAAAAATTGCTATTTTATTATTTATTAGACCATACATTCATAAATAAATGTAAATAATAATATAACAAAAAAATGCTAAGAAAAGTAGTTTTGAAGGTTAAAATAGGAAAATATATTTATTTAGATATTTCACAAGGATCTATTATCAAATAATTTATTTCGTTCAGTTTAACTTTCAAACAGAACATTAACTTTGTCAAACAGAGCATTTACTTTGTTCAACTCATTTAACTATTAAGGACTTTTAATTCAATTTTATCAAACAACACCCACCCATAAATCATTTTAAATACGCTAAATAAAATAACCTTCTAATTAAGTCTTAAAATGTATTAATGACATCTGCATATAATTAATTATTATTATTATTTCAAAAATAGTTTGGAATTTTATATTATTTTTTGAAGCTTCGAAAATACAAAAAACATAGGATTTTATAATCAACATGAATACTTTATTCAAAATTACTACCATAATACAAGCCTTCCATAAAAAAGAAATAAAGCTCATACATTGAAATTTCAGATCTCACTCTTAACCATACTCACATCAGTTGCTATGCCCAACAGGATGTAAATGTCCCTTTCCATACTTTCAAGAGAAACGGAAGATGGGTTGACGAGGCAATATATCCTGAACCAAAACAATAAGAAGAGGAGCCAATATATCTCTCCAAAACTAACAGCAAGTGAATTGATCTACAGAGTATTAGGTTTCATTATATTTCAAAATTAAATTGAAAGTTTTTAGCTACATGAAGTCGTGAACTTATAGAGAAATACAATATACATTCATCTCTATAATTTCAGAAACCTACCTCTATCTGTCTCGCAGTTTATATGATTCATACAGCTTCCATTTCTTCATTATTTCTGTCCTCAGGAACCCATGTACAGCCACATGGATATGATCGCGAGATGCATGTATAAATCCTGGTCCATACATAGGCTCCATCTCGTTAAGTGAGCTGGTCTGCAGAATTTGTATCCTCGATAACACTAAATTGAGGGGTACAGTGGGGCAGGCCTAAAGAGGAAGGAAAAAAATTGCAGCAATAGATGCACTGGCTTATTGATCTCTTACAATTTACATGTAGCTATAACTGATTACTTTCTGTATTGCTTCACTTAACCCCAAGACTAATTTTTATTGATGGCGGCCAACCAACTCTTCATATAATCTACTGAATACTAGCTTAACAGGGATACAAGCAACTGCGGTGGGAACTATCTCAGGTTTGATCAGCCCATTCACACGATAACAGTTGGTACCTGGTTTCAGATGATTGCCGTGTTTTTGCTGTGTGGCGATTGAAGAAAGCGTTCTTGTCTTTTGGCTTGAAGATATACTCATCTTCTTTGCTGGCTTTCTGAGGAGCTTCCTGTCAGTTGAAGGGCGGGAAGAAACATGACTTGAGCTCTTCCCCGCCATGCTTGCCTTCTGGCTGAAACTCGCTGCATTTGATTTCCTTGATGAACCTTTTCTGTCTTGATGTACATGCTGCAGATGCTCAGTATTTTCTTCGCCATCCACTGTTGATGATGAGCGTGGGCGGGGTACTCGACAATTTGCTGTCCTCCTGGCAGTCCTCCACACTGGTGGAAGTGTTGTATTATCATAATCCTGGCCAAATTCATCAGCTGCAGCCAGAAGAGCATCAGATGAACCATTTTCTAGTGCTTCAATTTGAATAGGGTGCCCTACTATTGCCTGCCCATTTAACTTGCTCATCAGTGAAATCATAGGGACATGTTCTCTTTGATAACTTGACTGGACTTTCAAATCTACTTCTACCAACATGTGCTTCACCCTGTCACCAAAACGACGACCAACAAATACAGGATCCATGTACTCAACCGAATCCCCCCAGTATCCTTTCTGGACAGGCTGATCGTTCCAAGCCAGGTCCTCCCAGCTGGTGATACTACGGTTGTTACCATCTAAACCTCTAGACCCATATTCAACCATTTGGGTTCCAAAATTCTTCTCACTGAGATCAGCCTCATCAGAACCATAGCTTCCCTTTCCAGTTAAATTTATTCCATGATTGAATCCTCTGGAAACCTTTCTACCAGTTACATCCACATATCTTTTTGTAAGAGCTCGGGAATTCCTTTTTCCTTTCAGTTGCCATTTGGAGACCTCCACGCTAGCTGAAACATCATCATTAGGAGAAGGGTGCGACATGTCACTGGTAGGTCCCAAGTCATCAGGCTCCTCGCTGCTCATGCTCCCATGTTCCTCTTGTGCTTCAGATTTTCCCATAGATTTTGGCCTGAATTCTATGGATTCATCTAGACAACCAAACGAAAAAGAGTTAAGCTCAAAGAGTAAAGAAAAACTCCAAATAACCAGCATAATTGATTTAGACCACAAACTTATAAAATTCAAAAACAACATTTTAACATACAATCCTGCACCTATAAGTGTTGTACAGAGAGAAAGACGGTTGGTCCATGATGAACTAGCAGGCATCTGGAGATCAATGTCAATTCTCCTTGCACAATATTAGTGCTCCCTCCATTCAAATATAAGATCATTATTGACTTGAAGTCTCGAGACATTTTCAAACTCAAAATTTAGATAAATCCATTTAATTTTAGTTAATACACTGATGAAAATTGTAAACTATCTAAAAAGTAGTACTAATTACAAAATTCATTGTTTCGTACTTATTAATAATCATGTCAATTTTGAGTTTGACTTCAAAGATCTTATAATTTAAAAGAGAGGAAGTATTTTCTTTCCTAACAAAAGAACTTGGACTTTCTTTATCCGAAAAAGAAAATTTAAGAAGAGAAAAAAGAAATATGTGCTGCCCAGGTTTACGGACTAAGGGCCAAAATAAATGCCGATAAGACCGTCCTGTTCAGAGAACCAGAATATTAAGTTGCAATTTGATCATGGAGAAAAAAATATCACACTTATTATTATTATTATTGTTATTACTACTACTACTATAAATATTTTAGTCATAAGAAGATCCCTTTTTTTTTTATACAAACAGAATAAACCTTACATATACACAACCCATTGTTCAGAGACAAAAAGTAGTGTTCAATCAACAAAGTCCTTAATGCATGTGTGAGAACTGATATATGAAATACCAATGATACATTGACATCACAGCAGTAGTAATGAATACCAATGATGCATTCGTATCACAGCAGGAGTGATGACTTGGGAGGAAACAGTGTTTAGAATCTTCATTGAAGCAACAAAAATGTTTCAAGTAGGAGAAACGGAGGCCTCACAAAAGAACATGTTGCCTGGAAACATAGATTCTAGTCTTGGACAATATTCACTCTAAAGTCTAAACACAAAAGATTTAATAATAACACCGTTTGCGTGAATAAACACATTCTTTTCTTTTAGTGCAAATTCAGAAATGTCACATCTGTTAACAATGTAATGCTGTGAAAGGTATGCCATTGTATCACTTCTCATTAATTTCACTTATCCTTCCCTGTGTATCTAATACTCCCAGGGATAAATGTATTAAAATGACGTTGAAATGCTCATCATTGAAATGCATAAAGACTAGTGCTTTTTGTTGCGAGATGATGTTTGATGATGATGATGCATACACTTCACTCTAAAAGTATGTATCAAAGTTCATATTAGGCAAATATTATGACATCGGAAAAAGAAATTATACCAAGATAAGGATAGAAAGAATAAAAATCTCAAAGAAAGAAGTTTGTTCTATAGTAACATTTCAAGCAAAAAGCTTTAAAAGTTTACACGTGATTCAGCTAATTAAAGGACTAAGAACAACATATGCTTTATTTTGAGCCTATATCGGCATCGGTGGAAACTACCAATACGGTAGGGACGGTGGATTAATACTTCCCATAGTCCAAATCTTATCTACTAAATTACAAAATAGTTCTAGATTTAAATTATACTAGTATTGGTAATAAAAAAAAATATATGTAAATAAACTAATATATCCAACAAATAAATAATAATCATTATGATAGATACATATATCACATAAACCCAAAATATAAATTCCTACTTTTTTCTTTTTTGCTTTCTTGCTCGGGCTCTTTTTCCTTTTTCCCATAGGACTTCAATCAGCAACTCGACCTTTTATGCAATTAAACGCGAGATACGCTCAAGCAAGATTAAATATGCCAGAAATGTATTGGTAAAGAGTCATGGTATATCCAGAGATTCAAGGTTCTGTTCAAGATCAACCATACTGTTTTCAACAATTCCATATTATGCGACCAGGCATAAGCTCATGGAGAAGAGAGTACCTCTCAAAAAACAACCAAATCTCAATGAGGCCAAGAAGGGAATTTATCTTTTCAAAATATAATTTCACGATATACTACCTAATTCTTATACCTTGGCCTATTAACACAAGCAACAACAGAGCATCTACAAAGGAGCGCCAAATGCCTGAGTATATAATTGGTTAAGCAAAAATAAGGGCAGAAAAAAATTAAACAGTAATAAAACAACCATTATTCAAAATAGATAGAAGATACTGAATGGAAGCAGATAGCATCATGAGCATGCAGATATAGGAAACGTAAGAAGCATGAACACTCACTGTTAATTGTAAGAAGATAGTAAGGATTCTGTAGTGAGAAACAAAAATAGACACAATTATACCTGAAAGTGCAGTCTTTTCTTCATCCGTATCTGACTCGAGAGAATCAGTCTCAGAAGAGTCAGTTTCAGTATCTTCTGTAGATCCAGAAGTGTTTTCCTTGCTGATTGCAACAGGATGAGGATTTCTATTATCTTCATATTTGGAAGGTGAAATGTCCGTATGTTCGGAATGGATTTCATTATCTCCAGTGGAATCACTGGACTTGGAGTGGAGCGTATGTTTGCTCCTCTTTGCACAGTCTGCAACTCCTGTTTGCTCCTCTTCAGTTACAAAGAGAGAAACACTACAATCTTCAGGCTGCAAGGAGTGAGGAGCTGGTAATTTTACACTACTCTCAAGTACTTGAACAAGAGGACGGCGCCTATCACGCCTCTTGACAAAGGATTCTTCAGCCAACACCTCGTGTGACCTTTTCCTTTTCTCTAAGGAAGTTTTATCATTGGCGTGATTTATATTCTCAGTGTCAAGACCACCATTAAGAGGAGCATCAGAAGTATTAACAAACGGAGAACTCTGAGAACCATTGGAAGCAACGGTAGGAAAAATCTTTCGCTTTGAAGAAGCAGTCCGAAGACCAAAGTCCTGCAAACCTCTCATCCGAGGTAATACATCAGAATTATCATCATCCCCGCTCAGTTGACTTCCCTCTTTGACTTCCTGTGTTTGCAGATGTTGATCCTTGTTCTTGCCCTCAAGCGGCAGATTCAATTCCTCCGAAAGTTGACGAGATTTAGGGAGAACATGTTTTCCATCACCATGTCCCAAGCTTTCAGAAGAGGTTTCCAACTCTTTTCTTACACCATCAGATGATTTACTGCTCTTACCATTAGAAGAACAACCTAATTTGCCATATTGTTTCTCCAAAAATTGCTTCTCAAGTTCAAGAGCATGAATAATAGCATCTTCCCGACGTGCATATTTCTCTCTTTTTTTAGGAGGCATTCCCTGTGAAGCTTCAGCCCTTTCAATACAATCATCAAACTCGCCACATCGAAATGCCTTTACACGCTTAGACTTCTCCAAATTGTACCAATCCCTGATAACACACCGAACCAAAAAATAATTTAAAAAATCACACCAATATAAAGAAAGAATAACATGTGCACCACACAAAAATCCAACTTTCTATAAAGAGTCAAAATTTAATTCAAATCACTCTTGATGCTATACTTTCTGATAAAAGAAAACAACCAGTAATGACAATCTTAATGCTCTAGAAAATAATTCTTGGACAAGGAGGATGCAAAAGAATATCTATAATAGGCTTCAGACATTTTACAATCTTGAGCATAGCCACTTCTTGTTTTCTCAAGGCACTTCATTACGGTCCAAACACTTCAGATGGTCTCCATGAAAACTAGATTGCTCTGATGATTAAAAATGTTGCCACTGAAATGTCAACCTTCTCCTCTTTAAAGCACCAATCCAGAGAAGCTCTCTTCTTATAGGAGGAAAGCAAGAATGTGCTATATAAGGAACTAAAACATATCAAACTTCTTATCTTTACACTCAAATGTGGTAGACAATAGCATTACCAAATTGCATGAACATGATGCTGTTCCATTTCAAGAAATTGCATAACTATTAAATTACCAAACAATTGTACAAAATCCCTGGACATGTTTTAAAGCCTTTTTAACACGCAATGAGCAATTAACCATATAGATTTCAACTTAATTAAAACATATCAAGAGAATCCGAGTAAGTGGGAAATTTGAGAAGTCAATTGAGATCGAGTCCAGAACATCGCAAATAATATTTGGAGAATATATGCAGTCATGTCTAGTAATTGAACCAATAACACTTCCAAATATGTTGTCCTTTTTTCTATTTTACTCATCACGTTTGTGCACCCCCTGAAGCATGCCTTGTACATCTTATACAAATCATAGTTTGATATGCATATAAACACATTCTAGTCGGAGTATATTTTCATTTCAAAATTTATGCAATGCATCCTTCATGAGATATGAGCAGAATATCATAGTAATAACAAGATATAGGAACATTAAGGCCATGAAATTGCAATTGCAGGCAGTTATGCAGAGGAATCCACATACCCAAAATAGTAAATTCACTTAAATCATAAAACTCATGATCCAGTCAAAAGTGAGCTTAAGCAGACTTACACACTGGCGTCTTCCCTCCCAAGAAGCTTGACTGGGGTTCCAGATCGAGGAGACATGAGATGAGAAGCCGAGAGCTCATCCGGGCCTAGAATCTTGCCAGGCCACCATGAACCATTCCGTCGCCGGACCCAAACAATGGTCCCAACACTACAATCAACCACGCCGGTGCTCGTACCAGTGTCCGAACTCCCCATCTCTCCCTAGTTATATCTATATAAATATATATAATGTCTATATTTATCTATACTCTCTACTCCTACTGTCTGCAATAAAAGAAACTTTTGATGATCTTAACCAAGATTTAGAAAAACCAATAGTCCTAAAAATTGTTATACTCTATCTATTATTTCAAAAATAATTAACACAGGGAAAAAAACTAAATTCAATCCAAACAAAAGGAGATGTCCATTATCAACGGAAAAATGAAAAAACTTTAATAGCTTAACCTCCGGAGAAGAAGATTGAGAATTGGTAATGAATACAGAGGATCAGAAGGTCGTCACATTTGGAGGATCGGACGGTTAGGAATGGGGCTAGGGTTAGGGTTTCCGTTCAAATTTAGGGAAAATTCATATCTAGGGCATCTATAACAAATTCATAAGTGAATCAGCTATAAGATACAATTATCGGCAGTTGATTATCGGTCTAAGAATCTTCTGTCTCTCTTTCTCTCTCTATATATCTCTTCCTCGTGTGTATGTATCTATTGGTGTGTTGAAGACGATTGAATCGCCAGTGTTGACTCACTGATTAACAAAACACACGAGTTATGTCCGCAAAACGCGATCGTATGGGCCTCTAGCTCAACTATGGTTGCTTGTGGGCATTAAATTTGAATCACTTTTATTGGGCTTTTGTCACTTCTTGATGTTCTACAATCCTTCTTTCTAAATTATTAAATTGTTTTTCAAACATAAAAAAAATAAATAAATAAATATAGTTTTTTAACTAAATTTGCAATGTGTTGGGTATTATTCTTTTGTAACATATGGTAACTTTTCTAAAAATTAGGACTTAATTTTATTTTTTGTGAGAGACTAAAGAGTTCACAAGTAACTACCTTTTTAGATTTGGATCCCCTCTATTACATATTTTATTTAATATACCATATTTTTATAGTTTTAAATAATATAATTTAAATCAACATCAGTTAATTAATGTATAATATTAAGTAGTATTATTGTTCCAAATATGAAAATAATTCGACACTTTTTATTATTTAATGAACATGTAAATTTTTCATCAAAATTTTAATGATTGAGTTTTTTAAAAAACGTTTGACAGTAAAAATATTTTTACCATTAGTATAATTCATTTTAATATTATCAACTATTTATTAACATAGTGTAGACACTTGAAATTTTCTGCACTCCTATTACTAACATTGCAAGAGGGTAGATTTGTCTTTTGGAGATAACCCTGAAAGGCAACTTACATCTATGCCGGATACTACCGAAAGTTTAGCTCCAACCCGAAACACAAACCGGGAACATCATCTCAACCCGGAACACACACCGGGAGTGTCATTTCTAATCTCGGAGATAACCCCAAGATATCAGTGGTAGCATAGCCATGAAGTTAAGCAGAATGAATCTCGACAAAGATACTTTTTGTACTCAAAATTTGAAGGAATTGTTATGTGATAATAGTAGAACTGTAAAATGTTAATTTTAATGTTTCTATACCTAGAATGAACATGTTATTAACAATTAAATTGTTTTGTAAGTTGATTATGTGATTAAAAATCCAATTTTTAAATGATGAACGTACTTAGTTATGTTTGTAAAGTGGTAATGGCTAACTATGTCATGATGACATATGTTTATAGGATATTGTGATTCAATTGTTCTTGGTTTAGTCTACTGAAGCAAGGCAAGTTTTCTAATCTATTATCTTGTTGAATCAACTATTGTTTCCAATATAATAATGCAAGGTTTCTAAACTTTGATTTTGATATCGAATGTTATTCTTGTATTTAACTTGTTGTTTAGCATGCCCAAATATATTTGAATAATTTTATCGTTCATATTGCATGCATGCTTAGTATTCAATTCTAAATAACCTTGGCTTAATATTGTTCAAGCAAGGTGTGTTATAGTTATTCAAGTTGTATGCTATTAGATTATTCCTAAAGCATGACTTTGATTTACCATGTTGATTCAATTACGATTATTCTATAGTATGATGTTATTGGTTTCATTCAACTAATCCTTAGTTGATGTTCATTGAATTCCAAATTATCCTAAAACGTATCCAAACCAAACTCACTTTGGTGCGGACTTGTACTCTAAATACTAAGATGAACAACCCTATTATTAGGGGTAACTTACGCTTAGCGTTGAAATGTTTGTGCACAATACATTTATCACGGAGGGTTGATCCCCTAAGTGCGAGGAGTCCCTATAGTCTTATGATCGTTAAAGTTTAAGTTGAAACATTACTTATAACTATGGACATAGTTCTATTCTTAGGACCCTCGCTTATATACTTCTTAACGTTGATAAATCATATTGTTTAATTCTATTGAGCTTCTTATTGGACATTTGTTGTAAAAAGTTTTTCATTCATTATTGTTTCAAGTGAGCTTTGTTTGCTCACTCTTGCTTATATAACTATTACGATTAAGGATGAGAAAGGTTGATGTACTAAGACCAAAGAAAGAAAAAGAAAGATGAACAAGTATCAAGACTTGTAATTTGATGATATTTTATTATCGGTTTTAATGGAATGGTTGTAATAAAGATTATTTATTTTCCGCATTTGAATGATTGTGTTTAAAGGTTAGATAACCTGGGAGATTTTTATTATGTAACCCTTTAATGGGAAAGGTTTTATTTATCCAGTTGTATTGTGATGGGTAGTTAGAGAGACAACACTGGGAGTAGCAACCCCATCCTTGGTGATACTCCCAAGGGATGCCATTGCAGTTTCGGTGATAACCCCGGATATGCTTGTTTCAAACACATGCGATCAGCTTCAGGCTCAGACATCCTGTCGAGGCACATACACCTCAGTCCTAGGACTAACAAAACGAGCAGACAGGAATACCCACAGATAACAGTGAGGCATACAAACAAGCATTTCAATCTCGGATGTAACCCTGAGCAACGTCTGTTTTTCACTTAAACCGGCGATAACCCCGGTGAGGAGTCAACACGTCATCTTACTGTCTCAACAAGATGATATCACAACATACCAACAAGTGGTCCAATCTCACCGTAACCCCAAGAACGCTCTACTTTCAACTTACACCCCGATAACCCCTAAAGAGAGTCAAACATCATCTTGTTCCTTCGACAAATGGCACGTCATCTCAACACTTCATACATACATACATACAATAATGTCCCACAAGAATCGAGGAGTGACAATCCCGAGAGTGACTATTATTACGTGCGGCAATGCTTTGATAGAATTTGAAGCTTGAAGACCATGGGCATAGACCCCTCTTTCTGACTTCGTACAACCTCTAATCCATGTCATTACATAACTCTCGACATAAGCGATCCGAAGAAGTACAGATATACTTCGTTCGGATGCTCGGATAGAAGTTCTGCAAGTTCGAGCGGACATTACAGTGCATGACTACACGTACTACGAGACGACGGGACCCGCGAGGCTCGGATCCACCACGACCAGCCGCAGGTGTACCTGTGGCCATCCGTCTATATATACAAGGCTTGGGTCAGCCATTTGAAGAGAGAGAGAGAAGGAAAAATGCGAGAAAGCCCTGTCCATTTTACTTTGCACATACATCTTTTGAGTGTTTTCTCTTCTTTAAACACTAGTTAGCTCACATATAGCTACTTTTTATCCGGCGGGAGCTGAGTGTTTATCCATTTAAAGTCTAAGAAGTCTACTTTGGCGTTTTTAACGTAAGCCTTCTTACACATTATTTATTCATAACTAGTCCATTTTTATGAAAAATACCAAATCAGTTCCAAAAATATTTCTTTTCTGGGATTTAGCATAATATAGTCCCATATTGAACATATATTTTTCTCAGAATTTTTAAAATTCATTTACTATTTTTCACATGGTCAAAACTGTCGAATATTTAGACATTTATCATAAATTATACTTTTGTCCAAAAATTCCAAAATTTACAAAATATACTGATGTTATATATATATGCTCCCAATAAAAATTTCACCAATTTTGGAGTTAACCACAAGGAGTTATAAGGGTTTACTTTTAAAATAGTATTTTCTCATAAAATCAATAACTCCTAATCTATACATCCAAAAATCGCCATTTTTGGACACAATCAAGGAAACTTATCAAATTATCATTTCAAATTTTTTTAGAATTTTTGAAGGTCAGAAAAATTACGAAACATGATAAACATAATAATCCTTAAAATCTCTTACCTCAAAAGAGCAGTATTTCTGACTGGAATGTCGGATATAACGCTGAAGGAAACTTGCACTGAATAACAACTCTTCAAGTATCTAAATACTCACAAAAATATGCTCGACAATATAGAGAAAAAAAACTTATGTTTCTGGTGTAATTTTCAATTCTAACATAAGCACCTATTTATAGGAAAATGCTAGAACGCCAAATGAGACTAAATTAATAAAATAATATTAATTATTCTTTTCCCTTACGCCACCTTTGAATTCAGCCCTCCATAATTGAAAGATTAATTCAGCACATGCATTCAACACCAACCAAAAAGTGGGTCCCACCCAATTTTAATAAAAATTATTTTATTTTTCAAAACTTCAATAATTCATAGAAAATAGACCGTTTATCAGAAAAATATGAATTTTATGTCCATTATGCATGAAATCGAATTCTCTACAACTTTTTAGCTTTGAGTTTTTCCAAATTCCAAACCTAAAATATCCGAAATCCACAAACAAACGATTTTCAACACCGTTTCAACACCTTTTAAAATTCATAACAAATCACAATGATCCAACGGTTGAATTAAAATTATTACTCACGCAATAGAGCTTTAAGAACACCGATTTGATCTTTTAATACCTCCAATCCGACAAAATATTGATAAAACACCTCAACTATAAGATCCCAAATTATTAATAAATGAAATTTATTTTTCCTCTAATTATTATTTTGAAATAGTAAGGGTTGATGTGATTAATGTGGATGGTTATGGGTAAAATACGCAAATATTTCAAAATAAGCAAGTGGTTATAAAATATTCATTGTTGTCGGGGAATATTCGTTTGGTCGTGGAATATTAAATCTTATCGGGGAATATTCGTATGCGAAGAAGTAGCATGTGTGGCCCCATAACGGAAAGCAATTGGAGGAAAAAAGCGACAAAAATAAGTTGTTTAAAAATAACTACGTGAATTATTACCAATTATCTTTGTTAAAATACTCGGTGGTTAAAACACAAGAAGACACTCAGATTGCACCAATTATTGATTCTTACGTGAAAGCACTACTCAATAATGGTTACAGTAATTAATTCTTAAAGATTTTTATTTTATTGATTTAATAATTGTAGCATTGATATTTTATATTGTTGTTGTTTCAATAATTGTCATTACATACGTAATTGTTTATTATCGAAGCAATAATTCATATTATCTCAATAATATTATTAGATAATATTATTGGCAATGTCTAGAAAGTTCGCTCAAGGAGAGGTTTGGTCACCTAATCATGCCGCCAATTAGGAGAAATTCTTATTAAAAGCCCCTTTTCTTGAACCGCACGATTATCAATATTGTGATTCTGTAATATTATTTGTGAATAATTAATTATTGATTCATATGATGAGGAAAATATTGATTTTATGTGGATATAGATGAAGAAAATTTTTAATGTGACAATTGTTGAAAATTGAAATTTTATCTTTTTCTGATAAAATAATTCATTTAAATATATATATTATTATATTTTAATAATATAATAATGGTGATATTTTTATAACGAATGTGAGATATATGAGTATACGAGGAGGAAGAATATTTTTGTTGCAATAAATGTTTAAAACATGTTAAACATGTCGGTGGACCCCATTTCTTGACCGAAATTTGATTATAAATTGTAAAATCGCTTTGCTTTATGGATTTCGGTCAATTTCATTTGGAATTTGGAAAAACTTCTTCCGCAAAGTTGTAGAAATTGAATTTCTTATAAAAACACGCGAGATTCAAATTTTCTACGATAAAAGGGCTATTTATTATGAATTATTGAAGTTCGAAGCTCCAAAATAATTAATTTTGGAAGTTTTAAATATTTTTTAATAAAACATTTTCTCACTTTTTCTAGAAGATGAGCATGTGGGATATGTTAGAAATCTGATTTTCCAAGGAGGCGTATGAAATTTATTATTAATAATATATTTTAATAAATTTTCTACTTTGTGTTCTAAAGCATTTTCCTATAAATAGGGTGATTAGGTTAGAATTGAAAATCACACCGAAATGTAAGTTTTCTCTCTATATTATCGAAATTATTCTTGTGAGTATTTTGAGTATACTTTGAGTATTGCTATACTGATGCAAGTTCAAGTTATAGCTTTATATCCTGTGTTTCAATTTAGAAGTATAAATCTTTCGAGGTAAGGGATATTTTTTTTTTTCAGAATGATATAATTTCTTCAATATCATTATCTTTGAAATATTGATCTGAAGTTTTATCAAATTTGGAACTTTTGGTGTCTGAGATTCTTATTCACGATATCTGGACTATTCACGAATACGACACTATTCATCAAAAAATGAAAATTTTTCCTTTTCGTCCAAAATATCTATTCTGGATACTAGCTTTGATTGTATTCATGTTTTGATCATTCTTGAATTTTACACCACTATGATTATTTTTGAGGTATTTTTGGACATGGATAAAACAAAGTACGAATCCTTAATCCTTAATCCTTGTCATTTTGTTTCACTGGATTCGTTTTTTTAAAAATATTTTTCATCATCCTCAGTCTTAAATGATGATATTATTGAATATCTTTGGCCTATAGTGCAAAGATGAGTGATTTCTGATGAATATATTTGGCCTGTAGTGCAAAGATAAACATGTGTTTAGATGAACATGACCAACTGATGAATATCTTTGGCCTGTAGTGCAAAGATGAATATTTGATTTCAGATATATATTGATTGATGTTACAAGGATAAAAGATAGACGATGAACTTTTAAATTCATACATAGAAGATAGTAGTTTGCATTCTCTACTTAACTCTTCTAATGAATTATTATTTCATTACGAATATTGATTTAAAACTTGTTGTCTATTGTATTCTATTAGATTTTTCCTGTTGAAGACTAACGATAATTTTGTTGTATATTATCTTAGTCATAATATTCTTTACCGGGCTAGTTGAGCTCACCCTTTTCCTTTTTGTTCCATTTTTCTTCTCGGGAGGCGAGAATGTAAATGAGTGACGAAGTGGGGGTATGGAATGATGGTTATAGAGAGAGTTGTTTAGTAGTCCTCACCATTTTTTTGTAAAATAATGTATCAATAAATGTGATGAGGATTTATTTGGGTATAGATATTGTCTAGAAGATAATATTTGTATTCAAACTCACAGTTTTACTATTGTAATAATAAAGTTGTAGTTATTTCTGTACCATGTATTGACAACTCAGAATGGGTGATGTATACCTATTTTGGGGGCTTCACATCAACAATAATTCCTTCGTTTGTAACCACATAAATAAATCCATCATTTATATCCGCATCAAATAAATATTTCCTTATCATATAAATCAATAATTAATTATTCACAAATAATATTACAGAATCACAATTATGACAACCAGGCAATTCTCAGAAAAGAGGGGGCTTTCCGATAAGGTTTTCTCCTTACTGGTGCGCAATTAGGTGACCAAACTTCTCCTTAACAGAACTTTCTAGACATTGCCAATAATGCTATCTAATAATATTATTCAAATAATATGAATTATTGATCTGATAATAGGAAATACCGTGCAGTGACAATTATTGAAATAACAATAATATAAAATATCAACGCAGTAATTATTGAATCAATAAAATAAAATATTGAACAGTAATTACTGTAACAATTATTGAGTATTGTCTTCTTACATATGAATCAATAATTCAAAAATACTGTGCAATATCGTGTATTACTATGCAACAACGCGTATTACTATATTTTAACCACCGTGTTATTCCAACAAATTAAGAATTGGTAATAACTACGTCGTTATTTATAAAAACTCAAACTTGTCATTTTTTCATCCGACGCTTATTCTCATTATGGGGTCCACAAATGATCATACTGTCAGTAAATATTAATATTCCCAAACAAACAAGAATATTCCACGACCAAACTAATATTCCCTACGTAAATGAGTATTTTATAACCACTTTGCGTATTTTTGAAAATTTTCATATATCACTCTTAACTTTAAACTTTTATCAATTTAACTATTTACTGAATAATAATTATAAGAAAAATTGAATACTTTTATTTCATAAAATCCGGGGTCTTACAATCTCCCCTTCTTATGAAATTTTGTCCTCGAAATTTACGTACCTGGTATTTCAAAGAGTTGAGAATACCCTGCTTTTATTTCAGATTCCATCTTCCTTGTCATCATGATTTCTCCATTGATCATCTCCTGTATTTCAGATATCATTCTAGAATACAGCTTCAAAACAAAGGTTAATTGACATATCACAATTTGTCAACTTAAGTAAGAATATTCAGCTTAGGTAGGACACACACTAGCGAAGGATATTACTCGTCTCTCCCTTCCTAGTTCTAATCCCGGATCTCCGCTAGAGATCATATCCCTAAGCTCTGATACCAACTGTGACGCCCCCAAAATATGTCCAATTCATCCAACCTATTCTGAGTCGCCAAATACATGGTACAGAAAACAACTACAACTTTATTACTACAACAACATATATGATGTGAGTTTTGATACAAATATATACCAACTGTGACTTATGTCCCAACTATGGACAACACCTCACAATGATACCTTACATAAAGGAACAGTTAATAACTGTTTTAGAAATTAAAATCTTTGGGAAGTGTTCAAGGAAACCTTCGTACATAGGAGGCCATGAATCTAAGTTATGATAGATATCATATGTCCAGAGAATTATCCTTGGTTGACCCAATAGACCCCAAATAAAAATGAGAAGATTACTATCATGTTCCTTCCAATGGTGAGTCTTCTCTTGACATATAACTATCTCCACCGTCTGCAATTGAACGTTATGTTTCAACCAAACTCCAAGATTATATAGGTAATGCTCATAGATATACTCAGCAAGTGGATGTGCACAACCCTATCTTATGATAACACGAGGTTGTATATCATTAGACATCTTGTATAATAGTGGCAAAACACCCTTCCAAAGTTGGGTTCACCTCACCCTATTGTTGTTCACCAAAATCAATTATTAAGTGACGTATAGTATACGACACACACATTTTAGATCCTCAATACAATTATATATTGTACGTCATGACGTTTTATAATGTGTTGAGAAACTTTGACGATTCGGACCACCACACTATTCCCTCATTATCCCCGCTTTCAACCCAAATTACACTCTTATTACACGAAAGGAATTGTGAAGCAAAAGGGTGAAACACAACTAACTTCGATAAAGAATATCATAACTAAAGATAATTAAATTATCAATAGCCTTCATCAGTAATAAATCAGAGATTTAGAACCTATGGTAGATGATAAAACTTTTCAACCATATTTGCAGTGGAACGAACAATCCATTAGAAGAGTCAAATAGACCATAAAGTCTATTATATTCTCCATGTTAAAAGTCAACCAACAATGTTTTAACCCTGTAACATTAATCAACAAATCCTGTTCACAGTCATGTGAATAACTCATAATCATAATTGTAGTTCTAATTTTCTCTTCTCATCCAAGACGAAGATATTTTTCATCACATGCCTTTACCTGAAACATCAAAAATCATGGTTATACCAAATCACAGTTCCTGTTCATAATCATACTAATAAGTTCATCTTTGCACTACGGGCCAAAGATATTCATTAACAGTTCATCTTTGCACTACACGCCAAAGATATTCAACAACAGGTCATCTTTGCACTACAGGCCAAAGATATTCAACAACAGGTCATCTTTGTACTACACGCCAAAGATATTCATCAATAATTCATCTTTGCACTACAGGCCAAATATATTCATATCTCAAAGAAACATATAATCATTTCAGAATTTATATAAACAATAATTATAACCATGTTGATCAATTCACCTTTGCACTTAAGCTAAAAATATTCAATTGTAAATTCAATGGTCATGATCATACCAGTCAACAATTCATCTTTGCACTACTGGCCAAAAAGAACCCATAGTCACGATCATATCAATAATTAATCCATCTTTACACTTAAGTCAAAGAGTAATTTCATCACCAGAATTATAAAAATGTTATATATGATAATAAAAATAATACGATCAACAACTGCATTTAATTTCAAGAGTAAGATTCATAAATCAATGATTTCATAACACCTTAATCCAAATGTTATAAATCACTTAATAATCTCATAATCTAATATTATTAATACTACCACTGTGACGCCCCCAAAATAAGTCCATTCCATCCAACCCATTCTGAGTCGCCAAATACATGGTACAAAAATAACTACAACTTTATTAATACATTTGTAGTGCAAAATACGACACACAACATCATATCTCGTGAGTTTAAATACAAATATTGTCATCTAGACAATATATCATACCCAACTAAGTCCTCATTATAATTATTGATACAATACTTTATAAAATGGTGAGGACTACTAAAACAACTTCCTAGAACCTTCATTCCGGTACCTCGACTAAAGACTGCCATTGCATTCGCCTCCGAGAAGAAAAATGGAACAAAAAAGGAAAAGGGTGAGCTCAACTAGCCCAATAAAAGAATATTATGACTAAGATAATATAGAACAAATTATCGTTAGTCTTCAACGAGGAAAAATCGATAGAATACAATAGACAACAAGTTTCAGATCGTAATGAAATAATAATTCATAGATGAGTTACGTAGAGAATGAAATCTACTATTATCTATGAATTTAAAAGTCCATCGTCAATATTTTATCCTCAGTAACATCAATCAATATTCATCTTGAATCAAATTTTTATCTTTGCACTACATGAGGCCAAAGATATTCATCACGATCGTATGTTCATCTCAACACTGCTCATCTTTTTGCCTACTGGGCCAAAGATATTCATTATAAAATCATTTATCTTTTACTATATAGGCCAATGATATTCAATAATATCATCATTTAGGATCGGGGATGATGAAAAATATTTTAAAGGAAATGAATCCAAATGAACAAAAAGAATAAATATCAAGGATTCAGTATTTCAAATTATTTCATGTCCAAAAATACCTCATAAATAATCATAGTGAAGTAATATTCAAGAATGATCAAAACATGGATACAATCAAAGCTAGTATCCATAATAGATATTTTAGACGAATTTTTTTTTTTTTTTTTTGAATAATAGTCAGAGTATCGTGAATAGTCTTGATATCGTGATCGTGAATGTAAGAATTCTCGACACAAAAAAATTCTAAATTTGATTAAAAGTTCGGATCAATACTTGATTATAATGATATTGAAAGAAATAATATCATATATGAAAAAAAACAACATCCCTTACCTCGAAAAAAGACTAGATGACTCGAATCGAAATACTAGATATAGTCTTTAAAGGAATTTGCAGACCAGATAAACAACACTCAAGGTATCAAAATACTCACAAGAATACGCTCAATATATCGAGAGAAATAGAGAAAACTTCAGCCGTTGTGTGATTTTCAATTCTAACCTATGCACCCTATTTATAAGAAAATGCTTAGAACACCAAAGGTAAAATTTAATATAATATTAATATATATATATATATATATATATATATATATATATATATATATATATCAAATTTTCCTTAGCCCACCTCTAGACATCTCGATTTCAAATTTTGCACATGTTAATGATGTCCACAAAATACAAAAAAATGTTTTTTATCAAAAAAATAAATAAAACTTCCAAAAATCAATTATTTCAGAATTTCAGAACTTCAATAATTCATAATAAATAGCCCTTTTATCAAAAAAAATCAAACCACATGTCCTTTCCATAGGAAATTTCATTCTCTACAACTTTACAGAAGAAAGTTTTTCCAAATTCCAAACAAAAATTGACCGAAATCCATAAACGGGCAATTTTACAGGCTATAATCAAATTTCGGTCAAGAATTGGGGTCTACCGACACACAAAATATGCGTTAATCATTTAATGCAACAAAAATACTCTTCCTCCTCATATACTCATATATCTCACATTTATTATAAAAATATCACCATTATTATATTATTAAAATAATATATTTAAATGAATTATTTTATCAGAAAAAGATAAAATATTAATTTTCAATAATTGTCACATTAAAAATTTTCTCCATCTATATCCACATAAAATCAATATTTTCCTCATCATATAAATCAATAATTAATTATTTACAAATAATATTACAGAATCACAATCTTGACAACAACCAGTGCGGTTCCCGAGAAAGAGGGGGCTTTCGATAAGGATCTCTCCTTCTCGACGCCGCAATTAGATGACCAAACCTCTCCTTAGACAGAACTTTCTAGACATTATCAATAATGTTATCTAATAATATTATTCAGATAATATGAATTATTGCCCCGATAATAAAAAATACTGTGCGATGACAATTATTAAAATAAAAGTAATATAAAATATCAACGCAGCAATTATTGAATCAATAAAATAATATACTGAATAGTAATTACTGTAACAATTATTGAGTAGTGCCTTCTTACGTAAGAATCAATAATTGGTGTAATACTGGTAATGCTACTTATGTTTTAACCACCGGGTTTGTATTCCAAAGAAGATAATTTGTAAATAACTACGCCAATTATTTATAACCAACTTATTCTTGTCATTTTCTTCATCCAATTGTTTTCCATTATGGGGCCACACAAGGCTGCGCCGTCGTACGAATATTTCCCGACAGTAAAAATATTCCACGACCAAACGAATATTCTCCGTCAACAATGAATATTTTAAAACCACTTGCTTGTTTGAAATAATTGCGCATTTTATCCATAACTTACCACATTAATCAAATCAACCCTTACTATTTCAAGATAATAAACAGAGGAAATTTAATTTCATTAAATAATAAGTTGAGGTCTTACACATTATTAAATCACGATATTTACAATGTTTAGAAGTTCTGTCAAGGAGAGGTTTGGTCACCTAATTGCGCGCCAATAGGGAGAAATCCTTATTGGAAAGCCCCCTCTTTCCTGGGAACAACCTGGTTGTTAAATATTATGAGTTATAATATTAATGATGAATAAGTTCGTGTTGATTAAAGATGAATTTGATAGTTTCATTGTGTTGGGATTATTTGTTTTAGTAGAAATCGACATCTATTCCAATGATAATTGATGTCTGGAGGTTAATCGAGTTTTCAGAACACTTTTTGTGTCGGAGTTACTATTCACGAGTTACTATTTATGAGTTACTATTCACGAGTTACTATTCATAAATTACTATTCACGAGTTACTATTCACCCGGTTACTATTCACTCTAGTATTGTGCATTCGGGTATTTGGGTACAATATTATTCCATGAGGAGATGTGTTAATTTTTCGTAATCATTGGTTGAAGTTATATTAGTGAATCAATATGGACCGGCCGGTGGAAAGTTATAATAGTGAATCAATATGGATCATTTGGTTTAAAGTTTTAATAAGAAATCGGTATGGACCGTTGCTTTAAGTTTTAATAGTAAATCAATCAACCGTCCGCTTAAAAGTAAATTAATGGACCGCTCGAGAATTAAGTTACTTATTCAATCCATTCTTCTATAAATAAGCTCATTCCTTCATTATTTCTTACAATTCAAAAACTCTAGAGAGAAATTATAGAGAGAAAGAATAAGAGTATTCTACTACTTCACTACTTGATATCCAAAGGTCTTTTACGGTAAGGGGTATTATTTCTTTTGTATTCATGAAGAGAACTTCTATTAGTCCATCTTTATTATTCTGTTGGAATAACCTGTATACGCGGACTACCCTTTACTTGGTGAAATTCTTCTGTATTCCATTCTTTATTATTACATTGGAATATCCCATCATGCGTTTTCTGTGGGACTGGTTCCATCTTTATTATTCTGTTAGAATAACCTGTATACGCGGACTCCCCTATACTTGGTGAAATCATTATGTTATTTCATTCTTTATTATTATGTTGGAATATCCTGTCTGTGCGTTTTACGCCGGACCTGGTTCCGTCTTTATTTTTCATTGGAATAACCTGTATACGCGGACTCCCCTATACTTGGTGAAATCCTTATGTTATTCCATTCTTTATTATTCTGTTGGAATATCCTGTCTGTGCGTTTTACGCCGGACCTGGTTTCGTATTTATTATTTTGTTGGAATAACCTGCATGTGCTATCTATCACATGCCTGGTGATTTCTTTTGTTATTCCATTCCTTATTATACTCAGTTGGTTAAAGTTTTGACTTCTATACTCCATGAAATTAGTGGAATATCTCTGATATTTGCGCTTCATCCAGTATCTTTTCATGAAAATATTCTTCTGAGCATTCTTGAATATTACTCTACAAAGAAGTATCATGTTGACAATTTGGACGTTATTAATTTCTGAATAAATTAATTCGTGAACTTGTTTTATTGAATTCTTATATCATTGTCATCATCCTCATGTTTAAATTTTTAAAGTCATCTCGTGGCACAGGTGGTATAGATGGACTTGGTATGATTATGACCGAGGATTATTCAAAGATAATCATGACCGTAATATTAGAAATGATGTGGTAAAAGTCCTCATTGGCCCGTAGTGCATTGATGGACAGTTGTTGGCATGATCATGACCATTGATGAATACACGAATATCCTTGGCCCGTAGTGCATGGATAATTTGTGGTCGTGACCCTAATAAATATCCTTGGCCGTAGTGCAGGGATGATGTGGATTATTTATTAAGCTGAGTCTCAGCGATAAAAGTGATGAAAAACCTTTTTAAATCATAAAAGATAGTAGATTTTATTCTCTACTTGACTCTTTTAATGGATTTCTTATTCATTAGCTTAAACTTGTTGTCTATTGTATTTTATCAGTTTAACATTGTTGAAGGCTAATGATAATTTATCCTGCATTATCTTAGTCATAATATTTCTTACTGGGCTAGTTGAGCTCACCCTTTCTTTCACTGTCCTCTTCAGAAAATGAGAACGTAGCAGGGACTAGTCGGGGAACAGAGTGATGGTCCAGATGATAGCATTAGTAGTCCTCACTATTCTATGAAATAGTGTGATAATAATTGTCTAGAAGATAATATTTGTAATAAAACTCACAGCTTTTGTTGTATATTTAAGATTGTATTTGTATTCTATACCATGTATTTGGCGACCCAAGATGGGTGATGTATACCTATTTTGGGGGCGTCACATAAACCTTGTTTACCTTCGGGGTAGGAGCAGGTGGGCGATTACTTCCCTGTCGCCATGTGTTGTTGTACTTCTTTGAGCTGCTCTCCGGCCGATCATTATTCCCCCCACTCTTCTTCTGATCGCCTTCAGCTTTAGGAGTATCTGCCTCCTTCATACGGTCCGAAGAACGAAGTTTCAGGCTATTCATAGCCTCTTCCACCACAATATAGCCTTCGGCTTTATCATAGGCTTCGGCTAAACTCTTCGTATGGTGAAGCATCAGCTTCTTCACCATCTTTTCTGACTTCACCAGATCCAACCCGTTCTGAAACAACCCCACAGCTTGAAGATCATTAAGGTCAGACACCTGGCCAACGGCTTATCTGAACCGCTTCACATACAGGCCCAAAGATTCATTCGAAAACTATCGGACTTGTGCCAAGGAACCCGTAGGCTTTCCCCTCCTTCGGTTGCTTCCAAAACGAGCATGGAATTTGTCACACAGCTCAGACCACGACGTGACTGAATCAGCAGGCAAAGTCCCCATCCACTGCCTTGCATCTTTCCTCAACGTTGTAACAAACATGTGACACTTGGTAGCATCGGTGAAATCATAATAGTCCATCAGCCTATCGAACGCCTGACTGTGGTTATAAGGATCCCCTGAACCATCATAGATCTCCATATGAGGCAACTTCTTGGTGGTATCTGTGACGCCCCCAAAATAGGTATACAACACCCATTCTGAGTCGCCAAATACATGGTACATAAAGCAAACTACAACTTCAATAATACAAATGTCGTGTGAAATACGACAATACATACTGTGAGTTTAAATACAATTATTGTCTTCTAGACAATATCCACACGCAAATAAGTCCTCATTATAATTATTCAAACACTATTTTATAGAAATAGAGAGGACTGCTAAAACATCTTCCTAGAACCATCACTCCATACCCCGACTCGATCCTCGCTATGTTTCTCACCTCCCGAGAAGAAAAAATGGAACAAAAGGAAAGGGTGAGCTCAACTAGCCCAAAGAAAAGAATATTATGACTAAGATAATATACAACAAATTATCGTTAGTCTTCAACAGGAAAAAATCGATATAATAGACAACAAGTTTTAGATCAATAAATGCAATGAACGAAGAATCCATTAGAAGAGTCACGTAGAGAAATTCTACCGCTTCTAAGGTTTAAAAGTCCATCATCAATATTTTATCCTCAGTAACAACAATCAATATACATCTTTAATCATCTTTTGCACTACAGGCCAAAAATATTCATTTGTATCACCAATTGGTCATGTTCATCTCAACACTGCTTCATCTTTGCACTACGGCCAAAGATATTCATTAGTTAATCATTCATCTTTTGCCTACGGCCAAAGATATTCATTTATATCACTATTTAGGACCGAGGATGATGAAAAATCAAAACATGGATTCAACTTTTTAGGAATAAGGGTCACAACAAATAATTTGGAAGAAAAAAAATATTTTTTTTTGTGAATAAATGCAAATGAATGCAGATTACCCATGAACAATACCCATGAACAGTACCAGTAATGACAAGTTCCAAATTTGATAAAAAGTTCAGACCAATATTCTTATGAAATGATATTAGATGAAACAAAATTTCTAATCATTTCAGAAATTATAAAGCAATACTTACCATAGTAAGTTCAAATTTAGAATACGAGATGAAATAATATCGCTTACATAATATGGAGTATGAAAAAAATAATATTTTTCTCCAGTATTTGCAATAAAATAATATCCTTTACCTTGGTAGAAACTGAATTTGTCTGGAACCTCGGATATTATTCTGAGAAAATCTTGCAGAAAAACTACGCTCAAAATATTCTTATACTCAAGAAAATACTCACAATACTATAGAAAAAATTCGATTATGAAGATGGTGTCATGAGGAATGAGGGTTACCCCTATTTATAAAGAATTGGAGGAAAAGAGATGACGCCTATATAATTCTCCTTCACTTTAACATACTCATTTTTTTCCATATGGGTGGAGGCCACCTTTTGAAAAACAAGTTGCAGGAAAGAAAAAAAAACAACCAGCCAACTTTGGAAAAAGAAGGACAAGGCATGAATCACTTTTGAAAAAAAAATAAAGCTCCTGTAACACATTTGAAAACCAAGAATTTGCAGAAATTCTCACCCACCATTCCCACCAACCAAAACCATGCTAGCCACAAGGTATTCAAATACATCTTGCTTACTTCCATATCTGATTAACCACATGCATATATATATATTATAATAATACTATTATTATTTAAACAATTGTAACATATAATAATAATATAATTGAATGAATATTTTATCAGAAATTGTAATTCCACAAAAATATGCCAAACTTTCAACAATTATTTTATGCTAAAATTCCTTCATTTATAACCACAAAAATAAATAAATAAATAAATAAATCCATCATTTATATCCACATCAAATAAATATTTCCTTATCATATAAATCAATAATTAATTATTCACAAATAATATTACGTAATCACATTTATGACAACCAGTAGCTCCTGGAAAGAGGGGGCTTTCAATAAGGATTTCTCCATCTTTGGGCCAAGATTAGGTGACCAAACCTCTCCTTGATGAACTTTCTAGACATTGCCAATAATGTTATCTAATAATATTATTCAAATAATATGAATTATTGATCCGATAATGGGAAATCTTGTGCGATGACAATTATTGAAACAACAATAATATAAAATATCAACGCAAAGCAATTATTGAACCAATAAAATAAAATATTGAACAGTAACTCCTGTAGCAATTATTGAGTAGTGCCTTCTTACGTACGAATCAATAATTCAACAATCTTTGTCATCTTGTAATACTGTAGTGTCTTCTTGTGCAACCACGCGTATCAACGTATTTTAACCACCAAGTAATCCAACAAAGTTAATTCGTAAAAATTATGTCGTTATTTATAAAAATCCAAATTTGTCATTTTCTTCATCCAACCATGATTCCAAGTTATGGGCCTACTGATTGATCAAGCATGGGTTATGCGAATATTCTCAACAAAAAGAATATTCCACGACCAAACGAATATTCTCCAACAAATGATGATTATTTTATAACCACTTGCTTATTTTGTAAAATTTGCACATTTCACTCATAACTAAAGCATTATATCAAATTACCACCTTATTAATCAAGAATAATAATTAGAGGAAATTCGATTTTATTTATAAAAAGTTGGGGTCTTACAGTATCCGCCTTCTCCTTAAGAATGTCCGAGAAAAAAGGAGACGCCTTCTTTCCTGGAGTGTCCTTCACCTGTTGAACCTCCGCTAACTGCTTTCGAAGCTCCTTCAATTCCTTTACCAAGAAATCCACACCTTCTGGCTGTGAAGAAACCTCCTTCTCTAGAGACGCTTTCTTCTTCTGAGTGGATCGACCTCCTCTATCCGACCCCACTGCCTTTGTTGGACTTCTGGATCTACTCCTGCGTGTAATTCTATCCTCATGATGAGAGTATTCACATTGGTGCTCTTTCCTTCTATTCTCATGTACATACTCCCTCGACCGACTTCTTTGTCTACCTCCATCACGACCTTGAGAGCCGATCACGAGAAGTGCTTTCTTCGACACCTCAGGAGTTTTGCTCCTAAATCTCCTTCGCTCCTGAGGTCGTCCTCGAGAGGCATGAATAGAATGCTCCAGCTCCTTCCCTTTTCGCTATTGTACATCCTTAAGCCTATTACGCCTCTCGGACTGTATATAAGTGGACGCCTCATCCTTGAAATCGGTCATCCAAAGCATTTGCACAGCTATATCTTCCCTCTGCTTCAGAAGAACCTCTAGAGTCTTATCTGCTTCGTCCGCCATCTTCGCCAACTTAGCAGCCTTATCATCCCGACCACTTCGGTGATGAGTTCTAGGTGGTGAACCTTCCACCTGCCTTCGGTCCTGGTCACGACCTTTATCAGCAGCAAATACCAACCTCCGTCTGGCTTCATGAGCTCTCAAACGAGAACCCCTGGAATCATGCTTGGAAGCAGTGCTTTCACTTTCATGAGCACTCTTTGAAGGACCCATACGATCCTTAACGGAAATATGTTGGACAGATGAGCTCACAGCCCTCGGTTGTCCTTCCGGTGTATCTGCTCTACTTTTCACCATCTTTTCCAACGTAGAACAGATGAAAGTTGGTGATTGAAAACTACAAGACACTAGAACACGCCCTCCTTCTAGCGCCAATGTTAACGCCAAGATCTTCTGCCACGTCCCAATCATGTAAGACGTCCTAATCCTGCACAGTAAACACGATCAACACCAAAAGCTTGACGGCTTCAACCGTCGGGGAATAGCTCAGGCGTGAGAGTCAGTACAGGAGATCACAAGGTTAACAATGGAGGATAAAAATATCTAGTGTGTTGTGAGAGATAAAATTATCAGTTACCTGGTATTAGAAGACCTCCTTGCTAGGTTATACTATCTTGCCCAGTTAACCGTGCTTCATCCTGATATCTGACGTCTATCCACTGACCCTGACGGTCTTATCCGACTGCATGCAGCTCACCCATTACATACTGTCACTGTTCACCACCGCCGGCCGACTATAATCCCATCCACATTAATACATGACAGAGATCAGTCAACTGCTATATCTTTTTCATCATTGCAAGTCAAAGATGTAGATACTTAATTGCATGATGGGTCGACCCACTGATCCGGCCCGATACAATAAGGACTTAGCAATGATTATAGAATGATTAGGCCCAGTGACTTGCACACCCAATGATAATAACCCAGTGGACTAACCGAATAGACAAGCCCAATCCAGTCGGTCCTATAACTGAAATATCATGGCTTATTGTTTTAAAAATGAAAGTAATTCGACACTTTTTCACCATTTGATGAAAAAATAATTTTTTCATCAAAAGTTTAATGATTATTTTTTTTAAAAAAAATTAACGGAAAAAATATATTTACCATTAATAATATTGATTTTAATATTATCAACTATTTATTAACATAATTTGATAATTATTAATAAAATTATTTTGATAAAAAATATGATATATTAAATGAAATTAACTAAAAAATTTGTAATGGAGATTTGCCGAATTCTTTTTACTCTCCTTTAATAGTATAGATATCGTACAAATCGTATAAGCTCTGTTTGGACGTCAGGAGTGTCGAACAAGAAAATGATTCCATATTTCCACCCTTTTATGTAATGCAGAGAGTCTACCTATTAAAATATTGATCTCAATTGGAATTTTACAAATTAATTTGTTTAATAATATAATTTAATTATTGTTAGTGTGCCATTTATAATATAAATTAAGTATAGTTTTAAGGTGGTGTTTGATTGCATGTTAATATATTTTAACAGTACATTTCTTAATGTATTTTAACGGATCACATCTTTGTATTAAGAAGTCATTTAAATAGTTTAGACTCATATTTGTATGTTAATAATTTAGAGATATTCAAAAGGAACTTTTTTATCCCAATTAAAAACATTAAGATATAATTATAAGATTGGCTGGTAAAATACAATCAAATACTATCTTAATTTGTCTGTGAAGCAATATTTGTTGTAATCTCTAATATTTTTATTAGAATGCTAAAATCTATTTATTATAAATATTGTTTTCTCTTTTTTGTTATATTTTTATTTATAAAATTCATGATTTTACCTCGACTCAAAAATTAATAAAATAATAATAGAAAGCCTATTTTAAAAAGTTGACCCGTTCCCCATTTTGTAGCATGGTATTTATTGCCTTCCTAGCAAACAAAAAGAATTCAAGTTTTCATCTAAAAAATTTTAAGCATTAGATGAAGTGGCCCAATAGAAGCACTCTCATTCGACATGCCCCCAATTTAATTGGGAATAATTACATATATTAGTATATTTTTAAAAATAATTATAAAAATCATACATTCATAAAATAATTACAAAAATACTACACTTCATCATTTTTATTTTCAATCCTAATACAATTAAAATTCTTTAAATTAAGGGATTAATATTAATGGGGTTTGAGATACCATCTTCCTTAGGTCTCTATCCGCCTTATTACTATTTCTCTCTCTCCCTTACTACTTCTCTCTCCTTACTACTTATTTCTCGTCGTCTTCCGTCATTGCCGTCAAAAGCCACTCGTCAAATCGTCTCTTCCACCATCATGGCCATGAAAAGCTATGTTTTCAGTGATAGGTGACTTTCTATCTCCAACTCTGACAGTCGAATACGTGATTTCTCTATCCAACTCTCTCACAACTGAAAGGATTTTGATTTCTCTCTCTAAGGTCTGGTTCTAATTTCTGTTAATTGTCATTCTACTAATTAATTGTCAATATTATCATATATATACGCTATGTTTCTAACAGAATGGGGTATTGATTGTTTGGATTTGTGTTGTTTTTATGTTTTGTATAGAATGGTGATACAAGGAAGAAGGATGGAAAAAGAAAAGAATCACAGTGTGATTCTATTTAGGACTCAAGAAATTTGTTTGGGTTTGTGCGGTTGGATTACGATTTTGATGTTCTTGTAGTTAAGATGTAAGCTCAAGTTCATAGCCGTAAGATATTTTCAACCTAAATTTTTTTTTTAAGGTGTGCTAATTTAAATTTTGTTATTATTACTATCATATAACCTGTTTGGTTACTTCGCATTATGTTTTTTAGTTCTTTGTTAGCTTGTGATTCGGATACCATTTTGTTACCTTGATTTGGTATTTTGGTTACTTTTTTATGTTGTTATGGTTACTATGTATTTGTTTAGTATACATGGTTGATTAAATCTGGTTTTGGTGTACACATGTTGTTTATGTATTGGTTAACATTAAAACATGTTTTGATTCTTATCATATAACCTGTTTGGCTTTTTCATTAGTATATTTTTTTTGTTCTTTGTTAGCTTATTATTTGGATACCATTCTTTTCTCTCAATTGGAATTTTGGTTACTTTTATATGTTGTTTTGGTTACAATGTATTTGCTTAGTATAAATTGGTTGACTAAACCGAGTTTGGTCTCATATGTTGTTTTTAGATATCTTAGACCAATTTTTGGGGCTTGATGTAATGCTTCCGTTGTAGCTACGCTCAAGCAATAAAAATAGATATTATCATATAACCGTTTGGTTACTTCGCATTATGTTTTGGTTCTTTATTAGCTTGAGATTCTAAACCATGTCTCATTACCTTGATTTGGTATTTTGGTTACTTTTTTATGTTGTTATGGTTACCATGTATTTGCTTAGTATACATGGTTGATTAAACTGGTTTTTGGTGTACATGTTGTTTATGTATTGGTTACCATTTAAACATGTTTTGGTTCTTATCATATAAATATTTGGTTACTTTTTTAGTATGTTTTTGCTTATTGTTAGTTTCGATTTGGATTCCATTTTTGTTTCCTTGAGTTGAGATTTTGTTTATCGCTTTTTTGTTGTTACGGTTACCATATATTTGCTTAATATTTGGTTGACTAAACTTTGTTTGAGTCTATATGTTGTTTATGTATTGGTTACCATTAATATATGTTTTGGTTACTAACATATAAATTGTTTGGTTACTTCATTAGTATATTTTTTATTCTTCAAGTTAGCTTATGATTTGGATACCATTCTTTTCCCTCAATTGAGATTTTGGTTAATTTTATATGTTATTTTGGTTACAATGTATTTGTTTGGTAAACTGCTTATGATATAAATATTATTTTGGTTACTAATGACCGTAAAATCGATTTTTTTTTTTTGCGCTTATGGAATCTTTACTACGAGGAATGCAATAGAAAATTCATTGGAAAAGTTATACATTGGTGTGACATGAAGTCCCAGACATTATTACCAAAAAATTGAACCCAAGCAGGTTGAAGAAGTTGGCATCATTAGTTTGTGGATGTATTATTTTTGTAAATAATAAACCCAAGTCATAACAAACCATGTATTTGCTTAGTATACATTGATGTATTATTTTTGTAAATTTCTTCAAATATATTCTACAAGGTTTATGTTATTCTATTTCTACTTTCATTTCTACAAACACATCTTACATGTTCTGGTTACTTTCATATAACTATTTGGTTACTTCTTTATTATATTTTGGTTACTGTTACCTTATGGTTTGGCTACTATTATTGTGTCCTCAATGTGGGATTTCAGATACTTTTTTTTTATTCTGGTTAATATGTAATTGTTTAGTATACATGGATTGCTTAAATTGGGTTTCATTACATGATGTAGTCAATAAGTAATCGTCAATATAAAACAAACCAGTATAAAATACACTAATATTATACAGTAATCATAATAACATTATACAGTAACCAAATTTAGATTAGACAGTAACCAACATATGTCTATGTAGTAACCAAAACATAAACACATTTTTCATTGCATTTTACAGTAAAAAACAACCAGTATAATTTGTTTGTTACCAACTAAAGGTAGACTTTTGTAAGAATGTAACCAATTTGGCTAACAAGTAACCATTAATATAAAAAACATAAGTAGAAGTGTACATTAATATGATTCAAAGAACCAATAATACAAAGAACCAATTAATCATCATGTAATTAAGTTTGCATTAGTCAAGAACCAAGTCGGCATGAGTCACTAAATAATATTTTACACAAGAACTAAGTCAAAGATTATAATTTTATACAATAACCAATTCGTAATTAGTCAATAACCATTATAGTGTTACACACGAAAGCAAAGTCAACATTAGTCAAACCAATATAATATTACTTAGTAACCAAATCAAAGATTAGTCAAGAACTAAGTCAAGATTAATTAGTAATATTATGCGAAGAACTAAGTCGGCATTAATCAAGAACTAAGTCAAAGATGAATTAGTAATATTATGCAAAGAACCAAGACAACATTAGTCAAGAATTAAGACAACATTAGACAATATAATGTTACAACAAGATATCTCGACTTTGTTATCAAAACAATCAAGATATCTTGACTTTGTTAATCAACATCAATTTTGGTTCTCAGACACCATCAAAAATGTTACCAACCATGTGGTTAATGGTTACTAACATTAAACAATTATATATTCCTCAGAAATAATTAAATTTGTTGTATTGATTCTTTATCGGTCTCCATTGTCGACAACCCAATAAACATTATAAAATAACCAAATCAATATTAGAGCGATAACTAAACTACATAATCTTAGTAACTTAAAATAAACCAAATTTTTACATGCGCTTTGAAGGCCTAAATGATGGAATTTGACCAAAAAACCTATGCGCTCACCAAAGAAAGCTAGTGATTTTTATCGTTGATCCGCTTTCAATGAAATTAGGCTCTCAAAATGCCAAAATCGACACTCCAAACTTGACAACATTATACATTAATATGCTTCAAAGAACCAATATTACAAAGAATAAATAATAATCTGCAGTAATTAAGTTTGCATTAGTCAGTAACCAATTCAGCATTGGTCAGTAACCAATTAAGTCAGCATTAGTCACTAGATAATTTTACACAGTAACCAAGTCAGCAATATAATTTTACACAAAGAACTTAGTCAAGATTAACAAGAATAACCATTATAGTTTTACACAAGAAACAAGTCAAAGAATAATCAAGAACCAAAACAAAGATTAGACAAGAACTAATATAATGTTAAACAAGAACCAAATAAAAATTAATCAAGAACAAGTCATCATTTTTCAATAACCGATCAAAGATGTTCAAGAATATTATTCACTAATCATTATAATTTTACACAAAGAACTAACTCAAAGAATATTCAAGAACCATATAATGCTACACAAGAATCAATCAAGATTAATTAGTAACCAATATATTTTTACACAGAATCCAATACATCATTAGATAGTAACCAAGTCAGCATTAGACAGTAACCAAAACAATATTAGAAAGTAAACAATAGTTGCATGAAGGTAACTAATTTATTTGATGAGTAACCATTAATATAAAAAAATCAGGAGAACTCATTTAAAAATTATAAAGCCATCAAATAAACATTATTTAAAAATAAATACACAATAAACAGTAACCAATTTATATATATTTAGTAACCATAATACAAAACATATCAATGAATAAAACAATCATTATAGGTATTTGTAGTAACCATTTTAAACGTGAAAAACTTAAGAAAAGTTATCAATATAGGAATTAAGTAGAAAGCAGTAACTATATATGCATATAATCACTTACCTCATATTCAAATTTTATCGAATTCTTCGCGATTTTGTTCTCGAACTTCAACAATCACTGTAGTTCGATTATTTTTTGAGTTCATCGAACTTGAAGTTGTTGTTGATTTTGTATGCTATTTTGTGATCTCAACAGTCATTGTCGCGATGAAAAATGATTTCGTTTTCTCCGATTTTGAGTCATACGTGATGAGAAGCTTTCGTCTTCTCCGATTTTGTCTTCTCCGATTGATCTGATGTTGATCTGTTATTCCGATTGATTTGGAGTTGCATGTTTCATCAGTTGCTTGAATTTAAGTGCGGTGGGTTACAAATATGAAAGGAAAATAACTGACGTGTAGGAGTTAATGATACGTGATTTTAGGAATAGTAATATATTGTGTTTTGTTATTTTTGTAATTATTTTGTGTGTGTTTTATTTTTGTAAATACTTTCTAATTGTTGTATATTAGTGTTAAGGACCCATTTAATTGTAGTTAATCCAAAAAGTATGGGCCAACTAATCATAATCTAAGCCCAAGTTTTGATCTAGTCCATTCGAGTGGCCCATAGTAGCTAGTAATAATAAAAAAAAAACGTATAGAAAAAAAAAACATTCAAATTTGAAATCTCCCGCTCCAACGGTCAAATTCCGCAGGGTTTCCGATAGTCGCCCTAGAAAAAAAAACATATATATATACACCAAATTCACCAGCGCAGCTGCTTTTTCTCAACCTTCACAGTAGAAATACATCAAACACCTTAAATTCGTTTTTCCATTAACCCCCACCAAATCAAATGGATTTCCATAGCCTCGCGAGGAAAGAGCTCCAAGCTCTCTGCAAGTTGAACAAAATCCCAGCCAACATGACCAACATCGCCATGGCTGATGCTCTCAAATCTCTTGAGATCGTAAGTTTATTCATCAAATAGTTTATTTATATGTCTTTTCCCAATCTCTGTATATATATATATATATTGATATGATTTGATTTACTTTATTATGTTGTTTATTAGGTTAAAGGGATTGAAGATTTTCTAAATCCCTCTGAATCTATAACGGAGGAATCTTCAATTGATTCGCCGGAGAGGAATGTGGTGAATTCGCCTAAGATTCCTCCTACAGGACGCAGAACCTCCACTCGGAGAAATCCCGTCGGTGAGGAATCTGAAAGTGTGCAGATAACGACTAAAAGTACTCGTCGAATGACGAGAAGGGCGATTTCTGGGGACATTATGGAAGAAGTCAAATCCGATATACCTAAAACCCCTGCTGTTCGTAGCACCAGAAAGACAGTCCCGGAGGTTATCGTTAGCCGAATGGATATCCAATCGAAAGAAAGTGAGGTACCTGAAACGCCCACTGTTGTACCAAATAGCCGGAGAAAGTCGGCGAATTCAACTCGCCGGACTAATGTGAAGAAAGAGCAGGAAGTGGGTACTGTACAGAGGGTGTACAGTACCAGGGGGTCAGCGAGGTTGCCCGATAAGAAATTGGTGGAGTCAATTCCGATTGGGAAAGAGATGAACAAAGCAATCAAGATTGATTTGATTGCTTCAGAAATTTCTGAAAATGATTTGGGTGAAGTTTCGGATAATATGAGCGTGTCTGGTATGTTTATTTATTGTTTTTTTTTGTATTCTTTCATCAGTTTTATATTGATTTAAACTTGATTATATTATTTGTCCTTTGAGTTTGTTGATATCTGAGAGTTTTTCCCCTATCTGAAGGTGGGAATGTTTACAAAGAATATATCTATATCTAATTATTGGAGAAAATGTGTGAAACATTCAGCGTTTTAGATGTGGAACTCTGAAAGAATCTGGAATATTTGTTACTGTATTCATACTTGTAATTGCTCTGTAATACATACCTTATTTTTAATCTCTAATTTTTACCCAAACCAAAACAGATGCAGGTAATGATTCACAAACAGTATTGCAAGAGTCGGTTAATAAGTCAGATTCCGTGGGTTCAGAAATTGTAATAGGTATGAAAGAGGATGATGTTCAAGAGGAAACAGGAGACAATGAAGTCGATGAGCCAAAGGCAATGTCAGAAGAAATTTTGAAGGCTCTTAATGAATCAGATGCGGTGAAATCAGAAAGTGCAGGATACATGAAAGATTTTGTTGAAGAGGAAACAGGTGATAACCCTGAAGTGGGTAATGAGATACTTGATCTTACAGAAGTTTTGATAGATGAGAACTTGGAGGAGAAGGCATTTGACATGCAAAATCAAGTTCTCACAAACAACGGTAAGCTAAACCTGATTTCTTTTTATTTGAATGATATTTTGAACATGTAAATTGTTTTATAGTATTTAATTTTTACCCAAACCAAAACAGATGGAGGCAATGATTCACAAACAGTATTGCAAGAGTTGGTTAATAAGTCAGATTCTGTCGGTTCAGAAATTGTAATAGGTATGAAAGAGGATGATGTTCAAGAGGAAACAGGAGACAATGAAGTCGATGAGCCAAAGGCAATGTCAGAAGAAATTTTGGAGGCTCTTAATGAATCAGATGCGGTGAAATCAGAAAGTGCAGGAGATATGAAAGATTTTGTTGTTGAAGATGAAACAGGTGATAACCCTGAAGTGGGTAATGAGATACTTGGTCTTACAGAAGTTTTGGTAGATGAGAACTTGGAGGAGAAGGCATTTGACATGCAAAATCAAGTTCTCACAAACAACGGTAAGCTTAACCTGATTTTTTTTATTTGAATGATATTTTGAACATGTAAATTGTTTTATAGTATTTAATTTTTACCCAAACCAAAACAGATGCAGGCAATGATTCACAAACAGTATTGCAAGAGTCGGTTAATAAGTCAGATTCTGTGGGTTCAGAAATTGTAATAGGTATGAAAGAGGATGATGTTCAAGAGGAAACAGGAGACAATGAAGTCGATGAGCCAAAGGCAATGTCAGAAGAAATTTTGGAGGCTCTTAATGAACCAGATGCGGTGAAATCAGAAAGTGCAGGAGATATGAAAGATTTTGTTGTTGAAGAGGAAACAGGTGATAACCCTGAAGTGGGTAATGAGATACTTGATCTTACAGAAGTTTTGGTAGATGAGAACTTGGAGGAGAAGGCATTTGACATGCAAAATCAAGTTCTCACAAACAACGGTAAGCTTAACCTGATTTCTTTTTGTTTGAATGATATTTTGAACATGTAAATTGTTTTATAGTATTTAATCAGCAGCTTTTTAGGTGGCTGCTACTTTTTGATGATACTGATGAGGACTGCTTTACAGGGTCTAATGATTTTGGAGCTAATTTGTCCCTCTCTGACACTGAAAATCCAAGTGAACTTTTGGATATGGAAATTGGAGAATCTTTGAATGCTGATAAAGATACGGATTCTGAGGAAAAAACTGCTACAGATATGAAACCTGATGTTCTAGAAAGCGAGGGTAGGTTGATTTGCCCCTCTCCTTTAAAATGTTTAACTTGATCAATCATTCGCTTCTTGTTAATCAACCTGTCACTAGATAACCTTATATGGTCTAACGTTTTTACAGTTACTGTGTTTCCCATGGATACTGAAAATCCACATGAGCAATTGAAATTCGAGAGGAGGGAAGAGTTTAACTCTGACAAAGATGTGGAATCAGATGTTTTAAATACTGTAGTATCATCTTTTGTGGTAGATGCAGAAGCTGATTCAGATTTTATGGAGTTCGACAGTGAAAAAGAGCCCACAATTTCTGAAATTCTCAACTGCAATGTTCCCAAGGAAAATGCTGATCAACCAGAAATGAATTCCGTTGATTCATCTGAAGAGCTGGACTCAGAAAAGTCTCTCACCAAAGAATTAGGATCAGAGGCAGCAGCAACTGATTTTTCTGTTCAAACGGATTTGATTGTTGCCATGGGTGCTAATGATGGCAATGAGACTAAACCAACTTGTGAACAGTTGTCCAAGTCTCCAGCATCTGTAAAGGGCAATGCTTTTACCTCAATTTTGGCAGATGATCCACTTACCAACCAGTGCCCATCAAGTGTAGTGGGCTTAGGCCATATTCCCAAGACACCGACAATTAAGAAGTTAAACCATGTTTCAGATGACAAGGAGAACATTGATCACAGTGGAAGAAAGATTGAGCTTACAAAAGAGAAGGCAAAGACAAACAAGAAAGAAAATGATCTGAATGAGAAAAGTCTAAGGGAGCTAAACAAGTTGTTGAAAGAAAAGCTAGCCAAGGTGAGGCCAACTTTTCTTAACTTTCTTACAATCTTTTGAATTAAGTTATTCATTATAGTCCCTGTACTTATATTATTGCTTGTTAACTAATGGGCAGGTGACAAAGGCAAGGCCAGCCCTGCAGAATCTGTCAGAGAACTGATTGGTTGTGAGCAATATCCAGAACTGAAGTGATAGTTAAGACCACACAAGTGGTCAAATTTTTTGGTGGGCTTTAGTGCCACTCTGCCTGTACTCTAAAGTACTGTATTAATGCTATTAATAATACCTTCACAATTCTTTGTGAAATTTCAAAGTTCTTGTGTTCCTTCAATTGTTGAAAATTATATTATATTCGTGTTCTAATATTAAATATACATTTTCCTTTTTAGTTTGTTTCAAAATTGGATACATTTCTATTTTAGGACTATAAAAGTGATAGTTTCCAATTTGTTATTATTTTTTTACTATCATTTTTAATATCAAACCACCAAAATCTGTTCTTGATTAGTACTCTGGTAGGACTGCATTAACATAGTGCTGATGCTTTTGAGTTCAACTTCGCATTATATTCAAAAAGTCTATAAAAACAATTTACTTGTGAAAACTATATTAGAAATTTCATCCAAAATAATTTCTAATACTCTGTGTTCTAATGTAGTTTGTTACTAGAGTTTAAGAACGAATAATAACACACAGAGATATTATATGTAGTTTGTTTAGTCTTGTTTGTCTAATATATTAATAAGACGTCTCACACGTTTTATAATGATCCATACATCAAACAATGTTTTATAATAACTAGAAAATCCTAGTAACTATAACATGGGTTCACAGGTCTAATACATTAGTAAAACCTAAGATCGAACTACTAATAAACCTCCATCCCCAATTGCCCTCTATTAGTTGAATCCGCAATCCCAATCCCAACACAAGAAGTCATCCTGATATATGTTAGGTTTACCAAGAACTGATTGATGTTAACTTCAGCACTTAATGTTCAGTCTAGCACACTGATTGCATGCATCATCATGCTCTTCCTTGAGCCGTTTTTATAGATTTTGAAGCACTTTCACAGTTACTGCAATGACGGTAACCCTGCCAAAAATTATCCACATTCTGGTATTCCAATTATCCACATTCTTGGATAAGTTGAAATCCATTAGTCTCCTTCAAAGGTACACTATTCCTATTCAGTTGCTCTCTTGATTGATTTTTCATTCCATCAGTGTCACATAGACTTCTTAGGGCAGTCATTCATTACTTCTTACAGACAGAAAATTACTATTATTAACTATAAATGTAGTAAGCAGTGGCATGCTACTAATTAATGTACATGGAGAATCAATACTTCAATACTTATATATAAATGCACATAAATGATAATCAAATTCGTTGAATCAAATCAATTGGATTAATCGGCAAAGCACTCTTAATTATTTGAGTTAACTCAGCTTAAATTTGATAACTCACCTATTCTTCTATTCTTATATATAAATACACATAAATGATGATGTAAGATTATGTCATCAATTGAAATCAATACCTATATATGTTCAATTGAAAAATTCACTGAGTTAATTAAGGGTTAACTCGGTTTATGTTAGTAAAAGACAAATAATTTTTTATTTTTATTCTCTAACAAGAGAAGGCAAGTCTAAAATATTTTTTATTTTTCGTTCTACCAAACTTATTATAATATTTTTTATTAAAAAATTGTTTAAGATAATATATCTTGACCAATTTTATGTAAAGATAATTTAATTATTATAATTTTATTAAGATATTCAATTTTTAGATATAGCCAATTAAAAATTTGAAAATATCATTATTAAATTAATTAATTGAAATATAGTGTAGGTTTTCTTTATCAAATATTACTATAATCAATTTAATTTAACCCAAAATTATTAGGAATTAGTATTCCAATTAAACTCAAATATCATTATTTGATTAGTGTTATTAGGCACTTACGGGTAAAAATAATTATTGAATTATGCATTATTTTTTTTGACATGAATGTTTGATAAATTATTAAAATTATTATTTAAACTAGCCCGTATCAACTAGTATAACTAAACACATATTATAAATTTCTTGTTATTTTATATTCTAAAATAAAAAATATATCCGTAATTTTGAAACGGGGATACCTCATAATTGTACATGTATACACCGTGGTTGAGCCCTAGTAGATTGAGAAGCACTAAAAGCTCTGCGTGTTGATCAGCAATTCACCATTTTTGCTTTGGTGTTTTGGGCTTACTAGTAAGTTGTGACGTTTGACTTCTAGTTTTTTTTTTTTTTGGGTGCTAATTTTCAAGGTTCTTTGGTAAAGCAATTGACCAGCTCTTTAATTTGGTGTGGCTAGGCTGAATTTCTCTTGGTAAGACAATTTAGGCACGAGCATGAGCTCTTCTATGAGCATTCATGTCTAATTTTTAATATCTAATTATTATAATTGATTTTTTTTTGCACAAATTATTAAGATAATTTGGGCAAAAAAATATGAACACTCATCCAATTTTCATGTCCAATTTTCTGTTGATAAGACAATTTGAGGCACATCCACTATGAATGCAACAATGCCTTGATCATAATTGATATTTCTTTGAACAAATTGTTAATTGTGATTGTACTTCAATTATCTTCTTCTCTTTATGTTGACCTTCCGAAAAGGAACACACAACGATGGAACTAAAACCAGAACTCACTTCTTCTGCCCTTCATTTGGAATATGTTAATGAATAACATTAAGAAACTACTCCCTTCCTTTTTATTTAAGGTAATGAATATAGATTAAGTAATACTTTGTCTGATTAACTATATTGAATATAAAATTTCAATATAAACCTTCTAAAATTCATTGAAAAGATAAGTGCGAAATAAAATAGTGTTTAAGAGATAATATTCTTATGAGGACTTACAAATAAAATTCTTCGTTGGACAAAATTTTCCTAAAACGACAAGTAAAAAAGGAACAGAGGGAGTAATGATTAAGAAACTAATGATGATACAAGTCTCATTAGTTTGCCTTTATGACATTAGTAAATAAAATGTATTCTAGTAGTTCTTTCCCTTCCTTTTAGTAATACTAGCACCCGGGGTCCAAAGTTCTCTGTCGAGGAGGATATATATAGTGTCCAAGTAAGACGTTTTAGGGACCATATGAGCAGCTTTACATATAAATGTATCAATTGATCTTTAACTCCATGCCATAATTATAGTTTTGAATTATGACATTCAAACTGGAATGGAGCAAGTACAAAAGAAGAATATATAACAAACATACTTGCATTGTCACTTTTTTAAGGAGTATCAATCCAAATGCAGTAACTTGCATAGATATACTGTGCTTTGCCGAAAAATAAAATAAAAATACACACTACTTACACAGATTTACAAGCTCCAACCTGGGAGTCTCTTATAGCTGCTACATCCGACTAGTGAATCAAAAAATTGCTCTACTGCAGATCATTACCAGAAGCAACTGGTTACTGCAATAACTGATGAGTGGAACATAAGGTGTATGTTGAAGTTCTGGTTTAATGTGCTTAACATTCATTCAAGCTTCAGAGGTTTTGCTGAGAATGACAGAGGCATAATTAGCAATTGTTGATTCTGGAGACTGCCTAAGGCGACCAATGACAGGGTAGAGCTCTGATGAGCGGAGGAATTGTCTACAGGGTGGATGTGCACACATTTTGGCCAATGAAAACATAGCAATCTTTAAAGGCGACTCGTTAATGGCATCTCTCCTACTCGGGTTCAGAGCAACCAAGGAACAATCTGAGACCAACTTAAGTAGTGCCTGAAATAATTTGTCCACGCTAAGATTATAACGGTAGAAAGTAACAATAACCGCTAGTAAATATTGTTCTCTCATTTATAGCAAACAACAAATTTTCACCACTGTGCAGTACATGCACTCAACTCAGCCACGCAATAGTTTTCTTCCGGTCTAGAAATTGTTATCCGTGGAATCCTAAATGTTCCAAAGCAGGATCCCAATTTTAAAAAAAACAGCAGTACTATAAACAATGATTCACGTTTCTTTAGTAGCATACAGCTTGCCTCAGAGCTCAGATTTCACTCTAATGGCTTTACACAGTTCAAAGCAAAACTAAACAATTCAATGAAAATAAACTAGCATAGTTACCATAAATATAAAAATTAATAAATGCAACAAATAAACGTACCTGCATGGCTCCTTTAGAAACTATGTCTTCACAAAGCGTGTTGGAGTTTCGAACAAGATTACTCAGAGCACCTGCAGCATTTGCTTTTGTTTTGTCTTCCTCTGATGAGAGCAGCAAATTTGCTAGTTGAGGAATAGAACTCCTTAGGTCCTCATACAACAAGTCATTGTGATAGGCAGCATTTCCAATCTAGAAGAGAAAGTGAACCAGAAGTTAGGAGGATTAAATAGAAGGTTCTAACTGCACATTTATATGAATCCTGGTAGAAGATCTTACTGCAAAACAAGCAAATTTCCGTGTTCGTCTGTCGGGATCAGCACATCGATCAATAAGGAGATTAATAATTTGATTCTTTACCTAATAAAGGGCAAGTTGTAAAGAAGCAGAAAATGATTTCAGTTTTCAGAACTTCACAAAAAATGGAAGGAAATTAATCTCCATTTCAATTATTAATTTCAATGTTCCACTTCCATTAGCTAAAGTCTGGATTAAAATTATATCATAAACAACAAATAAGAAGATTGAACAAAGGCTTAATCTGATCTAGAATGCTGTCAAATAATCAAGTCAATGACTCACCAGTAAACTATAGAAGTAGGAGCTATGCCGACACATGTTTCCTATAGCACTGCAAGTCTTCGCACGCACATTGGGATCTTCATGGGTGAGAAAATCCTTTAAGAACTCCAATATATCTGCCCCGTTGAGGTGTTCGTAAAAGACCTACATTTGCATTTGGGCTTAAAATAAACTTTCATGGGTTAAGCTCTACAACATTTAGCTTTTTAGAATTAGGTATTAAAACAAACAAAAAACACATGTTTGCTTCTATGGAGACGCTAAAAACTTCACAAAACATACATATCTGCATCTTAAAAGGAAATATAATTGCGGGAGAAATCACTCAGAGGTGTGTTTGAAGGAGAAATCAGTATGTTATAACTGCGGGCAAGAGGAACACATCTCTCCTAACTGCCCCAACCCAAAGAAGAATAGTGGATGTTTTGTTTGTAGAGCGATCGATCATATATGGCAAAGAGTTGCCCAAAGAAAGGAGCTGATGCGACAACAAATGGAATAGCAGTGGTAAGCTGACCATAATTGGTCCAACTCCACCCAGTTAACCAACCGCAAGGACCTTCAACATGATGGCACACAATGCTAAGGCAGGATGAGATGTCGTTTCAGGTATTATTCCGATCAAGAATATAAATATTTATGTATTGTTGATTCATATGCGACCTATTTTCTTTTATATATTATATAATTTTGCTAGACTTTAAACATTATCTCTAGAGACACTAGAGTATCTCTTGAGCACAAAAGTTGTGAATAAGAATTAGATATGTGGTAGAGATAGTGGTTAAAATAAAAGGTTTTGACTGGGAGATTATATATAAATTGTTGTCGAAATTGGTGTATTTCTTGACAAATGGAATTAGATTTAATTTAAACCGAATAGTTAAACTCTATGTTAAAGAATTGTTTCAAGACATGAAGGGTTAGTTTCGAATATGTCGGATCGGGATCCACGTTTCACGTCGAACTTTCAAGGGAGTTACAAGAGCAAATGGGAACACAACTAAGGTTAGATATGGTGTATCATCCTCAAACAAACGAGCAGAGCAAACGGACGTGCGTGCTGCCTTACGAAACGTTATACAATAAAAGATGCATAATGTGTTCCCTATGAACAAGATCAAAAGCATATAATTGAGTAGGAACCTATCCAGGTTAGCATATGAAAAAAAAATTCCTAAGGAAGACCAAATGTTAAGAAATAAAGTTATATCTTTTGTGAAGTAGTATGAAGGAGCCACGATGCCAAGAAGGCAACGTGTGAACTCAAAGATAAAATGAGGATTTATTATCCCCATCTTTTTGAGTAACTTTGTATTGTGATTCTGGGGACAAAATCCTAAAGGGAAGAATGTAACGATCGAGATCGTCGAATATATTTGTAATAAGATTTATAATATTTATTAAATAAAATAAATATTTTGATGGAATAAATTGTGTATTATGAGTTTTTAGGTCGATTAATGACCTAGTTTACGTGACTAAATATGAGTGTTTAGAATTTTTGGGAGAAAATAACTGTTTTCGAGAAAATCGCAAAATCACTATTCATAAAACGCAGAAAACACTTTCATTTTTTGAACTTTTCGAATTACAACATAGCGTTTGGAAAATGAAGACAAAATCTCCAATACAAATATTTTTATCAGAAAAGACGCTATTCACGCTAAAAACACAACTTCATTTTTTAGAATTTTCAAAGAGTGACATACCGTTTATTCGGGAACGGTGGCGAAGTTGGATTTTCAAAAATCAAAAGTGGATTTCCGGCTAACCGATCGTGTTACGAAAACATAACAAAAAAAGTTGGAAAAATTCTAACTATAAAGAAGTCGGGTAATCAACTTAGTTCGGAAAGTAAACCCTAATCAATTGTATGAAAGGGGCAAAAAGGACTTTTTGCTAACTAAATGAATTATGAAATTTAACTAAAAAGAAAATGAGAAATTAAATTAATTTTGGTCAAGCCAAGCCTATGGTTTGAATGGCTTGGGCTAGGTAGGCAAGTGTCATTTGCAAGCCTTTCAACGTGAGGTGAATTGAATGTGGGAAATGTGAGAGAGAGGAGATGGGCAGATGGAGTAGGAGAAGAGATGAGGTTAGATGGAAACTTTTCATTTTTAGTAAGTTTAGGTCTAAAAGAAGCAAACTATTTAATGTTGATTCTTTTCTTCATTTTATTTCAACCAAACATGGCCTTAATGCTATAATTTGGTTGATCATGGATGGTTAACACTTGGGAGCATGGTTAAGTTAGTAAGAGATGACATATGACCATTATACCCTAACTATTGTCAATCCTATAATAAATAAAGCTTATTTTCTCTTCATTTCTCACCAATTCCTTAACTAAGAGGAAAAACTTTAGCAAATTGGAGAGATAAGAGAGGGAGTGGCCGGATTTCTAGGGAGAGAAAGAGAGCAAGTTCTAGCTTGGATCAAGCTTAGGAAGGAAAAGAAGAACATCCATCTTTTATTTTCCTTGAATTTGAAGTAGTTTGTTGGTGGTTGTTATTTTTAATGAAAAATCATGAAGGATCTTGGAGAAATAAGGTTGTGTGTGATTTAGATATGTTAAATCACTTGTTAGTATGCATGAAAAATGAAAACGGATGTTAAAATCGTAAGCCTAAGCGTAAAGGATGGAAAAAATAGTAGAGGACTTTAAATAGGACTTTTAATGTTTATTGTTTGAGAAATCAGACAAGAAAGATTTTAAGATAAGTAAGTTATGGAGAAGTTTCAAATGGAATGGAGGAAAAATACGCTATAACGAAGTTATGACAAAATTTTCCGTAAAAGGTGTCGATCGTGAAAAATCCTAGCTTGGTACCCTTTTTGAGCCAAGTTACGGGTAGTCAACGATTCCGGAAAATTCTTTCTTTTCGGAGGTTTTGTAGTTAGTAGAAAACGTGAGCCGTAGACTCGAGAACGAGCTCAATCCGACTTTGGATGAGTAAGTTATGAAGTTTAAAAAATTTGACATTAAAACGTCTTTTGGCGAAAAATGACTTCCGGGGGATTTTCAGGCCAATTTTCCGACCAATTAATGAACCCTAAAAATTATTTCATCCGGGGGGATGTGTAGAGCATGTTATAAGGAATAAAATGGCTCAAGAACGGATTAATTCTGATATCGGATGACGAAGTTATGAAGCCGTGAAGTAGAGGCGACAAACAAAAAAATTTTCGGGAACCAAAATGTTGAACGACTAGGTTTTGACCTTGGAAGCCGATGCATCCAAATTAGGCTTAATCTGGAAGTCGGGGCTTAGGGCAACCAAATGTGAAGGACAGTTTTGACGTCCTTTACTAAATTGGGCATAACTTTTGCATATGAACTCCGATTGAGTTGATTCAAGATGATCCAGAAAGATAAGGAATTGGCCTACAACTTTCATTCTTTAAGTTTTGAGATTTGAGGTCGGGAGAAGGGTCCAAAAAGGGCATATTTAGGACTGTTGTGAAATAGGAGGCAAACTGTGGTGGTTTCTTTGAACCATTCTGGTGCTGAGCCATGTTTGACTAGTATTTCTGAGTTCTAATCATTTGACATTAGGAATATAGTCTAGAGAAATGTAAACAAGGAATGGTAGATGTATTGGACGTATCAATCGTACACAATGGAGTGTCGGTTAAGCGTTCGGGGTAGAAAAGTCGGGTGTACGACGTACGAACATCGAAACGCCGAGTCGAATATTAATGAACTTAAATAATGTTTCGAGTTTAATGAAACGAACATTATAAAACATGGAATAGGGTTATAGTAAACCATGAGTGACATTTATACGTGACTACTTGGTATGTGTATGTGTACTAAATGTGTAGGACTTTTAAAGGGCGATTAACGTCAAAGTATAGAAGACTCTTGAGTCTTGAGGCAAGTTTCCTAAACTTACTCAAATTTTATTGAGCAAGTATTCTAACTCCATTCAACTTTCGTTTGGATGTTAGTTTTTGAGAATATATTCTTATGAATAATCCCTGTGTTCCGGTTTACACAATATTTGTTGATTGTGCAGCCTTCAGACTTATCCAAACTCTCTGTTAGTTGTACAAGTGTTAAGCTATGCTATAATGCATAAATTGTTTAACATTTTGCTACAATGCATAAATTGTTTAAGTTTTGCTTTGACATAAATTGTTAGAGTTTTGCTTTGACATAAATTGTTGAAGTTTTAAAGTTCTAATATTCATGAACTATTTAAGAGTTGTGTCAATGCCAATTGTATCAGCTAGACAAATGTTAAAATGTTTTATTGATTTGAATACCATTCTCTGAACGTTACTTGGATTAGGTAGAGCTGTCCACCGAAATTGTTTTGGGGATTCGGACTCAAAACTGAGATAAACAACCCTATTATTAGGGTATTTTACGTCGGGAAACCCCGACAGACCCCTGAGTTGGTCAAACAAACGCATATAGTTGTACAACATAGGATACACTGGGCTGATCACCCAACGTGCCTGTAAGTCAGACCGGTTCATGGTTGAATTACTGTTGAACCCTTGAGAAAACAAAAATGTTCGAGGTCTTTTGTCTGCTCAGTAACTCGTTTAAAAAATGTTAGATAAAAAGGAATTTATTGCTATTATTCCTATTTATTCGGAATACTTTCACAACTATTATTCAGTTGTAGAAATAGTAACATGACTCTTGATTTTGTTGTTTATTTAACTGTTTATGCTTGCTAAGCTTTGTAGCTCATCCTTGCTTTAAATTAAATATTTTCAGCGGAACCATAGCAGATTGAAGGGTCCCATAAGGACAAAGGATGGACGAGTAGAAGATAGTTGTAACTATCTGTAATAATTAGAAGTATTGCAATAATTACTTTATACTTTATCATGTGTTGAAGACTTAAAGGTCTAAGAACCTGAAATTTAGAGTAAGACATTGTAATCATTAGTAATTACCTTTATGTCATTATTATTATGTTAAATGAGAAGTACCGTGGAACACCATATATGGAGTTTAAAGCTACTCGGGTTCGGGAGTGTCACATTTACCATTATTGATTTCTTAACAACTTTGCATAACATGTTAAACTTATCTTTTATCATCATCTCCAAGGCCTCCAATCTTTAATTTGATGACAGACCAATCTGCTAACCTTATCACATTTGCCCTTAAAATTTATTGTTATATTTTAGCGTGAGGTGAGGATTTGGTTATGAGTTACAAAAAATGGTTATGGTTCCATTAAAAACTAAAACCATATAACATGATTTTTAATATGGCTTATTTAGGTTGGAACCAAATGGTTATAGGTCAATTATTTTTAAAATTTCAAGCTTACTATTATTATGGCCCGATGAAATAATTTTTTATTTTTATTTAACTTCTCTCTCTAATTTTTTATACATCCTCTCTCCCTCTCAAAAAAAATTATAAACTCATTTTTTTGCACTCTCTAAAACTTTTATACTCAAAAAAATTTATAACACTCTCTTTAAAAAAAATTATGCACTCTCTCTATAAAAAACTGTAATGAATTACTAAGATCAAAGACCCTCACCCAATTAAATTAAGAAACATGAAATAATCAAACATGAAATCTTATAAAGGTAACTACACTGAAAATTAAAGTGTAATATTACCAAAAAAGTCATCAAATAATAAAATATTATCTCTCGTTTCACACAAAAAATTTGAAGTAAATTCATGATATTTTCAAATTTAAAATGATATAAATTAATTTAACTTTAACAAAAACAGTCATAAATAATGTAAAGTGTTTTTATAAATAAGATACTAGTAATAAATGTATTATTTTTAGAGTTAAATAAATAATTGTCGATTTTAGAATTTCTCAAAATTACCGTAGCAATTATACATACGATCACACGTTAATTGCAGTTAACAACCGCATGGTAAAAAAGTTAATTAAAAGGGAATTTATTTTGTAATTAATTAAGGAAATATAAGTGTAAATATATAAGATGACCAAAAAAAAGGAGATGAAAGCAGCTGAAAGCTGCTGAAATGGAAGTGAAGTTAGTAGCGAATTCGGTGAAGCGGTTGGAGAGCACTACGTCACTCTCATCATAACGTAATAAAGTTGGTTAGAAAATGGTTTAACCAATTTGGGCCTATTTTTCTTTTTAAAATATGGGTCCAAACTTTATTCAACCAAAGTAATAAAAAATAGTTAACCAACCCAAATGGTCCTATCAGGTTATGACCTATATTGTCTACTCTGGTACTACTACTATGTGACATGCTTCAATCTGAACTAACTTAGCAAACACAAAAAACAGGGAAGTGAAATAATTTCCATTTACAGCAAGAACCATTGGATGAGCTAGGACCTTACCTTATCCATACGAGCTAGATCTGAAACTATCATCAAAACATCCATTGTCACTTCTCTCGGGCATGAGACATCAAACAACCTTTTCATTTTGACTGGATCCAATAAGCCTTTGCCTATGAGTTGTACAACCAGGGATCGATGGCCTGTCATTTTAGCAAGAAACGCAACAGGCCGTGCAATATCTTTTAATTCCATATGTTCCAAGCACCTAAGAATATAGCCAGGCACTCCTACCTGTATATTCAAAAACTACTGCATAAGAGTTTGGAACTTGGAAAAAGCAAGAGAAAATTAAACCAACCTAAAAAATAAGAAGCTATAAACAGTCCATTACACTAAAAGTTAGTATTACAGCTGATTGCAATTTTTTAAAGTATATATAATTACAGATGTGTTCGATAAAGTAGATTTTCTTTTCTTAAATTTTGTGTTCCCTCGTGATCTCAAGCTCCATACCCGAATTATAATATTTCCCCATATTATGCCAAAAGAAACTCAGTGGTTGGACAAGCACTTACACATAGCTACATAGCTGATAGCACACTAGGAGCTCAAAAGTGTTCTAAAGAAATTGAAGGATTAAGAAGTTAGAAATTGAAAATATACGTCTCATATATGGCACCAAATAAACTTTGCAGAACATGAACCTGTCCAAATATGCATTTTGTCCTAGTAATTCACGACATAAAAAATAGCAGCACAATAAAATAATCCAACACCCCCTCATCAAAGAGCAAACTAAAGCAACTAATAGAAGTGGGAAAAAGATGGAAAACTGACCTCCAGAAGGATTTGAATGTACTTTCCCAAGCTTGCCTCTATTGCTTTCACCATATCCTTATCTTCAGCACAAACCCTCCCACCAGGTGAGCCCATGTTAAGAAGAAACCCACTGTTTACTGAAGCAGTAGCAGATGCCAAGCCTGGTGCACTTTGTATCGCCACAAATGGAAATGCTAAGAGATCAATTACTGCATTTATTGTATCTCTGACCCCATCCTTTCCTCCACCAGGTCCAGCCCAGCACCTTATTAACTTAAGATGTACGTCAGATATCAAATCAGAAATGAATTTGACATGTTCACTCTTAAGCAAAATCTGACGAAAAGTTAAAACTCCGCCAGAAAGGCATTGACATATTGAGGAAATTGTCCAGACAACCCCAACAGGTGATAGTGCAATTTGATCTTTTGTACAGTCAGTTCCATGTGAAGAAGCATCTGAGAGGTTGTTAGCCAGCAAAGCAATAAGAAGCTGAGGGATACTACTTGCACATAACTGTTGAACAGCTAATGCTCCACCCCACTTCAATCTGGCCTCCAGCAAACCTACACACCCGTCCCTAATCCCATGCCAATATGAAAGCATACCATTCTGTATAGTGGGTATCACACCATTTTCATCAGTGGATAGAATTTTGAGGATGTCGCACAGTGTTGCAGTACGAGGGATTAAAGGCACAGCTATTTCAGAAATGGAAGATTCGCCTAAAACACCAGTTTCAAGGGACAGAATGGACGCAAGAGCAAGCATAGAAGACAAACAACGAGGTTGAAAGGGATTTTGCATTCTATCATCTGAAGTAAAATTGTGTGCGAGGACGGAAAGCCGAGAAAGTTGCTTCTTTGAAGATGAAGTAAGCATAAACATTGGAGAATTTCTTCCAGCTGCTTTCAAGCATTGCGCAATAGTTGCTAGGACAAGGCATGAATACAGAACCAGAACTCCTGGATTTGCTATTTTGTATTTTAAGTTATTTGTGTCTCCTGTTTGTGGATCTTTGTTGGAAGATGCGCAAAGAGAGAGTATGGAGAATATCTCTGAAACCATTGTACCATCCCCTCCCCCGCTAACAACTGTCGTAACAGGTAGAGAACTTGGAAGACCACAGAGAATGCTTGAAACAGTGCCACTATGGAGGCAGCACCTTAAGATAAGCTGAAACAAGGAAAAGGTTAACCTTTGAATAAATGGAAACTAGAAATACTATATCCAAGACAGACAAATAAAATGCGCAGGGAGTATTAGACAGCACTACGCCACTACCTACCTTCCTTCCTTTTTATTTTTTGATAGATTCCACTACCATACAAATTAAAATAAGACAAATACGTAAAAATTATTTAGAATATAAAACATAACAGACTATACAATCCAGAATCTGTTTGGATGTGCTATTAATGGTCAAGCGCATTCTTTTAGTAGTTCTTGATGGATCAATGCCCATTTCATAAGCTCAATTTTGGAAATTGAAAAAGTAAACAAAAATAAAACTTGCAACTTAAGCTTTTGGAGCAACTAGTAATCGACAATTATATCAATTTTGAGGAAAACTCTACTCAGGAAGAAACAATCTTCACTTACATCTGTATATACACGAAGTTGCAGAATGACAAGACAAGAATTACTACCTGGACACCAGCACAGAGGCCAGCTTCAACACGCTGACGTAGACAGTAGTAAACAGCGACCTGTATGGCTTTGGACCTAAGGAATGCTCTTGTCATTGTATCAACAACTTTTGTTGATTCTATCCCAATCAATGAACCTCGATCATGATTTCTAATCTCAAGTCGGAGTAAAGAATGGCTTCGCAAAGAGTAAAGAGGAAATAGATGGGCTTTTTCTTTTATAGACAGAAGTTCAAAAGCATCAATCAGTGACCAAAGTGCCCGACAGGCTTCAAAAGCAGCACGCAACAAATTTGACGAACCGGATATCAAGCTTGATCCTGAAGTTGCTAAGCATAAACATAAAAGATCTGCTACACCTGACGTTTTAGCATGGTCCAAAATTTGTTTAATAGATTCATTCACCACTGAAGGACCAGAAACCACCTCAGGAGTTGAAGCTAATGCAGATGCTTTAAGACCTTGGGCCACTTTAGACAGTATAACTGTAACGCAAGCAGTGGACTCGCACAGAACCCTTCCAGATGTATCATCAGTGGAATTGACAACCTACAGATTCAATAACACGAGAGCTGAAAGCAAGTTCCTGTACTGGAGCCATGAATAAAAATTCTGGTGGATGGAACTAACCTTTGAGAACAATTCTATCAAGGCAACCCAGTGCCTAGCATACGAACCCCCAATGCCACCACTGCAGTTATCTATTAACTTTTTAGTGACTAAGAAGCTCTGCATAGGAAATGAACAATGTGTAAATCAAGTTTAAGTGAAAAAAGATATCCTCATGGATAAGGATAACTACGTATTTTCCCCAACAGAAAAGCTAAAGGCAGAACTTAGTATTATCTCGGGTATTAAGTAGTCTTTTTTTTGCCTTTGTATAAAAAGTGTGACATGCTTTAGTGGAAAGAAGATTTCATATTCGCAAAATATAAATAAATTTTCAATTTTTTCATTTCATTGTTGGATGAGTTGGTTGTTCATATGTAGCAATAACATTGCTTTCCAAAGAAGTGACAAATTTTGACTTGATCAGTAGTTATGAGCAAATTATGGTGGGTAGGATAAGCAGTGGGTAGTTATCTATATGTTTTGAATTAAAGGGGTAATCTAGTCCAATACGCAGCGACTTCAAATTAAGTATTCATTTCCTCCTCTTGGGTAAGTGGTACCCTCTTTGGCTGTAAAGCTTGGAGTTTCAGTGGAATGGAAGCTGATATTCAACCATTAAATGACATTGAAGAACAATCGTAGACTCATTGTGTGCCACAAAATTGCAAATTTCTTAAAAGAATAAAAGAGAATACCTTTGCCATCAAGTCATTGCCATCTGATAATTTTAGATTTGCCAGACCGGCCATGAAGCCAAGAAGTTCACGTATTATTTCATCAAGCACCCCACTATAATTGATAGCACTGGCAGCAACTAAATTTGAAAGAATTCTCAATGACTGGTTGAAACAAAGAATATCTTGATCCCTGTGCAAATTTTAGAAAGTTATATTCCTAAGAGAAAAACAATAGGCATCAAAATTTCTGAGTAACTATATTGAGGGAAAAAAGTAGAGCTATCAAGTACATGTGAAAAGGTCCTTAATAAGTAAAAGTTCTTGAACAGTAAACATTGTTTGGAAATGAGTACATTATAAAATATAACTATTACTCAGGACTCTTTGACAATAATGACACGTTGAAAATGTAACATATTTTGGAATGATATCTGAAGGCAGTAGTCATTCTTCAAAAGATCCTACTGTCGGGAAAAAGTGGAGCTAGCATCCAAAGGTGAAAATGTATCCATATCAATCTAAAAGCTTAATGACCCTAGATCTTATTAAGGAAATATGCCAGAGAAGTAAAGAAAGGAAAGAGAAATTTCTTTTGCGCATCTGCATCTATCCAACGTAATATACAACTTAAATACATATAGATCGTATACTATGTCGGTTTTACCTGCAAGAATTTTGGGAACCATTACCCAAATTTTTTAACGGTAGCAAAATAACTGACAATGCTTCATTATCTTGACCAATTAAGTTTGCACCTTTTACCGTACGAGAGTTATTTTCCAATCTGTCCAAAACCTGGCAACCTGAACAGAAGTTTTAGTCCATATAGTTCTAGCAACACCATTTAACCAGCCAAGTAATATATCAAATATTAAACAAAATAACAACAAATTTCAATCTCTTATAACATTAATATATAGAAAGTATTCTAGTCATGGTTATGGGATCCACTCATGAGACTCATGATACATTACTTCCTATTATGAAATACTAGGAAAACCAAGTTACAAGAAAACAACAAACAAGACAAAATTCAAGATAAAAAATGCATCCCCAACAAGATACAGCTCAGCACAAACGCGCGAGTACTAAAGCAAGCCTAATTCAAAATGGCCTAGCAATCAGCAATCCTTCTATTGAGCTAATGCGCTTTCTAGGAATATTCCACTCTACATAGCAAGTAGAAAATAACATCCATGTCAACGAAAGCCAGAATGGTGCAGCTAATTGAATGTTAAACACTAAAGAATGAAATCAAGTAGCAAAGCTAGTGCTGCAAGTGAGAATACCCGCTAATCTTTTTATCGTGAAAAGCTTCTTCTTCTTTCCTTTTCTCGGTAATTTTGTCATATAGGATTCCATCTTTCACTTTTCGAACAAAAGCAAGTTTGAAAATAAAGGCAACAATGGTTTAATAATGAAAGTAAAACACAAGAATGAAGATACGGTTCTCAAAGTAATTTAGCAAGAAGATAAGTTTCAGATATATACATGTATCAGGTTTCAAGTCATCCATCTTCTAGAAATTTTAGGATATAGGAGGTCAGTCAATGAATTAATCCCAAAGAAGAAATTGCAGACAAACAGCAAACTTTCTTTCTGATACTTTGTATCAACTCATGATTCACAACATAAAATGGAAGAACAACATATACAATTGAATCACAAAGAAACTTACCTGACTGGACGACATCATCAAAACTTGTAACTCCTGGTAACTGCTGTGGTGAAGAATGCCCTAGGCCTGAGTTAGGACTATTTGATTGAGGGTCATTCTGAAGGCTTCGTACATCACCATTTTTTACAGAAGCAGGAGAATGTGTGTCTCTACCTACGACAAATCAGCAATGTCTCTTAAGCTATTTACATTATGTATATAGAAATTACATTAAATATACAGTAAAGAACTTACTCTCAGGACTAGCAACGGGTAACCCAGCTTTTTGATCATTACCTTCCCCTCTCCAAGATGCATCATATCCCCTAGCAGCAGCAGTTGTAGCACGCGTTTCCTGGCAATGATTCACCAGATACTAAATTTTCATTTCTCTAACAGTAATGGCACAGATAAATGCTTTAAAATTGCATATGTTCAATTAAACTAAATTACCCTGGCTTCCATGTCCTCAAAAGTTTCTTTAACAAATGGGTGTTCAAGAAGAGCAGGCCAGGTTAGTCTATTTTGTGGAACCTGCCCCACATGATTAGAATTATTAATGAGATGAGAAGCTGAAAAATCCACTGACATTAAAGGCTACAATAGATGAATGGGCACTGGATTTGAGCAGTGAAAACCTTATTAAGCAAACCCTTGAGGAAGCTTTTGAAATTTGAGCTCATGTTGTCCGGATATTTAACGGGATCCTGAAAATAATTTATATATAAACTGAACTTCATATACTTAAGATTTCAAATTCAAAACTAATGTAAGTTACGAGCATATGTACCTTAATGATATGCCTGATGAGTGCATATACTGAATTGGTGTAAAATGGAGGTTGGCCAACAAATAGTTCATACCTGAATTATGCATGATCAGCTAGTTTCGACTCAAGAATAGGAAAAAGAAGTTTGAAAGAAAGATAAAGCTTTTTTTCTTTCTTTCTATTTAATAAATAATGAAGGAATAATAATTAAGAGGACCAAAAGTATAGTTGAATAAAAAATAGAAACAATGTGATGATATTTTCCTGGATTGACACGCTTCGTAGATTAACACTGTTGCTTCAGATATATTTTTCTACTGATAATTAATCAAAACTTTAGTTTAACATTCGAGTGCACTTTTTGTACTTGTTGAACGGAATGCTATCATTTGAAAGTTGGTAGCTCTTTTGGCACCACCTTTCACTACAAACTCTAATTGCATAAAAACGTGTTCAATGGTTGATGCAGGAGAAACATGCACGTTCATAACCATAGTCCATAGTTATCATGATGCCTTACTAGAAGCTGTTAAAGCAGGATGTGTTTTGGTAGTAAAACCATTATGAAAAACTTTGGAACTCATATACTAACAGCCTAATACAGCTTAGATGCAAAATCACCAACACTGGAAAATGGCATTGGTGTTTAATTAGATTAGCTATGATAGGAACACAGCTGATGCGCATTTTGACCCGTAGTCTATGTGGTGAGGCTTGAAAAAAGAAGTAAACAATGAGAAAAAGTACTGGTTATATTTACAAAGGAAAATGATTTATATGTCTACTAATTTTATGACGAATTTGGATTGAGACTAAAATGGAACCCTAAGTGATAAGATAGAATAATCATGTGTAGGTCCGTTCTTTATTAAATTTGTCGTCATATATACCAATACTCATTTACATAAGTTGTCAAGAAAAATTATAGTTTTTGCCACACTGCCTATTTATGCAGATTGAATCCGAAATACGTGACAACTAGGCTACCCACTTAAGCCCAATTGTTTCCTATAAGTGCATAGCTGCACATGAGACAGAACAAGCTGGGCCTCATTCTTATTGCTGTCCACTGTTATAGAATAAAACTACAATAGATCTACAAGCTTAAATCAATTTATGCTAATTGGAACAGAAAGGGGAAATAATTTGGGGAACATGTTCTGAATAGGCTACTGATAATCATCCCAACATTCCAGGTGAAACCTTGAAATAAATAATTTAACTATAATGAATAAAATTCCTAAGAGCCTAATTGAGAATCAAAGCTAATCAATGATGTACAGTCATTCATATTCTTACTGTTTTACATTTGCAACAAAACTGGATTAGAACCAATATAGCATACAGCTTAAGGTCAAAATCAAAAGATTTCTAAGTAGCAGAAAAGAAAGCAAAGATGGTTGAAAATTTATACTATCGTGAAACTAAAGACCGTTGTCCAAATAGTCAAACTGAAACACTAACATATAATCAGATCAAAGGCAACTAGAATAAGAAAATGTCACATACAAAATGACACCGAGGGACCACAAATCAGCAGTATGATTGTACGGTTGCTCTCGTACCAATTCTGGAGCCATGTACAGCGGAGTACCTGAAATCATTAATATATACAAAATTGAACAACCATAAGGAATGAAGAAACCGTAAAGACATCAGATGATTTTGTGGCCATTATCTCGACAGTAACAGAACAAATTAGAGCAGCACAATCAAAACATCGAGTAAACATAAAACATAATGGGGAAACCATAGGAATGCTGAAATTGTTAACAGACATCAAATGGATTTTCTACGGTACTCTGTTGACAGTTACAGATAGTAATGAACTAAAAGTGCCACTATACAGATTGTAATGAACACAGTCTCACCTTTTATGGATCGCAAAACAACTGTGTTGGTGGACATTGCACGTGCAAAACCAAAATCACAAAGCTGCATCAGTGAAAACACTATTATGATTAATTAGCTGGTTCTAAGGAAGACATGATGTAAGGTTGAACACAGAGCTCACAAATAAAATCATCAGATATTACTAAATGGAATGCATGTATACACATTGTAAATCTATGAATAAATTCCAAATTGGGTATGCCATCAAATGATGCTCATAAGAAAAGCATCTTTACAGCAAGTTGTGATGAGGGATGAACATAAAAGAAGTAGAATCCAGGTTATATGCAAACCAATACAACATAAGACGATAACATATGTAATTTTCATTCAGCTATGTGGAAGAACTTCACAAGAAGGCTACAACCGCACTATTGAAGTCAACCAATGTAACAAAAATTATAATTTCTAAACATTAAAGAGAAGTCAACTACTTACAAGGTGTCACGAGGGATAAAATACTAAGAACAAATAAATAAGTAATATGGCCAAAATTGTGAGGAAACCAAATGTGCCATTACTTTTTGAATTCTAAATTCTTCAGACAAGGGTATGTATTTTACTTCAGGTATACAGAAAAAATTTCAACAAGAAGGCTCCATTATGCTACTCAAACCAACTGAGAAATGTCTAGTGACTTCAAGTTTCCATTTATTTTACCAAACTTTTCTTTAAAAAGCAGCAAGGCAACTACGCATGTCAAAATTCATTTTCCACATATATATGGCCCTCCAAAATTAATAATGAAGAACGAGGATAGTGAGACGCCTGATAGAATCACAATAACTTCTTAGAACAAGACTCCTTTGACTTTGGATGTGTCTGAAAGAACAGGCAACCACCGAATAATTGCATAAAGTGTTACTGAGCCCAAACCAACCAGAAACAAGGTCAACGCTAAGGAGAACAAGTATCCCAATCCCAACTAAAGAGTTCCACAAGTGAAATTACTATGGTGTTGTAATTTTAGCACTTGAAACCCATTAAGCAGAAAAAGGAAGTATGCATGTAAGTCATTGATCAGCCTTGGAGCATGAAAAACTCAAATAACACTAGCTAAAATAGTTGTAATTCTTATCAATAGTGTTCATATGTGCTGTCATATTCCTGAATTAATCAGAGAAGAAAAATCTGTTATCAACTTTCTAGTTCTCCACATTAGACTTTCTCCTTCGCACTTCAGTACTTTATTTAAGCCATTTTCAGTTACTCCTTGCAGCTTTCACATAATAGTATTATCTAAGCTTACTCGTAATAGTATTGTAGTATTATCTACTAATAAAGCAATGTTATTAAACAATCTGTGAGCATACCCCCAAGTTCAACAAGTTTGTTCAAAGACAAATGGAGGTTCTAAGAAACCAAGAACTGTATTCATATAGATAATAAAGACTATACACGAAGGCATAACATATCTCTGGTTTGGCTACCAATAAAGTAACTCAAAAACCTTACCCCAGCTATTTGAGTCTGGCTAAAAAATACTAGTTTCCATTATCTCCTGTTGGAAGCCAATCTCCATAAATGACTTATCTGACTTCCTCTCCACAAGTTCAGTGCCTTCCAGCCTCACAATAATATAAAATCTCTCACTGACTTTGCCAATGGTTCTCATTGTGGAAGGCCAGACTATCTAAACTAACATATACACAGTACAAACTACCAAGAATATAACACAGAATCTAATATAAGACCAGGTTATAACTTGTGTAATAAGGTTTGCTTCAATATAGTATTTTAGAATATATACTCTACTCAACACAACCCCTTTTATCCCAAAGTAGTGCAATATAATATACTTGCTAGTTCAGTACGTGATTACAGCCTCAAGTATTTATTAAACCTTTTTTGATTGATATTTCTAAATTTTGTGAGCCTCTATTTTATATAAGTAAATTTTGTGACCCTAGGTTTGCTTCGGAAGAGATTTGAGTTTATTTCTGATATTGGTCCTTTTGAGTTGACTTTTAAGTATGTTTAAAACAGTCTTGCAAGTTGAAAAGCTTGAAGAGTAAAATCCTCCTAACTAAAAGACCAACAAGAGTTTGGCTCATTAATTTACTCTTCAGATAAACAAAGTAGACTTCAGAGAACTTTCCAGTAGCTTTTGAAGACCACGTCAGGGAACTTTAAAACGGCCTAGAGCATTTAGATTGTCCCATGGACAGCCAGTCATAAAACTGGCAGTACCTCCACTTCTTGAATCCTCATGAATACATGTCTTGTGTTCCTTTGTCGTCTTGAACTCTACTATCTCACATTACCATTTAACACTTTCCATTTAACTGTAGTTTATGTTGCCAATCAGTGTTCTAAAAATCTCCGCCTAGGCGCTAGGCCCCCCTTGACGAGCCTAGGCACTAGGCTCCCCTAGCGCCTCACCTAGGCCCAAGGCGGCAAAAATATCCTTCCAGAAAATTAGGTGGGACCTATGTGATAACCCGAGATTTCGAAAATAATTTTTTTTTTTTATTAATATTGACATTGACTGTTAATATTGTAGTGAGAATTTGTGAGACAAGTCTAGAAATTAGTCGATATATGTTTTGGTGAGAAATTAGAGTAGAGTTGTGTATGACTTTAGAAAACCCTAACCCTAATTTTGGGATAGGGATTAGGTAGAAAATACAATTAAAATAATTGTATTGTTGATTATGTGTTTGAATTTGTATAGAAATGTTGATCAATAATTGATCAGATAAGGTTTCTTAATAAACCTTAATAAGGGATTTAAAACCCTAATCTTAAATTTAGAAAATAAATTGTACAATTAAAACCCTAATTGTGCAGCAAGAAAACCCTAATTTCAAAAGCAGAATTGTAAACCCTAATTAGGCAACCCTAATTTTTATTAGCATGCCTAAAGTGTTTGTTAAACATAAATATGATTAGAAATCACTAATTATATTTTTGTAATTTAAATTTCTATTTTAGAAACCCTAATTTTATTTTAGAAAATTTATTTTTCTAATTAAACCCTAAATTTGCAAATTATGGGAATTAGAATTTTTAGACCTAAAGGGTACAAAACCTAAACCCTAGATTGTCCAAACCTAAACCCTACGGGTTTCATCTAATGCAAAAATCTAGAAAAATTGGAAATGACCTAAATGCCCTTTATGGGATTTCTTTTAAGTTAAATTGCAAAATTGTCCAATGCCTTTATTAGGTCACCAACTCTTTACCAACTATTGACTTTGCAACATAAAATCTCAGCAAAATCCAGCCAAATTCGTCCAACAAGATCAGATCAAGCAACATCAAGTATTATATATAAGTTTAGAGAGAGAAAAGTGGCCAAAAGTTGCTAATTTTTACTCTAGCTCTCACCAACTCTTTCTCATACTAGAACCCACGAAATTTGATAGTAAATCAGTCCTAATACCAGCCTCAATATCAATCATAAACAGATTGGAAAGATCAAGATCAAAGTTTGGTCAAGAAGGTATAAAACCTACTTTTATTTTTGATCCATGTTGCTAAGACAGAGTTCATGTTTATGTGTTTGGATTAATGCTAGAGGATGTTTTATGTTGATCTATGATGATCAAACATATATCCATAGCATCAAAGTGCTTTAATTTGGTGTTTTTCAAAAACTGTCAAGAACACGATCTGTGGTCTGACAAGCTAATGTCAGGTGCCATAGATCCGTGCCTGTGTTTGAGTTTTCTTGTTTTATTGTTTGGATCCGTAGCCTGGCATATGGTCTTTAATCTGCAAGTTGTAGTGCAGCCATTAGATAGCTGGATTTCAAGTTATTTAGGGTCAAACAGCGTTGACCGAGGTTGACTGGATGAAAATCTGGGCAGCCCAGAATGTTCGAAACAACGTCTGACAATTTTTTTAAGCCTCTTGATATGTTAGACGTTTTGGTTTATGATGTTATTTTTGTAATACATGTATCCCAGTATCTTGTATATAGATTTATGGCTTTATATCATATATTTGATCGATAGATCGAGTGTAACAAGCGATCAAAGTAGGCGAACAACCATAATTTGAATTTCTGGAAATTCCAGAAAAGTACTTGCACGAATTTTCTGACATAAGTTGACCGCTTGATAAGTTGCGATTTGTTTATTTTTGGACTGATTTGTTGGTATGGTATTGTTCCTTGACATATCGACTATATGTTTGAACTTTAATATCACATAAACAATGAACAGAAAGCAGAAATAATTAAGCTTGAAAGTGGCAACTCGAATCTGTTTTGGCCCAGAAACCGCCTGACAGAAACTTTGGAGGTCTAGATCTCCTTGTTGTGATGTTGGTTGACCAAATTGTTGATTAGATATTGTAGTGTTACATTTATACTCTGATAACAAACTTTTAGTTAGCCCGAACTTGATCATGCTTTGTGAATTAAAAGCTAAATTGACGATGACCCTTAAACACGAAGCTGTCAGTGTTCTTGAGCTCAAGAACACCAACAGCGACGCTTTGTGTCGCTATAGGCTATTAGCGACGGTTTTAATTAATTTTATTTTTAGAATTTACGGAAATTAATAAAAATTAGAAATAAATTCTAAAATTAGTAAAATGGTTTTAAAATTATTTTAAATTATGAAAAATAATTTACGACAATTGGAATATTTTTCTTTAATATTTATAATTATTTAAATATTAAAAGGTATTTAATTTATTTAATTAGTGTATTAAATAAATTAGAGAAAAATGATTTAATATTATGAAAAATCATTTTAAATAAGAAAAATGTATTTAAAAATATTTTGAGTTATAAAATGTAACTTTTAATATTTTTGGAGAATTTTCATTAATAATTTAATATTAATGATATTAGATTTATTTAATTATTAAATTAAATAAATAAGATTAAAATGATTTAAATGATTTAAAAATCATTTTAATTGAGAATAAAGTGTTAGAAAATATTTTAAATTATAAAATATAATTTTCAATATTTTTGGAGAATTTTCATTAATAAATTAATATTAATGATATTTGATTTATTTAATTATGATATTAAATAAATGAATTAAAAATGATTTTATTGATTTAAAAATCATTTAACAATGAGAAAAATAGTTTAAAAATATTTTAAGTTATAATTAATGACTTTTAATATTTAGATGATAATTTCATTAATATTTATATATTAATGATGGTGATTTAAAAATGATTTTAATTACTTTAAAAATCATTTAAGTGGAATATTGTTGATTTAAAATATTTTAAGTTATTGATAATAACTTTAATATTTTGACAAGTATGTTATTAATATTTTAATATTATTAAATATTAATAATGATTAGATTATTGAGAATTAAATCATTTAAAAATGATTAGATGTTTGAAAAATTATTATAAATTATAATAATTGCTTGATAATTATTAAAAGCTTAGAAAAATATTATAATTGATAATTGACTTATCTAAATTAATATTGAAGCTTAGAGACCAAGTTTATTGGACAATCAATGTGTTAATTGTCGGATAGGGTGACCAAAACACCGAGAATGGACCAAGTCTAACGGTGATATAGTTAGACTTGTTATGTGTTTATATAGGTTATAAACAACGATGTGGCTATGTGATAATGTGCTGGGAGAAGTTTGACTGTGAACTACGATTATTTACGTGTTATGAATAATTGTGCTAATTGTAAGGCCAGATATTATTGGTTATAGGTCTTTCAAAAGAGATAAGTATTTTGTGTAGTTTGTAATCGTGGAAGAAGCAAAGTTTCTAACTCAACCTTGAGTTAAATTTATTCAATTATTATAGTGGTTAATTATTGCTAATTACACCACATCCGAGGAATTTATTGTTGATTATTAGCAGTTAGTGCATGCTTAATAATTCAAATTGAATTATTGATTGAAATATATATTTGTAGAATAAGCATTTGTTGGATATTCATATACGTAGAAGTTAGAATTGACAATCTGAGATAATTCACATTTATTGTCAAATTACAACGAGAAATGTCTTAGCTAATTATTTTGGCTGAGCGAATATTAGTTAGAACTTGATAAGTTAGAGAGAGAATTCAATTATTATTGATAGATCGATGCCAATTATTTCGGCTAAGATCGAAGTAAATAAATTTGAAATCACGATATTTAGTTGTTAAATCAAAATCTTGATTACGAGGCCGAGAAAACAACCTTTTATAAAAAGGGAATATCATTAAATCGTATATTCGATCATTCTTGTGACTTAAATATTATGCATAATATAGGGTATAATAAGTTGATCACTTGTTATACTTGCGGAGGGTATGATTTAATCTTTACGGTTATCGATACACACGGTATATCAAAGTATAACTTTGATAGTTACTTTCGAAGAGAGAAGTTCAAAGATCTTGTGTGATCACTCGATTATAAATCTGGAAAACAATCCACTTTGCAAATTAAATAGAATTAATTCTTGATTATTCAATTGAATATATCGTAGAACCTTGAAAGCGTTGTACCCTTTCATCATTACATTATTATGCGATATAGAATACGAGAAGGCTTGTTATTGAATAACCATTTGTTCACTATTTCAAAGTTCCCCGAACTTTGGTTTCATTCTATCAAAATAGATAGTCACGGTGATTTGAATACTTATACATTTATTGTATGTATTAACTTGCATGAAGCAAATTTGTTGCTCACCCTTGCTAAATAAAACATTTCATTTAGGGACGAAGTGGCGGGGAGGAGGTGTCTTTGCGAAGAATAAAAGGCAAAGGCGTTGTAATAAACTAGTTATGATTAACATATTTATGATGTTGTATTTGTAAAACCTTTTTGTATATCCAAAGGGTATGTTTGTAAAGTTAAGGTTAGAAAACACAGGGTGATGTATTATAAAACTCGATAAAAACTTATGTAAGATACTATCTATATAGATTATGGGTAGTTAAATGTTATTTATATTGTGGATCGTGAACACCAAACTCGGGAGTCAGGTAACCCGAATTTGGGGGCGTCACAACCTAAGCGGAGAGGCTTTTTTATTTTAATAACTAACCAAACCAGATCTTATATATTTGTTTTTCTAATAATTTACCATATTCATAATATAGCATATCAAATCACAACAAGAAGTGAACAATATAAAGTCAAAATAGATAATTTTATTATAGTTATAATTTTTTTTCAAATTATATAAATGATGATACATTTGTAATATTTAGTTTAATTCAATATAATTCTTAAATTTATGTTTAGTTTCTTAAGTTTTAATATTGAATTAAACTTTTGAAATTTTATTATTTAATAGCAATCTTGTTTATGAATAAAACTAATACGTTAAAAATATGTTTGATGTAAGACCCCAACTTTTATGAATAAAGATTTAATTTTCTCTAAATATTATTTTGAATAGTAAGGTGTTGATTTGATATAATGTTATAGTTATGGGTGATATGTGCAAATTTTACAAAGTAATCAAGCTGTCATAAAATATTCATTTGGTCGGAAAATATTCTTTTTGTGGGGGAATATTCGTACGACAGTGCAATCATTGGTGGACCCCACAACAGAATAACTGTCGGATATAGAAAGCGACAAAAATAACCTTTTCATGAAATAACGGCAAGACTTTTACCGTTAAACTGTTCAAATATCCGGTGATAAAAGTACAGTAATACGCGTTGTTCCACAATGGTACGCGATATTGCACAGTAGCACACGGTTTTGCACAATATCTCTGGTTATTGATGCTTACGTAAGAAGTCACTCAGTTTCATTCAATAATTGCCACAGTAGTTGCTGCATAGTATCTCATATTATTGACTCAATTATTGTCACAATATCATCTGCACAATATTTTATATTATTAAATCAATAATTGAGACGACACAATTATTCATATTATTATTTGCATTATTGACAATGTCTAGAAAGTTCTGTCGAGGAAAAGGGTTATGTTATTTAATTGTGCGCCAATAAGGAGAAATACTTATCCAAAAGTCCACCCTTTCCTGAGAATAATCTGGTTGTCAATATTGTGAGTTATAATATTAATGATGAATAATTGTTGAAAAATTAAAAATGTGTTGATTGAAGATAAGTGATTTGTGGTAGATATTTATTCAATTTTTGATATATATAGATGGGTTTGTCATGAAGTATTTGTTGTAAGTTTGACTTATTACATGGACCCCCACTTACCCATTTTTCAAAACCGTTGGTAGAAAGTTATCTCAATTTTGTTTTCCTATTATTGTAATAGTAATAAAACAAAAAACTTTTTATATAAAACAGAAATTTTTTATAATATATATAAAGTTATTTGTTTTATTAGAATATAATAAGAATATATTATAATATATATAAAGTTTTTGTTTTATTAGAATATTTTATTGCACAGTGATGAATAGTAAAAATCAGATTTTCGCCCGTGAATTCGTCTGAAATTTGACTGTTCATCCGTGATTAAATAGTGTCATGTCATTCTCCTATAAATAGGTTGCTTAGTTAAGAAATGAAAATCACACCAGAATCAGAGAATTCTTCTTCTATAATATTGTACGTATTTCTTTCTAGTATAAGAATACTTTGAATATAGTTAATAGTGCAAGATTTCCTCAAGAATATCTCCGCTATACCAGTCAGATTTAGTCTCCTACTAAGGTAAAGGATGTTATTTTCTTCATACTCATAATAAGGGTTGTCATTCTATTCTTTATGAATCTGTGGGAATAACATGTCAACGCGGACTACCGCATTCCTAGTAAATAACCCTTCGTATTCATTCTTTATTAAATTGTGGAAATGACCTGTCTACACGGATTACCGCATGACGGGTGAAAATCCATTTGCAGTTTCATATATTCTTTCATACTCGTATGTCGTATGGGATATCATTTCTTTTATACTCGTCAAGGGATATCATTTTCTTTCATATTTTTCTCCATTTATGGTACAAAATTATTGTTTGTTTCCATAACCTTATTATTAAATGGTGAAAATCCCTGAAATTAGTATAATATCCTTTAGTTTTGCGCTTCATCTAGTATCGTTTCACTGAAATATTTGTCTGAACTGTCTTATTAAATTTTAATATTTTCATTCGAGGTACTATTCATGGGGTAATATTCACTCGGGGTACTATTCACGACAAAATTAGTTTCTTTTCTGTCCAAATTATTTTTGATACATGAATATCATTCTTGAATTTTACTCCAAAATTTGTTATCATGTTGATATGTTGGACATTCTTCTCTAGATAAATTAAATTATAAATCTTTAATGTGAGACCCCAAATTTTATGAATAAAGATTTAAATTTCTCGAAATATTTTTTTTCAAAATTATGGTGTGGATTTGATATAATGTTATAGTTGTGGGTAATATTTATAAATTTTGCAAAGTATGTAAGTTGTTATATAATATTCGATTGGTGGAGAATATTCGTTTTAACAGGAATATTCGTAAATGCAAAGGCACAATCATTGGTGGACCCCATAAACGGAATTATTGCGCCGGATTGAGAAAACGACAAAAATATTTTTTGAAAATAACGACTAAGTTTTACTGTTAAAAGCTGTTGAACTACTTTCAGTAGTAAAAGTACGATGTCTGGCATGGTTGGTCGCATAATAACACACGGTATTAATTATCGATGCTTTACGTGAGAAGTCACTTTCGGTTTTGTTCAATTATTGCTACATGATAATTGTTGCATAAGATCTCACGTTATTTGATTCAATTATTGTCGATATTTAATATATTATTAAATCAATAATTGAGATGACATAGTTATTAATATTATTATTTGCAATATTAACGATGTCTGTAAGTTACTCGCCAATGAGAGGTTTGTCACCTAATTGCGGCTACCAATAAGAGAAATCCTTATTGGAAAGCCTCTCTTTCCTCGAGAACGACACAGTCGATTAATATTGTGACTTATAATAATGATGATAAATGTTGTGAACTATATTGAGGTGTCTTTTATGAAGTCACGAAGTTTATATATATATATTATATATATAAATTTTGTTTTATTAGTATTATTAATGTAATAAAATGCGAAAAGCTTTTTATATAAAGCAGTAATACTTTTATAAAGTTATTTGTTTTATTAGACAATAATTAGAATATAATATATTTTATTATGAATTTTGCATAGTAAAATCTTTTTTATAAAACATAATACTTTTATAAAGTTATTTGTTTTATTAAACAATAATTAGAATATATTATATTTTATTTAAAAGATTTTGTTTTATTAGAATATTTTATTTATACTGCATAGTAAATCAATATGGACCGTCCATTTAAAAGTAAATCAATCTGGACCGTTCATGAATTAGTTACTATTCAGTCCATTCTCCTATAAATAGAAGCTCATTCCTTCATTATTTCTTACGAATTCACTGAAACTCTAGAGAGAGAAACTATAGAGAGAAAAAAGAAAAGTATTATGCTACTTCACTACTCTAATATCCAGTTTCTTCTAAGGTAAGGGATATTATTTGTTGTACTCGTAAGGGGTATTATTTCTTTCATATTAATGAAGAGAACTTTTGTTATTCCATTCTTTATTATTCTGTTTTGGTGAAATTCTTCTGTTATTCCATTTTTTATTATTCTGTTGGAACATCCCATGCGTGCGTTTCTGCGTGACTTTAATTCCATTAATTATTATTCGCTGGAATAACTTTTTTTGTCGCGATCTATCGCATGCGTGGTGATTTCATTGTTATTCCATTCTTTATTATTCTCATTGGAATATCATGCCGATTGTGTATTACTGCATTTAATTCGGTTCCATTAATTATTATTCTGCTTGGAATAACTCGTGCATGCTGATTACATCACATGCATGGTAATTTCGTTGTTATTCCATTCTTTATTATTCATTGGAATATCCAGTCATTGCCAATTTACTTTGACAGCCCCATTTATTATTACATTGAATAACTTTATGCTGTGCGATTACATCACATACTCGGTGATTTCTTTTGTTATTCCATTCTTTATTATACTCAATTGGTTAAAGTTTTGACTTCTATACTCCATGAAATTAGTGGAATATCCTTGATATTTGCGCTTCATCCAAATCTTTTCATGGAAATATTCTTCCGAGCATTCTTGAATTTTACTCTACAAAAAAAGTATCATGTTGACAATTTGGGAGTTATTAGTTCTGGATAAATTAATTCTTGAACTTGTTTTATTGAATTCTTATATCATTGTCATCATCCTCATGTTTATTTTATGTTGAAAGTCATCTACGGCTGTAGTGCATAGATGGACTTGACTATGATTATGACGAGGATTAATCGGATAATCATGGTAGTAATGTTACAAATGATGTGGTAAAAAGTCCTCATTGGCCCGTAGTGCATTGATGGACGATTGTTGGCATGATCATGACCATTGATGAATACACGAATATCCTCGGCCCGTAGTGCATGGATAATTTGTGGTTGTGATACTAATGAATATCCTTGGCCAGTAGTGCGGGGATGATGTGGATTATTTATTGTCGAGTCCCAAATGATAAAAGTGATGAAAAACCTTTTAAATCATAAAAGATAGTAGATTTTATTCTCTCTTGACTCTTTTAATGGATTGTTTGTTCCACCGTAGTTAAACTTGATGTTTGTTATATTGTATCGCTTTAACAACTTTGTTGAAGGTTAACGATAATTTATTCTCGCATTATCTTAGTCATAATATTTCTTCTTTGGGCTAGTTGAGCTCACCTTTCTTTCACCGTTCTCTTGAAATGAGAACGTGGCGGGACTAGTCGGGGAACGAGATAATTCATTCCGGATGATAAGATTAGTAGTCCTCACTATTCATTAAATAGTGTGACAATAAATGTAATGAGGACTCCATTGAGTGTGGATATTGTCTGTATTGACAATATTTTTATTAAAACTCTTAGATTATGTTATGTCAGATTTTATCGATTTGTTGTATAATTAAGTTGTATTTGTATTCTGTACCATGTATTTGGCGACTCAGAATAGGTGATGTATACCTATTTTGGGGCGTCACATTTAATATTTATCCTTGATCTCACTTGATTCATTCTTTACATCATTGTCATCATCCTCATGCTTATATTGCGCTGAAAGTTATCTTTGGCCCGTAGTGCAAAGATAAACTATTGATTGGTATGATTATAACCACGAATTGTGTATTGGTATAATCATGACCTTTAATGTTACAGATAAAGATTTGTGATGAAAGTCCTCTTTGGCCCGTAGTAGATAGATGGACAGGTGTTTGGCATGATCATGACCACTGGTGATACAAACGATTATCTTTGGCCCGTAGTGCATAGATAATTCGTTGATTGAAAATAATTACTGATTGGTGTTACAAGAATAAAATATTGATGATGGACTTTTAAATCATAGAAGATAGTAAACATCATGCTCTACATGACTCTTCTAATGAATTGTTATTTCCGCTATAATTATTGATCTAAAATTTGTTGTCTATTGTATTCTATCAGATTTTTTCCTATTGAGGACTAAGGATAATTTGTTCTATATTATCTTAATCATAATATTCTTTACTGGGCTAGTTGAAATCACCATTTTCTTTCATTGTTTTCTTCAGAAAATGAGAATATAGTTGGGACTAATCGGGGAATGGAGTGATGGTCCGAGATGGTTACTATAGTAGTCCTCAATATTCTATAAAATAGTGTGACAAAATTGGAATGAGGACTTTATTTGAGTTTGGATATTGTCTACGAGACAATATTTGTATTGAAACTCACAACTTATGTTTTGTCGTATTTTACACGACAGTTAATAGTTGTATATAGGAAGTTTGTATTTGGATTCAGTATCATATATTTGGCGACTCAAAATGGGTTATGTAGACCTATTTTGGAGGCGTCACATTTGAACTTTGACATTAGCAATATGGATATGTGTTTGAACTTTAAGCAAATACTTTTATTATAAATTGTTTTGATTTATATTATTGTTTTGTTTGGATAAATATAAGATAAAATATTAAAATTGACTTAGAATAAAAAATCCCGCATAGGTCCCCCGGTCGCCCGGCTAGCGCCTTTTAGAACATTGTTGCCTATAGAATTCATTATATAACACGACAAAAGTGAAAGCATAATGTCAACAGTCATTAAGTTTTCAACTTATTAATTAAATCACCTTAAAGCATTCTTGAATTCCAGGTAAATTTAAGTGATTTTATGCAGGATAACATTAGGATGAATTTGTGGATCAAATCAAATTTTATTTCGTTTACATATACATCATTAAGATTAAATTGACACTCACACCCTAGAGAGAACTACTTTATAATGAACATTTGAGAAAGCCAAACAGCTTAAAGAAGTTTAGTAGACAAAAATAAACTAAAGAAAATTTTCCTAAAGGCCAACCTTAACAACAGACCCAGCACCAATGAGGATGTTTTGTGGCTTCATGTCACGATGTATTATTCGATTCGAGTGTAAGTAGTGCAATGCTCTCACCTGTAAATTGTAATGGCATGGACTTGAATGAAAGCAGATAACATAACTAACTATCAGTTAACAGATAAACATTTTCAAGAGGTACTGCCTCAGCACCAAAACAATCATTTACAATGGACATGAAGCAACAGTAAATAGAAATAATATTACCAACTGCTTTGCAATTGCCTGAACTTGTTCTTCAGGAAGGCACTTGTCATCCTCAAGAATCTCAAATAATTCACCCTGCATAACACTAAGCATCAGTTACCACTTAGACTTATACAAGTTGCTGCAATTACAAAATAAATGCTAGCACTGCTTGTATATAGATAGTCTATATACTATGTGTTTGCATGGGAAAGAGTGAGGGAGAGAGAGAGAGTGAGAGGTAGTAGTTGATTACTTGAGCAAATTCTGTAACAACACAAAACTCTTGTGGGCTTTCAAAAGAGTCTAGCATTCCAATTATATTTTCATGCTTCAACTTTCTTAGAATCTGCAACGTTTAGGCAGCCGCATGAGTCATAGATTAGCATCAGTGACATATTTATGTGATGTCTGCTCATAAACAACTTGTAGAAACTGAGATGTTGGCAAGGACAATAAATTTTTAAAAAGATGAAATTACTCGATTAAAATGGATGTGATTGCATAAGAGCAAACCCTGGACATCTAAACTAAAGCAACTCATCTATTCCAGAAACTACATTGTTCAAATTTTCAGCAATTACAGGCCCTTCCCCTCAAAGAGTCCCAAATACATATTAGGTACCGTGAAGAAATATAATTGAGCAAAACCGGAACCAACAATTTTCACACGGTACAATGCAAATATGCACATGTTCCACAGAAAAGTAATAAACCTCGTGTAATCCAATTTCCACACAAAAAACTTGCTAGAAGTACCTCGATTTCCTGTCTGAGATTCTGAATGTCCTTATCAGTTTTCCCATGCTTAAGGATAAATTTCATTGCAACAGTCTGTGGTCGATTCCCCAATAAAGAAGTTTAAAAAATAAAAAATCCACAGATTAGAAGAATAATAAGTACGAACTAAAATTAAGGAATGAAGAATAAAAGCAACAGCAACCTGTCCTGTGTACTTCCTCCTTCCCTTGTAAACCTTCCCGAAAGATCCTTCGCCAACGAGCTCTATCACATGGTAGTTTTCAACCCCCATCTTTCAAATTTGCAGAGCTATTTACTGAAAACAAATTCAAAAAGAAAATTAAATAGAAGCAAAATTGAGCAACTGTTATACGGATATTATCATTCTCAACTATGAAAACCATCAAACTAACATTCTTATTTTTCCCTCTAAATTTGATACGAATCTAGTCTAACGTATATAAATAAAAATACTTCATTTAATAAATCAAATCAAATCATACATATTCACATCAAAAGCACCATCGCAATATCAGAAAATCAACCAAAACCTTGAAAAAAAAGTCTTCAGAGTCGAACAGAAATAGATCTCAATTTTGCAGTTCATAATTTCTAATTTGAGCTTAATTCAGAAGACGAACAAAAAAAGAAGTTAAAAGTGTAATCGACTACCAATTGAATAAACCGATCCTCGTTTCACTTCACTAAATTCAACACTCTAAAGAGGGGAAAACAACATGAAACCCTAATAACAGTCTATAAAAACTTGCTAAATATATATAATCGTATACATATATATACAATTGAAAATCCAGATATTACAGTACCTCGTTAATGAATGAAGTCTCTAGCGGAAAGATAAACCAGTTCAGATAGCAGGCCAGAAAGAGAGAGGCGTTCGAATGGTTGCCCTTGCAAATTTTCCCGCCCAGGGCTATTAAAGATTTTATTGGATGCATAGACATGAAAAAATCAATATTAAAGACCAAAGATATACGTATGTTGACATGTTGTAATGGTTTACGAAATTGAAATATTAACGGTAAAAAGAAATTTGAATTCCATATTTTGAGAAAGATAGTAGGTCACTCCGGAGTCTCAATTATAAAAGTAACTATTTTTATATAAAAAATTGATATTTTCAGATATTTTTCTTCTCTAATATGAATAGCGATTGAATCTCACCTCTATACTTTATATGAGAGACTCATATAAAAATATCATTTTAACGTGTCAAAATATCAATTTTCTTATAAAATAGTGGCTTAAATAAAGTAACTTTGACTTTTTAGGTTATTTTTTACATATTTTTTTATTCAAAAGTTATGTAAAAATTATCACACTTTTTATCAATATAATTATAAATTATCTAAATGATTCGATTAATTACAAAAATTATTGTATTAAACAACCTTGTTATTAATGCCAGCTTCCATAGAATTTGAGCCAATAGAATCAGAGTCTGGATTCTCATAGCAGCTGGAGTTGGATATAACAGAGTCAACCTGTTTTCCCTCAAAAACAGCAGACACGACACCCCAGTATCTAGTTTCCTCCTGCTCAGTCAAATCAATGACTTGGATAAACGTTGGCAGTAGGCGCTCAAATTGATCTTGCTGCAAATCAAAGCAAACTTTTAAACATTCCACAAGACGAGTTCATTTTAAGAGAACGATAAAGAGTTGAAATCATACATTTAGGGTTTACCTTGCGATTACAATAGTATAGGTATCTGTTTAACAAGGCTTATAAACAGAAATTAGAGTTGATATCAGACACAACCTAATTGCTAAAAGATTCCTTTTTAAATTGTTCTTACCCCTGCAAAGCACAGTTCTTCTAGACAAATTTCTAAACATATACAAGGCCAATTACAGAAACCCTTTTTTCGTTTTGATGCTTAAAGTTTGGTTCTTTGTTTATATAACCACAAGCCTAACTCCATTCGATTAATTACAAAAATTATTGTATTAAATACATTAATTTTGAATATAAAAATATCTCAAATAAACTTCAAAATCAAAATTGATATATATTTTGAAAATAATAAAGTACATGCTAGTATATAAACTTCACAAATCATGAGAAGCAAGGGTACATTGGTATTTTAATGAATAAAAAAAATAATAACAACTGAATGAATGTAGATAATATTTGGTTTCTCAAATAATTTACTGATGTTCCGCATCTTCATCAAGAAAAAAAAAGTTGGTTTATTTTTATATAATTTATAGCAAAAAGAGATGATTTTGTTTTAATATAAAAATCAAATTTGGTTTAAAACTTTGAATATTTGGAGAATCATTCAAATTAAATTATGACAAATAACCGAAATAAAATTTTAAATTATGTCTAAATATTTTTTATTTGAAATTACCTTTTTAGTTTGAATTATGAATATTTATTACAATTTATAAATATTATTATGATCAATTAATATTATAATTAATTAAATTTTTTTTATTCAATTTCAACAAAAAAAATTAGTTAAAATCCACCCGTGCTGAGCTGAGAAAAATTATCCTGTATAAAAACCCTTAAAAATAATTCACGGTATGTACATAAATTAATACAACAATTTTATAAATAACGTACCACTTAAATTATATTACACCTTCTCATACCATATGTTTGGCATAAATAATTCATAAATTGTAATCTGATATGAGCGCAGCGCAGCGCAAAGCAAAAATACAAGTGATATTTTTACCTTCCATTTTAAACAGCCCTTTCATTCACAGAGGCAGAAGGCCAACGGTACTCAAGAAGGCCAACGGTACTCAAGGTACCATATTTACAAAACCTTTTACTCTAAATTCCACCACTAAAATGTGACATATACCTTTAGATGAAGAGCTTCCTTATAAATCAGAAATGACATAGACATTATGTACATTGAATAAGCCAAGGCGAGCCTTAATCCATGAATCAATGCTTGAATTGAATTCAACGTCAAACAATTTTCCTCCTAAGAACCCTAAACCAAGCTGATCAGAAGCTGAAACTGAGGCCATAAAAGATTTTTTTTCTTCATCCATTTCTCAGATTTTTCACCTAGTCTAACCAAATATACAGTGTAGAGTTATACTGTATTTACCTTCTAATCTCGACTACATCACCATCTTTGAGCTGTGTATTAGGCAATACAATATGGCCGTTAACAGAAACCATCTTACCCTCAACTCCTGCTCTTCTAGCAGCGTCTGCGGCAGTGCTACCAGTTCTCAACCTCATTATCTCACCATGGGGCCAACATACAACCACCACTTCCCCAACAGAGACAGAGTTCGCCTTTTTTACATAATTATTTGATTGTTGTAAACCAGCTTCGGAACGCAACTGCTCTTCCCATTGAAGCATCGTCCTCAATAGATGCACCTAAAATATTGTAGTTAAATTAGTATGTAGGAAAATTAACTACACATAAAGAATGGACTTACCAGAAAAAAATAGAAAATGAGTCGAATCCGAATTGAAACATGCAGTATTTATTTTCTTTGAATAATATATATATATATATGGGTCTCCATCCACAGCAACCGGTTGTTGGGGAGCAACCCATTTTGGTCAGCCGCTACAAACTCTACCGGCTTATAAAAAAAAAAAATTGTCCAAGGCCGTAGAGAGCTTGTAGCAGGGCCAAAAAATGGGTTGCTCCCAACAACCAGTTCTTCATGGATGGAGACCCTATATATATATATATATATATATATATATATATATATATATATATATATATATATCAGTTGAGAGTACAGTGGTACACTTACGTATAACCTTGTAGCAGGGATAGAGATCAATTTATGTTTGCTTAATCTTTAATTGCAAGGACAAAAAACAGCTGATCTCTCCTCCCCCCCATCCTGGCGCCCGCACCCCCCCCACCCGACCGCCCGCCCGCCCCAAAAAAAAAAAGGTTTATCTTCCTTTATGTTTTCTACTCTTTATCTTTCTTTTCAATTTGTAACTCAGTTACTGTACTTGGGTGGCACTCCGTTGCAGCCTCTTTGAATATACTTTTTAAGTGTAGGATTATTAACTATAGCCGACTACACGTCATTGGGAACGGGAATGAGATTGTAGTGTAAAATGACACTAAACCAACCTTGTTATTAATGCCAGCTTCCATAGAATTTGAGCCAATAGAATCAGAGTCTGGATTCTCATAGCAGCTGGAGTTGGATATAACAGAGTCAACCTGTTTTCCCTCAAAAACAGCAGACACGACACCCCAGTATCTAGTTTCCTCCTGCTCAGTCAAATCAATGACTTGGATAAACGTTGGCAGTAGGCGCTCAAATTGATCTTGCTGCAAATCAAAGCAAACTTTTAAACATTCCACAAGACGAGTTCATTTTAAGAGAACGATAAAGAGTTGAAATCATACATTTAGGGTTTACCTTGCGATTACAATAGTATAGGTATCTGTTTAACAAGGCTTATAAACAGAAATTAGAGTTGATATCAGACACAACCTAATTGCTAAAAGATTCCTTTTTAAATTGTTCTTACCCCTGCAAAGCACAGTTCTTCTAGACAAATTTCTAAACATATACAAGGCCAATTACAGAAACCCTTTTTTCGTTTTGATGCTTAAAGTTTGGTTCTTTGTTTATATAACCACAAGCCTAACTCCATTTGGAAACTATTGGTCTTCATTGTTGCAGACATAGGAACTTATAAAACAAAGGATATCAGTTCAGAGTTTGGAATGCAAGACGAAGGTTTCTATAAAGTTCTTGATTAACTAGACATCTGTCTTGCTATGTAGGATTTCAGTTTTACTAACTTATGTTCACAACATTTCAAACATAGAATGAGATACAGGGGACACTGCTTATAAACTTCCAAGTCATAACATTGTCAGACAGTTTACTTAACTTTTGATTTCAAATTATATCGAAAACCACAAAATAGAAAAGAGGAGTAAAAAGAGAAGATGCGGAACATACCTTGTGGTACATACCATCTCGACAAAGTGTATACTTTTCTAGGCAAGTACACCAATCCCCATGTCCTGGTTCACACCACCACTCATCAGACACCTGGAAAGCATTGCCAATGGTAAGTGACATAAAAAGATACTTAACCTAATAGACTTAATAGTAGTCTCCAGTCTCTACATATACTCCATTATACATGGTTGTACATAACTACCACTCTGCCTGAAAAATTAATTTTTGAGTAGCAATATATAGCATTTAATCTGCTTTAGCTTCACTTACTATGCAAATGAAGAAAAGATTTTCATATACATGTATATATTTTTTTGATAAGTAACAAAGTAAATTTACTAAAAGCGCCAAGGAGGCAAACCCAAGTACATTGGCAGTGTACTTTATCATATACATATTCCTTTTCGTCACCAACGTATTGGCTTTAATTTTGTTAAGAAGTGTTTTTTACGAGCAGAAAATGATTATCTACAACCAGTCAAGTGCTCTCCATTAGGCATTTGTATAGCAGAGATATTAAGAGTGTTCTGGCAACCCTATGAGGATAAGCTCAAGCTAAATGTTGCGCCTGTGAAGGGATGCAAAATGGTAATGAATCAATCCAACGTACAAAAGCAGCTTCATGTTAGTCAGCCCCTCTGGATAAACTTAATGTTTGTGCAGATATAGAACTATCATGCAGTCTTGTTAAGGAAGCATCCAATTGCAACAGTAAAAAGAAATATGGTAGAAGTGCAACACAAAGACTATGTCCATACATTTAAATAGAAAGAGTTCTAACAAAAAGTTACAAATTGTAACAATAAGCACAAAAGTAGTGTAATATTTATAAAATGGGCCCAAAGTCTAGTATATAAAGACATCAAACTCTCTAACTAAAAATCAATTGGCAATGAGAAGAGTTGGCCCAAGTCATTATATACTAGACATTTTCTCAAGGTATTCAATGTGGAACAAGATATACATTCTAATACTCCCCTTCACGTGTAAGAGAATTGCACGTGGACCTAATGAATATGAAGACCCACAAGATAAGCAAGCCTAGAAGAAGCTAGTCACAATACAAGCCCGGAAGAAATCTAGTATATCACGGGCAACTATTGGCCCAATTGATAAGTGATACTAGCTAAGAAATGGGTAACTTTAACCCTTAACAAATGGACTGTAAGTGGGTAAGAATGAAAGCTAAGAAGGGTGTTTAATTAGGCCCAAGGATAGCCCACTCAGAAACCATGTTAAATTTATAAAATCAGCCCAAGGTCTAGTATATAAAGACATCAAAATCTCTAACTCAAAATCAATTGGTAATAAGAAGAGTTGACCCAACTCATTGTATACTAATATATTTTCTCAAGGTATTAAATGTGGGACAAGATATACACTCTTACAAGTAGACATATAAGTCATCAACGTATACTAATATTCTGGAAATATGATAAAACACCATAACCACAAATCTTTGATTAAGAATCAAATAATGGATGAAATCACGAAAGAAGAATCAATAAATTCACTTTCATAAAAAGACGTGAAAAAGTAGGAGTGGTATGAAAATATAAGAAATGAAAAAAAAAGAGATGTAAAAGCGACCTGAGAAGGAGGAAAGAGAAAAAAGGGTGGGGGTAATTCTTGGAAACAATATGCAACATGAATTCCTAAATCACGGAAATCTCAAATGCGAATCTTATAAGGAAGAGATGAAGCGACTAGGACATAGGTGAAGAAGAGGAGAGAAGAATTGTGGATGGGCAATCCAATGCAATTTTTCAAAATAACTTAAAAATCACAATCTTACTGTTAGAAGATATTCCATAATTGTAATTTCTATAATCAGTATGTACACATTACTGTAATTTAGGAATTACCATAACTGTAATCAGGATACTTGTCTATATATATATCAACCTATGTAATAAAGAGAATTCAATTCAATGAAAATAACCTATTCTTAGTTTCAACACGGTATCAAAGCCTAGGTCCTTACTGTTATAAAAAAAAGAAATTTTTTTTTTTGCCTTCTTGCTCTCCGTTTCGCTGCCAGACATATTTCTTCTCAAAAAACTAGTAGAACAAATCTATATGGAAAAATTGAGATCGTAATTGGGTTATCTGTTGTTAGGCGAACATCACAGAGGTGTTAGACTTCAGACCCACCGCTGCACGCACCTCCTCACTCGCGAACTGCAGACGCCACGCGCCACTTCCAGCCGGCGCGTGACCTTTTCCGGCGAGCTTCTACAGACATGGCTGCTTCCATGGTGTTCGTCTCTCTCCTCCCTTGCTATCTACAATAGTTTTGTGGTGTTTGGTTCAAGTTTACCTAATTCTTATTGTATCAGTTAGTTGATTTAGTGAGCAACTTGTGTATGTTATTACTACTGTGACTCCTATTGCCTCCTCTGCTTAACTTTTGTTTCTCAGAGTAGTAAATTTATTTGTTATCCTCGGTAAAGTTATCCTCCTCAGATATATATTGTATTTACCTACTATATGGCAGAACAAAGTAGCATTAGCAGTGGAGTTCATAACAATAGCATGGGACAACAACCTGTTAGAAGCCATACACTTAATTCAGCCTTGGTTCTAAGCCCCTTTAAGATGGATGACACTAACTATTTGGCATGGTCTCAAGCGTGCCGCATGTCAATTGAGGCCAATCGTAGACAACACTTCATTAATGACACAACCACTAAGCCTGAGAAACCGGGGTCAGGTCCGAATGGAAATATGATAATTTTATGGTGAAAATGTGAATTTTTAATTCCATGGAACCTAGTATGCAGAGTAGTTAAGGGTGTAAATGAGTTGAACCTAAGCGAACAGAGAGCTACTCGAATTTGACTCGAAATGTTAAATTCATACTCGAATTCGAATTGTATTTGAAAAGTCTACTTAAATTCGACTCGACTCGAATATTTATTACTCGAATTCGATTTAACTCTGATTAAATTACATTCAAACTACTCGTGAGCTTCAAATTCAAGTTTGAATTCAAGTCTCCACATAATAACTAGTTTTATAATAAATATAATTATAAATTGAATTTGTTATTTTACTTAGAAATGAGAAAATATATTTATTATTACACTTTACAAATATAAAATCACAATTAAAATTAAAAACAAAACAAAATAATAATTAATTATCCTAATTTGAATTAAATTTGTATAGATTTAAAGAGAATGTATCGAGCATTCAGTCGAATGTGTATCAACCGAGTATGTATCGAATCACAATCAAAAATTTGAGTAGTTTGAATATTAAACGAGTCGAGTATAACCTTACTCAGATTCTAATCATATTTTTATTCAAACTATTTTTAATGCTCAATTTAGATCATATTATTAACGAATCCGAGTCTCACTCGTATTTTTTCGAGTCGAGCCCGAATTGAATCCGAATTGTTTGGCTCATTTACAGCCTTAAGAGTAGTTACATCTTCTTAGACACTGCCTATGAGCTTTGGGAGGCTATCTTTCAAAATTTCTCTGTTTCTGGTGATATGTCTAAGGCATATGACATTCGTAAAAAAATCAGTGAGCTAAGTCAAGGGGAGAGGACTGTGACTTAATATTTTGCAGAAAATAATGCTCTTTGGCAGGAGCTTGATCATTATCGAGTTTTTTCAGCCAAATGTCTAGAAGATGCAGTTGCATATCAAAAGTTTGTTAGTGCAGATAAAGTTGTGGATTTCTTGGCAGGTTTGAATATAGAATTTGATTAAGTTCGAGCACAGTTAATTGGTCAGACACCTTCTCCATCACTACGAGACTCGTGCTAGAGTCCAACAAGAAGAAAGTAGGCGTCGGGAGATGGTTCTATATTCTGTTGACCAATCAACCATGGTTGATTCGTATTCTAAGTTTGGCTCCACCATTAAGTCTCTTGTTGAGAACGAATCTCGCAAATGTGATTACTGTGGGGAAAAAACCATACCAGGGATCGTTGTTTTAAGCTTCATGGATGTCCTAAAAGACAAGGAGGTCAGTTTAGTAGTGGTAGTGGACGTGGATCTTAGGCCTATGTGACTACTAAAACACTTCTTGTTGATGCATCCAGTGCTTTAGACACTACTACTGCACTTACTCCTAAGGAAATCTCAGATTTTTGGAAATTCTATTCCAAATCTCCTTCTTCTCATTATGCTCAGTCAGATATACATCCTACATCCTTGTGCTTTGAATGTTTCATCAACTTGCCCTGGATCATTGACACAGGTGCTTCTGAGCATGATCGGATCCTCAACCCTCTTTACTTCATACACGCCTTATTCTGGAAAAGACAAGGTTCGTGTAGCTTATGGTTCCCTTTTCTATCTCTGGGAGAGGCTCTGTAGTTTGTAATCCTTTATTGACATTATCATCTGTTCTTCATATTCCTTCATTTACTGCAAATTTGTTATCTGTCCAACGTCTTTCTGAATCCTTACACTGTTCAGTAACTTTTTTTTCCATCTTATTGTGTTGTTCAGGACTTGGTGGCGGGGCAGAAGATTGGCAGTAATAGTGCAGTTGGTGGTCTTTATTATTTAGATGTTCCCTTGTCTAATATATTCCCTACTCAGGCTCTTCACTCTACTTCTGACTCCAGTCTGACTTCTCTCCATCAATGGCATCGACGTTTGGGACATCTCTCTTTTTTCCATATTAGAGTCGTTGTTTCCATCTTTAGTTAAGCAATGTAATAAAACTCAGTTTTTGTGTGAACCATGTGAATTGGGGAAACACAAACGTTCTGTTTATTCTGCTATTAACAGTCGACATTCTGAATCTTTTGCTATTATACATACTGATGTGTGGGGACCTCTCGGGTTTTCTGTTGTGATTATAAATAGTTTGTTAGCTTTATTGATTGTCATTCTCATGTCACTTGGATTTATCAAATTCGTTTCAAAAATGAGGTGTTTAATTGTTTCCAAGAATTTCATAAAATGATTCAAACCAAAGTTGAAGCTAAAATCAAAATTCTCCATAGTGATAATGGTCGTGAATACAGCAATAATAATGCTTTTGCATCTTATCTCTCTCAGTCTGGCATTATTCTTCAAATCTCCTGTGTCAAAACTCCAGAACAAAATGGAGTAGCGGGAAGGAAAAAATCGACACTTACTAGAAGTAGCCTGCACTCTTATGTTCACTATGAACACCCCTAAATTTCTATAGGAAGATGTTCTGACTGCTGTATTTCTGATAAACCGACTTCCTTCTAGAATTCTTGGGAACAAAATTCCAATCTCTTTTCTCCAACACACGACAAGTCCTTCTCCTTCGCCTCGATTTTTTAGTTGTGTGCTATGTTCATGATAATTCTCCCGCTCGGGGAAAATTAAATTTCAAGTCTCTTAGGTGTGTTTTCATTACCAAAATGTTATAAATGTTATCATCCTCCTTTACACAAAGTATTTGTCACTCGGGATGTAACTTTTTGGGAATTGGAACCTTTTTATTCTTCTTCACCTCTTCAGGGGGAGGATGTTATTGATGAGGAGAAGCTTCCTCTTGAGGCTGACATTACAAGTTCTACTATACCATCTTATCCTATAAATTCTTCTCATGTTCCTGTTGTTGTTTCTGATAATTCTACACAGGGAGAGTTATAGTTACAAGAGTCATATGCTAGACAGAATGAGCCTGAGTTGAGGACCTATGTTCGAAGAGGCAAGAATAAGGTCACCATTTCTGCACCACTACACCAACCCTGCTCAAAACATAGTCTTAGTCTTGATAATGCTACTGGTGAGAATCCTAATCCTATTTGTTCTTCTGATGATACTAACATTCCTATTGCTCTTAGAAAAGGGGTTAAATCTTGTACTCAACATCCTATCTCTAATTTTTTTAGCCTGTAATAAATTATCTGCATCCTACCACTCCTTTGTTTCTTCCTTGTCTTCAATATCTGTTCCTCAGGGGTGAAGAGAAGCAATTAGATGAAAATTGGAAATAGGCTATGATAGAGGAGATGAATGCCCTGAAAAAGAATGATACATGAGAACTAGTTTCTCTTCCTTAAGGGAAAAAAACCAGTTGGTTGCAAATGGGTATATACAGTCAAACAGAAGCCAAATGGGATAGTTGAGAGACTCAAAGTCAGGATAGTTGAAAAAGAATATACTCAAACTCATAGAATTGATTACTATGAGAAATTTGCTCCTGTGGCGAACTGTTAGTACCATAATCTCATTGCAGCAAACATTGATTGAGATATTCAGCAATTGGATATGAAAAATGCGTTCGATGACTTGGAGGAGGAAGTATACATGGAAATACCTTCTGGTTTTGCTTCATCTGTCACCCAGGTTATGGTGTGTAAACTGTGAAAGACTTTTTATGGTTTGAAGCAATCTCCCAGAGCCTGATTTGGTAGATTCCCCAAAGATTTGAGATTAAAGATCTTGGTCCTTTGAAATATGAAATTACAAGATCCTGCAGTTAGATTTTTCTATCTCAAAGGAAGTATGTCCTTGATCTTTTAACAGAAACTGACATGTTGGGATGTAAGTCTGTTGATTCTCCTATTGAAGTTAATTATCATCTAATAGGTGGCACAAGACCTACAGTTGATAGAGAAAAATATCAAACGTTTGGTGAAACGATTGATATACCTTTCTCCGACTAGACCTGATATATCTTATGATGTGAGAATAATGAGTCGGTATATGCATGACCCTCGACATTGTGACATGAAAACTGTTTACAGAATTCTGAGCTATCTCAAGTCTGCTTCTAGAAAAGGTTTATTGTTCGCAGCACACTGTCATACGAGAGTTGAAGCTTTTTCTGACTCAGATTGGGCTGGCTCTATAGTGGATCGTCATTTTACATCAGGTTACTATTCATTTGTCGGAGATAATCTTGTTACTTGGCGCAGTAACAAACAGTCCGTGGTGGCAAGATCCAGTGCTGAGGCTAAATATCGAGTTATTGTCTTGGGTATATGTGAACTAATGTGGCTTCGAACCTTATTAGAAGATTCGTGTGTTGCGCCTATGCAATTATTTTGTGATATTAAGGCAGCTATTAGCATTGCAAATGACCCAGTACAACACGATAGAACAAAGCACATTGAGATTAACAGACACTTCAAGAAAAGTTAACTAGTGATCTTACTTGCTTACCTTTCGTCAAAACAAAACATCAGCTTGCTGATATTGTAACGAAGTGTCTTAGTAGTAAGATGTTTCATCCATTATATTTCAAGTGGTGTAAAGTTGGGTATGCAAGACATGAGGGGAAGCGTTAGACGATATTCCATAATTGTAGTTTCCATAATCAATGTGTACACATTACTGTAATTTTGGAATTACGAAAACTGTAATTAGGATATTGTGTATATATATTAACCTATGTAATAGAGAATTCAATTCAATGAAAATAACCTATTCTCAGTTTCAACACTTACGTTATTGGTAATGAAGAAGAGTTTAGTGAGTGAAAGTGGATGATATTATCGAGAAAGAGTTGTACAACTCTTGATGCAATCCCTCTATGCATGGGCTACCTAATTTTGTTAATATATGCTATAATGATATAAATATAGGAAATAATCTTATTCTTCCATTCATGCATCTAAAACCATGTCTTCAATGAGAAGCTGGAAATTCATATCTATTTAGAATTTAACCATCCTTATCGTGTCCCTTTCAGTTTCTTTCTAAAGCACAGTAGAGTGCTCTACTATATGCATTCGTACTTGGGTGTCTCTTCATTGTCATGCAAAGTCTCAACGTACTTTCGTGATTTTTTATCTTAGTAGTGTCTAATTAAACGTTTTCATTTTTGCACAGAGTTTTATTCCACAGATGAAGCACATCTATGCATCATCTATGGGAGTCATAGGTCAATCACTCCTGAATCTTTCCTTCTATGCACTTGAATATGTAAACTTGGAACTATGGAAGTGTAGTCCACTGTAACTATATCCTGGCTATGTATATTAACTTTTAGGCATAAGTATGCATGATTGCACCTGTCTTCCACCTTGCATTAATGTTCTCCTTGCCTAAAGAGCTTAACACTGTTCGGATATTTAGATACTAAAGCACTATCAGAAAGTCTAGTTTTGGTGAACACATCTACCAAACTCAATTTGTTACCAAAGAGAACAAATATCACCAGTTTCCATTAAAATAAATGTGTGACAAAATGGTGTAAGACTGACAATTTTCATCTTATGAGTCACCTTTGACCACTGAAAATTGAATTAACAAATAAGGAATAATTAATATAATTATCTTTTAGCAATAAGGTATAAATACTACTCCCTCCGTCCAAGTTTACTTATCCTAACTACCTTTTTGGTTTGTCCAAATATATTTGTTCTCTTTCCATTTTAATATTGCTTTTGACCTAATTTTTCCAATACTACCCTCATTTAACTTTATAAAAAAAATTCATTGAAAGAAAAAGTAGCACTATTAACTTGGATATTGGAAGCACACCAAACTTCTTTTTTCTCTTCTATCTCTCTCTCTCTCTCCTCTATTTTGGAATAGAAAGAGTTGGGAGATTAATTTTAAAAAAATGATAGTAAAATAATTAAGATGGGTAATTTGGAGTTAACTTTTTTTTTCTTAGTAGGCATGTATTTTCAAACTAGGACAAGTAAACATGGATGGAGGGAGTATTATCTTTTAAAGCATTGAACCATTTTAAGATATCTTTTCACTTAAAACAAAACATAAAAGAAAATCAACCTTTTTAAATAACCTTGCATAAGCTTCCCATCGTTTTAGTTGGTAAGATGATCTTCTGTCAGCTACTGCTTCAGAAGCTGCTAGTGCAAAGCTGACAGCAACAAGCAATTCTCTTCCACCCTGATCCACTCTGCATATGCAAGTTTCATGTACAAGTTTGGAAAGCCAAAGTGTGCTATGCATTACAAATTTTTCAGTGATGGAATACCTGACAACAACTGCAGCAAGCAAGTTACTTCCTTCAACTCTAAGTACTGGATGACCTGCTTTGAGGCAACTATATTTCTGAATGATGACGTCTCCTTCAACAGAATTCTCGTTCTCCACATCGTTAGAAGGATATGGTGATGTTGTTATTCCAGAATCAACGATACCGGCCTTGGAAGGCAAATTCCTTCCAGCTTCTTTGTAAAGCCAATGTGCAGCAACTCCATGTTCAGCATACTCATGCATCCTCTAAAAATAAGTAGAAACTATTTCGATTAGCTAAATCAATGACCTTAACAAGTGTCAGTTGACCTGATTGTAAGCTTGGAGTAAGTTTAGCACCTGTGTTCTTATTTGAACTTCCAAAGGTGAATTGTCTGGGCCTTGTACTGCAGTGTGCAGAGACTGAGATTAGGGAAGTAAGGTCAGGAATCAGGATGTGAAGATTTGTCTGAAAAGGAGGTAAGACAGACATATATAGGCATATCAATGCATTATATATCCATAATAACGTATTTCTGCCTAATCTCCTGCTGATTCAATAAAGAGTCAAATTCTTATTATGATTCTGATAGATTCTTTTTTGCTAATGGAGGAACCTCCGACACTGCCCTTCAGGTGTGCCCTGCGTGAACTACCATGTGCATGCAATACCCCGCAAACAGCACACGCCATTGATGCCAGGCAAGTCCATAGTAAATTATATTTGGGTGACCCCAAAGAGATTTAGTCTCGGCCTTCTCAGAAGGAATTTTCAGTCTCATGTGAGAATTTAAATAGTGTTGTCAAGAAAGGTCATGAGGTCATAAATCCCCAAGGGGAAAAGTAGATCAATTTGAATGTTCCGTGACAAATTGAGTAGCATCAAACTGAGACCCATACCTTAAATATATTAACCTGATGGAATATTAATAAAAGTCTGAAGTTAAAGTCATTTTCTGATATGATAGCAAAAGAGAATACCATAACTGGATTCTAGACCTGGAATAAGAACTTTTTTAATCTATGTTAAAGGCGATCCAGAACATCATGAAATGAATCTTATATTTACCACTGCATGAAGAATCAAATTTAGGCATATACTCCATCCTGCTAAGGAATTCTTTTTTGGGCCATGTTTGGTACGGATTACACATTATACATTTTAATTTTTAAAAATTTAATATATGGATATTTTTAACTATATTAAAGTACTCTAATGTAGGTAGTGTGAATCACAAATTACTGGACAGAGGGATTTCGAACCTGGTAACCACTTGGCTTTGGATTGACTATGTAATCATCAAATTCACCGTCAATAGGGATCCAAAGCCTGCAAAGCAGAAGGAAACGCCGACCACTTTTCAATTAAAAACAAGATTATTTGTGGTTGTACAAATTTTGTTTTGTTTTCCTTTTCTTGGTAGGTTTAGTACACAAGTAATTCTTCTTTACTAATTAATCAAATTATGCCCTTTCTAAATTGTTCTTACATAGACTATGTCCAATGTAAATATGTAATATCAGATCTTGGAAATAGAGAAACCTCATAAAAACTGGTTCATATCACCCAATTTAAATCTCAAATATGATAGACATAGAGGATAGTCCATTTTCATATCCATTCACCTGTGTACAATGTTGAGAAGGCTGTAACAAACCCGAACTGCCTGTCCATGTAAAGTTCCATTATTATCACCAACTATAACCCTCAATGCACGGGCATCGTATATTTCCTCGATACCAACATCCTTACGTTTCATCTGTAGTTAGTCAAGATCAGAGAAGAGACTCACATTCAAACAAATAACATGATTTTATGTTAGTGCTTCTCCAGCAAACTGACTCTTGAAGATATGAATCATATGATGCAAGCTTCATATATAACAAGAGTACAACATAATTAATCAGAAAAACCTTTATGCCTATAATAACTACTCTGAAGCAATTGTACAACATCCAGGATTATGATCATCAAATATTGGAATCTTACTTTGGGTAACTTGATTATTACTTTTATATGCATGCCTAATTTGTCATTGCTGAAGAAAATCTAAAAAACGTCATTCATACCTTGCTATAGATGCTATATAAGCTTTTTAGGCGGCTGGATAAAGTTACTTCCATCCCAGGAACATAACTGAAAATCTTGAACAGATAACAAAGTCAAGGTGCAATACATGGCTGAATAGTAGCCTGGTAGGTATCAAGCTCACATGCACTGAATAAAATTCAGTCAAATTTAAATTTTTATACAACTGACAATCATATTAAGAAATGGATAAGCAGAACTTACGAAGTCGATATAAATAACTCCCGCTCCAGTGCTTCCTCACAAACTACCATAGACGCTAAAGCAATTCCGGCATCCCTCACAACCTTTGGTTTTGTCCGAGTCTCTGAACATGTCCCAAAATTATCAGAGAACTTGATACGTTTACTTCGATCCAGCATGAGATCAAATGGAAGTACAGCCTGCAGAAGGTCCTGCAAGTAAAGATTAACAGAGTACTGATTGTTTTCATCAAAAGTACAGATCTACTAAAAGCGCCAAGAGGAAAGTTCACCTAAAGTGTACAAGGGGAACTTAAGTTCAAAAACTTAAATATACCCAAAAACTCCACAAAGAAATCCAAGTCTTAATCAAGATACTAGGGCCTAGGCATATACAAACTTCATACCAACACAGGGTATTTCAGATTTTTAAATCAGAAGTTCAGTATCTTAATAAAGATCTGTTTTCCTTATATTGCATATGTATCACCTGTTACAGATTGGTGCCACATGCTGTGCTTTCTAGTCTCCTCCAGATCCAACTCCACATTGGTAAAAAAAATACCATGTCAAGAAAAGGACGACTCTGGAAATTCCCAAGATTCATGTATGAAACCTTCTGTAATCATGTTGAGAACATCATAAAAGCACACTAGCCAAAAACTTTGGCAAATAAACTACATGTTAGGATAATTTATGTCTAAGGAAGCTTGAGGAGTTAATGGCGTTCTGGAGAGATTCCGTATTTGTTTTTCATGGGTGGTGGTGATCATCAATGAGTTGTAATTTAGGCTGAATTCTTTTTCTTTGTTCTGGGCCTCAAAATCCCAAGAGTTGAGTTTTCCGAATTTTAGCCGAAACTAATGGGAGGAGGATAAGTCCACGATAAGTATTATCCCTTTAGATAAGTATTGTTTAGTTGCAAAAACATGGTTTGTGCTTATGATGTTTCTTAATGCTTGCAAGATTGACTCGTGAACTTCTTCTATGATATAGTTCACAAGCTAAGTTGGCTCATTATTTCTTCCACAAACTTTATACTTGTTAACTTACCAATTGCTCTACAAGCTTAAATTGTTAGATTAAAGGCCCAATACAACAACGTACATCATGCTTTCACCTCCCTCCCCACCCCACCCCCAACCCCCACCCCAAACCCCCCAAACCCAAACCCCCAAACATGCAACCCTTGCTTGCACATGGAGAGACAAACTAAAGGTACATCATTGTGCACAAACCAAGTAGAGTGCATACCTAAAACTTTTATACCATGTTAAATTACCAATTTGAAAAAACTTAAGTTGTTAGATAAAGGACCCAGAAATTATCATGCTTTCACAATCCTAACAAGCCAAATTTGATGTTGATCAGGATGGACCCAATTATGGGGAAGGGTGGTCAGTTGACCACCCATAATTTTTTGACAAAAAATCTTCTTTTTATATATATATATATATATATATATATATATATATATATGCGCGTGCGTGTGTTAGTTAGTAAAAGAATTATGACCACTCCTAACTCCCTCCATTTCACAAAAGAGTTATACTTCCAAATATTTTGGTTTTATTTTACAGCAGTATAAGATGAGACAAATATCCTCTATTTTACCATCACAATTTTATTATCATGCCATTGCTACTTAGTTAAACAAAAAAAAAAAAATCAACTTAGGGAACATGGAAATAAAATATATTGTCAAAATAGGTAAATTTTGTAAAAGAGACTGTTTTTGTGGGACGAATTAAATTTTATAACTGAACCTAAACTAAATAGAAGAGAATCAAAACCTACCGATGTAGGATGGAGTAGGAAGAAAGAATAAAAGTACCTAGTAAAGAAACACAAACTTTAATCTCAAATCAATTCATTCAATAATCTCTAAAATAATGAAATATATACTTAAATAGAAAACTCAATACTTGGGGACTAAGTAAAAACCCTAATTCAAAAAAGGAAACAATCTTCTAACTAAAATATACTATTACAATAAAACTCTCCTAATTAAAATGTACTACCATAATTAAAAATCTCTTAATTAAAATCTACTACCATAATTAAAACTTCTAGAATATTCCTACTAAAATAATTAGGTTAATAATCCAACAATTATATCTAAATAATAATACAAAATTAATAATAAACTTCTTGAATTTCTTCTTCTATATCGCATCATTCTCCTCGCCTTTGACAAAAACTCATCCTCGAGTTTTGAAATATCAAAAAATAATAAACTATAGTCCGGGAGATGCATGCCAATAAAACATGCACATCCGATATTTCTTGAGCACAAATTTCGAGAATAGCATTGACACAAGTAAGAAACTAGATGCAACTTTGGACTCGAATATGAAATTTGCCATAAGAAAATCAACATGTTCTACCTCAATTGTGTCTTTTCTTTTTGTGTTCAACTTCTTGGTCAACATGGTTCACCTCTTGCACTACACTTCCTTCGATGCAAACCTCCTTGGAATCATCAATAGATACAACATCCTCAACTTCAGCCACTTTAAGATTCTCACGAGTCTTTCGAAGTTCTTGTTTTTGAAGAGACTCACTGTCTCCTTGTATTTTACTTGTAAGATCTGACATCACACTTTTAACCTTTACGTTTCATTGACCACATGTTGGAATTGCGGCGATGAACTTTGAAATATTGGTCTGATTTGTTAGAAGTGCGGCAATGGATTCTTCAATTCTTCTAAGACAGTCCTCTCAATTATAAGTCACCATAACTGATATAGTATATCTATTTTCTCTTGCCCGAACAACACTTTTTTTTGGCTCTAGGGACTTAGATGCAAAAAGTATAAAGAAACAGGGACTGATTTGAACTTCTCTGAACCTTGAGGGGCTGAATTGAAAATTTCATAAACTTAGGAGGCTGAATTGCAAATTTCAAAAACTTAGGGGGATGAATTGAAAATTTCATAAACTTGGGGTACCAAACTGTAATTTGGTAGAAGAACAGATGGAGACTACTACGCCAACGACGACGGTTTTCTTTTGATTCTTAGCAAACTTCGTCTTTGGAGGCAAGAAAATAAGGTAGTCTCGAAAAATTATTTTCGATTCTCTAACAACCCGACACCTCACCTAGGCCCAAGGCGCAAAAAATCCTCCAACTTCAACAATTTGATGGGGCCAGAAAAATAGGGTAGGAAGGAATTGAGTGAAATCAAAATATATCAGAATTTTGGCTCTTGATACCGTTAAGATGTAGGATGGGGTAGGAAGAAGGAATAAGAGTGACTATCTTTGCAGAGAATCGGTAAAGAAGCACACACAAAAGCATACAACTTTAATCTCAAATCAATTCATTCAATAATCTCTAAAATAGAATAATGAAGTATTACAATGCTTAAATAGAAAACCCAATACTTGGGGACTAAGTAAAAATCCTAATTCAAAAAGGAAACAATCTCGTAATTAAAACTACTACTACAATAAAACTCCCTAATTAAAATCTACTACCATAATTAAAAATCTCCTAATTAAAATCTACTACCATAATTAAAACTTCTGGAATATCCTACTAAAATAATTACATTAAAAATCTAACATTTATCTTTAAATAACAATACAAAATTCTCTGAAAAAGTCAAAACCTCAAAGATAACTAAACCCTAAGGCACCCTAAGAAAAATGCATTTGACAGAACTAAATAGAAGGCTATTCCAAAACAATTTCAATAAATGAAGTCTCAAATAATATTTTTATAGCGACTTTTGTGTACTTTTTTTAGATTCATCCTTTTATTTTGATTTTATATATATAATATGTATATATAGATATATATTGTTATTTAATATTTTTTATATTGTAGTTGATATTCTAATATTTATTATAAACATGTTATAGTAGTTCAAAATTTCAAATCTTGCCCACCATAAACAAAATTTCAGCCTCCATCACTGAAGCTGATCCTCACTTCTACCCATTAGCTTCTAATTTTCAAATTTAACACCAAGAACCATAAGCCACCCACCATTCAAAGGATTAACAATAGAAGCCTTTTGATAATCAAAACCTGTAACATAACAAATTAGGCAACAATTTTCTAGTTTTCTGGAAACTACCCTAAGTCATGGTCTAATTTAACACTAGGTCATGTTTGTTTGCAAGAATTATAATCTCGAGACTATATTCTCATGAATTATAATCTCAAGACTATTAATCCTAGAAATAAATAGTCATAGTCACAGACTCACATGTTTGTTTTTTATGAGATTATTCATGGGATAACTTAAAATAATCTCATGTTATGTTTGTTTTGTCCAAAATTATTTAAAGGATTAGATAAAACCTTACTATTTAGACTATTATACTCTTACTACTAATAACAAAGATATATTCTTATTAGTTTGAATATAGATAGATAAGATAAGATACACCGGTTTTTTTAAACAAAGTTAAAGGATAATTTTGTCAACAAATTTTTAGTCATAAATGGTAGAGTTTATAATACCTATAATACCTAGTTGGACATGGTATTAATAGTCTCCTCTTTCAAGTCATTTTATTATCCCGTCTAATAGTCCCAAATCTATTTTTAAAAACAAACAAAAAACTTGAGATTAATAGTCCAATCTCAAGTGTAATCCTTGCACACATAGCCTTAATGTTTTCCACATAACAAAGTATAACCCAAAAAAAAATATGCAAGAGAAAAAGAAAACTTCACTAACTCATCAAAAGAAATAATGAATAATCCTTGCTGACTTTTAATTTTCCCAGAAGAAAATCATATAATGCATAGATCCCTTATATAGAACTACCTCCATCCAAAAATGAGGGTCCTAGTTTTTTCTTTTAATTAAGGTTTGCGTTTGATATACGTAGACATGATTTTCTTGATAATTTTTTCCTAATAATAAATTATACTCTTTGAAGTTTAATATTGAAAGAAAAAATTATTATAAAAAAATGTTATGTGTGTCCAATGCGCAAACTTCAATATTCAGAAAAATTAGAAAAAATAACACTCATTTAAGTCATTTCCGTATAGAGAGGGTAGTCAGACTGTAAGAGAAGGAGAAGAAAAAATGACTAAGGCTTGCTAGACCAGTTTATTAACTTATTTCCATATTCAGCAGATACTATGATACTCATGAAATGATTGTGAATACAGTTTGTGAATGTGACAAGGCAGATGTCATCCTTACTACCTTCATGGTGATATTGTCATCATTGGTTGGCGCAGATTCCTCGTGCTCCAGACTTGGGTTTTTACCATTTGATTTTGCAAGAGAGCTGGTTTTTGCAGATAGTCTTCTCAATTTGACTGCCCTTTTACTGGAGCTCCACATGGAAGCCAGGTTAGCTCGCATTTGGCGAAACACTTGAGGCTGCATATAATGCATGTATTTAAATATAATATATGGTTTGCTTATTGGATAATAACTAATATATGATTCAATTATTAACTCCATAGCTTAAAAGAATGTTTATAAAACAAAGTGATAAATGACGGGCGGTAGCCACAATCCAATGCACACAATGATACTAAAGTCCATTCAGTATAATCCACTTCATTAGCTGGACAGATCAAGTTTTTCTGTTCTGGTCTGTATTGCCTCTGCGCTGATCTTGGACACCACTCTATCTATAACTTAATAAGCCATCTCATATCATGACATGGAGATTCAATTTTGTTCTATTAAATTATCATAATCTGCCAAAAGTAAATGAGAAGGAAAACAACTTTACCTCTACTTTTGATTATATTATGGTAGTTAATTACTTTATTACTTACGAATTACTTGATTAATAAACGAATTTGACCTTCTCAAGGTCTTTCACCAAGTACTTTTCTCCTCTTGCAAGTAGTAATTCACTTCAATACATAAAAATCTAAACAATATAAATTTATCCAATTGTGAGTGCATGACCTTTGGACATAGAACTTTAATTAGAAAACACTGCACATGCCAATCTATACTATAGATTTTTTGGAATCTGCACTCTTTGTTAACAAATAATTAAGAGGGTTATGAATTTGGCTTCCATATGCTTGAATGTTCTAAAGGATGAACAATAAAATAATGAGTCTACCAACTTATCAAAAAGGATCACCAAAAAAGAACACCTTGAGCCTACCTGAAGAACCGCAAAGCACAGATCTTCAAGTTCAGCCTTTAGAGCCCAGAGACCCAGCCTGGATGCAAGTGAGCACCAAATAACTAATGTCTCCTGTGCCACAGCTTGAGCCTTCGCAGAGGGCAGAGCATAACTACAAGAAAAATGTTTCAATCCTGGTGTAAACTGCATAATAATATTACTAACCAATAATTTGGTCTGGTAAACCATGTCAATTAAAAATTATTGAATAATGGAGACTGGACTTCTAAGTACTAGTGGATTTGTCAGACCCTAGAGCAGGAGCAAGTTTCATGATAACTAACAAAAGAATTTAGAAGGAAAATTTTCACCAGGCAAAAAAGTTAAGACAAAAAGTAAAAAGGCAGCTTATGAAAGATAAAGGTAATCACAAATCCAAAACACTGTAATACACTCGGATATGGTATAAAATTATGCATCAAACTTGAAAGGCATATCACTGAAAATTAAATTTAGTAAAATTTAAACCCGTACATGGTTCTCATGTTATGAAGACGATCTGCTAGCTTGATGAGTACCACGCGCGGATCATCAACCATGCCCAACAGCATCACTCGTAAATTATCTGCCTAGAAATGAACAATGCCAACTATGAATCATACAACTGCTGTAACTAAATACTGTTTTTATGTTGCGCAATAAAAATCTCAGTAACTCATGCTTCTTCTATCATGTCATTTTATGGTTATTATAGTTAAAAGAACTTAAACAAAGAGATCATAATCATTGGCAATAAATAACTTTCACAAACAGTTGAGCCATGCATCTGGAAGAGTAGTGATCATAAAAGTCTAACCGACTGATGTAAAGGCCTGAAGCGTCACAAAACTGAATCAAACTGGAGGTTCTATCATGAATGCAAATCTAAATGAAAATGAGTGAATATATATGTTGCACTCAAAAAGCGAAATTGTAGGTTGTTACAGCCTCACAGTTAAGTAACTTTAAAAAAGCTAATGGGAAAGCTTAAATTTTTTTTTTAGATATTTGCTATATACAGAGTATGTAGGTTATTTCCTCAATATGTTATCTTGAAATTCGAATCAAACAATATCTTCTGCATGAAAGAGATAGTTCTGGATTTTGGCTTAATCAATTGTATGTTCTTGGTTGATTAATTCCCCCTTTCAATAAGCATTTGGATTGGGAAGGTTTTCATACTTCCTATTTAGAGGTGTTGAATCAATCCACCTCCCTCAATTTAATGTTGTTGGATAATTTCTAATCTAAATGCCAGAAATCTACTGAAGATCAGCCTACTCTAAGGCAGCTAGTAGGGTTGATTTTAGGTATGTAGTTTTCATTGCAGATGGGTCGGTTTTTAGCCTCTTGCTTTGCATCAATATATTAATAGGATGGGCATGTAACACAATATGAAGCTATAACATAGAATATATGTGACGCCCCCAAAATTCAGACACCCATATCTCGAATTTTTGGTGCATCACGTGCTACTACGAATATCTTACAAAATCATTAACAACGGAAATAATAGAATAATTTACATTGATGTAATATAAATATTTACGTCCCAAGGTACCGTAACAATTACTACAACAATTCTGTGATTAGCTTAACATAGCTTAATCATTCTTGAATACATCATAACAATCATAACAATAATAATAATACTTCTAGTCTTAAGGACTAAGTTATTCTCGTCAGCCTTTTGCCCTTTTCCTTGTCCTTTCCTCAAGTAATCGCCTTTTGCTTTCTTGCCTTAAACGTAATGTTTTAGGAAGCAAGAATGAGCAACAAGTTTGCCCAGCAAGTAATATAGCTAGAAGAACAAGCAGTTATAGCATTTGAATCTTTCAAGGGTATAATAATAATTGATAGTTTAAGGATATCAAGAATATCAAGAGTATTCAATAGGAGTCGTTATAGACTGAAGGATATCAACAAAATCTCAGGATTTATCCATTTCGAGGTTCAACACGAATGAGTACTGAGCAGCCACTAAGGACTAAGAACTCTTACTAGAATTAACAGTATTTCACTGTAATCCAATACAAACGAGTACAACAGGTGATCAGCCTAAAGTACCCTACGTTATGCATAACATTTAATCATACTCATAATGCATGCACGCTTGGTTCCCAACAATATATAATTTCCCTTCTATGAGGGTTGTTCATCTCAATGAATTTATAGTCCGCACCAAAATCAATCGGTTTGGATAGCTCTTTAACTCATAATAATAGTCTAGCCGAATCAAGGGCTTGATAGCGGTTTTCATCATGCATTTAGGAATGATAAGTCCAATGCTTACAACAACGTCCAAGGTATACAAGTGATTTTCGAATAAAAGCGGATATTTGCTTGATAAAATATGATTGATATGACAACAATTCAACGTATAAAAGTGTGTGAATTAAGGAACTTGCAACACAATAATAATAGTGTTCTTGATACTTGCTCAATGTAAATTTGAGTGAGGTTAGGAACTTGCTTAACAATAACAATAAGTTAGGGATAGAAAACTTGCATGATATAAGTAACAAGTTTTTAGGGATAGAAACTTGCATAATATAAGTAACAAGTTTTTAGGGATAGGAAACTTGCCTTTAGCGTTGATTACTACTAATAGCGAAAATCACCTCAACGAACTATGTCATTCTATTCATGTAAGTATAGGTATTCATTAGCCAAACACACTTGATACATATCAACAACATGTACACATAACACATTTTTCTTTCTATCTCTTTGCACCCATCAAAACTCATAATTGTACACTAACATGCTCATACTATTGACCACTTTGCTAGTTTATTCATAATCTTTCTTCCTCGAAGTTCTAAGAGGTTCATTGCTTTAAGTGAACCATAACGCCTATTAATCCCACCGACCTTTTTCTCTACGCGTGTTTGCAAGCATTAGATTTATTTTCCCGAAATTAGTAAAATTCTCTACTTAGAACTTATTAGTACTAATAGTTTATAATAGTATAGGAGTATTTATTAATCCATCCTTATATCAAGTTATGATCTTGTCTCGAGTCCCGGGACATCTCGCCATGTCCAAGATATTATGACTTGTCCAAAGACAACATGCTTCGTCCAGAAGACATCGCTCACCGTCCAAAGACATCACGCTTTGTCCAAGACATCACGCTTTGTCAAAGCCGCCTCCTTGAGACTTGATTACACTATTTCGACAAAGTTTAAGTTCATCGGGTTAATTTCATTAAGACTTTACTATATGCATACAACCTAAGGGAATTTCTTAATACATGGGTCAACATGGCCGAACCCATCGATTGGTTCCTAAATACGGTGCAATTGCACCCCATGGATTTCGAAGCGGTGAACATGCTCTCTGCTTTTGCGAGTAGCCACAACTTGATTCGGACAATTTTAACATATTCATGCACGAAGGTAAACTTTCTAAACACCCTATATCATGCTAATTCATCATACTTGACCTATTAATCAAAACCGAGAATCAACAAGACTCGAGTTCGAGCGGAGTAGAAATTATACCTTCTCGAGCTTTAACCTTGATATCTCACACATTAATCGATTTGGTAATGCTTAGCAACTAAGAATTCTTTACTCGATTTCTCCTAACACTCTTATCACTAAAAACAGTATCGCCTCGGTGGCTTGTATTTAAAGAGAAAACATGGACTGACACTTGCTTTTACCCAATGTTGGGATTCATGGTGCAATAGAAATGAACAATGGTTACTTAAGGAGTTGTTCAACCACTCCATACCAAATACCACTTAGCTAGCCATGCATGCCTAGGATTAGCGACTTGAAAGTTTGCGTAAAGAGAGTTTAGCTCTTTGTTCTTTGTACTTGGTGACCCTAATTTGAGGACAAGAGAATGGATCTCGGACATGTAGACAAGGGGCTTCTAGTCGGTCGGGCCCCTTGCCCCATGCCACATTTTAATTTAACCAATACCTTGTACTCTCGATTAACTATTTTGTTGGATTCCTAATTGGATTCTAAATATCCCAAGTTTATTGGGCTAACTAAAAAGTCCATCAATTAACTTATTGGGCTGACTCCCAATTTATTATTTGGACTTTAAACATGCAAATACTTAATCATCCTTCACTAAGTCCATCCTTGTCTCACACAAGACATTTCATGAACCTATCATAATTCTCCACATCCTAGCAATCATTAAGAGTTCAATTTTAATACAATTGAGTTACTCACCTCATGCCATGTAAAATAAATAATCGCAGGCTCTATTTAATAATAATATTAAATCATAAAATTTACGGTTATTACATCCTCTCCCCCTTATAAAAATTCCGTCCTCGGAATTGATACAAGGTTATACGAAAAGATGGGGATAGTCTCTCATCATCCTATCTTCTAATTCCCACGTGGCCTCCTTGACATCGTGGTTTCGCCAAACAACCTTTACAGAAAATATAGCTTTGTTTCTTAGCATTTGTTCTTTCTTATCTATTATCTGAATAGGAATTTCTTCATATGCCGATTCTTCTCTACTGAATGGGCTCATAGGAAATCACGTCTTTATAGTCGGACTTGTCTGCGGTCAGAAATGCGGAAATGTGAAACACGTTGTGGATGTGTTCCAATTAAGTGGCAAAGCAACTTTGTATGCCACTTACCACTCGCTTTCAATATCTCGAATGGCCTATGAACCTCGGACTCAATTTTCCTTTCTTTCCGAATCGATCTTTCCTTCCAGGAGATACCTTCAAAACACAAAACTACCGACTTGAAAGTCTCGGTTACGACGATGCAAGTCGGCGTGCTTCTTTTTCACGATCTTGAATGCTACCAATTTGCCCCTTATTTTGCTACCACGTCGGTAGTTTCTTTGGACTAATTACGGTCCCAAAAGTCGTCGCTTCTCCGACTTCATCCCAACATAATGGCGTCCCCGCACTTTCTCCCATAAAGAGCTTCGTATGGCGGCATCCGATACTCGCATGATAGCTATTATTGTGGCGAATTCTACTAATGGTAAATGGTCGTCCCAATTCCCTTGACGTCCATCACGCATGACTCTCGGCATGTCCTCCAACGTTTGTATGGTTCGTTCACTCTGCCCGTCAGTTTGAGGGTGATAAGCGATTACTTAATCTCAATTGAGTTCCCATTCGTTCTCGCAAACTTTTCCGAATTTTGGCGTGAAACGCGGATCTCGATCGGAGACAATCGACACCGGCACTCCATGTCGCGATCGATTTCCTTTACATACAAATTTGCTAACCGGTTCAAATTGAATCGAATCTTGATGGGTAGAAAATGAGTCATCTTTGTTAGTGGTCCACATAACCCAAATGGCATCGTAACTCTTCTATGTAACCGGAAGTCCAACCACGAAGTCCATCGTAATGTGCTCCCATTTCCATTCTGGAATTTCCAGCGGTTGAAGTAGTCCACTTGGTCTCTGGTGTTCTGCTTTGACTCTTTGACAAGTAAGACATCTGCTAACACACTCTGCAACTTCTCTTTTCAAATTAGGCCACCAAAATGGTGTCGAAGATCCCGTACATTTTGTGCCTCCTGGATGTCTGAATACGTCGTATTGTGTGCTTCGTGTACGATTTCCTCTCTCAGTTCGATTACAGCTGGCACCCATACTCGACCCTCGAATCTCAATATACCATCCTTATCTACTTTGAACCTTTCTTCCTTATCTTCTACTATTCTCTTCTTTATCTTCTCACATTCTTCATCTTTCTCTTGTGCTTCCTTTATTCTATCCAATAACGTCGGGTGAGCTCTCATCATGAGAAAAATCTTCCTTCCGCTTCTCTTGGTTCCTCCACCTCTATTTCCAACCTTTCTATTTCTCTTATTAATTCCTCTTGAGTTGTCGGTTTGAATAACTTCTCCTTCCTTTTCTACTCAAAGCGTCGGCTACAACGTTTGCTTTTCCCGTGATAAAGAATTTCACAATCGTAATCCTTGATCGAGTTCCAACCACCTTCTTTGTCGTCGCGTATTCAACTCCTTATGTGTGAAGATATATTTCGGACTCTTGTGATCCGTATATATATCTCACATTTTCTCCATACAAATAGTGCCTCCAAATCTTGATCACAAAGACTTCCGCCGCTAACTCCAAGTCATGGGTAGGGTATCGTTTTTGAAATCTTTCAACTGTCGTGAGTCATATCTGATGACCTTGCCGTGTTGCATTAGCACACAACCAAGTCCTCTATCGATGCATCACTATACCTGAACAAATCCTCCGTATCATCCGGTAATGATAATACAGCGCCTCACTCGACCTCCTCTTCAATTCTTGGAAACTCTCCTCGCGTTTGTCCGTCCATACAAACTTCTCTACATCTTCTTCGTTAGATTGGTCACGGGTTTCTTATCTTAGAAAAATCTTGGATAAATCTTCGATAGTACCCGGCTAAACCTAAGAAACTCCTAACTTCTGTTGGCATCTTTGGCTGTTCCCAGTTACTTACCGCTTCCACCTTTGCAGGATCCATAGAAATTCCATCTTGATCTATCACGTGTCCTAGAAACTGGACCCTTTCCATCCAAAATTCACATTTTGAAAATTTAGCGTACATCTTTTCCCTTCTCAATGCTTCCAATACCATCTTCGTGTTTCTACGTCTTTCTTCCTTCGTCTTTGAATAAATCAAAATGTCGTCGATAAATACTACTACGAACTTATCTAAGTATGGCCTGAAAACTCGGTTCATCAAGCCCATAAATGATGTCGGAGCATTGGTTAATCCAAATGACATTACTAAAAATTCGTAATGTCCGTAGCGAGTTCGAAACGCCGTCTTTTGTACGTCCTCCTCTCGCACTTTCAACCGATGATAACCCGCTCAGAATCTATCTTGGAAAAACACTTCGCTCCCTTTCATTGATCGAAAAGGTCGCCTATCCTTGGCAATGGATATTTATTCTTAATTGTCACACGTTCGACTCCGATAATCGATCTGAGCCTCATCGATCCATCCTTTTCTTTACAAACAACACTTTGGTGCTCCCCGAGGAGACACACTTGGCGAATGTAACCCTTATCTAGTAACTCTTGCAATTGAATCATCAATTCCTTCATTTCTCTTCTGGCGCCATACGATATGGGCTTTTCGAAATTAGTCACGGTTCCGGTTGCTAAGTCTATTATGAATTGAATTTCTCGTCTCTGGCGGAAGGCCAGGCGATTCGTTTGAAACACGTCTTGGAAATCTTTTACCACTAATATATCTTTCATTTCTATTCTCTTTTGATGAATGTCCACTATATAAAGCTAAATAACCTACACATCCTATCTTTAACAATTTCTTGCTTTGCGTGCATCATCGTAAAGGCAACACGATTGCTTGAGCGATGATGAGCTACCAGTAAAACACTACCTGAAGGCGATTTGAGGTCCGAAGGTTCACACTCTTCTTCCGACAATCGATTATCGCGGTGCGTGGCGGATAACCAATCCATTCCTAATATCACATCAAACTCTCCCGGTTTAATGAATTAAGTCTACGTTTAGTTCGTGACCTCTAATGTTTGCCTGACAGTTTGATAAACAAACTCTATGGGAATTACTTCCTTATTCGCAATCTCTCTACGTTCAATGAATTTTCTAAATGTTCAAGAGGTATGTTTAGTCGATTAGCAAATTCTTGAACCTGAAAGGAATAGGTAGCACCCGAATCAAATAATACATAGGCATTTATATTATTGATTGGGAGATATACGACACCACGTCCCTTTCATTCCATGCGTCTTGGGCGGTCATTTTAAAGGTTCGGGCGATTGATTCGGTTGGATTGCGTTGGTCATCCGCCGATCATCGACTTGTTGCCCCCTCGCCTTGCCGCTTTCTTCCTCGTTGCTCCCCTTCTTTGGGCAATCCTTGATTTGATGCTTAGTTAAGCCACACGCGAAACATCCCTTGATCTTCTTCTACTTTGGGCGGTTGGGTGAAATGTGCCCTTCGGCGCAGATTTGTAGCAGACAATGCGCCCTTCCAAAGATTCCCTCGATGGTTTTTCCCACATTTCGAGCAAGCTTCACTTCTTTTCTTGAATCCTCCTTGATAATTTTCATTGGTTGATGTTTGGTGGTTGGTGTTGTTGTCGTTATTCTGGGTTATCCCATTTCCTCTTTCCAAATAACTTCCACCACTACTACTCCTCCCACGAGTCTCTCCTCCAAAGATTCTTGTTCTTCTTCTCCTTGTTGTATTGGCTCGATGCCTCGCTACCTCCTCAAAGAATTATCGCCTTCTCCAATAATGTGGCGAAAGAGTCGATTTGAAGGACCAGACACCTTGTTGAACAACCAAGGTTTTAGTCCAAGTTCAAACGTCGAGATTTCCTTTCTTCATGTCTCTTGATGTGTTGCGAATCGTGCGAGTTCATTGAACTTGGCCGCATCTTGTGCCACCGCTATCTCCCCTTGTTTTAGTTCTAGGAACTTTACCTCCATCCTATTCTTCATGCTCTTCTTGAGAAGTAATTCCCGAAGAACAATCTTAAACCTTTCCTGTTTATAGTCCCTTCTCCCGCTCTCTCATTGATTTGCTTCCCATCGATGGTTTGCTTCACCCCCTCATCATATATGTAGCGAACACGGTTTTACGGTCTTCACCCACACGAGCGATAGCAAAGGCTTTCTCCATTTCCATGATCCACGTTTAGCTTACGATAGGATCGGTAGTACTATGAATTAGGAGGTCCTACACTTTTAAAGTCCTTGAAGTTTCATGAATAGGAGCTTCTTGGGGAATGGGTGGTACTTGTTCATTTCTTCCCCTAAGAGCCTCCCTTAACAAATCTACAAGCCTTTGAATGGGATCTACTTGTCCTCTCTCATCATTAACCGACTCTTCCGGTGCAGTTAATCTACGTGTGGGCGGCATTTTCCTACATCATGACACTTCCATTTTTTTACTATCTAATTATATTACTTAAACAATTCTCCATAAAATGAATAAGATTTCGGAATACATTTCAGAACAAGATCATTTATATTAATATGCCAAATTGTTACATTACATGATTATCTCCAGCATACTTCTATAAATGACACAACTTATCCCCTAATATCACAAAAGATGGGGACAACCATTAACATACTACCCCTCTAACATAACTCAAAAGTTTGGGGTTTACAACATCTCACATTCTACATAAAGATTACAACAACAGATAATACACTACACAACGAACTACAACTAATAACTTTTAACGCCTAGACTTAATCTATCATTCCGCGCTCCACAAATTCTCTGGTACTCCTACGAGTAATGTGCACCACCACATCTCGGCTTATGGTGTGTCGGTTACATCCCTTCTCTCATCGGGTAGTGATTTACCCCATCAATCGCCCCCTCCATGGCGTCAAGCAATGATCATAGCTCATCCTATTCATCTTCCTCCTTTTGCACCTCACTTCATCTTACAGATCGTTAGCCTATCATTGGCCCTTTCCACTTTTCTTGAAATGGATCCTATCCATTACTTCCATCCTTAATCGAGTACGGATAGCTTCCTTCCCCGTCCCTCGCTTCAACTCCCTCTGCTCCATCTCTTCCAACTTCCTGCCGCCAGTTCTACATTCCTAGCCACCGCCTTGTGAAACAAACCCCCATCTGATTCCCCGCCTCCTTACGGTGAAAGCAATCTCTACTTCCATCTCTGCATCACTAACTTTCTCTGGTGGTCTTCGCCTTGACTTTTTTGGAATTGGACTCTCTCTCTTTGGCCTCGACCTCTAACTCCTCAACTTTGCACCCTAACTCTAAAATCTGCTCCTCATACTCCCCCCAACATCCTATCCTCAAAAGTAGCCTCGTGGAGTCCCCATGGGCTCATCCACCATCTGACTCCTCCTCCGGATCGACTTTCTTGGTATCGACTCTATCTCCTCTTCCTCGTCATCATCATCGATAGAACTACAGATTGATATAGGCTCTGCTTATCAATGGTGCCTCATATACCACGTGTATGTCACGCGGCTCTCTTCTACTACTTCCTGGCTTAGTCCTCCCATATCACCATCCCTACAATCACCGACACAAGACAAAACAACCAACAACTCCATTAGAATCATAAGTTCATTGTATATAATGAAGTTATATTACGTAACACGCTAAGTCCATCTCTATGAAAACTCTATATGAGTTTCATCCCTTTCTATCTTTTGAGTTCTCCTAAGTTATAATCTAAGGGCTCTCGCTCCTAAGGTTTATAACTATGGCTGACGCCCCCAAAATTCAGACACCCATATATCGAATTTTTGGTGCATCACGTGCTACTACGAATATCTTACAAAATCATTAACGGAAATAATAGAATAATTTACATTGATGTAATATAAATATTCACGTCCCAAGGTACCGTAACCATTACTACAACAATTCTGTGATTAGCTTAACATAGCTTAATCATTCTTGAATACATCATAACAATCATAACAATAATAATAATACTTCTAGTCTTAAGGACTAAGTTATTACTCAGCCTCGCTTTTCCCTTTCCCTTGTCCTTTCCTCAAGTACCGCCTTTGCTCGCCTTAACCGTAATGTTTTAGGAAGCAAGAATGAAGCAACAAGTTTGCCCAAAGAAGTAATATAGCTAGAAGAACAAGCTATTATAGCATTTGAATCTTTCAAGGGTATAATAATAATTGATAGTTTAAGGATATCAAGAATATCAAGAGTATTCAATAGAGTCGTTATAGGCAAGGATATCAACAAAATCTCGAGGATTTATCCATTTCGAGGTTCAACACGAATGAGTCTTGAAAGCGACCACTAAGGACTAAGAACTCTTACTAGAATTAACAAGATTTTCACCGTAATCCAATACAAACGAAAGTACAACAGTGATCGACCTAAAGTACCCTACGTTATCATAACATTTAATCATACTCATATATATGCACGCTTCGGTTCCCAAACATATATAATTTCCCTTCTACGAGGGTTGTTCATCTCGATGAATTTACGATAGTCCGCACCAAATCAATCGGTTTAGATAGCTCTTTAACTCATAATAATAGTCTAAGCCAATCAAGGGCTTGAGCAGTTTTTCATCATGCATTTAGGAATGATAAGTCCAATGCTTACAACAACGTCAAGGTATACAAGTGATTTTCTAATAAAAGCGGATATTTGCTTGATAAAATATGATTGATATGACAACAATTCAACGTATAAAGTGTGTGAATTAAGGAACTTGCAACACAATAATAATAGTGTTCTGGATACTTGCTCAATGTAAATTTGAGTGAGGTTAGGAAACTTACCAACAATAACAATAAGTTAGGGATAGAAAACTTGCATGATATAAGTAACAAGTTTTTAGGGATAGAAACTTGCATAATATAAGTAACAAGTTTTTAGGGATAGAAACTTGCCTTTAGCGTTGATTACTACTAATAGCGAAAATCACCTCAACGAACTATATACATCTCTATTCATGTAAGTATAAGTATTCATTAGCCAAACACACTTGATATATATCAACAACATGTACACATAACACATTTTTCTTTCTATCTCATTGTACCCATCAAAACTTCATAACTCATACACTAACATGCTCATACTATTGACCCTTTGCTAGTTTATTCATAATCTTTCTTCCTCGAAGTTCTAAGAGGTTCATTGCTTTAAGTAGACCATAACGTCTATTAATCCCACCGACCCTTTTTCTACGCGTGTTTGCAAGCATTAGATTTATTTTCCGAAGTTAGTAAAATTCTCTACTTAGAACTTATTAGGTGTCTTAATAGTTTATAACGGTATAGGAGTATTTATTAATCCATCCTTATATCAAGTTATGATGTTGTCTCCGAGTCCCGGACATCTTGCCATGTCCAGAAGATATTATATGACTTGTCCAAGACAACATGACATTTCGTCCAAAGACATCGCTACTACTGTCATTCAAGACATCACGCTTTGTCCAAGAAGACATCACGCTTTGTCCGCCCGACTCCTTGAGAGACTTCTGATTACTACACTATTTCGACAAAGTTTAAGTTCGTCGGGTTAATTTCATTAAGACTTTACTATATCATACAACCTAAGGGAATTTCTTAATACGTGGTCTAACATGACCGAACCCATCGATTGGTTCCTAAAATGCGGTGCGGTTGCACCCATGGATTTCGTAAGCGATGAACATGCTCTCTTTTTGCGAAGTAGCCACAACTTGATTCCGCACAATTTTTAACGTATTCATGCACGAAGGTAAACTTTCTAAACACCCTATATCATGCTAATTCATCATACTTGACCTATTAATCAAAAACCGAGAATCAACAAGACTCAAGTTAAGAAATCGAAGTAGAAATTATACCTTCTCGAACTTTAACCTTGATATCTCACACACCGATTTGGTAATGCTTAAAGAACTAAGAATTCTTTACTCAGTTTTCTCCAACACTCTTATCACTAAAAGCAGATTTGCCCAGTGGCTTGTATTTAAAGAGAAAACATGGACTGAGACACTTGCTTTACCCAATGTTGGGATTCATGGTGCAATAGAAATGAACAATGGTTACTTAAGGAGTTGTTCAACCACTCCATACCACCACTTAGCTAGCCATGCATGCCTAGGATTAGCGACTTGAAAGTTTGCGTAAAGAGAGTTTAGACTCTTCGTTCTTTGTACTTGGTGACCCTAATTTGGGGACAAGAGAATGATCTCGAGACATGACAAACAAGGGCTACTTGGGTCGCCCACCCCCCCATGCCACATTTTAATTTAACCAATACCTTGTACTCTCGGTTAACTATTTTGTTGGATTCCGAATTGGATTCTAAATATCCCAAGTTTATTGGGCTAACTCAAAAGTCCATCAATTAACTTATTGAGCTAGACTCCAAATTTATTATTTGGACTTTAAACATGCAAATACTTAATCATTCTTCACTAAGTCCATCCTTGTCTCACACAAGACATTTCATGAACCTATCATAATTCTCCACATCCTAGCAATCATTAAGAGTTCAATTTTAATACAATTGAGTTACTCACCTCATGCCATGTAAAATAAATAATCCCAGGCTCTATTTAATAATAATATTAAATCATAAAATTTACGGTTATTACAATATATACTAGATTAAAGATCATTCTACTTAATAATTATCACCAAATAAAGGAGATGAATTCATCAGAACTAACATATTAAGGAGGTAAACAACAATAAATTATCTTACAGCATTACAAGAATGTTACCACACAAGAAGCATATATTATTACGAACAAAATCATAGGGTTCAATCACATTTTAAAATGAAACACGTTTAACTGATATATGGCTAGTTGATATTATGGATTTGATCTTGGGTTAATAAATTACAAACCTCTTCAGGGCCAAGGGTTTCCTGATTCACATTTACCCTTCGGTGTCTCCGCAGCAACTACAAAAAAAAACACTTGTTAAAGATACTTATATAGCATGAAAATGCGCACAAACAGACATAATACCCATCTATCCTGAAATACAATGCATGAAATAAAAGGAATGGATAATTAAGAACCACAAGTATTTAACTAATCTTATTAATTAAACTTATAAGAGCATTAAACATCAGAATGAGATAAGATACGGAAAGCCATCAGATATTGTCAAGTCTCTTTTTTTGGATCGCTTGTTGTTGGGACTTGTGCTCATAACTGAGAAATTCCTGAAAAAGGCCAAGTGCTTGAAGTGAAGCGAACCGCCCATCAGTGTGTTGAACTCGAAGGTTGAGGGGTGGGGGGGTGTAGCCCCCACAATCTGATATGAAAAGGGCCATACATTATGAGTATTTTGACTATAATGTGAATTAGGGTTGGAAAAAGAGTAGCAGTTATATATACTCTCTATTGTAAAATCCTATGTACTCGGTGAATAATAAAAAGAACGCCGCTCCCGTGGACTAACCAAATTGGGGAACCACGTAAATCTCTGTATTAATTATTTACTGTCGTGTGCGTGTGTGATCGAATTCTAACACTTGTCATACCGAGTTATCATCTACGTAGGTAGAATATCAGAGCAGGATAACTAACAGACAAAATTAGTTATATCCCTATTTGTACTGCTTGCAATATGCAATCGGAATCTTTAATAAAACCAGAAATATAATTTCCTTATTCTAAACAAAATTTGCAAGTTTGAACACCATATCACAGAGTCCTACATCTATGTACCTGATTAATATAACTTAACTTGGAAACACCAGCTACCAGCTTTGCTACATCTTCATCAAATTCCCTCTTTATGCTGCCCAATCTTTCACACGTATCATCAACCACGTCATGCAGAATCCCAGCAACAACTGTATCAACAGCCTGCAGTAAATACGAATGAATAAAAGAAATTAGAGTATTATTGAGCTTTTCATGTACGCTGCAACTGATATGAAAAAGCACAACAATAATTAACATCTGAACAAAATGAAACTTGGCTGCTATGATTTCGAGGATTGAATAATAAATGAGCAATACTCAATTATTACTATCAAGACATCTATCATAGTTACGGATTATGAATACAAATATTTTGAAAGTGAAGAACAAAACATAACCAACAAATTTGTGTAAGGAACATAAAGTTAATGATATTGGCAGATAAGGCTATGACATATATCAAAAGAATGGGTAAAGAAACCCACAAAACAGTAATACACTTCATATGTATTATGAAAGGGATTTATCTCACATGTAACAATTATTCACAATGTACAACTCCTACATGATTGTACCAACTGTTCCTTCTACATATTGTACCAACTGATTAACATTACATCTTTTAGTATATAAAAAGTAAATATAAACAGTCACCCTTAATTTAATCAACATTAGTTGAGCAACTAGTAGTGATACATGCAATACGGAAGTGATCATTGCTCTCTGACACCCATGAATGACAAAGAATCACAGAAAAGTTGTTTGACAAAACAGATGCAGTCGGTTCTCTTATTGAATATAGCAAGCATTTGCCAGCGCAGAAAGCATGAGTGGTCAAACTTTCTGAAAAAGAACAATGAATACATCAACAGGTAGTGAAACAGTGCTAGAACCATTATAACTGGAAGGAAGATTGCATACTCTTTTGCCAGATGATGGAACCAACACAGCTAGGATTTTCCCTGTATGAATACAGTGTGTCAAATAAGGCTCTCCTGTCTTCCTAAACTGACCGTGATGCGCTTTCCTTGCAAATGCAACTGCCTTTTGCACCTGTCTTGACGGACATAGAAGTTTAGACACACTGTAGCAGCAGATTACTATGCACAAGTCAATAGCTTCAAGTAGATCTCAGACCTTTGCATCACTAAATATGGGATATTCAGTAACGTCTACACCATCCAATATAAGAGAACCTGCAGCATATAGACTAATGATATCATTATGAAATACATGGTGGTGTAATAAAATTGAGATTTCTTGTTATCATTTCTTGATTAGCTGCAATAAACCCCTCTGGCTAAACAGGTTTTACAGTTTGACAGAAAGTAATTAGTTTAGAATTAGACATTTTCAAAAAATAGTATATGTGATGAGTAAACTACGCTGTTCAATTCCAACACTGCATGGAAGAATTTTTACCAAATTTCAGATTTGAACATGTGAGGAAAAAATTTCTCCAAATCGGTCCAATATTGCAGGTGTAGATATTTTTGGTGCAAAAATACAAAAAAGGAAAACAAAGACATTTAATTATGCTGACATGTATCTAGAATACTCTAAGGGCCATCTTCATTTTAAATAAACGTAGGAGATATTCAGATATATTTCACATGGCTTGATGGTCTACATTTTTTATTGTTGAATCAACATCCCAGTCCTTAACTTTCCATAATATTACTATTTCCTTACGTAAGACACACAAATGATTATTGTCTTCACTAAGCAGTTAATGAAGAAATTTTTTGTTATAAATTATAAAACACACTCCCAGCCCTATGGATTAACGCTGCCCACTAGGCATTATATTAGCTACAGTCGACTCTCTAATAATTAAAACTATTAAAGTTAATAATCTCTAAAAGCTAATAATTTTTTGAGAAACTAACTACGAAGTAGCACATGTTATTTAAGTAATATTTCACAACTAATAGTTTTTAAATAAAATTATATTGTATCATGAACTCGACCACATAAGAGCACAACTTAAATTTCTTGACATAAAATTACCTAATTTTTGTTAACCACTTAACATGTACAAGGAACAGTAACCAGGGAAATAAAATATTTAATTAATGCTAGTTCAAAAATATTAGCTTTGTTCCAAAATTCAATATCATTATTGAATTTTTGTCCATTTGAGACATTTTCAGACTCATAATCGACATAACTTCATTTAATTTTGGTTCATCATTGTAATCTATCTAAAATGTACTAATAATTATAATATTTATTGTATCGTAACTATTAATGAATCATATCAATTTTGAGTTTGTAAATATCTAAAGTTGTCTTTCAAAAGTCGATAACAATCTTATAATTTCTAACGGAGGGAGTAGTATATAAGAAGCTCTTTCATGTCTTCTATACTAGGCTTAACAAATCAGAAATATAGGTGTGTATATATATACCAAATTTTTATTTAAACTTCATAAATAATGCTTCTAATAATTAATATTTTTTCACCTCCAACCATTATTAAGATCTAATTCAGAAAATCAACCACATCCTGATCAATCAACTTTAGCATAATTAATCAACTTATGCATTAAAATTGTGATTTAGCAATAAAGAACCTAAAACACCTGAAACATTTAATTCAGCTCACCAGGTTGTTCCTCCACTTTAGGCCACAAAAAATCAACCTTAGTAGAGAGACAAGCTCCGGAAGCAATTGCCAGAGCCGTGACCGCCACATCCGTAATCGCAACCGTCACGGCGCTGTGAACTGAACTAGAGCCAGCCGTGGCAGCCAAAGCAATAACATTCCCGGAGGTGAAAACTGAGCTTAAAGATGATAAAACCGCGAATTTGGGCACAATTTGATCTAATAAGCACCGGAATTTCATTGAATTACGAAGAAATCGATTCGAATCATGAAGAAAATAAGGGTGTTTACGAAGGATCAATGAAGTTTTGTGGCCGAACATTGTGGAGGTTTCGCATGAGTACATTTCTAATTGATTGCTGCTCTTTGAAAAATATTGAAGGAAATGGAAGAATATACTACTGATCTGATATATGGTTGAAAATTTGACATGTTTTTTTTTTTTGGAAATTAACAGTGGAGTGTGTGGCTGGAAAGGATGGAGTGGGGCCAAGGCTGTGTTTGCTTGGTTGGGATTTCCCCCGGGAAAAAAGATAGTTTCTTTGTTGTTATGGTAACAAAAAAAAGAAGCAAAATCTTAAGAATTCGTAATATAGTTATGTTATGCGAGAGGATTGATTGATCCTCCTATTTGTATTTGATATTTGAGTTCTAAAGCCATATAATTCCATTTTATTTTTTAAAAATAAAAATAGAAATTATTTAAAAGACACTATTAGATAAAATTTATTGTTCTCCAAAGTTAAGTGTAAGACAAATCAACCAAATAGTTCATGCTACATTCATACTTGTTCGACTAAAAGTTCGATTCGAACTCGACTTGAAATATAAATGATTCAAATTTTAAAGTTCGATATATTATTCGAACATCTTCAAATTATAATTTTCTATTAATCATATTCGCTCAAAAAAATTTAAAATGTTTGAGGCTTAAAAAATTCAACCCGTTTGGGCTCAAGATCATTCGACAGTTAAACGAGTCTCAATTAAATCTTATTTTATACTTAACCAAATCTAAACAAGTCAGTAAAGTCAATACTGAGTTCAACTCTGTTCGTTTACCACCCTAGTTAAGTGAAACATTAAAAATATCTTATATTAATTTTAAAAAATCCAACTTGATATTATATTTCAGAATGGATAGAATATTATTTTTAGTTTATTGAAAATGTTTTACTTTACTGAGAAGGAAAAATATTAGCTGAATTTTATCTTTTTAAGAATTATAACTAGAATTTAATTTCCTTTAACTTCCATATACATATCCTTCTTTCAAAGATTTATTTTTTCTCAATAATAAATGCTGATCTTAATATTTAAAGTTTAGTATTAAAAATAATAATAATAATAAGACAAGTCTTATTTTTTTTATTTACCTGTATTACATCTGAATGTGAAAATGCCATCAACCTTAATTGAGTAACAATCTATCTCTGTTGATGTTACTATGCATCATTAGAGAGGCAGAACACATTTCTAATGTTTTGCACAAGTTTCTCAGAATCTCAGCCAAATATTCAGTTTAAATATTTTGGAATTGAATCCTGTACCGGATAACAACATTAGAGAGGCAGATTAATATATTCCCAAGAAATAAAATGCTCACTACATTATAGGCAATTCCAAATGTAATGGGAGCTAAAGCATTATAGAAGATTAACATATTCTCTCATGAAATAAAATGCTCGCACCCTTTTTCTTACAGGCAATTCCAAATGTAACGGGAGAAGCCGAAGCACAGATACACCCCCAAGGACCCATGTTCTAATATACAATGAAGTCGGTCTTATATCAAGGGCCAATAACATACAGGTAAATGATGCTCCTAGAATGCTTTCATTAGCTTTAAAACATAATGTGCGAAAATCATTGTACTTCCGGCACTACTCCTTGTCAGACTGCGGCGCATTCAGCTAGGTCAAAAATTTGAGGTTGAGTAAAGAAAGCTGTGAAAAGATGTTCAGAAGAAATAAGAAATCAAAATATGATTCGTGATGATATACGAGCTAAGTAGCAGAATTTCTAACCTTCATGTTCAGAAGGATGAGGTGCTTACTGAAGAATAACCGGTAGCCTTCAACATCTTGAGAGTGTTAGCTAACCAGTCCAACCCTTCATAAAGACCATCTCCTCTAAGAGCGCAAGTCCCTTGTATATGCCATTTCCTGTTTTTAAGATCGTAGAGGCCCAGGCCTTCACACACTTCCATTGGTGTCATCGCTCCTTTCTAAAGAAGTAAAATATGAACTGAGCAACACTTTATGTACCGGTTGTTAAACTAATGCATAATATAGAGAAGCAGAACGGTATAAATTTAGATAGGTTTGTGTAGTGAACAGTAAGAAAGTGTTTGTTTCACCCTAACAAAATATGTCCTCTGAAAAGAAGGAAGAACTTTTTAGAAGTCTCTCAAGACAATTACTGATCAAGACAAGTTCATTTTATAGTAACCAAATGGAGGTATTTGCTGATCTAGACAGTTGCACTTCCTGTCACCTTTCCAATAATTTATCATCAATTGTTTGGGCATTACTCGAGATAGCATCATTATTATTTCAAAATCAATGTAGAAAAATACAAACATGCATTGTCTTGCATAGACAAGCAGGACACCAGCATCAGCCATGTTTTCAAGATATCTGGACATCGACAGACCATAACAGTCTAAGCACCCTCACAACAAACACAGAGCAACATCATGAAATTAGAGAACCTTTCCTTAGTTTGTAAACTTGCATGTTATGGGATTCAGTAATGACAAATCTGATATATTCGAGTTACCTGTGACATTTCCTCAGGGTGATCAGTGATACGACTACAACTCACTCCAGAATGATCAAATTTTTACATACGTGCAGATACTATGTAAGTTGGGCCAAGGATCTGTCAAGTTGGGTTATGTATGATGAGTGCCGTGACGTGCCGTTTTACGATCAACCTTTACAAATTAAATTAACTACTCCCCTATATGCCAAACTCATTCTCTGGTTTCTGGGTCCCATCTCGGAGGTTGGGTACATTAACTACTCCCCTATATGCCAAACTCATTCTCTGGTTTCTGTGTCCCATCTCAGAGGTTGGGTACATACGTGGACCTTCACTTAATTGATGTGTAAGACATTAATTAGAGATAACGGTCTTGAAATATACCATGTCCTGTTTGTTTGCAAATACCAAGATGATACTACTAAGCATAAATGGATCTTTGATGATGGCCTGAAAGAAAAATAAGAAGCCAAATGAGAGAGATTTAAGCTAACTGGTGAACTAGAGCTAAAAACCATTCAGAATACACAAACCTGGAACTCTTCCTTCGCTTTGCTAATCCTCTCACGATCAAGAGAATCAACAACATAGATCTGCGCATACAAAGAGAGTGAATAACAACATAGAGCCTTTTTTAAACAGATAAAGATAATTCGCAGTCAAGAAAACAGAAAATGCATCTTTAGATAATTAATACAACAATTACACTAGATAAATCTATACTTATTTATTTATATTTTTTGCGTGGTAGCCATTTAATTACACTAATTAACTCTGTCCTGCTTAGCCTCTGATATATCAAACATCGACAGAAAAAGCCAGCTAGAAAGCCTAAAAAATATCACAAAACAATATATAAAGGGAGGGGGAAAAAGCAAAAAAACACAGCGATATATAGTTACTAAGACTATCATTACCAATCCATCCGTATTATTGAAGTAATGCCTCCATAACGGCCTTAGTTTCTCCTGCCCACCAACATCCCAAACTGTGAACATCACATTCTTATACTGAACTTTCTCCACATTAAAACCTGCATCAGAGCAGAAAATAACGAATTGGTTTTGTCAATTAGCCTTAAACATCAATAGCTCTAAGTGAATAGCAGAATGAAAAGACAACAGATACTTAAAGTAATAAAAAAAGGATATCTTCACGTGAACTGAGAGAAACTAACATAAAATCCATTCCAACATGTCAACATTTAACATCCATAATGCTTGCAAGTCTTAGGCAACCAAATTGGGAGGTGATGTCGATTTACAAGAATGCACACTTAAAAGATGAAAGAAATGCTGCCATCTAAGTAAATGGCTGCAAGCAATAAATAATCATATCCAGATTGGCTCCAGAAACAATTTCCAACATGCGAGCATAATCTATGTTAATCATGACATGGAAATATTTACGAGAAGGTGTAACTACTCATCACAACATACCTCCAAGAGAAAAATGATCAAATATAACCTCATCAGGGTCCAAGAAATACAAATAGGGTTAAGGTAAATAAGTAAGGTTTAATGACAAGAAATGTATATCTTCTTCTTCTTTTTCAGGCTAACCAGGGGCAAGAGTGCAACTAGTATATTTCAAATTTTCAATATTACTAGTGGCCAATCTAATTACATGCTTTACTGGAATGACGTCTCCGAAGCTTTTCAAAAGTCCTAGGCTCTCCACAGATAAGTAGGTGCAAAGGTATCAAGAACACACAGTGACACTCAAACAAGGTGATGTGAGAGTCAACACTTACAGTCTCCCCTTCCAATATACAACATGAGAGATAAAAGGGGTAAATTTTTTGTTTTTGTTTTACTTAGCCAAGAGAGGAATGAAGGTGGGCCTCCTTGTTGGTTGTATGAAAAGAACGCAATAAAGGAGACATTAGAAAACAAATAAGATAATCTAATTTCAAGGAAACATTTTATAAATTTGAACAATGCAACATAATCGAAAAATATGTTCTGCCTCACAAATAATATAACACAGTGTGTGAAGAGATTCAAGCCACAAATACAATTAGTTTCTTTTACTTCATATAAGATAGTGACAAAGATTTTATTAAGAAAAAAAGGGAGGATGACGTATCCTCCAAACATGCAAATAGAAAGTACAACAGAATACAAGTCTAATGCAGGACCACCCACCAATCCCTATGTAAGCCGCAGGTAGCAACTCCCCCAACAGCACCATGGCCGAAGCCCATAAATAAGCAAGAAAAGTAACCCTAACCCACAATAAATAACAAGGAAGTCCGTCACTAAAGATGTTGGCATTCCCCTCTGTTCAAATGCCCTAAAAGATGGTAAATAAGTTGCAACACCAACAGACCAAAGCATTTTGCCATCTCTACTCCTCTTAAAACCATGGAGATTGAGAAGAATCAAATACTCAACAAACACAGACAAACCGACACTCCTCCAACACTCAAAAAAGGAATACTACAATTGCCAAGCACTAAAGAAAAATATGAGTTTAACTCGTTCATCTGCATAAACATCACACATACACATAGGTTTGGAGTAAAGGTCTATGCAGTTGAAACAAAACATTCCTATTGAACCTGTTGAGGACCAAAGACAAACAAAAGCTCACATCTTCAAAGGAGTCTTTGTCTTCATATAAGAGGCTAAGGGAAAGTTATGGGGACCACAAGCCAAAAGGAAAGAATCAATTGATTTATTTAATTTATGGAACTTTTATTACATCAAATTGGGTTTTATTTGCCGTAATTATTTATTTACTTATTAGTAGAGATTTAGAACATTTAATAGTGACCAGGAATTTTAAAGATTTAGTAAGAGTATTTTAGTCGTGTAGCACTTTTATTGTTCCCCAAGTAATATTTTCCCACAAGATTAATTATTCTTCATACTATTTGTTGGGCCATGATATTTCATATATTGGGCTGAATGGATTGGGCCGAGTCATTTGATTAATCCATCGGGTCGTTTTTATTGGGCCCAACCAGTTGGCCCAAGTCAGTGGATCATCTTGATTGGGTCTTAAAAGTCTTTGGGTTGGATTATTGGGCTGACCCATTAGATGACTAAATATCTACAGCTTTGACCGGTAATGATGAATAAGATAGCTATTGACCGATATGTCTGCAAGGTATTAATGTGGATGGGATTCAGTCAGCCGGCGGTGGCAAACAGTGATGGGATGTGGCAGGTGCTGCATGCAGTCGGCTGAGATCGCCAGAAGTGGGGGACTGTGTCATTGAGGAATGGGTGGCATGGTAAACTGGGTTTGAGAGTATATGATAGCAGGGAGGTCATACAAGAAAAGGTAACTGATTATTTCTCTCTCTAAAGACACTAGATATTTTATCCTCCATTGTTAACCTTGTGATCGTCTGTACTGACTCTCACGCCGGAGCTATCCCCCGACGGTCGAAGACGTCAAGCTTTTGGTGTTGTCGTGTTTATTGTGCAGGATTTGGAAGAGCTTTACGTGATTGGAGTTCATAGAAAGATCTTGGCGTTAACACTATTGATTACTAAAATTAAACTATGAGTTATTTTCTTCTTTTTTAGGCATAGCATCACCCAAGTAAAAGATCGTTGGGGTAGTGATGTGCAGAAACTCACCAAGTTAATTTTCTCTGGCTTTACCAATTTCTAACTGTTAGATTTATAATAAAAGACTATCAAGTGAGACCTTAATTGCCAAGTCCCACATTAGTTATTTTATAAAGGTCTAAAGAAGTTTTCTTTATAAAAGACTATCAAGTATAGACTACCAAGTATCAAGTAAAGTTTTTTTATAAAAATAGTACTAAGGAAAACATTAATAGTTGGTTTACAAGTTCTATATTGATTGGTAAAAGTAAAAGAAATTAGATAAACTTAAATACATTAATAATTGGTTGTTTACAAGTTCTATATTGTTTAAATTGGTAAAAGTATCAAGTAAAGTTTTTTTATAGTTGTTTACAAGTTCTAAATTGTTTAAATTGGTAAAAGTATCAAGTAAAGTTTTTTTTATAAAAATAGTACTAAGGGAAACAGTAATAGTTGGTGGTTTACAAGTTCTATATTGATTGGTAAAAGTAAAAGAAATTAGATAAACTTAAATACATTAATTGTTGGCTGTTTACAAGTTCTATATCGATTAAATTGGTAAAAGTAAAAGAAATTAGATAAACTTAAATTATTTATCAATAAGTTGGGAAAGATCTGCTCCTAAGGTAGAATAAAAGTCTTACTTAATTGGATAGAATATGGTTGTTTGCAATTTAAGGAAGGCCTTAATACTTTGTGGTCTACATTGATTAATAAAAGACTACCAAGTGAAGGTTAAGTATTCAAGTCCCACATTGGTTATTTATAAAAAGTCTAAGGAAGTTTTCTTATTAAAAAACTACAAGTGAGACCTTAATAGTCAAGTCCCACATTGGTTATTTTATAAAAGCCTAAGGAAGTTTTCCTTATAAAAATACTACCAAGTGAGATTTTAATAGCCAAGTCCCACATTGGTTTTTTTATAAAAGTCTAGGGAAATTTTCCTTCTAAAAAGGCACATGACCTTAATAGCCAAGTCCCACATTGGTTATTTTATAAAAGTCCAAATAAGTTTTTCTTATAAAAAGACTTCCAAGTCTTTTATTTTTTTATTGGGTCGAAATTTCTTGACCTTGGGCCGAATTTTGGCTGAAAAATAAGTCTTGGGCTGCTCCTTCTTAGGCCGGTTTTGGTTTAAAATTGGGTTGAGTTTTGGTTAAAATTAAATGATTCTCGTAAGGTAAAACCTAATTCGAATCGGCTATTAGGTCCGATATCTACCGTTCAACCGAAGCACTCGGTATCGTATTTTGGATACTATCGGTATTCGGTCCGCTTCGGTTCGGTCCGATTTTTTACCGGTGAACACCCCTATTTGTAGGAACATACATTAAATTCTCTTAATTGATTAATGAGCACATAAGTCAAATATTTTTATTTATTCTTTTTTGGGATAACTACACAATACCTGAAGATTCATCAAAAAGAGCTATAACATTTGGATGAATTGCATTTGTTCAGTGCCGTTAACAAGTTCCAGTATGACAAAAATTTGGCAATGCAAATGTTGTTTTGTCCTTTTCCCACACATAATCACTATCAAGGCCCCCAAAAACTTTAGGTTGTACTATGGCACGACACACCAAGACATTCCAAGAAAAGGAAAGAGAGGAAGGTCACAAATTAACACCATGCACCTCCTATATCTCTCCTTATTTTTTATCTTCCTTATTTTCTTCTTTCTCAAGCAAACAATATGACAGAAAAAACTTCTCATCTCAGAAATGCCTTGTCATCCATCATACCTTCCCTTCTTCATACTATTTTGTCCCCCTTATAATAAGAATTATGTGAGCAGCCACTTTTCGCCTAAGTTTCAATGTTCTAAAAGGCACTAGGCGGGAGGCAGGCGGCTAGGAAGCCTAGCGCCTAGGGGGCCTAGGCAGAATTTTTTATTGTAAGTCAATTTTAATATTTTATCTTACATTTATCCAAACAAAACAATAATATAAAGCAAAATAATAAAGGTCTTTGCTTAAAATTCAAACACATATACATATTGTCAATGTCAAAGTTCAAACACAAATAAGCAATGGTTGAAAGTTCAAACATATCTTTAACGTATTAGTTTTATTCGTGAACAAGATTGCTATTAAATAATAAAATTTTAAATTTCAAGAATTCAAATCAATATTAAAACTTAAGAAACTAAACATAAATTTAAGAATTATATTGAATTAAACTACATATTACAAATGTATCATCATTTATATAATTTGAAGTTGGTACAAGTTCAAAAAATTACAAATATAATATCCATTTTGACTTGATATTGTTCACTTCTTGTTGTGATTTGATATGTTACAACTTGTATTATGAATATGGTAAATCATTAGAAAATTAAATATATAAAGATCTAGTTTGGGTAGTTATTAAAAAAAAATATCTCCGCCTAGACCCTGCCTAAGCCCTGTTTAATTTCCTGGAGGGATTTTTTTGCCGTCTTGGGCTTAGGTGAGGCGCTAGGGGGCTTATCGCCTAGGCGGGCCTAAGCGAACCTAGACGGGAATTTTTAGAACAGTGCTAAGTTTTGAATTTATATCTAGTCTATTCCTCTAAAACCTACCTAAACATGACTATCAACCAGAAATGGCATATTTTATCCATCTTTCTTACCATATGATTTATATCTACGTCCTGTTTCTCAACAAAATTCCAAGTCCCTTCTTTCCTCGTACAAAAACTGGAAAACTTGTATTTTGAAGCATCTGTTAATTTCTACCCACTTCCCGTTCTCACTGCCAAACCGTTTTTCTAATTTGTCCTTGATTGAAGAAATATTTAGTACAAAATAGGCATGATTGAAGATTTTGAAATCAAACAAGTACGGAAGTACCCATGTTCTTTCTATGCATCTTTGATCCACAAGTTGTAAGTACGCATAGATGGTCTAGTAATTAAAAAGTACTACACTCTACCCCTTCTATTCAATTACAACTAACATGTTTTTATCGACATTCTAAAACTGCAAACTGTATTACCTATTGTGGGAACAGTTGATAGAACTTCTCCGATATGCAGCTTGTATAGTATTGTAGTTTTGCCAGCTGCGTCTAGTCCAAGCATCACAACCTATGCCAGTTCAAATATAACAAATACCAAAAAAACTATAAGAACTAAATAAAATTATACTCGGTCAATAATAAACAAAGTTGAAAGGGGAAATCAAACAATTACAACAATAAAAAAAAAATACAACCACTGAGAAGAAAAGAGATATACTCGCATCTCACTGTTGCCGAAGAAAGTATCGAAGAGCTTCCTAAAGACTTGTCCCATGATGGCCTTCGATTACCCTAACTTTCTCTCTCTACAAGTATATATTTCTCTATGAAAAGGAATTTGATCAACTCCTGGGAAATTTTCAGAGACGAAAAACGAAAGAGAAGCCTTAATTGAAGAAGAGTTCGTCGATCTTAAGCTATTCAATTATCCGCAACTGAATATAATGATCGGTTGATTAGACAGTGTTTTTAATTTTTTTGTAGAGAGAGAGAGAGAGAGAGATACCAAATTGTGGATGAATATTGGTTGACGAGAAAGGTCGCGTTTGGTTTCTCTTTTCCGAATCTCCTTTCCGTTTATGTAATTGTAGTATACAAATAATTTTGAATTTTCCGCTCACTATAAATTATCCTGACCGCTTTAAAGTTTGAAATAAATCTTACCGTTATATTCCTCCCTCTCTCCTTTTGCCTTTTCTATTTTGGACTGCTCAGGTAATAATCAGTTATAAAAGACACAGAATACATGATACCTGATACTTTTGTATTAAAAATAATTTTAATTACAGATAATTCAAGGTAGGTTTTTTATTTATAAGTTAAAAAAAAAATTGCTAATTGTTGAATAAATATTGTATTTTATTTTATTAAAAGAGATAAGTAGAAGTAAGAATTTTAATGAATAATATTGAAAAAATCTTGGCTGATATTTTGGTCAAAATTACTGAAATTTTCTTTAGAAGTTTGAAATAAATAATCCCGACTCAATTATAATATTTTAAAAAATGATCATTCTTTTTAGAGAGAATTAAAAAAATTTCTTTATAGTTATCAAAATTGTAGGTATCTGATTGATTTATGAATCTAACAGTATATATGTTATGATTTCCAATACAATTGAAGTAATCGCGATAGTTACATTGACAATTATCTTTAATCTATATAATTTATTCTCCAATTGACAACTTATTTTATACTGACATTGTAAGAACTAATGACAATTACAATAATAGTTACATTTATAGTTCTATTAGTGATAAATTCAAAAAAAAACTATATATTTCGCCAAATATTGTGAATTAAATAACCTCACTCCCAAAATAAATTGATTTTTAATATGAAGTAAAATTAAAAGGAAAAATGAGCATTTTGTCTTTATATTTTTTTTTGTTTTCTTTTGGACATGTCAGAGGCAGAGATAAATTCGAACAATGACGATAATAGAAGAATTCTAAGACGCTATTTTATAAGACTTGTTTCCCCAACTCATCACATCATAAACAAATTATATATGGCCGGGGCAGAGAAATCATGCCCGTCCATCAAATTACCAACACAAAAAAAATCAAGACTTTCTGCACATTCTGCTAAAAGTTGTATACATTACACCTAGTCAGATCACTGGTGATACTAAATCATGTCATTTCAACATTTTTGTCCCACCCAGTTATCATGAAATTACAATGCCAAGCCGAATTCAGGAACCCAATACAGCGATTCCCACTATATTCCTACTTTAAAATCTCTAATTAATCTACACCCAGCCAACACTTTCATCAGCAACCAAGCCTTTGTGCCGGGGCACCCTCATGATGAACTGCTTCAAAACTAGAGAGAAATTGAAAACGCGTTAAAAAATGGGGGAAATTACTATCATTGCACCTCAATAAGATCTATTGTAAAGGACTTCATCTACACCAACTCCAGAGTTAATTTCCAAGGCAAGAATAACCATCTACGAATCCAACATCTCATCTTGTATCTCATTGGGAGCAATAAGCCCTGGAATGGTAAGCATCCGCTGTCGCTCCCTTTCTCTCTGAGCAGCAGCTTCTTCTGCGTAAAGATCCTTGTTATCCTGTAGAGGGTAGATAGGTGATACTGTCAGATCAAAGAGTGAACATATCCAAGACTGAAAACATTGTGTAAACAAAGTATGCATATCCCAACACATTTAGAGAAAGCATTGGTCATAGGAAGCTGTAGAGATTGGGGGCCTCGAGGCATCTTGGTTCAAAACATTAGTTTGTTTATGTTTATAGAAAGATGATAAATTGTCCCATTAAAATATGTTTGATTTAACAAAGCTACACCACCCTCAGGGTTGTGAGATATATCAAATATTACTCCCTCCTTTCATAATAGCATATAGGTTTAATATTGACCTTTTGAAGTCCATTTCAGATATTTTCGAATTTGAATTGTTCTCAATTAATTTAGATTTAGACAATCCAATTATAAAAATTGTAAATATGTAACTAGTACTACTAATTACAAGATTGAATTGTGAATTTGAAAATATCTCAAATTGACTTTGAAATGTCAAACTCGATCCTATATTTTGAAACGGAGCTAGTATTATTTTGAAGTTGGAAAGTTTCACTTTGAACTAAACTTTTTTGGGTTTTGCTTAGTTAAGCAAATTTTAAATCAATCACGACTGATGTTCATTTGAAACAGAACCTAAAACCTCAAATGCCAGATAGAAACAACATATTTCTTATGATCGATTTAAAGCACAAGCCTTTAGTAAATAGGGTGACTATCAATTGATGCTACCAATAATTTACCTGAGCTGAAAATCCTTTTGATTGCACAAGAAAATCTCGTATGTGATTCTTGAATGTTGAAAGATCAGTCCTTGACTCGTACAGCCCATTCACAAATTGAGTCACCTGAAGGTACTTGTAAAATTAGTCGACATGCAAATTCCCAAAAAAATCATAACCATTAGTTTTAATTGCATACCTCAGTTGCTGTCATATTCGGGAATGATGAACCCAACAGCTTTATTGTATACTCGCGAATAAACATTGCATTGTTAGCATACGGATAAGAAACTGTCAACGTATCCCACAAAGGTTCAGTCAATGAACCAGACTCCACCTGAAAATTGTGCAACTACAACCATAATGAACATCATACTGAACAAGGCTGGATGTGATGGGCACTGAAAGATAAATTACCAGGCAGAATAAGTGCTGCAGTACAGAGACGTGCAACTTGAACCCAGGTTTATGGAATGTGTCTGTCAAGACAGCAAAAATTTCTTGCTCGATAGCCAAGAAGTAACTCCGGTAGAATTGATTACAGAACTCAGAAGCCTGCCAGGATAATATTAGCATGTAAGGCCCCACCTTAAGAATTATAATTGTTCTCACTTTGTTCCAACAAGTTACTGTCCCTCCTCTCACGTAATTGACCATAGAAACTAATCTTTTACATGTGAGAGGGCGGCACAAAATTATCATTTCTCCTCCTAAACAAAATGTAAGAGTCAATATTAGATGATTAATCACACCTGAAAGTTCTTCAACATCTCCAATAAAAGGTTCAGCCCCGTTTCAGCAATGTTCCTTTCAGTGTGCCGGAACGCCCATATTATAGAATCCATAACAAGTTTAAGTTGCTGAAACATATCAAGAACAATATCAGACAAAAGTGTGAAGTAGTAACTTGTTATATGCATAGAATAAACAAAAATTTAGTCATAATACCAGATGATATTAAAAAACATATCACAAGTTAAAGACCAAAGAGTCAAGAGAAGGACTAATGCTATTGAATAAATCCAACACAAACCTCAGTTGACAACAGAATCAAAGCCTGAAAACAGTATGTAGCAATGGCTCGAAGTAAAGAAAAAAACTTGAGACGATGCTCGGGGTAATCCTCAAAATTTTTTGTAATCATCTGCAAAACAATAACAAGCCATGTCATCCAAAAAATAAAGGCACCTGGATAGGACTTGGAGTTCTGATAATATTTAGTACAAGTACATTAGTGCACACTACTTCTATACTCAAAACAAATTGAAGGTTCCAAAGCATTGCCAAGGTAAAGTGGTATAAAAGTTACACATCATACATGGATGATACTATCATACTACCACAAGATGTCAATAGAACACCCACAAGCACACTACAAGCAAAAAAATCGTAAAAAAATAGGTCTCTCAAATCCGGAAGCTTCTACAGTACAGGGTAATACTACAAGCATAAAAATTCGTCAAAAAATAGTTCTTTGCAGCAATTTGAAGAGAAAGCAATAACGACAACCCTGATTAGCATAAATAGCATAACTATCTCAATTTTATTTTGCTTTTCAATTTGTTTATCTTTGAAATGTCACGATTTTGTGAGAAGTCAGAGACAGGATCCCAAAAAAACATGTCAAGGGAATCAAACTAATATAAGAAAGCACTAAGTTGTTGTACAGCAGGTCACTGAGAAAATCAGTCTGGGCACAGACCTAAATGGCATGTTCGACCAAGTACCAATCCTCGTGTTTGAACAAAACATCACACTGATGTCAAAAAACTTTTCCCTTGCAATGGGTGAAGACCTCTACTACAATGCATTGCTATATATTAATTTCATAACTAAAACAGCATTGAATCTAACCTCCAGCGTACACTGAAAAGCAGCTTCAAATATGCGAGGGACATCCTCTATCATTGCACCCTTGTACCTAGGTAAAGAAGAGGTAAGCCAAAAATATATAACACAGAAGGAAATAGAAGCAATTACCAGACGTAAAAGGAAAAAATTACATACTTGTTTATTATTGTAGCAAAAAGTGACAAAACTTCTGATTCTCTTGCATCTGGCAAATTTCGGGCATAGTCACCAAGAACAGGGTCCATCATTGGAGGTACAAATTGCTTTCCAATTTGTGGCTGATCCTCAGCCTTGTCTAAAAATGTCTCAATGAGCTTAAGGGTTTCCTTTTTAACTGAGCTGTTTAAAACAAAAAAATATACTACTGAGAATAGGGTAACATCACACAACAAATCTACAAAAAAAAAATTGGTTAGTTGACCTCACCGTAAAAGCTTTACATAAGATGTCCTTGAAGCATAAGGACCTCCTTCTGCAATGTTGGCTGATATAAGCTCACTGTACATTCTGTCGGCAGGAAATAAAAAGTTTAGGGAGCTAAATGTAGCAGAATCCAAAACCATTAAATAGAATTTCTACAGTTGAATTTCTATTGGCAGCATACCTATACACGTTAAGCATGTCCAAAAAGATCAGAGAAATTTGTGATAAGAAATATGTTCCAAGAGAAGCAGCAACACTGGTATTTGTCTGCCAAACAACAATGATTTTTATAAATAACACAAAATATTATACAAAGACTGAACTGGCAGTCAACCTCATCACTAGTCCACGACAGCATAAGCATGAGGCCAACAACATAGATTAAAAAAAACAAGGGGCGGTTAGAAGCAAAAACATCTAGGGTTTTCACAAGATATTTGGGACTTCAGACTTAGAATGCAAGTGAATATTTATATTAAAACGACATAGAGACCACACTTAATAACCATTTCCAAGTAAGAATGATTTGTATAAATAACATAAAATCAAACAAAGATGATGACTTGAGCATCAAATAAATCCTCACTAGTTCAAGACAGAATAGACATGAGGCAACAACATAAAGAAACTGTCAGGGAAGTTTGAAACAAGAATATTTAGAACTTTCACAAGAAATTTGGGACATTTGACTTCGAATGCAAGCAAATATCTAAATCAACGCACCATGGACATCATGCTTATAAATATTATAATGCATCATAGTAAGATCTCATATATAACCATGTCGTATTTAGTAATATAGCATGGTCGATATAATAACAAACTCATACTAACTGCTCCACTTGGCCTTCATAATTTTCCTTCTACACCAAGATTAGATGACTTTGCTACCAGGATTTAAAACAAAACAAAAAAACGACCAATAAGAAGTATTGCCTATTATCAGCAACATAGTCAAGTAAATAACAACAATTTAGTAGACTGGCTTTCCATAGGTAAAGGGGATGTATGATTCAGTTCATATTCCAATCATCCAGGGAAAGGGTGGCTTCCCTCCGATGGTACAACATCATGACACAATTTTCTTCACCCTTATTAATATATAAAAGCAATTATAGAAAAAATGATGCAGAAAAGCATGCTGAGAAAAAATAAGAAACTGGATAACCCTAAAGAAGATTAAGTACTGAAAACAGCTCAAGCATCGGTTTTAAGCAAGTCGTGACTAGAATTGATTCAATCTGACAAAGCAACTACCCCAACAACTGAGGGTAAAGGAAACAACTATAACCACTAATACTCCATCAAAACTTGTTCAAGCAAAAAATTCAAAATTGTTGCTTAACCCTCCTCTCAGAGGAAGAGGCAAGTTAAAGCACCCGTGCAATATTAGGAAAATTGTTCTTCAACAGTTTCAAAGATTATCCCTTTATTAATCAAATGAAAACTCACCTGCAATATATTAAGCACAACCCTAATTACATCTGTGTCCTTCAAGAAATCCACACTTTGGCGTGCCTGGCCAATAATCTCGGCCCATTTCTGCAAAGCAAAATCTACTAGTAAGACACAGGCTACAGGTTCCTAGCTCATCTTGTGCTTGCGGGGTTGAGACGTAGAGAAAGAGAGTAATGACGAACTTTAAATGACCCGAAATCCCAACGCAAAAGCTCCTAAAAATATAATTTTAAAAACAAAACTAGCCTGATTTGGAAGCTCCATTAGTCTCTGCAGATATTCATCCCTCTTCTGCGGATCAGATTCTGCCTGAATCATATTGCCAACCTAGAAAATATAATATATGAAATTTAGAAATGTCTCAACAGAACTTTTCTATTCATGACCAACCTATTGCAGATATAAACATTTTTATAGCTCAACCTATTGCAGATATAAACATTTTTACAGCTTACAGATTCATAAAATGTATGAATTTGATGAGGCTCAAGATCAGCAATGGTGGTTGGAAGAGTAGTTAGTAGTTCAGATACAAATGGTTCACTTTCTCCAACCTGGAAAGTATGTAACATAAGATGATGTCGTAATGCGTACAAATAATATCAAAACAAAAGAAGTATGCAGGGAAATAAACAAGATAAACTAAACCAAATATTACCTGAACAATAACAAATTTACGTCTGCACTTCTGAACAATTTTCAAAAATGTATCACACGCCATATCCTAGGAAAAATAAACATTTCAAAACAAGGTCAGAGACACAGTTATCTTCAAAAACTACATTAAATTCTTCATATTAGAAAATAGCTTTTCATGCATAGTGAACAATACAATTACTAGAATACTACATAAATATTATTAACACCATTAATTCAGTACAAAACAGTAAAAAGTCGTAAAACCCATCAACTCCAACCCAAAACAATTAATTTAGTCTAAGTCGTCAGATCCAAAGTGGAAAGTGCATTGGCATTGATGTAGGAATATTTAATTTGTGTGCCTACATAGATGAATTTTCAAAGAACAAAAGTTCGTGAAGCATACAAATTCAAAGTGAAATCAAATCACAAGCACGGCTCTTTTTGGTCATTGCCGGAGTTCATCTTATCATTTTGAAACCTAACACGTATATACCACGAGGTTACAGTTACTTAGAACTAGATCCTCATGGCCTATTTGAGAGATGAATTAGAATTTATAGCAGAAGACAAAATTTTGTTTACATTCGAGGAAGAAAAAAAGGAAAGGTTTCGCCAGACAACAATCCAGTTACATCATAGTCAAATCAAAAGGATTTCATGTAGCACACACATCCAATGTAAACAGAAGATCACATAAATATTATTAACCTGAACTCCGGGATGTGTTTCATGCATAAATTCAAATAACTTGTTGACAACAGTTTTCAAGAACTTCCAATGGGCGCGTAGAAACCTTGGGTACTGTCCAACAACATACCTGATAGTCCAACACAGATAACAAATTAAATAATTCCAAATTTTGATCAAATCAATATCCCTTCCCAAGTCACAGGCTAATATTCTACAGAACCAAAAACTTAATATCTGCAACTACCAAACATGTCATGCTGAGGAATTCAAAGATTAGAAAATAATTCAAACAAAATATGTGAATATAAATAAAGGTCAACTCATACTTTTGATCAGCACTTTCTTACTATTAATATAATGCCTAATGTGTGTCTTATAATACAAATGAAGGAGCAACTGACAAATAAATATAAAATGGTAATTTTTAAAATTATTACATAATGTTACTTGCAATAACAGCTTTGTTGTCTTTTCCTTTTGTTACTTCACACAGATTTAGTAAGTCGCGGATCACCATGACAAGAAATCTGTTTTCCTGCCAAAAGTCAAATAAAATTTTAGAAAACATTTTAATGGTTAGATGGTTGAAACAAAAGAACAGATAGCCAAAATATTAAGATAAATGTTAATTATACGAATTTTGCATGAAACTAATTCCATGCACTCCTCTGTAGAAAATGTAAGCCACAGGTGCACAAATAAAATTAGCATCATAATATATGATACACAACCATCTAGGGTAATGTTAATTCACTACTTCATCCATTATAATTAATTTAATAAAATGTTTATGTTCAACCAATGTACATATCTTAAGTATGAAGCCAACTCAAGGACAAGTTTCAGTATCTGTTCTACTCAATTAATTTGTTAGCGTGTTTAGCCCAAGGGTGTAATGAGATTAGTATGTCCTATTCTGAGGATGTACAGCCTTGAGGGTTTCAACCTTTGGCAATTTTTTTGCTTATGGGTGGGGGGTGCTCCAATAACTACTAGTTGAACTCATATTTCTGAAGACAATATAGTAAAGACACACAGGATTGACGACGTAACATCATAGCAATATCTTCCTTGCGGATGCACGCTTTGGCAAATCTACTTCTGCTGTGGTGGAATGAGCATATGATAACATGCCAATTCAGAGCAACAATTAAAAGGGCAACTCTCCTTAAGTCGGTTGCATGACAATTTGATCCCCTCGATATACCTATTCAGTAAAACCACATTCTATACACACTAATTTTTTTAAACTTATAATAATAGTAAATCTTAAATAATAAATGGCAGAAGCAAAAAGTAAAAGGAAATGAAAATTTGATCTTGAAAAATGCATACCTGCTCTTCCATCATGGACCCGGATATCGATCCAATTGCCCAGCATAATGTGTTTAGGTTATTCCATGTCCAATCTTCCCCATTTAGTTGTTTACTTAACTTCTTCAGCATCTATATTATTCCAAAAATTAAACAAAGAATATACATGTCAAAAGATTTTGCTGAACTGTGTGTAACATAGCACTACACCATAGAGCACAGCTTAAAAAATTAGATGCATTTTAACATAAGAGTGCCGAATAGCCAAATTCTAACAACTAAAGTACGCAAAAAATTAGCATAAGAAAAAAATGTAAGACATAAAGAAGTAACAATAGCAATAGAGCATACGCAAGGAACTATTAGAAGGTTGATTCACTCAATAAATTTGCATTGCTAGCTTACTTGGTTCTAGTCCATTAATGCAACTTTATCGTAGAAGTTCCATTCACGTCAAAGTCAAAAGTTCAACATTTGTATAAAATAGAAGTATTAAGTTGAAGCTAAAAACAGGTTAAGTCAGAACATTGCATGCTGCAATCTTCCCTGAAAGCTGAATTAGAAAAAACATGAAATTACCAAAAACATACCTGCTTTTCAGTATCTTCGTGGTCAAGATGTGACAAGTAGACTAGTGTTTCCCTCATGATCTGCAAAATAATGGCTTTCATCAATCATAGATAACAGATACACTGATACAGAACAGGTCCCAAGTACATGCATTAACAAACACAATAGGAATTACTTATAAACAATAATACTTCAGCAACTATATGTTTATTTGTTGTATTTGAAGACGTGGACCTTTTAGGTTCATTAAGCTTCAATTAGGAAGCCATGTAAGAAACATTAATCACTTCAAACCCTGATACTAGGTGTTTAGGCCCTTGTTATATATGAATGCATACTATAACGGCTAACCAATCTTCGTGCCTTACGTTTTCTTTCTTAAAGACCCAACTTCAGAAATTAAATCCAACTGTGCCAAAAGAGGTACTAAGAAACATCAACAGCAAGTATGATCAAGTCAATGGCCCATAGAAATTAACGGGATCAAATAGATCAGGTCACCATGTTTACTTCACATAACCCGACCTAAATTAACAATTCTCAAAATTGTAGACCCTACAAGCACAAAAAAAATAGTACCAAGGTGAAGAAGTGTACCATCCCCTCGTAGGAGATATCAAGCCCAAGGAAATTATGAAGATGTGAGGTTAGGCTTAAGTGAGCATTCTAATTTGTCCAAGTTAAAAGAATGGATTAAATCACCGACCTGACATATACAGATAGAACACTTATTTTCCTTTCATTTTTTCAGACAAGTAAGAATGAACACCTTATACTGCACGAGAACATCATTGTCCTTCATAGTTTCACGGACAATATTCCCATTTTCATCTTCAACAATTAGAACCTCCTCTGGCTTAGCCATGCGACAGATCATAAGTAATCTCAGTCTAGACATTGGAGTTCCATAAAGTTGGCGCCGTTGCAGATGTGAACCAAAACCATCCGCCACACCATGAAGCAAAGGCATCTGCTGATTAAGGCCATAAAACAGAATATGACATTAGTAAGTTGTTCATAGACCACATACCTGTAACTAAAGATATAGTTCCCTAACAGTCAAATTTGTATCAGTTGGATAAGTAAAACTTCAAAATGAAAATATGTAAATACCATTATGTCATTATGCTAAAAGATGCATAAACTGACCGGTACAATGCATGTTTTTGAGGCATATCACTCGTATTGAACGACAACTGAAATGCTAAGCAAGAGCTCAGACTATCCAATAGCTAGCATAAACAATAGAAAATACAGGAAGGTTGCAACCACAAATCCAAAAAGACCAATTATATAGATCAATATATAACACAAGGTAAAATTTAAACCATTTGACATATGAATTTTTTTTCATAACCCAGTTAAGTATGCCGTTTCATTCTATTAGAAACCCACAAATGTCCCACCCTGCAATGATGACAGGCTTCACAAATATCATATAAATGACGGGCAGAAACTCACATGCAACAGTCTCACCCAATAACATTATACGTGTATAACATTCTCTATCAATCCACATCCTTCAATTGGATAGAAAATACATCTTATAATTTTTAAGACATGTCAACCACCTTAAGGCTATAAAGAAGAAATATTTGGAAAGTCTAGAACAAGTTAAATCTAAACATAGTCAAATGAAACTACCTCCAAAAGTAGATATATCATAAATATTATAAATTTATCAAGGAAGATACTTCCAAGTAAAATAGTATCATAGGATCATTAGCTTCTCCTTCATGAAACCTTCAAACACCATGCCTAGTTTAAAGAGTGGCAATAAGGGGGATACCAGTCAAGGGGTAGAAGTACGAAATAGTAAGTCAAATATGATGATACACTTTGGCGATGATACCTACCAAATAAAAGGCCTGCTAGGAAAATATGCATGTAGATTTAGTACTTACAATAAGATACCATATGATCATGATGGTATCCTGGTAGGAGCAAGGATATATATTAAGAGACTATTCAACTATTACACAATACAGAACAGGAGAATGACCTTCAAAACTACCATTAACGGATGCGAACAATAAATACAATACACCGTACCTGCAGTCCCATCATGTTGGCAGTTGCTGCAGGATTATCCAGATTATTGTGTGCCTCAAAGAGCTCTAATACAAAGGAGTTCCAATAATCCAAACAAACCTGACAAATAGCACCGTGCGCAAAAATTAGTGATCAATTCAAATATATAGTATTGTTAGTTATCAAAACAATTAGGCAAAAGAGACGAGAGCGTAAAGGAGAAACACCTTTAGTTCTAGTTATCACGTTTTATTGCACAAGAACTATTTCTTTATGCTGCTAAAGTACACAGGAGTAGTAACATTCGTAAGTGAAAAGTTCTAGCAAAACGGACATTGACCATACCTTAAAAACTTCAGTATCATCCACATATGAAATGTCAATGAGATATTCCAGGCCCGATAGCAACGCAGAGATATTTACTTGTGTTGATTCAAGAACTCGAATATGGCACTGCATAAAGTAGACATATTATTGTAGAAGCTGCTAAACTCTTTGTAATCAAAACTTCAAAACTAACTTTTCCACTTCTTTACAATCATAATAATCAGAGCTGCGGTGTTTCTTCACATGAAATGCCTTGTACGGCCCGAAAACATGAATGTTGTATAAGAGTTGTAACTATACCGTACTGTAGTTAATAAATATAAATTTAAGAGAGGAATTTATATAATCCTGTCTTGAGTAAAGAACATGCCTACTCTATGACTTGCACTATATACCAGACTGAAGAATAAGAGAATCACTCTTACTAGTCAACTAGCTCAACGACTACGAGATATTGTTGGAGATTGCTGATGCTATTTTCAATAAACCAAACTTATGTCATCCAGATTTGGTATAAAAGCAGCGATCTAAGCCCATATACGCCAAATGGTAAACTATTGTTGGGGAGGGGGGAACCAGGTGCCAGCATAGGATGTCATTTGTGACTATTTGAAGGGGTGGATTGGCCATTGAAATAAAGGGTTTAAGCACCTCAAGTAATAGCAAGTTCCCACTCCCAAGATACAGTACTAATAGGGGTTAGTCAGAATCGAAGGGGTAGGGGACAGGGAATCAAAAAAGATGAAAATAAAACTGGGCAGATCTAGTTAAATAGTGTTTTTACAAGAAATCTCTAACCAACCTTCCTGCAAAACGACTAACCCCTTAAAACTCATTAAAGGCTTAACATATATCTACACAAGGTCATTTCTTTTTATACAACATAACCTGTCAATAATAGAAACTTACCTTGAAAAATGAAGTGAAAAATAAAGCCAGGTTCTGAATAAATGCCTGAAGAAAAAAAACAAAGTTTCAATTAGTATAAATATATGATGACGTTGAAAATCAACTCAAATTGTATCTAATAAGATGAATAAATAAATACCTGTTCCTCACTTAACCCATGTGCATAGGCATCGGGTATTTTCGCACTGGATGGGAGAATGGTCTATAAAACAGTGGAACACCACCAAATTCAACACATAATAAGTTCACAACCAAACTAAAAACTATATCAACAATCACAATAGCGTAGGAAAGATCTATCACCTACAGAAATTATAACTTACCTGTAATTGTACCATGAAGACGCTATACATCTTAACATATTGAGGATTATAAAAATCTCCAAAACTAAGGGCCGCAACCTGTGAGGAAAATATTCACAAGAATGAAAGTTCAAGTAGTTGCACTTCTACAGAATTTCATCACAATGAGACTTAGAAAGTACCTCCGTCAGACATTGGAGGGTTAGATTCCGATATGCTGGCAAGGGGAAGAAGTTAAGAAGAGTTTCAAGCTGCCAGACAAAGTAACATACCGGAGATTAGTAAAGTTCACATTTTTTTAGCATTAAACATGAATAAATTCAAACTTCAGTGCCTACTCTAAGTAGAACAAGTCCAAAATCTGTGCTTTCCATAAGAAAAAAATAACAAGGCAAGTATAATGTACAAACCAGTGGGGATTCAAAGATATATCCCAGAGGGATCCATGAAAGGAAGGCATGCAACGTGGCCAGCGTAGCCCTGATAAGCTCTGTTCTTTGGGATGCTGATAGCACATATAAGCATAGCTCATGAATGAGTTGAAACTCACTGTAACCAACAAGACAAACTTCTTAGTAAGAACATACAAACGTCAATAGCATATCATTATACAAAGACTACCTTATAAATATTTTGTAAGAAAAAAACATTAAAGCACAGGAATACATATTTTGCACGAAAACAAGAAAAACTGTAAAAACAGAATGTCACTAAATCTGACAAGCAAGCAAATTTTGAGTCAGATTTACAAACAACAAAACATCACGAAAGGAACGGTGACATATTGAACAATTAATGAAAAATAGGATGAAACCCCTGTACAGAGCTGAATTGCAAAATAGATGCGAAACAATAGGTATTCCAACTCTCCCATTCAGTGAATTAAGAGCAGAATTATGACTCTCAAAACAAACTCAACATTAGCTGTCTCTAGCCAATTCATCATTGCAGTAGTTCTCACTGTGCAACTAGCTACTCCACAGTTCTCACTACCAGTAAACTCATCAAAGCAGTGGATTGATGGACATAAACTTAAACATCAGAATATATAGTCCTAAAATCTACCAAAGACATAAACTACCTGTTTAATGATTGTTTCAGCTCTTTAATCTTCTGCTGAGTCATTTCGCCCCTTGAGAAATCAAATACCTCTTCACTTAGAAGCTGACAAGAACAGCTCATGATTAACTACATAAGCTAGAAAAAAATAAATGGTAAAGACAAAAAGCATATTTGACATACTTTCAATATTGCCATGCAATTCTCGCAAATTGTTTAGCTAGTTTTGCTGCTGCAACTAGATCCGAATAAAACTACGCCACCGGGCCGCCACTCGTGCTTCAAGACCTGTTCAATAAAGGGCATTCATCACTTCCACATAGCCTCATAATTTATATTCCAACAATATTGATGTTTTAAGCAGCAATAATTAATACTAGAGGAAGCAAATGCTAATTTACCTGAACCAATATAATATTGAGTTTGTTCACATACAGTCTTTCCCGACGAAAAGAGATCTCATCACTCGAAAGCTACGCAAATAGGAATAAAAAGTGTGAACAAATTTCATAAGAATAGACTTTAGCAGTCCTTTTACCTTCTTTTTAGTTAGTGGGCGGGCGGGCGGGCGGGCGGGGAGAGGGGATGGAAAAAATGTGAAAGTAGTACCTTAACAATAACATCAGAGATGTAGTTCTTCATTCCATCTCGTTGTTCAACGGGTAACGCATTCCACCTATATTTGATAACACCTTCCAGAACCTACACATAGAAGCTCAGTAAACACTCCCTATAAATCAGCTCAAGAGGATAGTCATCTCAAAATGCCAACAAGAATTTTATTTCCATGCAGAACTACCTTAATCCAGATAAATATAAGTTCTAGGAACTTGACAAATGACAACCATTGGAAATATATATAAGCATGGAATACCCATTCAAAAATAAAGTTAAGGTGTATTAAATAACAATAAAAGAATCAAACATATTATTCAATTTAATCGTAGCCTTGGTATTCTCATATAGCAGGTAGTTTTTTTAATACACGTGGGTAAAAATGTAGGTATCACCCGCAAGCCTTAGTGTATAGGATATGGCACTTTGACTACAAGAACCTTAGCATTAGTTTGATGCACGTCTTCTCTTCACCTACATATGTACAGAATCTCACATCCTCATAAAAGAAAATACGAATAAGAATTAAGGAGTGTAAATTCTTGGACCACTCAAATTGAGCCATTTCACCATACCAACCATCCTCACCACTAAATTCAGTATTTCCTTAATCTGGTAAAACCTATATAACTCGAGACTTCTATTTCAAATGATCAGATATTGTAAGGTTCAGTACCACGTGACCAGTAGAAAAGGCAAATTGGTGGATCTGGGGCAAAGCAGAGCCTCCAGATGTATGGCAGCGTGTATTGTGCGGTCATTTTGGATACAAGCAAGTGAGCAGCTTTTACGTTATTCCTCCATGACTCGGCCATTTCACACACACAGACACTCTTCCACCCCCGCCCCCAAAGCATTTATAATAAAGGAAAAACAAAATATATATGACTAATGTGCCGATACAATATATTCCGATTTCAGAGAAGAAGAAATTATCTTTGAGAATGATAACCTTCTTAAGGGGTTACGTACCCAAATAGTAGTGATTATTAATTCAGTTGACAGATAACATAATTCCCTTTACTTAGGACCCTATGCTATTATCAAAAACAAAAATAAACACATTCAAAGCTGATTTAATCTTCAAAAAGTCCTTCCCTAACTGTTATAAACAATTGCAATCCAAACAAATGCTCAAATTTGATCAATAAATACGCATTTGCCGGAAGTGGTGTAGTGTGTAATACAATCCAAACTGCTAACTGATATGTGGCGATGGAGATAATGGAAAGGTTCTTCAAATCTAACTGCAACTCACCATCCTGCCAACTATTAACTTTTAGACTCATGCAGTGTACAAAAATTTACAAAACACGTGGAAACAGATTAAGGCCTTATATCTCGATACATAATAACTTGACTGAATACATAATAACTTGACTGAAGAACTCTAGACTGCCTACTCTAACATCAGATCTCTTTCTTGTAATGAAAAATCAAGTGAAAAGTAGATAACTGTGGATGGACTAAAACTGACCTGCAAAGCAAAAAACTTCGTATTCAAGTTGTGTGTACTTGAAAGAATGTGAACAACTTGAAGCCACATATCGGGATTATTTTGCAACTCCCGCAAAATCTGGTCCGCAGCATTCCTCTGTAGCATCAAAGACGGTGACAATTAAAAAATATATATAATAAAAAGTAATATCAATTGAATTGGGAATATGTCAGAAAAATATTGGATGAAAAAAAGGGGGACATAGTTATAAAATTTGTTTAATTTCTCCAAAAGTAGACACTCAACCACCTAGTTGTAAATGCTTGTTTTGTTTTTGGTTTACTTTACTTTTCCCTTTCAATCCCCTCCCCCCTCCTTGCACGCTAAGATTAAAATATTTGACTCTCAAATCCTTCCTCTGGTTTCGCATTAACCAAACAGATGACAAAATTAATCGAACAAAAACAAAACAAAAAAAGTTTATCTTGCTTAATGGAATCAACAATGACCAGTTTACTCTCTTACAAACTCATCTTAAACCCTGAAACTAAATAAATTTCAACTTCCACATGAGATAAAAACAGTGAAAAAACGAGTGTCAATTGCATACTCTTCCCCCCACATTCCTCTCGTCAAATACACAGAATTCACACAAACACGCGCACATAGAAAGAGATAAAATAACAGAAAATCATCATATTTCACCTCCTCCTTAGATCCGGTTCCGTAGAAAGCAGCGACGGTGGCATCCAGTAGAGGAACATCAATCGGCAGCGACAAATCCCTCAGCTTCTCCATCGCCATTGGCTAAAATTAAAACGGATACAAACCCTAGTCCAAGTACACGAGTACAATAACCCTACTGTTACCGTACGGGGTTTACACACGGAGACGAAAAGAGCTTCAAATTGAAGCAGAACCTAGAGAGAGAAAAATAATCAATTTGAAAATTGCTTGTACTGACGAGCCCTTCCCTCCTCTTTTTATAGTGTTAGTGAGAGAAAGTGTTTAATTTTGAGTTACCTAAAAAAGGGCAAAGGTTTTGAGGACTGACAACTGTGTGTGCAGTCCCGCTCCACTGCCTCTATATATATATATATATATATATTAGGGGTGTAAACGGTATTAAACGGATACGGATACAGGTATATCCGTATTCGTATCCGAAAAATCAATTCGCTATCCGTATTCGGTATCCGACGGATTTTAAAAATATTATTCGTATCTGGTATTCGGAAAAATATTCGAATCGGATAATATCCGTTCTGCTTATTTTATCCGAATAGATAAATTATTCTTGGATATCAAGAATATCCAATTAGTTTATCGATAACCTAATATAAAATTCATTCAAAATATTTACGAAAAAAAAAATTAAAGTTTAAATCATACATATTAATTAAACACAATTTAATATTTAAACCATACATATTAATTAAACATCTTAATCATAAGAGGAGGAAAATGTCAAACACATCATCATAAAAATTACAAGATTAATTTGCATCCTAACTTAACTTGATGCATACACTATTGATCATCCTTCATTGAACATTATCATACAAGAAGATTAACTTAATTCACATCATAATACAACATTGATTGCATCTTAATATAAATATTAAGTGTGTGTGTATATATATATGAATAACTTATATATATATATATAAGTTATTCGGATACGGATTTCGGATATCCGTATCCGCCGGATATATTTACGGACGGATGTTAATCGAATACGAATACGCCTGTATCCGTATTCGTATCCGTTTATTTATGGATACCTTTAAACCGAATATGGATATACGAATTTTTCGATTACCATTTACAGCCCTAATATATATATATATATATATATATATATATATATGAAATTATATGCACGTATATAGAGAGAGAGAAATTAGGGCCCTGGAATTTAGATTAGATGAGTATTGGGGAAAAGTATATTTATAAGAACAAATTTTCATCTAGAATATACGGCTGGGGGTTTAGTCGGGGCTTAAGATAGCGTAACCTAGATGCAGTCACGTTTTATTTATTTGGAGAAATTTGATTATTAAAAAACAATATTAAGATAAAGTCCACCTAGGAGGGGAAATTACGATTTGGTAGGATACTCAGCTTATAAAGTAGGCTATCATGTTGACTGAATTTATCGCCACGTCACTAATTATTAGATAAAATAATAAATTGCGAATAAAAGGAAACGTATTAATTAATAATTAAACTAAAGTGATTTTTCTTTTGTTTCTAAATATAAAATTAATATTGATTATTTTGTAGTCAATATCACAATTAACATGAATTTAATTTTGACAATACAATTAAGAAATTATGAACTATCCAAAAACACTATTAATTATTATGATTATGTTTAAAAGTTAAATAAATTGCATGAATTATAAATTTATATACTATATAAATATATATATATATATATTTCCAAAGCGATTATTTAAAATGCGTGTCATAGTATATATATATTATTATTATTATTATTATCTATTTATGTTTATTTATATTTAGTTATATTTTGTTTTATTATTTTTATATTATTCTTTTTATCTATCTATTTAGTTCTTCAAATTTTACAAAAATTTTAGTTTATTTCACATAATCTATACACATAGCACATATATATACCACTAAATAGTAGTGCGTGTAAAAAATGATATATAGTAAAAAAAAACCTCAAAACTATTGTGAGTAATATATATAGCGTAAAAAAAACAATTTTTTCTTATTAAATTTGGAGAAAAAAATGCACCACAACAACATCGGGTTACACAATAAGTTTAACTTCATATTTATTTGAAGTATAAATGAATCGAGTTGAGCCGAATATTCAGTTGTTTAGATCTGGTTCACATAATTTATCAAGTATGTAATAAAGTTTGATTGAGACTCGTTTCACGATCTCGAATTGAGTCCGAGCAGTTTAAACTTTTCGAGCAAATATAATTCGAGTATCAATAAAAAATTATAATTTAAAAAATTCGAATAATTTATTGAATTTTAAAATTTAATTATATTTAAATTAATTATATTTTGAGTTAAGTTCAAATCGAACTTTTAATCAAATAACTACAAAGCTAGATCGATCTTTTGGTTCATTTTATGACCTACATTCATATTTAAAGCAACACATCAATAAGTAAGGTTGTAAAATGAGCAAATAGTTCGGACTTGATTAAAAGTTCGATTTGAACTCGACTCGAAATATAAATGAGTAAAATATGAGCAAATTTTAAAGTTCGATAATTTACTCAAATATCTTCAAATTATAATTTTCTATTGATACTCGGATCATATTCGTTTGAAAAGTTCAAACTACTCGGACTCATTTTAAGATCGTGATCGTCTCGATAACTAAACGAGTTTCAATCAAACTTTATTTTATAATCGATAAATTTGTAAATCAAATTTAAATAACTCAATACTAATTTCATCTACACCCTCACCGATAAGCATCGTGAGCACTTGTACCCGCTATATTAGACCAAGCCCAGCCCAATTGATGACGATTACTGATACCAGTCCAGTTGTGTCCGTGGAGACGAATTGACGTAGAAACTCCTAGTCTCCAATCCAATGCAATCTACTACCACGCGCCATTTCGGCGCGTGATTGTGGTCCAAAATTGAAATGCCATCAACGGGCAGTCTAAAACATTTCTGCGCAGAGTCATAACTCAATTTTAGAGAGAGAAAATCGAGGGAGGGAGAAAGCAACCATGAACTTGTTCAGGCTAGCCGGGGATATGACCCATCTTCTTAGCATAATTGTTCTTCTCCTCAAGATCCGGACCATGAAATCTTGTGCAGGTTTATAATCTATGTTTAATTATATTTCTTCACCTGAATTGATTATTTGCTTGACTTATTATCAATTTTTTTGTTCTGATTTTTTTTTTTAATTATTGCTATTGCTAATTTAAGGCTCCTACTTGCTGATTAGATCATGTTTTTGTTTTTAGAGAAGTAATGTATTTAACTGCGTCCAATAATGTGTGGCACTAGTTAATCTGTAGACGAATTGCTCAAACATGTTGCTAAAGTAACACAGCTTGTGTTTGTGAGCAATTTTTTTTTCCTTTCTTGTTGTTAACTAGGTACTTGGATAAGAATCCAAATGAGCATGTTACATACATTGTCTCTCGAGTTGTTTGAGTACCCTATCGGCCTATCCCATGGTTCAAAGTAGCAGCTGGGTTTAGTGGCGGAGCCAGGAATAAATTTGAGTGCCCTATCCCATTGTCAGAATTATTGCTAAGCTATAAATAATTTGGCTTGAAGACAGTGGCCGAGCCAATTTTTTTTAATAATTTGTACTTTGGAATCATATATATATATATATATGTATATATATACTATATTACAATGACAATATAATAAGTATAATATATGGTATATACTCATAATAGACTTTTTTAATTAGAACTGTTCACAAGTAATTAATTCATTAATTAGTTTTAAAAATAACATAAATTAGATTATTATTTAGTTTAAAATATTATAGAGATACACATATTGAGATGATATGAGTCATATATGGTTAAAATTTGATTAACAAAGTTATAAAATTTTAATTTGACCCCGTATAATAGAAAATTTATAAAATTTTAGTGAGCTAAATTTATATATAATACTTAATTTTTTTAAAATTTACCTACATTATAAAGCAATTATTTTTTTCAGTGGGGTCAATTGACCCCACAATCTTATATGTGGCTTCGCCGCTGGGTTGCCAAAATCTAGGCGACTTGGTTTGGTTTCCTTGGTCAACAATATGATCACAAATCTTAATTTGAAGCATTATCAATGTAAAGAATGGTGCGTATAGTCAAAATTTTGTTGTAACTAAAAAATAAATAAATAGAGTACGATGTAACGGAGAAATCAAGGGACGAAGGAATCAAAGTGAAATAACACTATAACGGATAATTGACAAATGGGACTCTTTTGTGGAACATAGGGAGTAATAACTAATAATATCAACCAATACGACTTTGGAAAATAATGAGTAATAATTATAAATAAAATATGTGTTATATATTGCACCTTATTTTATACTTTTGTCTTATAATATGTCATATTTGAGTTTGATAAAACTCATCTGTGGACATAATTTAAGTAAGTATAAAAGGTGTAAATTAATGTCCTCTACGTGGAGAATAAAAGAGAATTTTATTTGATTTGTGTAGAAATCATTTAATTAGTGTCTATAGTGAGACATTTAATAAGGTGCAAATTTGTTTGATAAACTATTATTTCTTGTCTCATTTAATAAAAAAGACTACTTGACACTTTAGAAGTACAATTGTATAGTCTTATTTTATTTTGGAACAAGAGATATTCTTGTGAGACTTTTGAAATTCTATTTAATTATAATTTTATTAATTACTAAGATGTAACTTACATCATTTATAGTTACATCATTAGTAGTAATAAATATAATTAAAATAGAAATAAATAATAGTTTAATGGTGAAACTATTATAGATATATGTATGTATCTATATGTGTAGATATATATGTATATTGAGAGAAGTCTTAAATATATACTTTTTAGACATAATAATTTTGCACTACGAAAATCTCTTATTCTTTTAACTATTCTTCTTAAAAACAAATAACTACTACAAAGAAGTGTTCGTGTGGAACAAATGTGAATTGCTATCATAAATTTGTTCACGTGGAGGTATATCGTCTGCAACCCATAGCAAACCGATCGTGGTGGGGGCGATAAAGACCTTAAAGACATGGATCACCTGTGTCACGTCTTCTACAACAATCTTGACTCTACGAAGCTATGATTCTAACATTCTTAAGGTCTTTATTGTACTTGCATGATTTTGGTGATATGGAAGATAACACGGTTTTCAAAGATAAGTGTCATTTTTCTTGTATCTATTTTGTCAATGGAATTTTTATGATAATTAGTAATATATTGAGATATTAAGCTAATTTTTTTTATTGATAATTCCTGTTAGAAGATGGATTGTGGAGAAAAATGAAAGTGAAAAGATTTGTAATTTACAAGTTTGTAAATTGATATGGAGAAGATGAAGAGTCATTATGTAAAACACCAAATGTTGATGTCTAAATTTTTTTCTAAAGAGATTGCGGTGTTCTTCGGATTTAATTCCAAAAGGTGTGTTTTTTAACGATTGCCTTTATTTTTATAAATGATAACTGTGTATCATTTTGTATGTGTAAATACTTGAAAGTATATGTTTTATGTATTATATCACGTGTAGATGATATTGTATGTTTGAATATTATTTTACCTATATTTTGGTGTAATAAATTAATTAATTAGTTTTGTGGGATAAGAAAAGTAATTAAATTTTTGTTCATGATGGAATAAATTTAATTTTGTACATATATATTTTGTTTATAATATTTTATGAGTAAATAAAATATTTGATGTGTATATGTATGTATGAAATTTGAGACAATTATTTTTCTTATACACTAATTGAGATTAATTTATTATGAGATAGTTGTAGTAAAATTTGAGAAGTTTACTTGTCTCTATGTATAACAAATTAGTTGTAAATTAATTTATTTTGAGAATAAAGTAAATTTATGTTCTTCTTGAAGAAAATTATGCATAGAAAGTTTGAGGTAATATTTAGTGTGTAATATTACTTGGTATTTGTATGCATGAATTTTGAGATAAATTACTTTGTTTGTGGATAATAAATTAATTATCAACTAATAGTTGGAAGAGATATTGTAGAAGTAAATTTTGTTGAATAAATCTTGTATACAATGTGATTATGATGTTGAGAAACACTTAGAAATGTTATTCGCAATGTTTTTGGGATAATCATAATTGGTATATGTTGATTTATTTTTATGTGTACTTCTTGTCCAAGAAGTAGTAAATTTTAATGTGATTATATGAATTTTGTATATTCTAATTGAGATAAACATTTTATTTTTTGAATTTTTATAAATATAATGAAGTTCAAGTATTTCATATTATTATGAAGATTGTCTTGAGTTGTATATTGTAATTTTCAAAAGATATAATGTTTATGGTATTTCATGTCTAAGTTGGGATAAAAAAATACTTGAGGATCGGATATACTAATTCATGTGTGTGAATTTTATTTGCTTTCTATATAAATTAATTTTGTGTGATAAATTATTTTCTTAGAAAGTAAATATAAATTTTTATGATTTATATGCAAATAAATTTGTGCAATATGATGAGTTGTGCTATAATTTGTATATAATGAATTTTATACTATTTACATAGAATCAAGTGTTACATGTTGGTATACTTGAAAAATGTACATGTATAATTTATTAAGTTCTTATATTAAATAATTTTTTAGATTTGAGATTTTATGTAATTCAGAACATAAGAGCTTGTTTTCTTATGTGGGGGTATTCTAAAAGATTCTTATGTTGAAACAATCTATATATGAATAACTAATACATAAAATGTGCAAGAACTTATTTTATGTTTTGAGAAGTGTTCCTTAATATTCTTATGTGGAAGTAATATTTATAGGAACATTGTTACATAAAATGTTAATTAATCTAAAAATTTCAATTTTTTAAAAGTGTGGGGGTGATTCTTTAGATTTTTATTTATAGACTAAATTTGGCCTTTGAACTATTTGGAGCATAAATTTATTTATGTAAGAAATAGTAAGGATTATGGATTTCTTGTTGCGAAATTCAATTTGATTGTGTAGTTCTGTGAAATGAAAGTCTTTGAAACACAAACTTTTGAATAATATTGAAGTGTGAACTTATTTCACTTAATTAATTATCTAAGGTTCAACAAAGTTATAAGTCGAACCTAGAAAAGAATAATATTGATTTGGTGAAGGAAATCAATATAATAATTTAGTAAATAAAATACCTATTTTATTAGCCTAAATATGATCCAAAATATTTATTGTGATTTAGTTCAATAGTGAGATTGAAACTAAGTTATAAATATTCAAGTGGATACATATTAGGTGATAATATGTGCATATTTATCTTGAGTTTTTATCGGATATAGAATTATTTATATGTTTACACTAACAATATAATTGTATAAACTATAATGTGATAGTTTTTGTGTATATTAATTATATGTTGATCATTTTACATAGTATTGTTAACGTAAACGAGTTTAAGAAATATCTATTTTTGTCTTTATGTTGAAAGACTTGTAAAATAGATGTTATCTTATTATCATGTGAAAACATAGTGAGGATTCCAACTAAACCAATTAAATTGTATTGAGAGGATATACTAAACTAAGTTTGATATACCTTGAGATTGAAGAATTTAATAATTTTTTAATAGTAGTGGTACACTAAAAGTTAATTCTGATATAACTATTGTAAATCTGAAGTACACATTCGCTAGTGGGAGCCTTGTGTTTGATATGCAATGCACGAGATCAGATATTACATACAGTTTTAAACTTAGTATACTAATTATTTACATTGGTTTTTGTTAGATCTCTCAATGTTTTAATAGATCACATGAGTGTCACTTATATTTTAGTGAGGAAAATTATAAATTTACAAGTAGGTGAATTTTCACTCAATCTTGGGTTTTGTTGTTTCTTAGATGAGTAAGAAACAAATGAGTATTCCACATTTCACAATATGAATCTAATGTTATTATTTTATGAGGGAAGTTTAATGGATTAGTGTGTTTGTTAAAACATTGATTGTAGCCTAGTCTAAAGCCTCCTATTTCACAATATTGTGTTAGTGAAATTTTTTATGTAGTACAAATTATTAATCTTGGATTCATAACTGGTTGTGATCTTGAATAAGTATAAAAATATTCACAAGTAGGTGAATATATAATTATATTTTACAAGTAGGTGGATATATTATTACCCTTAGTGAGGGAATAATTTATTTGGAGTAGCAAGTAATACTATTGCTTTATATGATAGAGAAAGTAAATGGAATCGAAATTTGTTGTTAAAACATTAAATTGTGGCCACTTCCATTGCTTAGTTCATTATGATGTGATAATGAAATTGTTTTGTATAGAGCATATGAGATTACCTTTAATGGTAAGTCTTGACATGTTGGTCATAGACATAATTTTTGTTAAATAATTGATACAAGAAGGTATTATAATATTTATCTATGAGAAGGTCAAGTGACGACTTGACTTATCTTTTTACTAAGACTTTGATGAGATCTTAGTAAGTTTAACTACTTGTGATATGGAACTTAAACCACTTTGAGTCAGGGGTGATGGGAACCCAACCTATTCCTGGGTTACCCCTAGTTTATAGGTTCAATGGGAAAAACAAGTCACGATTCTTGACGTATTCTTATCGATCGATGGTTCCATATGTAGTTTAAGATAGTAACGTCTGTTGCACGACCAAGGCTGAGATATACTCTTAACAAAGTTGTTGTGTTCTTAGCAACAAAAACACATGTGAAACACTTTGCCTATATGAACTAAAAGTGGAGCCGCTTCTTATAGAGAGGGTTGTGGTTTACTCTCTTAGAGGTTCATGAAATAGGGTATTGTGCATGGCCATATTAGCGCAAAGCAATTGAGAATACTCATCGTGGTAGGAGGATTTTGTGTGTGTGTGACAATTCTGGTCATATCATATAGAAGTAGAGGTTCAATCTACGGACACCTTCAACTTCGATGTGACTTTGAGTTATTTTACACTAAGGGAAGGTTCAATGTTCGTCACACCCTCTTTTATGCACACATGCCTTAGAGTTGTTTGATTGGAAGTTGTTTGGATGAAAAATAGTTTTTCGAAACAAGTTGGGGATTGTTATATATTGCACCTTATTTTATACTTTTGTGACTTATAATATGTCATATTTGAGTTTGATAAAACTCATCTGTGGACATAATTTAAGTAAGTATAAAAGGTGTAAATTAATGTCCTCTACGTGGAGAATAAAAGAGAATTTTATTTGATTTGTGTAGAAATCATTTAATTAGTGTCTATAGTGAGACATTTAATAAGGTGCAAATTTGTTTGATAAAACTATTATTTCTTGTCTCATTTAATAAAAAAAACTACTTGACATTTTAGAAGTACAAGTGTATAGTCTTATTTTATTTTGGAACAAGAGATATTCTTGTGAGACTTTTGAAATTCTATTTAATTATAATTTTATTAATTACTAATATGTAACTTACATCTTTTATAGTTACATCATTAGTAGTAATAAACTTCAAACGGGACTGACTCGGTAGAAGGGACAATGCCGGAATCTGCCATTGGAGTTGGAAGGGATGGAAATGTGAAACTTCAAACGCGAAAACGATGAAAAGAGAAGTTGAAAGTTTGAAAATGAAGATCAAAAACACGCAGAGTAGATGAAATCAGTGAAGATTGGGGAAGAAGTGAGCTCGTCGAAAATTGCCTTCGCCGGAAAAATTTGAACAAAGATTTTGAAGTAGAGAAGTCTGGGAAAAGTGACTATGATGGGGGGAAGGGGGTTTTTATAGGCTGAGTGGCACGAGACCCAAAGGCGGCTATTAAATGCCCAAAGTGGGCCCAGGCGTGGAAAGGTGTGCAACGTTTCGAGGAACGAGGACAGACCGCTTGGGTTCCCCAGACACTTCATCATTAGCTGTCATGACTTTTCGAATTCGCGTCCTTTCGAGTCTCTAATTATAAATACATTATAACAAGAGACTGGGGGGCAATGTTCGGGAGCATTTCTTGACTGCAAGTGGTAGAAGGCTGTGCTGGAAGGGTTTACGAGCCCATTGGGCCGAAGCCCATGGAAGAGTTGGAGGTGTTCGGGTCCGGCATCCGAGTCCTTTGGGCCGGAGCCTTACCCTAGCGTTATGGTGTTCGGGATCGGGTCCTCGAGTCCTTTGGGCCGAGGTTCAGATCTGATGGTGAGTTCGGTTGGATTGGGCCTGTACAGTGGGCTGTCCTGCGTACAGAGTATGGAGTCCTAGCCGTATTTGAATAAGGCAACTCCAAAGGTAGTGTTTGGATTGGATTCCACTTCCACCTTTTAAGGAGATTGTGTTGGACCCGAATTATGGTAACTACCATAATTAGGAGTCCTAAACCGACTCGGAGAGGGATTCTAGGGTGCTGGGAGTACTATAAATACAAGACCAAGGTTACAATTAAGAGGTAATACCTACTTTTGAGCACTAAACACTTAGCCTCCATTGTTAAACCTTGTGAACGGTCTGTACTTATTCTCACACCGGAGCTATCCCCCGGCGGCACAAGCCGTCAAGTTTCTGCGTGATCTGTTATAGTGCAGGTTCTAGCGCGTGGATTCTGTGATTGGACGCGCCGGCGAAACTTTGCGTTAACAGAGAGATTTATGGTTAGGAAAATTTCAAATAATCCTTGCGCATTCATTTCTACCTGTGCTGTTGTTTATGCTCGGTATTATAATTAGTTGGTAAAATGAATGACTAAAATCTTGGAGATTTTCATTTCCAATTATTTTAAACAACATCACATCATGTAACATTATGCTAATTATTTGTTTTAATTAAGAATGCACTCCATGTATGCTATTGATCTTGAACGCATAAAAAAGTTGTTAGTTGTTAGTGTATCTAACTTGAGAGCTGAGTCACGAACTTGGAAACATACTAGAACACATGTCAAGGGATTTAATCTTATATATATTAACAAAGTTAAAGTGGTCAAAACATCATTGTTATTGTTTTTCTATCTCTACATGTTTTTATATAATTCGTTAACATATCTTTCTCGTGTAAGCAATGTCTCATGTAATAGCTAGTCTTCTTAGAATCCAATTAATTTTATGTTACATATATGTCCTTTTTAATTTTTATTTTATCCCTATTAGTTATTCTATTTCTCTTATTCTTTTAAAGTATTATGCATATTATTTGTAGTCTTGATGTCTCTCACTGTATTCTAACATTGGAGTAGTAGTCTTAAGGTCAAAGGGATGCCTAATTCTAGATTACAATGTATTTGAGAATCTCTTTTGTATTGAATTTTATTGTAGTCAATAGCCATACCATCTTTATTATTTTGATTTGTGTATTTTTAACCAATTGAACTTGTTATGTGTTAGATGTGGCTTTTTTGTCATCAGTTAAGCTTAAAATTACTTTCTTACTTTTCCCAGGAATTTCGCTCAAGACTCAAGAGCTCTACATTATTGTTTTCCTTGCTCGTTACCTTGATTTGTTTACGAGGTACATTTCATTGTACAACACTGTAATGAAGCTAATATTTTTTGGAACATCAATTGCTATTGTCTGGTACATGAGGTACCATAAAGTAGTGAAGCAAACATATAACAAGGATGAAGATACGTTCAGGCATTACTTTTTGATTCCTCCATGCTTTGTGTTAGCTCTTCTGGTTCACCGTGCTTTCAGCGTTACTGAGGTAGAGGATTGTTATGCTCTTTGTGTTCTAGTTCATTGTAATCTTATTTGTTGGCTTATAAGCCATAATTCTTTAGTTAACATAGTTAAGTATTACTCCATCCATTTCATAAGAAGAGTGTAATTTTAACTTTTTAAAGTTAACTTATGAAATCATAAAATTAAAAATTTATATGAATTCATTTGGTTTTAAAACGATCAGAATTTTTGTAAACTATCTTAAAATGAACTTCTAATTACAAAATTTGTCCCTTAAAAACATAAACAATTCCCATGAATTTTTAATTTTAGGATTTGACAAATTGACTTTAAAAAGTCAAAATGAATTCTTTTGTGGAATGGAGGAATTAACTATTTTGTGGCAACAGGCAATGGAATGTTGTTGATAATTAGTGCACTAACAATGCTAGAATAGTACTCTTAATTACTTCATCCTTCTAATAATAAAATGTCACTTCTTTTTTCTTTTCTTTTTTTAGTGTTTCGTGATACACGGATATCTTGCGGAGGAGTTTGAGCTCTGCACTTACTAGGAACAGAAAACTCTTTATGCAGCCACATTCTTGTAATAAAAATGTTCTAATGTGTCATTTTCTTGGATTAGTGGAAAAGATGTCATTCATACAAGTTTGGTTAAAAAGTTAAAATGAAACTATGCACTTCATCTGACATCCAGGAGTACTAACATGGTAAATAATATTGGTTAGGTTATTCCATATTTTGCTTTCTGATCAACAAATATATTTATGCAGTTTGATTGAATCGACTATTTTACTACTGTTTCCCGGTCATCCTTTCATATTCTGAGTAACGTGATTCAATGCACTTTCTAAAGGAATGGGCTTCTTATTTTAGGTTCTGTGGACATTTTCACTCTATCTTGAGGCAGTAGCAATTTTGCCTCAGTTGGTACTTTTGCAACGGTCTAGAAACATTGACAACTTGACTGGAAACTATGTATTTCTTCTTGGGTATGTCATGCCTCTGTTTAAGCATTTTGCTTTACTCTTATCCTTATTGGTTAACCTGCAAAATAGAAATCTGTTTCTCAAAGCTTGAGAGACTTGATTTCCCTCGAAAACATAAAAGCAGGACTGCCTGTTTGCATATCATGTTGCTCTTGTTTTCTTGCTGTGAATGTGACTTGGTGTGCTTTAATTTTCTCGTCATTTGTGATTAATATATTTGTATTGAGCATTCAGTTACTTTAATATAGGAGGTCTGAGATGCTTGGCCCTTCTAATGGAAAAATAAAATGAAAAGAGGATTTGGTTCATCGCATCCAATGGTGGAGCCATATTGTGTGAGGCTTTATTTCCCCCTCCGAAATATAAAGGAAACAATGTGTTTGCATTTCATGTTTCCCATGTTTTCTTTCTATGCATGCCTCTTTGGCTATTTTCCCACTGCTTATGATTGTACATTAGTTGGGATATAAGTAAGGAAGGAGGTACAAGATGTTTCTCATGTATTTATAGATGAAGTCACTTGGAGAGTATGGGGACAGTGGGCCCTTTATTTTGTCAAAAATATATAGGATAAAAAAAACCCTGCAAAAATTGTAGATCAATCTGGGAAGATACCATAGTGTCATCTATACAACTTTTTTTCTTTCTTTTTTTTTGAAATAGTCCAAGAATGGACTGGAAATATATTAAGCTTGCAAATCAGAAAGTACAAAAGGAATAATTGAAAGAGGAACTTCTTCCGTTAAGTACAATGGAACTAAAAACTCAGAAGAATGAGCTAATCTAGCTAATTCATGAGCGACAACATTACTAGTATGTCAAACATGACTACATGAGAGAAGCATGTAGACTCAAAACAAGCAAGCAGTTGGGGATAAACTTAATGTTACATGCTATTTATTCTCTGACCCCATCAACAAAAATCTTGCTTAGCCACTGCATGCTGCCAACATAAAATAAAGGTTGCTTTTGCACCAAATCCCTTAGTTTGATACTACATTTGCCACCTCCTGATATCATCTTGGGATGATTTGGGAAGGAATATAAACTTTCATTCTAGTTTTTTCATGTGAAATTAGGATTTTATTATACATTTGGTAATGAAGTAACGAACAATAGATCTATTTTAGTTCCTTGGTTTAGAAACATCTGAAGGATGCTCTTTTTTCATGTCATTTATCAATTCTCTCTCTCTCTCCCCTTTTACTAGCACTAATAGCATGTGCTTCTGATTGTAGGGCTTACCGAGCTTTATACATCATCAATTGGATCTATCGTTTTTTCATGGAGAACCACAAAACCCGCTGGATACGTAAATTGTTATTGTTTATTCCATTTTCTCAATTCATTCCACCTTTCTTTGCTGGGAACTTGATATTTTGTCTATTTTGAAATACAGCATGGCTTTCAGGCTTGGTTCAGACTGCTCTATATGCTGACTTATTCTACTATTATGTAAAGAGGCAAGTCTTCATCATTTATGTTTCGGTCTTTCTGCACCTTTAATTCCCCTGATTGTTTCTATGAAAACCTATAGAGTCATTTCCGGGTTAATTACTATGAATGTAACTCAAGGGTGGTGGTGAATCTTCACGCAGTACAATGAAAAAATGATTTCACCTAACACACACAATCGAAACATGCATAGAAATGGAAAAAGGCATTAAAGATCATAATTTTTCTAGGCAACTATCTATATTAATAACATAGAACTCATTTTGAATTTGTACACAAGGACAGTTCAGATTTATTCTAATTGATTTGGGCAGGAAAGGATGGTAGGAGAGGAAATGAAAGTGAGATTGTTGAAACGGAGAGAGAGGATTTCGTTATACCGTGTCTGAAGTCACGGGCAATTACTAGTGCTTTTATAGAAAAGGAGGAGCAGAAATTGATCCTTGGATTTCAAAGTCTTGGCGGATTAACTTGTCTACTTTTTCTTTTTCTTTTTTCTCCAGCTGGAAGAACCATGAGGTACTCAAGCTTCCCGCTTAACGTGCAGCTTTTTTGGTGAAGATATTTGTAACAAGGGATGGTGGTTTTTGTCACACTGGTAAAAACTAGAAGTTAGAAAGCTCATATTTAGCAGTAAGCAACTCCAACAATTGTTTATAAGATTTGGCATTCATGTTCAGCAGTAAGCAAATTAATGCAACAACTGCTTCATTATTTATTGCTCAGGCCAACCCAATAAATTAAGTAGTACTAGTCTCCTTGGTACACGTGATTTTTAATTATTTTTATATGTTAAATTTTTTTAAAAGTAATGAGATTTTATGATTTTAATTTTGGAATCACTTTCAATAAAATAAAAAAAAAGAAGAAAGATCTAATACATCATTAAATGAACTTGGTTTTATATATTTAAAATAACTATGTAAGATTCAAAATCTTGATTTATTAGTTTGGTGAATATATAATTTTAGAAATTATCTTATTTTGAGTGAGTGACAGTAGTTTTACTATATATATATTATCAAACAATCTAATGGATTGATATATTAAAACTGTAACTATTATAAATTTATAAAAATATTACAATAAAAATAATTGAAATGACAGGATGAAGAGACAGTATAAAGTGAATATAATTTGACGATTATGACATGAAAGAACTACTTAAACAATTATAAAGTTATTAATTAGCTTTTACTTGAGACAATTTAAGAGATAATTACTAAAAAAAATAAACATTTATCTATTTACTTGTAATATTATGTAGTTGTATTATTACTCATTCTTGATTCCTATAACTACATTTGATATCTATTGCAACTTACACAATTATTTATATTTATAATTTTCATTTCAATTTATAAGATTAATATTGACTTTTTAAAAGTTAATTTGAAATATTTTAAATTTAAAATTGACATAATTTAATTAAATTTTGAAAACAATTGACCTTATAATTAATATTATTTATTAGGTAGTTTATGATATTCATAATTGTATTGACATAAATTCATCTCAATTTTGAGTTTGAAAATGAGTTTGAAAAAGTCAATAATAATCTTATAATTTGGAACTGATGTAGTATAATTTATGTAATATTTTTTTAAATTTTAAAATTATAAAAATTTAACTTATTTGGATTTCACTTTTATTTTATTTTTATATATTTGAAATAAAAATATATTAATTTAATACAATAAACAGCTAAAAAGATGGATACAAACTGGCCTGAAAGCCCGAAGCGACATGCAAACTTCAGTCCTCCTACTTTGGGCCAGTGCCCGGCTAAGTTTAGAAAAAACCCGGCCTGCCTATTTTTTTTTCCACCCCTACTATCTGCTGTATGAAATCTAAAATTGTTCGACGAAGAGGAGGAGAGAGAAGGCATGGCGTCGGTGTTGAAGAACGTGTTGAAGTCGATCAGGGAGAAAGGCATCGGAAACTTCGTCAGGGAGCTCAAAGACGAAGGATACCTGTTAGTCTCCTTTTTCAATTGCTTTTGTATATATTTATTTGATGTATCTTTTTCCCTATCGGTTGTTTCAAATTTTCATTTATGAGTTAATTACTCTGGATAAGTTACGGTTGATTTAGTAACCTAATTCTATGTAGTTGAAATACCTTAATTCTATACAGTTTAACGGGTTTGTCGTGCATTTGATTGCGGAAAATCTGACAAAACATGGAGAAAGCTATTTTTTCCTCTCCCCTGATTTATACATAATTTGCTGTTTTTGTTCTTGAATTATACAATGAACTTATCCTCAGTAAAGCAAATTACAATTTGATGTGGGTCACCCTTTTATGGTTGTAATTTTTTATTTATAGGGCTTTAAAGCACCAGAGGATGCAAAATTAATAATTGCAATAGATTTTTATCACTTATTCAAGCTGCTGAATATATTTATAGCTTTGGCATTTACTTAATGTAATTTCTTGCCAAATTAAATGAAAATAGAAAGGGCTATAAAAATGTGCATTAGTATGTAGCAATAGATCATACTCTTATCAAGGTTTTAAAAACTTTGTTGGCCTTTCTGCTAGTTATTGTATAAATCATTAGCAATGCTGGCTAAATCATGTTTCTGTTACAATTTTACATTCATCATCTATACCTTTGTATTTGAGATCCTAATGGGGTTATGTTTCGGGTGTGAAACTTGAAACTGTATTTTATGCATAACTTTGGGCATTTGAGCTATTGCGGTGTAACCCGGGCACCAACTACCAAATATTGTGGGTATTGCAGCCCAGGGTTTATTTATAAAATAACTAGTAAATTTGCAAAATGGGGTACAGAAGAACTCATTATGAGGACAAACATATATTGTTAGTGGTGAGGACACAAATGTTCTGTTTTCAGAACATTAACATTTAAGTTGGAGAGCCCTGATAGTCAAATTTGTGTGGCTGTTTCTATTTCTGACCTTACAGATGATCCCTAATACATGCCAATAAAAATGGTTCAGTTATGGTTGCGTTGCCAAATGTTAGCATATTTATTTTCAGAAGCTAGTATAAAAAGTCCCTTTTTTTTATTGACGGTTATAAAATTCCTTGTTGTGCATGCTTGAAAATCATCATACATTTTTTGGTAGATTCTTCTCATAATCTTTATTAACTGTTCATCTATTTTGTTTAAATTTGCAGGAAGTGCCTCGCAGATGGAAATCTTTTGTAAGTAAAACTCCTCACATGTGCTTGTAAGCATTGACTTATTGAAAGACATTAATGTAGAAGTATTCTTGTGTCAGCAAATAAATGAATGAACTATTTGAGATAATTAGTGAGAAAACTTGGTACCTTTACCTCATATCCAAACTCCCTCTCTCTCTCACTCTCCCTCTCCCTCACACACACACGCACGCACGCACATGCACCTGCACACACACAACAACTGAAAAAATGCAGACATGTGCGGCAAGTCATGGTCCTTTTTTTGTCTCATTTTGCCATGCTCATTCGTGGCCTTTTTGGGTGGATATTGAGTTTGGTGAAAACTTGGTGGCTATATCTTCCCTTTCTTGATGCTGGTGAATAAGCAGCAAATGAGGACTCTCTAGTCTTGAATTTAACATATTTAGCTCATCAAGCAAATAAATATGAGAGAAGTGATCATTTTTACTGTATATCAGCATATTCTTACACTTTTCTGTTTGTTATGACTCATGAGATAAAGTCCATGTGAAGAAATTAGGAGATGTTTTAACAAAGTAATCCTTTCCACCTTAGCATTTCCTTTGATCACCGACATGTATTTTTAAATAAGTTCTTCCATCATGTTCTGTATCCCCCCCGCGGGGTGGGTGGGTGGCTGGTGTTTTTTTTGTTTTTATGCATATGAAATTTGCTGCATTTGATGTCACAAAGTTTGTGTGGCTTATTATTGCAGGCAAACAAAGCTTCATAATATAGGTGCAACGCTCGTGGGTGTTGATAAAATTGGTAACAAATACTATGAGAAACTTGGAGACACTCAATATGGTGTGTACTGCTTTCTCTTTTTTACTTTTGTTATCATATATAGATTATGAAAAGCCGGAATCATCTTTTGTATTGGTTTACTATTGAAATTCCATCTTTCAAATCTCAATCTTCTCATCTATATATGTGTGTGTGCAATCAACCATATATGTATGTACTTCTGTTATCAGGAAATGATAATTAACTCACATTCCAATGATTTCATCTTATGAGATGTTGATGCAGAATTTCCGCTCTGAGGGGGCCGGGTCTCTTAGTGTTTACAAATGGGAAGGGGTAAGGGAAAGGAAATTATAATGAAAAATTATGAAATTTAAATCAGGCAGTTGCCTAAATTCTTACCCTTCTTACCATTTCTTTTCCCTAACTATATTGGAGGACAAAACATAATGACTATCATACAAAAATATTTATGTTTCCTTGTGATAATTTACTGAGATATTGGAAATATTCAATATGTTTTCCTCATGCATCTTTTAAAGTTTCTACTAACCAAATAAAATGGCTCATATAAGTTGTGGTATCATTACGTTTTCATTCCCACAATTATTGACTTGTATTAGTACAAGCTGAAGCTTCATACAATACCTTGGCTAACTTCAGGAGCAAAACTGCTTAGCTACCTTAATTTTCTACTGATTTTGTTGTTTGCAGAAGTCACATATTTTATAAAGCCATTTTTTGTACCGGTCCAACAAAACTCTCTCTCTCTCTCTCTCTCTCCCCCTCGCTCTCATCTTTAGTGCTACCATTACATCTTTCACCAAGATTCCTTTTAAGTCTTCCACCAAGATTCTGCCTTGGCCGTTGATTGATTACATGATTTACATCTAATATTATTAGTTGTGTACCTGTAAATACAATTAGATGTGTTGAATTATACATAATAGTGCTTCAATAAAGGGTATACTAATCGATCTCCAACAATAAAATAAAAGGTTAGCAAGTTTTGTTCTACATTTTGTTTTGTAGGAAGACATAGGTGGGTGGAGTATGCGTCAAAGGGTCGCTACAATGCTTCTCAGGTACCACCGGAATGGCATGGGTGGCTCCACTTTATAACTGATCACACAGGAGATGAGGTCAGTCATTTTTCTGAACTTCATACGAAATATATAAAACTATTTTATTATGCGGAAAAGCTGATAAAGAACAAAATACACATCCTGCAGCTGCTAATGCTGAAACCAAAGAGGTATGGTTTGGATCACAAGGAGAACTTATCAGGAGAGGGTGAGGAGCATATCTACCATTCTAAGGGACACACCCTCCATGCTGGGCAGAGAGACTGGACCAGGTATCAATCTTGGCAGCCGACAAAGACCTAAATTTTCTTTCTTCAAAACAAGCTTCTGTACAAGCCGGAAAGCTTTTTGGATTTATGGTTCCTCTAATAAGTGTATTGTTTTCGGTCGAAGAAGTGGAGCTTTTGAACGTCTTCATTCTGATGTACAATGTATTTGTTATAATTTGCTGATTCGGAGATATCAGTAATTTGTGATTTCTATGATTAAACATTAAGTAGAGGAAAATGGCAAAAAGGGGTATTAAAGTAACTCACTGTGATTGTCACGTTTTCCGCATTTATTTAAAAATATGCAATCAATTCATTAAACTAATTAAAATTTAAAATTTTGACATTTTGTTCAACTAATTGAATGGCATTCTAATTATTATTCATGTGTTTATGTAAATTAAATTATTGTCTATGTGAATAAAAAAAAAGTTAAAAATATACTCAAATAAATTAATATAAAAGTTAAAATAAAATATTGCAAAGAATGTTGAATAAGTGATAAATAAAAATAATAATTAAAAAAAAATAAACAAATTTATTCATTGAGTTTATGACTTTATATCTAACGCCCCACCAGTGGTGATCATACCACCGAATCCAACTACGGACAATCATAATCACTTTAAATTTTACAATCGTTTTAAAATAAAATTGTTGTTTTCTGGAGACAAAGAGATCTAAAAGATGAGTTAAATGTATCCTTTAAAACACTTTTGGCTTATTAAAAATGTATTATCAGATTATTAATTAATTAAATTAATTAAGCATATCGAAATATTAGTTTGAAAAATTCCTTCAAAGATTTTAAAAAATCTTAGTTCTGAAATTAGTTTTTGTGAATTTAAATCGCAAAAGAATATAACAGATATTGACAAAAATATAAATCACACAAGAAATTTTAAATAGTTAATAGTATAAAGATGGAAATTGATATTTTAACAATGGAAATTGATATTTCCACAAAGCTCTCGCATGAATAGTAAACAGGATTCACATTCATGTGAGCGATCTTGTGAAAATATCAATTCCCTATAAAGAATCTTAGTCTACTCTTTTACTCTGCGACTATGAAATCTATTAAGGATTCTTGAAGGTCACAAAGACTAGATCACTACAAATTCTTCAAGTCATTTAGACTTGGCACGGAGGTCACTAAGACTAGTGAATCACAATTATACGAAGTTGTTTGAGGTGTTACTAAGTTGCGTTTAAACTTGGTATCTAAAGGCTTAGTAGTAGAATAAGATGTTCTCTTTTCGTATAAGATCACTCTTAAAACTTTGGTAGAGGTTCAGCTCGATGATTGATGATTTTTATTGTTGACTTAAATCTCTTTGTCTTTGTAGACTACATCGAGAGTTTTCCTGTTGTAAAAATGTCGTTAAGCATTTAATACGTTGATCCTAAAAGACATCTGATGTTAACATTTAAGGATAATGTGTTAGCTTACTTTTGGCTTTGTCTGATCACATTAGACTGTTATTTCACCTACCATGTGGGTAATGTCACATTGCCAAACTAGCTGTTAGGCACAACGTACTCTAATTTTCAATTTTAACCAATGATGTTTGATAATTTATTTGCAACGCTCCTTATTGTGAGTCATTTATCAGTCCTAACATGCTCTACTATTTTGATTGATCGTAGAATTTCATGAAAACTATAGAGTATTGAGTTTGATTCACTTAACGATGTAAACTATGCGTTATACTTTACGAAACTTGCTCTACGAATAAAAAGTAATTTTACGATTGGATCTACGATTTGCTCTTCTACGATCCTTGAGTCACTATGCGATCCTTACTTCACTATACGATCTTAGAGTGAACTCTACGATTTGACTACAAGCTATGCGATCTTGTCTTAACTCTGAGAACTTCTAGCAGGCTCTACAATCTTATATTGGGAAGATTAAATATGCAAACTTCAATAACTTTATGAAATATCACAGAAGCTTTACGATCATTCAATCTTATTATATGGTCGATTTTATCTTATCATCTATACATTAATGCAACTCATAAAATTAACTTAACAAATTTGATTTTTATATTATAAGTCACTGTACATCATATTTTTATTAAGGATTTTACAAAAGCTACTAAAATAAATATACATTTAGCATCTCATCATCAAATTTAAACATGCAGATCCTAACAGAAATCATAAGAGTTAAAACCAAATCTTCAACAAATTTATGTAAATATAGATCTTAACTTAAGAATCACAACTTGTTTTGGTTATATACATACGCACATATCCCCCCTCTTTATCCATTTGTAATCCAAAGACCCACCTCTTATCCGAATCACCAGTCCACATTCGTTATATCTTTACCCCCCTACAACCATGATTTCAAATCAATTGGTGGCGTGTCCAACAGTAAGGTATAAATATGCAATTTTTTAGAGTTTTCAATTTCATATTTGAATATTTGCACATCTCTGTTATCAATCTAAGGGTGTTGGTTGGGCTGGAGATGCTTGATCAGACTAGTAGTGTGGTGGATTTCGGCAGAAGTTAATTATGTGGTTGCTGGTACTTGAGTAGATATGGATTAGATCATTATTAGAGTAAAAGGAATAGATAACACGTGTACATGAAAACAAGCGGGAGCAGAGTCACCGATTTCATAAATTTATGAATTTTTCAAAGTAAGTTTAGCGTTTTTATCTTATTATTAATCACGAGTTTCTTATATAGCTAGAACGCCCCTCACAAATTGTGAATACTATTTTGTTAAGAATTAATCGTATTGAAGATATAGCGTCATCGTTCGATGGAATCGAAATATCTACAAGATCAGGGTCACAATTTGTATCGATTAAATAAATTGTTAGAATTCCCAAAGTGATACATTCTCGATGATAAAGATATTAATTTTTGAAATTTATGTTTTTAGGAATTAATATCTAATTAGAATCCACATGAGATTTGAACCTTATTTTGTTTTTAGGTTTAACTATTTTTTTTACTGCCAACTATAAAATTATAAATAACAATCTGACGAATGTCCAATTTTTTTAACCGAATGATTAAATTCAATTCAATTCAATTAGATTATATATATTTAAAATTTAATGGACGACCACAATGAGTAATAGTTTTTGTCCGAGGAAAATGCGCCTTCCTTTCTCGATTCAAAAATCGCAATATCTACATGACCTCTTCTACTCTGGACTTGCCGTTTGTAATATGGTTTATTTCTACCGGAAAAAGGAAAAGAAACAAGAAGGATAGACTGGATGGGGGTAGATGGAGTAGGTTTTTTTTGGCATGGACTGGTAGCTAGCTCAGTTGGGGGAACTTCTGGATCAGTGTTTTGGATTTGACTGGCCCACAAGTAAAACAAAAGAAAAATGAGATATTGAGATGACATGGATACTTCAACAACCACATGATGAAATTAATTAGTAGAATAGTTAGCATGAAATTAATTTTGATCAATTGATCAATATAGCGTCGATACGCAGGTCGGGAGGTGGTCTCTCTATGCGCGTCAGCACTGTATTGGTCAATTGACCAACTTACCTGCAGTTAACTTCATGATAACCGGATCTATCAATTAGGTACACAATTAGATTCTTTATTATATTATTATTATATTTTATTTGGTTGGTACTAGTACAACTGTACAAGTTTTCTGTTTCAACTTTGATAACCTAGCTTGATTTGCCTTCTTTAACACGAAACAAATACACTTGTGATACATATTATGTTTATTATTGTATTGGTCAATTGATTATTTATTAAAAAAATTAGCTTTTTTGTGAAGGTTATAAGTGAAATAATTTGGGAGGTCTGTGAGGTCTGTTTGTATTAGTTAAGAATAATGGTTCAAATATTATTTTAAAAATGTTATAAAAATATTTGGCTAATAGTGGTGCTATTATTATAATTTAAGAATGCTATTTTTATGCCCACATATTTCACATAAACAGTTTCATTCAATATGATTTTAATTAATTTGCAAAATATTAAAATTTAAAGTGTCATATATATATATATATTTATTTTCAAAACAACAAACCCAAATAAATGTACCAATTTTAAAATTTTAGATATTATTTAAAGAAAAAAAATCAAATTAAGTTTTATTTTGTGACAGGAATAAGTAGCTTAAAATAAAGAAAATTAATCGGTGGGTCCATCAGTATATGGATTCTGACAAATCCTTTCTCCCTCTTTATTGCTTGTAAATCTACAAAAATGGCCACCGGGAAATCTGACCCGGAGCAACCATTTCTCTCCTCCATCGGAAAGGTAGGTTTACTTTTTTCACTAATTTTCTCATGTATTTCTGTTGTTTTTTTTAAGGATTTGTGAGTGATTTCATGCTGAATTTTGTTGTTAATTGTATTGAGAAGTCATCTGGTGAGCTTATTGGACTGCAAGAGCCTCTTATTAATGGAGAACGACATTCCGAAAATTATTCCGTGCTTGCTGCAGCTCTCCCGTAAGTATTATTACTACTATATCTACTGCTACTACTTATTTATATTTTTTATTCTGACACTGATGTATTCATATGAAAATTTGGGACTTTTCTAGTTTTTATATGTTATTTATGTGTTGTTAAACATTTTTTATATATTTTTTTCCTTCTAAATATTTGATTTTGGAGTTGCTTTGTGTTGAACTAGCACCTTGATGGTACTGGTGTAAGATTTTTGATGACTGAATTACATTTCAATTGCGTTATTTTACTATACACCATTCATCAAATCTATTAAAAAAATGGAGAGTCACGGCTGATACTTGATACTATGTTTTGAAGAATGGCATGTCAAATAAGAACTTAGAACATGTCATCGTGATGCTAGTATACTTGTAGTCGTACTGATCAATTGCCAGGGCTACCATATAAGCTTGATAATATATTCTTATCACGTGGTCAATTAGTAGTGCGATGTGGTCATTTAATGTCGTACTCCTAGCACTATTCACATAACAAACTTGTTAACTGATAAGGCATTCATTCTGTACCACTTCTAAATTCTAGGCCTATTTCGTTAAATTTTTCTATGGTAGCTATATTTATGTGATTCTCATGAAGCAGGCACCATTGAAATTGTCTTCTTTTCAGCAAGTGTAATGAATGATTTGATTATTTCAGATTTCTCTTCCCAGCTTTTGGAGGATTATTATTTGGCTATGATATTGGTGCCACATCGAGTGCTACGATTTCCTTACAGGTATAATATTTGATATGTATGAAGAAGGCATTGGTATTTTTTGATGTGTTAGGTGGTAATTTATTCTATTATGATAGTTTGTATTAGAGGAAAACTCTTTTCAGCATGTGTATAGCGTCTCCGACTTTGTATCATCATTTCCTCTGCATCTTGCTAAATGGTTCTGCTTTATGCTTCAATTTCTAGGATTTGGATAATGAAAAAAAGAAGACCTTTATATTAAACAAGTTTTTATTGTCCTTGAATTGAGCTTCAATAGTAATTAATCCTAGTTCTAGCAGGAAGTCTGTATAATGCTAATGTGGATATTATCTCCATCATTTAGTTCTCGATATTACACAAATGGCTTGGAAAAGTTCAAAATTTAATAGTTCTTCAATATTTATTCAGGTAAACATATGGATCCTTTTTTGCTTGACTATCACTGTAATTGTTGTTTCTGTGTTTAGTGATACAGATGTTTTGTGTCACAAACCCAATACATTGTTCCAGTAGAAATACTTTTTAGCAATCTTTGTAAAATATATATTTCATTCAGTAGAGCTAACTCGTAGTTTCCAGCTCTGATAATTTAGTATTTTCTTTTCTCTGCAGTCAAAGACAGTAAGCGGGATTACATGGTATGACTTGTCTTCTGTGGAAGTTGGTCTCATAGTAAGTTTGTAGGCTTTGCTTGCTTGTCACAACTGGGTTTTAATGGAGTGTGAGATTGGTTTGGTTTATTATTCTTCTTTACATGCATCTTTGTTTTACTTTTACTTTCCTTTTCAACAAAAAGGAGAAAAATCTTATAAATGCTGCTTTTGCTGGATGCTTCCTACTGCAGACTAGTGGCTCATTATATGGAGCTTTGATTGGCTCTGTCCTGGCTTTTAATGTTGCTGATTTTCTAGGTTAGTTCTAATTTAATTATGGGCACTTCAGAATTCAATATTGTACTAATCTTGCTGAAGTCTAAATGTTTAATGAAATTATAGGAAGAAGGAGGGAATTGATGATGTCTTCTATTGTGTACCTTGTTGGAGCTCTCATAACTGCACTGGCTCCTGATTTTGTTATTATGGTCATTGGGCGTTTGGTATATGGTATAGGGATTGGGTTGGTAAGGCACTTTGATGATCTAATTTCTACTATTTGAGTTTCATTCTACATTGTTCTCATTTATTTATGTAAATGCATGTGTTCTTTCTTTATGCTATATATAGAAGATCAATTAGCAATCATGCACACAATTGCACTTAGTATCACAGGCTTAAGCTGTAAGAAAATTTGTTATGGATTTACATATAATATTTATCCCCCAAAAGATCAATCCATAAGGAAGTTGTATAAAAAAACTAAAACTCTGACCATACAGTGGATCCACCGACCATATAAAAACTAAAACGTGCAAGTAGACTTGGTATCAAAATTCTAAAGATCCTATGTTATCACCTTTTCGTTCCTTATTTAGGCAATGCATGCTGCTCCTATGTACATTGCTGAGACTGCTCCAAGTCAGATACGTGGTCGACTGATTTCTCTCAAAGAGTTCTTTATAGTTTTTGGAATGCTTGTAAGTTACTCTAAGACTCCGATTTTGTCTAAAAATATAGTGTCTATGACGCAAGAACCTCTTTGGTTCTGTCTTTCTCTTCTCTTCTCCGGTTCTCCTGTAACTCGATTTAGTGACACTATTTGTTTATCTGTGTCTTCATTTTTGCTGCAATAGTCAAATACCGAGTGAATTGAATGTCTTGCAGTTAGGCTATACAATCGGTAGCCTTCTGATTAATACAGTTGCTGGTTGGCGCTACATGTTTGGAGTTAGTGTCCCTTTAGCGGTAATTATGGGAATCGGAATGTGGTGGCTCCCTGCTTCACCTCGATGGATTCTTCTATGTGCTCTCCAAGGGAAAGGAGATATGCGGGAACTAAGAGAGACTGCCATATGTTGCTTGTGTCGGCTTAGAGGTGAAGCTATCGGTAAATCAGCTCCTGAACAAGTAGATGAAATCTTGGCTGAGCTTTCAGCTACTACTGAAGAAAATGAAGTTAAACTAGGGGATATGTTCCGAGGAAAATGCCTGAAGGCCCTTACTATTGGTGCAGGATTAGTCTTATTTCAGCAGGTATCACTTTTACCAAAGTACCTTGGCTCTATGATATAATAAGTTTCAAATTCGCTCTTATGTGTGTCACTGTCTTGCATGGCAGATAACAGGGCAACCTAGCGTACTATACTATGCTGGAGCAATTTTTCAGGTAAACTCTAATTTAGGTTGAATTGCCTATAAATTTTGTGACTAATCTTAAAACCTTATATAGAATTAAGAGCTTAATGCTCCATTTCCTTTTCTTTCTTCTTCATTTAGTTCTATGTTATTCATTCACTTATTTACATTGTGGCCTGACCTGCTATAATATGGTAGAGTGCAGGGTTCTCTGCGGCATCTGATGCGACAAGGGTCTCCATTCTTCTTGGGCTGTTGAAGGTTGATTCTGCGGGGCCATTAAGAGCCATCCTCTCTAGAAGAAATAAGACAATTATTTTACGTATCCTCTCTTTTTGTCTTCAACACTAATATAAATTGAGTGCTTACACATTAGTCCTTAATTTGGTTATCTTGGTATAACATTCATGTAGTTGGGGTGCTTGTGCTAATATTGTGCCTCTACTTTCAGCTAGACTTAGTTTCACATATGAAGTGATGTAATGCACCATTTTAACTTTTGACAATTTAGTATGCAAACATATCTTACTTTCTACTTGGCTTCCGCTACATTTCTCTCATTTGTAACAATTGGTTATTCTCTGCGAGAGACTATTAGAATCTCTCGCCATGAAAGCTGTTTTGATGTTTTCCTTTGTGAAAACTCATATCTGCAGTTGTGGTTGTTCTTTTTTCTTAATCTAAATATATAAACTTCTCTCCAGTTTCAAGCTGAAATATCTATTTACTAAATGGAATTTTCTCTGCTTGTTTATCACATAAAGATGGTACTTACATTCAACCGTATCACTGTCCTCAATTTTTGTCATTCTCTAAATGGATAACTGGCTTCCTTTAAAGCATATGTGAAATGGAAAATATTTTTATCCTACTCTTTCTTTTTAGAAGTCTACAATTTTTACTGAATCCCCCTTCTAAATGCTCCTAACTTATGAGACAAAATTTTCTCTTGTTGGACACAGTAGATCTTCTTTTCTCCCCCTTCAACTTCTCTTTTACTGTAGTACCTGACAAAATTTTTCTTTTGTAGTTAATTATGACTGGAGTAGCTGTTGTGGTTGTTGATAGACTTGGGAGGCGGCCTTTACTACTAGGAGGTGTCTCTGGCATGGCAAGTTCTGATTTTTGCTTTACGTGCTGCTACGAATTTAATAATTTTAGTTAATATTATGGGCCGTTACACCTAAACTTTCTCAGCTTTTGTTTTAGCTTACAATAAATTGAGGGACTTAATGATCAAGCCAAGAGCGTATAGATTTATGTTTTTAATTTCGTGTGGCAGGTAATCTCGTTATTTCTTCTGGGATCATATTACACGTATCTAGATAATGCACCGGTTGTGGCTGTAGCTGGCCTGCTACTGTACGTTGGGTGTTATCAGGTGCATACTGGACCCTTTCTTTGTCTTTAGTGAAATTATTTTCTCATATTTTGTACTTTAGTAGTTAATCTTAACTTGAACTAGTATGTAAAAGTTTCAACATGTTATTAGTATGTCAATAGTAGGATAAAGAACGTGAATACGTATTTGAGTACTAAAATGTGATTGGTGGTTGGGATGTGCCAGAGTCTTCCCCTGCAACTCCTTCCCCCTTCTTCCACAAACATGCTTGCACACAGTTTGTGCTTGTCACACCTACTATAAACCCCACCAATTTTGAACTCATTGTGGGAAACTCACTGGATCTCTTGTTCATCCATATTTTCTTACCTGTTTACAATATGAAGTTTGTTTGACTTATTGCAGCATTTTTGGCATTGGTATTTATCAAAGAAAATTGGAGCCTCTACGTGGAAAGTGGCAAAACCTTAAAACATGTTGATGCATCCAACTCAAAACTAATTGGCAATGAATGAAATAGCCTCTAAGATTATATTGTGAGTCTTAAAGCTTAGATTGTTAGATGTGGGATTTTGTATTTCAACATGCTTCCTCACGTTTGGTGTAATTGGAGCCTCTACATGGAAAATGGTAAAACCTTAAAACACGTTGATGCATCCAACTCAAAACTAATTGAGAATGAATGGAGTAGCCTCCAGGATTATATAGTGAGTCTTAAAGCTTAGATTGTCGGATGTGGGATTTTGTATTTCAATGCTTCCTCACGTGTGGCGTAATTGAACCAAACATCTAGATAATTTATATTGGGTGACGTGGAGCATGTGGACTGTTGGGCCTTGCACATAAATGTAATAACGTGGCTTTATTACCATGTTGAAGCATCCAACTCAAAATCAATTGGCAATGAAAGTAGCCTATTGTAAGTCTTAAGGCTTAGTTTGTCCCATGTGGGTCTTCATATCTTAACAACATCTTTGAAATGGTGGCATGTTCTTATATAAAGTGGAAACATTGATTTTCTTTTCAAGGAGTGGCTCTATACTGTAATTAATCATGTAGCCTTTTAGTTTTTTCATCTGTTTTTCTTAGAGGACATGTGACAAATGTGTTGTAATTTTGTACCTCTGGTAGTAATCTATGAAGAATGGTTTTGCAGTTATCTTTTGGTCCCATTGGTTGGCTGTTGATTTCAGAGATTTTTCCATTACGCTTGAGAGGACGAGGATTGAGTATAGCTGTTCTCGTGAATTTCACTGCAAATGCACTGGTGACATTTGCATTTTCTCCTTTGCAGGTGCTTAGCTTTTTTTTATTCTTTTACTTTCATAGCAGCCTCTTAAATAAAATTTCAAGTCATTGTTAGTTGTTAGGCGCATTATTACTGTACAGGAAATGCTGTATCTGAATTTTCTGCTTTTGAATACTTCTATAATTTTTTTCGTTTCAAATGTTTTCTTTATTTTTTGCAGCATCTCTCAATTAATAATGTAATCATGTTTATCATTACAAGTATATATGTTGTTATTGTTAAATTTTATGTTGCTCATTAAGCCTGTGAGGAATGGAAAGGACCTCATATGCTGATCTTCATCATTAACATATTTACCGACATAATTGGTTGCTAAGACTATACAATGTTATATATGACTCTGTTCAATAAACTTGAAATTGATTCTTATTAAATAAAAAAAGAGATTTACTTAATACTTTAATATTGTTTACACTGAACCTTTGTCACACTGGGACTTTGTCAAACCTTCTTGGAATTGAAGGAGCCAATGAGATAGAGGTTGTACCGGACCTAGAGGTTTTTTGGCCTACGTATCTGGCTTAAGTTAAAATATGACAAACTTATTGATTTTGCATGAGTGCCTATGTTGTTCATTGATAACATGCAATTGGCTATAAGGCTTAGTCTTTTTTTTTTTTTTTTTTTTTTTTTGAAATAGCTTAGACTCACTTTAGAGGACTCTTACATTTGAAATCACTTAGACTCACTTTAGAAGACTCTTACATTTGAATAGTATTATTCAGGCAATCGGTACGAGAAACTACTTCACTAGGATTCATATGCCACATGAAATTGCTATTTGCATGTCTTGGATTTGTGCGACTTAAATATGACCATATGGTCATATTATGAGCCTGATTGATATGCTAAAATCCGACAAGTAGGGGCTGATGCACAATTGATTTTTTTGGAGGAATTTGATTTAGTATTATTTTGTTTAGAAACATGAAAAAAACCATAATTTTCAGAAACATGTATAGTATTTTTTGCCCACCTTGACTAAATTTTTTGGCTCCGCCACTGCTGACAAATGATGAAAATTGTCAAATCATGATGTCAGTAGCTGTGAGTAAGCACCGAACTTTGCTGTCATTCTTGATGGCAGGAACCACAGGTAGATTTGAAGCTCTGCTTGGAAATCCCTTTACTGGGTAGCCTTGCTTCATTTGTCCTTTTCTCTCTTGGCTGCTCTCACAATATTCGGTATAGAACTTCTGTGATTTGGACTGACCATAACTGTGATTCCTCATATTACAAACTCCGGAGTGGTATTTTAATTACCCATTGCTTGTTTGACATGTCAAGTTAAATCTTATATTTTTTTTGGTAGCGAGTCAGAATTGAGATCTTTACCCCAAAAAAGTAAAATAGATAAAAGTATTACGCAGCTGTCTGATTTTATACATTGGGCATCATTATGCTGTTTGTTATTAAACATTTTGATGGTTAATATCTTTTAGGATAACATCCACATTTTTACTTTATGCTTTGAGGATTGTTTGTTGTCGTATCTTTCTGGACTTTGAACTTTCAGTCAAGACTTCCTGCTTCTCGGCGGTGACACCATTCTAGCTGTAGTTTTAGCTTTTATAGGTAAATGAGTGAGAGTTATGAGCACATGAAGGTGGAATGTATTAATCATAATTGCTCTGGAGGTATTTTGTGTTGAAGTCCACCATAATGTTTCTCCATCACGACTTGTTTTTGTAGGAAGTCTTGGTAAATATACTGGATAAATTTACAATATGGAGGGGAAAGACCGAATAGGAAGATATTTCATTGTTGAGTTGGAAAAATGGTGATGCGTTAATCAACAACCTTCGAACTAGAGTTTTGGTCAACCCACGAATTTTGACTTTGACCGCCATGTAACCGCCTTGATATCGCTGGAAAACATGCAAAAAGTCCACCGGAGTTGGGAGCTCCGGGAGGACTCTCCGATGCTTGTGTCAGAACACACTGATATGGAGAGAGAATTATTATTGGAGTAAAATAGCCCAACTTGAATGTGCTGGAATTATAGCATGAGATTCAGGAGTTAGGAATTAAAATCCTAAAGAGACTTTCCAGGTTGCCAATCCTTAGTTGGTTAAACTTTCTGGGAATTCTATCTTTTATTAGAACTAATATATTTCTAGAATACTCGATGAGCTATTATATTACCCTTCATTAACAAAGTTCTAGATATAACATGTGGCAACTTGCCATTAGTGGGAATTGTTGTGTTTCTGATCCTATGGTAATGGCAAAGACCTGTATAGTGAGAATGATTTTGCTGAAACACGAGGTTATGCAGTAAGGCAACTGAACTGTATCCTATAAAATATTGAATTTAACATGAGGTCATAATGCTTATGTAAGGCGAGGTAACTCTCCTGAACCTTGTCAAGCATCACAAGGTTGCAAAACTCAAAACCTTGAGGGACTTTAGATTGAGCTTTAAATGTTGGAGACATATATATGATTTTTCACCAATATTAAATCCTGTAGTAGTATGAATTCAAAATACTTTGAATTGAAGGATTTTTATTTGTTTGTTTCGCTATTTATTTCAATAAATTGAGCGACCTACAAGAAGATGCCTAGAAGATGTGAAGGCACTCGTAGGCATATACTTGCATATCAGAGAATTATTCTAGGAAAAAGAGAGAGGCAAGAGAAGGTTCTAGACCTACGGACGCTAAATTGGCACTTATTATGAGATCTATTCCAGCATTGAGAATTCTGTGGCTTTCTTCATGTACTTATCACTTATGTGAATTACTTTGATCCTTAGTAAATTATCTCTTCCACAACAATTTTACATATTTTTAATGCTAATCAAATTTTTTTTCTCGTGGTTAATCAGAAGTTTCTTTTTGTTATTTGACTTTTTATTGCAGGAAATACTAGGAGCTGGAATTCTGTTTTTCATCTTTGGAGGGATAGCTGTTTTGTCTCTGGTTTTCATATTCTTCATTGTACCGGAGACAAAAGGTCTGACTCTGGAGGAGATTGAGGCTAAATTCCTTTAGGCATTGTTCCTCGGCATGAACTGATAGTTTTAGCTTTTCTTTGTATCTTTTCTTTTAACACCAGCTCAATGGTATATATATATATATATATATATATACAATTCCTTTTCTATATCTGGACAGATATGATGCACACTAGCTAGCTAGCTAGCTCATAAGATAAGTACCTTTTACAGGAGAGGAGACTGTGCATATCTCATGTATTATTATATATGTCCATACTTCAGTTTGTTACTTTGTTATAGTCACAATTACAACCCTCTTTCTTATCACCCACCAGCAACTGAAAGTGTCCTTTTTTTGGATGGTAATGTTTTAACCATCCTTTTATTCTTGGTAAAACTTGGATAGAAATATTACTGAGTACATACAATTTTTGTCAAATAAGCTTTTGCTTAATTAAAAAATAAACGTATCCTTTTATTAGCCAAACTACGGTCAATCCTATTAATATGAGCATGCAATCACCTATAACCTATTCGTTACATTTAGTATTAGACCAGTGCAATTTGTGGGCATTAACTAAGGGGAAGGTTACTTAAAAGACTACCAAATTGCATAGAGTGAAAGCTCGATCACAAACTATTGGGAGATATTTTTAATTTTAATTTTAATTTTAATTTTACAAAATTTTAATAAAGTAAAAGAAATATTTGAAATACAAAATAAGCATTTAATAACAACATTTTTTTTATTTTAAAATAATAACCAATATGTTCCCTTAATAAATTAAAATTGAGAGAAAATAGCCCAAAGAAACGAGTCTATTTTTGGGTTCCATGCACAGGCGGAGTGTTCGGGTCGGTCCACCCTACTTTTTCAATATGAACCGGACCGGGGTTGATGATGGTGTAACGTATTATTAGTACTGCATCTCCAGGGGTTGGTTGGTTGGTTAGGGTTTTGTTTAATTTGGGAGCGGTAGTTCAAAATGCCGGCATTCAACGTGGTGCAGAAGATAAGGAGAGCAGCGTTTTCAGAGCTCAAAAGAGCGAGACATGGCGACCCTTTGACTTCTAAGCTCAAGCAGAAGCCCCAATTCATTCCCATCTCCGGCAAGCGCAAGCGCAAACTCTTCAAAAAATGGCGCAGGGTAGGGTTTATACTTATATTCCTCTCTCTTATGTTTTTTCTACTTATTCTATTTGCTTCCATATCTATATCTATCTATCTATCTATCTATATATATTTATATGTTAATTTGTATATAATGAATTAAACAGGAGCAGAAGGAGGCTGTGGCAAAGGGTCTTATCACCATGCAAGATGTGGAGATGGCTGTTGCTGAAGGTATCTCTCTCCCATTCTGTATATACTTGTATATTTTTATATTGCTGCATGTATATGTACTTTTATGTGTGTGTGGGTTATCTGAAACAGAGTTAAAAGAAGCTATACATATTGAATAAGAGAAAGTTTTGGGCTTATTGTAAGTTACAATTATAGTCAGTCTGGTTTCTGGGTTGACTTGTTGAAAGTTGAAACTGTAAATAAGAACCAGAAAAGATCTAAGGTCCGAAAATAGAGAAAAATATTAACAAGTTTCACATTTTTGGTATAGATGTTGTACATTTAGGTTATGTCTAGTATTTTTTTAAAGAGGCATCCCTGAACCAGTCAAGTTTGATGAGATATTTAGTTTACATGATAAGGAACTTCTAATTATGTTAAGGTTGTTGCAATCTTCAAATTGTTATAGTAGAACCTCTATAAACTAATACTCGATAAATTAATAATTTATCTAAAATAATATTTTTTCCCAGTCCCGATTTGGGCTAATGGGATAAATTAATAATTTTGATAAAATAATAATTTTTAAAAAGACCCTTGTATAAATATATGGTCCTATCAAAATCATAAATTAATAATTTTTTTAAATTACAAATATATCTAGGGTAATCTTGTAAAATATGATTCTATTCTCGTTAGTTTTATTTTGAAATTCAAATCTAATTGAATTTCATCCTTAATTTTTCTCATTGCGTTCAAAAGTTCAGATGTTACATTCTGAATTGTAATAAAAACTTGTGAAGAGTTGTTTACGCTATGAGTGCTTCCTTTCACGTTATTGCTTCCTTTTAGAGTTGTTTATTGTATTTATCTATGTCTATAACGTTCTGTGCATGTATATGCTAACTAGGGACATCTGAAAATGCAAATAAGCCTCCACCAAAATTCAACGTGAAGAAGAGTTTGAAGCTTAAACTTAAGCGATCGAAGAACAAAGGTGATTCCATTTAGAAATTCAACATCTTTTGTTTTATATGCAAGCAAATTCTTGTTTCTTATAAGTTTTATCTCTAAACTGTAGTTCTAGAGGTAGAAGTATGCTAGTATTACAGTACTATTCTAGTTTTAGGGATTCGTGAATCGTAATGATTCACTCAAAGGAACAATATGCAATTTGAGGGGTTTATATAGTATGTGGCAGTGGACTTCAATGCTGAATTTGAACATTGCCATACTAGGACATATAAGTTCTCCTTCAAGATGTCTAAATTCTCAAAATGTGGATAAGAGAATTAGACTATACAAGTTTTGGATATATCATTCTGTTTAACTGAAACCAGTATATAAGACCGATTAAAAAAGTACATAAAATTTGTGAAACAAGTAGTAGTTTGGTGCAATTAATTGCGGTGACAAGGATTTAAATTGAAATTGATTCTGGGAAGATAGACTACTACATACTTCGTCTATTTGACGGAACAAAAGCTTAGAAGTGGATCTATGAGATATGTTGGACCTCACTTTCCTATCTCAATTTTAAAGCCAAAATTTATTAAGTAATAATAATGTACACCAGATGATTGGCCTATTTTGCATGTCATCAACCTAGTTCGTATACTCTTGTTTAACATTTTTAACTTCTTGTCTTCAGCATAAGCATCTTCTCCTATAAGTTATCAACACAATACTTGTGGTTCTAGTGTGGTCTGCATAGAACATAGTGTTGAAGCCGTGGTACTTGTGTATCCAGCCACTCAGCCCACCATTGTATTTTTGAATCTTTTGACTCTACTTGTTTCTTATTTAATGAAGTTATTTGATATTTTTTGATTCTGTAGTAAGAGTAATTACTTACTGTGCAGGTAAGAACAAAGGAACATCAAACAAGTTAGCTGCGGAAGCTTCAGCAGATGCCATGGTGGAGTAAACAGTGATGAAAGACGGGAAAAGATAGACAGTCACAAAACCTTGCATCTTTATTATGGGCTCTAATAGTTGTATTGTTCCTTCAGTTGCTGTTTGTTAGCATATTAACACAATATTTATCGACTTAAAAACAACGATCTCTCTCTCTCTCTCTCTCTCTCACGTGCAAACTCAAAGTACACTTCTTTTTTCTCATGTCCAAAAAAAGAAGATAAATAATAATAATAATAATAATACAAATTCTTGGTTTTTAGTATCTTGTCTCCTCAAAAAAGAAAGAACAAAAATATATTCAATGATGTTCCATCAATTTGTTTTGTAAACCCAAAACTGGATAAATTTTAGCTGCCCAGGCTTCGGGGGTATTCACGTTTGGCATATACCTATTCCCGACCGAGATCTTTGGGGATGATTCCGTACTACAGTTCGGTGGAGGAACTTTAGGACACCCTTGGGGAAATGCACCGGTGCGTAGCTAATCGAGTAGCTCTAGAAGCATGTGTACAAGCTCGTAATGAGGGACGTGATCTTGCTTTCGTGAAGGTAGTGAAATTATCCATGAGGCTGCTAAATGGAGCCACTGAACTAGCTGCACGCTTGTGAGGTATGGAAGGAGATCAAATTTGAATTTGAAGCGGTGGATATTTTGGATGTTGTGTAATCCAATAATTACCGATTCGTTCTCTTAATTGAATTGCCGATTAAACTCGCCCAATCTTTTACTAAAAGGATTGAGCCGAATACAAAGACCCTATTGCATATATATATTATATTTTTTAGATAGATACATACTTATCTAGATATGAAAGAATATACAAAATCTAAGACTAAACAACTCACAACTCTTTCTACCCATCCTCAGTATATTGTCCTTTTCGTTCCGTGGTGGAATATAAACTTATTACTTATTTTAGTTATTGGACGAGATTTTACAAAAAAATTCTTCATGGGAAAAAATCTTTCTTTTTTCGATCATGCTTATTTGACACGACATAGTAGAGTAGAAAAGCCCAATTCTATTTATAATTGGATATTATTGGAAAGGGGTTCATCGTATTCATCTCTAGTGAAGTGCTAACTTGAGTCCCACAAAAGAAAATCATTTTTTTAATACTCACACTCCTCCCGCTTCATAGCATTTCTACTAAGAACCTCATCTACAACAATACACTTTCCAATAGGACCCGAAATACGAGCCTTATTGAGCCTTGTATTGCTTGTAGACTTTGGTTGCGATAAGCCTCTCTTGAATTTCCCAAACAAAGCAGGACTCTTCTCCTGATTTCATTGAAATTACCCCCAAAACCCCCAAAAGTGAAAATTCAAGATGTCGAGATCCCAATTTCCCTTTCGTACGGAACCACCCTATCGAGTACCGCTTTGAACAGAAGGTCCCCCTGGCCCCTCCTGTTCCTTTCCCAAGACTGCCTTAAAGCTTACTGGGAAAGCCACTGCCTTATTGTCTCAGAGTCTATGACTGTCGTCTCTAGGATCGCTAAACGCGAGCCATCGAGTAAGCCTTTTTCCCTAATCCTTGTCCTGGTTAGGGGCCTTAACCGAGGTTCGAGTGGTTATTATCTGAGTTTAACTTTGCGAGTTATTTCCACATATCTAAGTCCTAACTTATAAGATAATCGAGCAGTGCACTACCGCCAGAGACTACTAGCTTCAACAAATACAAAACTCCTAACTACATAGGGTCCTAAAAAGCATATGTGAGTTAACACTGGAAGGAAGTTACTCCAGGGTTGGAGTAACGACCCAGATCTCACCTGAAAGGTTTCATATAAGAATACAAGCCACCCCACATAAGTCTACATATGCTAACAGAGCGAATTGCTTGCCAAGGGGACCTGAAAGCCTGCGGTATGTTTGAAATTAGCAGCCTTCGAGCCACGAGACAAAGTTAGTAGCTACTTCCAACTTTAAAACTGAGCCATCTTGAGCTTTCTTGAGCTACGAGTGAGCTATCGAGCTAATGAGCTAACCTCCCCGAGGGAGGAAGAGCCAGACTTCGGAGGAAAGCGTTCAACTCTTCTGCTGCAGCGTGAAGCCAACTCTTGTTTGCCGCAGTACTTGCGTTTTGCGACCCGACTATTTCCTCCGAGGAAATAGAATAAGGAAAGACCACTTTTGAGTCCAACCTCCCCAGGGAGAGAGCAAAGCTTCGGAGGGGCAACAGTCCGCTCTATCTGCTTCCAGACTATTTCCGCCGGAAATAGAGTAAAGGGAAGCCCGCTCTTCTTTCTTCTTGAGCTTCTTTAGCAGTTGTTGCTCTACTTTCTCTTACTAGGAGCTGCTCTATCTCCGGATCAGCTCCCAAAGGGGCTGCCTCCGGGCTTGATAGCATTTCTACTAGTAACCCTGTCTACAACAATACACTTTCCAATAGGACCCGAAATACGAGCCCTTATTGAGCCTTGTATTGCTTGTAAGACTTTAGTCATTAAGCCGCCTCTCTACGAGCCGACTTAACACATACAGAAACAACAACAGAAACGCATACGAGGGCGATAAGCCTCTCTTGAATTTCCCCCGAAAGGGGACTCTTACTGTCATTGAAATTACCCCCCAAAAAGTGAAAATTCAAGATGTCAGAGATCCCAATTTCCCTTTCGTACGGAACCACCCTATCGAGTACCGCTTTGAACAGAAGGTCCCCCTGGCCCCTCCTGTTCCTTTCCCAAGACTGCCTTAAAGCTTACTGGGAAAGCCACTGCCTTATTGTCTCAGAGTCTATGACTGTCGTCTCTAGGATCGCTAAACGCGAGCCATCGAGTAAGCCTTTTTCCCTAATCCTTGTCCGGTTAGGGCCTTAACTGAGGTTCAGTGGTTATTATACGAGTTTAACTTTGCAGAGTTATTTCCCTGTATCTAAGTCCGGAACTTATAAGATAACTGAACAGTACGTATTAGAGACTACTAGCTTCAACAAATACAAAACTCCTAACTACATAGGGTCCGGAAAAAGCATATGTGAGTTAACACTCTGGAAGGGAAGTTACTCCAGGGTTGGAGTAACGACCGATCTCACAGGAAAGGTTTCATATAAGAATACAAGCCAGCCCACATAAGTCTACATATGCCTAACAGAGCGAATTGCTTCGCGAAGGGACCGGAGAGCGCTGCGGTATGTTTGGGCTGCAGCAGCGCTCGGAGCCCTGAGACAGGCTAGTAGCTACTTCCAACTTTAAAACCTGAGCTACTGAGCTACTGAGCTAATGAGCTACGAGCTAAGGAGCTACTGAGCTAATGAGCTAACCTCCCCGAGGGAGGAAGAGCGCAGCTCGGAGGGGAAAGCGTTCAGCTCTTACGCGCGCGCGCGGAAGCCAACTCTTGTTTGCACGGTACTTGCGTTTTGCGACCCGACTATTTCCTCCGAGGAAATAGAATAAGGGAAGACCACTTTTGAGCCCAACCTCCCCCGAGGGGAGACGAGCAAAGCTCGGAGGGGCAACAGTCCCGTCCTATCTACTTCCACTATTTCCGCTTTGCTGTTGAAATAGAGTAAAGGAAGCCCGCTCTTGCTTCTTCTTGAGCTCCTTTAGAGTGTTTTTGCTCTACTTTCTCTTACTAGGAGCTGCTCTATCTCCGGATCAGCTCCCAAAGGGGCTGCCTCCGGGCTTGATAGCATTTATACTAGTAACCCTGTCTACAACAATACACTTTCCAATAGGACCCGAAATACGAGCCTTATTGAGCCTTGTATTGCTTGTAAGACTTTAGCAGCTAAGCCGCCTCTACGAGCCGACTTAACACATACAGAAACAACAACAGAAACGCATACGAGGGCGATAAGCCTCTCCTGGATTTCCCCCGAAAGGGGACTCTTACTGTCATTGAAATTACCCCCCTAAAGGTGAAAATTCAAGATGTCAGAGATCCCAATTTCCCTTTCGTACGGAACCACCCTATCGAGTACCGCTTTGAACAGAAGGTCCCCCTGGCCCCTCCTGTTCCTTTCCCAAGACTGCCTTAAAGCTTACTGGGAAAGCCACTGCCTTATTGTCTCAGAGTCTATGACTGTCGTCTCTAGGATCGCTAAACGCGAGCCATCGAGTAAGCCTTTTTCCCTAATCCTTGTCCGGTTAGGGCCTTAACTGAGGTTCAGTGGTTATTATACGAGTTTAACTTTGCAGAGTTATTTCCCTGTATCTAAGTCCGGAACTTATAAGATAACTGAACAGGTACGGCCGCTAGAGACTACTAGCTTCAACAAATACAAAACTCCTAACTACATAGGGTCCGGAAAAAGCATATGTGAGTTAACACTCTGGAAGGGAAGTTACTCCAGGGTTGGAGTAACGACCGATCTCACAGGAAAGGTTTCATATAAGAATACAAGCCAGCCCACATAAGTCTACATATGCCTAACAGAGCGAATTGCTTCGCGAAGGGACCGGAGAGCGCTGCGGTATGTTTGGGCTGCAGCAGCGCTCGGAGCCCTGAGACAGGTTAGTAACTACTTCCAACTTTAAAACCTGAGCTACTGAGCTACTGAGCTACGAGCTAAGGAGCTACTGAGCTAATGAGCTAACCTCCCCGAGGGAGGAAGAGCGCAGCTCGGAGGGGAAAGCGTTCAGCTCTTACGCGCGCGCGCGGAAGCCAACTCTTGTTTGCACGGTACTTGCGTTTTGCGACCCGACTATTTCCTCCGAGGAAATAGAATAAGGGAAGACCACTTTTGAGCCCAACCTCCCCCGAGGGGAGACGAGCAAAGCTCGGAGGGGGCAACGGTCCGCTCTATCTACTTCCCGACTATTTCCGCTTCGGAAATAGAGTAAGGGAAGCCCGCTCTTGCTGCTACTGAGCTTCTTTAGCAGTTGTTGCTCTACTTTCTCTTACTAGGAGCTGCTCTATCTCCGGATCAGCTCCCAAAGGGGCTGCCTCCGGGCTTGATAGCATTTATACTAGTAACCCTGTCTACAACAATACACTTTCCAATAGGACCCGAAATACGAGCCTTATTGAGCCTTGTATTGCTTGTAAGACTTTAGTTCTAAGCCGCCTCTCTCTTTCCTGCTACTGGATGCTGTGTATAATACTCCATATGGTCTGTGTTTGTCTTTGCAAGTCCCAAAATGCTTTTCAAAAATCAATTTTTCAAGCATTACAATATTGCACTTTGAATCAACATTTTTTGCTCATATTTCAGTTTCACCCTCAGAAAATTAGGATCGAGGCATTCTTGTTGTTTGACACCATTTTCACTTTTAGGGTAGGGGTTTGTGGGGGAAGAAGTAGATAATTGAGGGAGTCATAACTACAATTTTGCCCCCATTTTCCTGCACCTTTTCAGCTGACCGATGTCCCATTGATGGTTATGCTCAAATATTCCAGCAGAAAAATGTGTTTATAGAATGTTCTTTACTGCTTTTAGACTTTATAATGAATACTGTTAGTACTAGACTTCTCAATCTGGTTTACTCCATGAAAATGCACATATGCTTCAATGTTTTGCCTGCCTGTCAGTTATTATTTTTTAGAATTTTTGGCGTTTGAGTATGCACTGTTTGCTATAATTACTAGGCCACAGACAAAAAATCACCAATGGAGTTGATCAATGAGGTTCCACCAATCAAGGTCGAAGGCAGGATTGTTGCTTGTGAAGGAGGTTAGTTTGTCTCTCAGCTTATTAAGCTTTTCTTTGCAATCAAGTACTCATTGGGTTCATCCATCCAAAAGAAGTATGACTTCCACTTTAGATCCACTGGGATTTATTTTATTTTTGTTTCGACACGTATGCAGTATTTATTTCCTTTAATATGCTGGTATTGTGTTGCAGACACCAATCCTGCGCTTGGGCATCCAATTGAATTCATATGCCTTGACAAGGATGAGCCGGCTATCTGCAAGTATTGTGGCCTACGGTATGTTCAAGACCATCATCACTAACGGTTTGGTGCCTACCATTATGAGTGCACAAGGTGAATATCATTTTGGAAGTTCAGGGTCTACATGCCCACCTTGTTTAAGCTGTAATTTGCCAATGTCTTGCTGTCTTGGTGTACTTTCATATGTTTCTTTTCAGCTAAAAAAATAAGAATCTTATATCCCAACACATTTGGTGGTTCTAGATTGCCATACTTGGTGGTGTGCCCTTCCATTTGTTATAAGGTGCAAAATTTGTGATTATTTATTGCATGATTTTATTGCTGGTTTTTACTTTCTATTAATCTTTGCTCACTTGAAAATCAATGATCCATTTATCTAGTATCCCACGTCTCTGTGATAACTGTATGTCAATTGGCAAGCCGGTATATGTCTGCAGAATCCATTCCATAGGCGATCTTCAGTCTCAACTTAAAACATCATCTCCTTGACTAAAACTCCTGACCTCGCTGGCAGTGTCCATAAGAACTTATATAAGAATTTTGATTTCTGTCAACTTCATTCCATCACCGAGAGTAAGGGATCCAATTTTAGCACAGTATGAAGAACCATGCCAACCCAAAAAAAAGCAGTTGTGAAACAAAATCCTTTGAATACTTCAAAAAAGTATTGATAATTGTAAACTATATTAAAACTTATAAAAAAGCGGGAAATATAATGTTAAACATGTAATTTCTGGCATTGAAACACATGCCTGTTGATTGAATAACTATTGAAATTAGAAACTAAATTAACATACCAAAACCCCCATTGACGGGAAAATAATGATGCTTTCTCATTCTCAGCTAACTGGCCAAAACACCACCCAGCTTAAAAGTAACAAATAGATATTAAGCACTTTTCAGTTCTGTAATGGCCATGTTCCGTCTTTGTTGATGCTCTACAACTTTATAATCTATGACTTCACGGAAGAGGTTTGGGTCAAGTACACAGTTCTCACTCCCATAAACGGCAGCTTGAACACCAGCCATAAACTTTGCTATCTCTCTTCCTGAAAATCCATCTGTTTTTGCTGCAGCTTCTCTCAAAATATCATCTGTCATGCCCTTAATTTCTATCTTCTTCTGCTTATTCCTGAACAAATTTGAGAAGAATCCTGGCTTTCTAGCCCCAGCTTGTGCAATGTACTTGTTTAAATAAAGTTGGAGAAGCTTGAATCGTTCATCTTCTCTGGGCAAAGGAAATTCTAGGACTTCATCAATACGATCTGCCACAGCTGAATCGAGATCACCAGGACGATTCGTAGCAAGAGCAAGGACTATGTCTTTCGACTGGTCACCTGTGCGAAAAAGGAGTGCATTGAGTGCACTTCTCTGAGCTTCACTCATTATAGGTTTTGTTTCGCCTGAAATTTCACCATAATCAAATTTGGAAAATTTAATTGTCCAGCGTATTACAAAGAGAGGACAGGTATATAAGGATTATCTGGTGATGTAATCAGATTTTGCAAAAAAGACTTCCATGGCATTCAAAATAAGTCAACCTTGTTTGCCTAATATTTTATTATAACCAGCTGGTTGTCTTTCACGAATCAAATGATAAAATGACTAATTTAACTTCCACAATAATATTTTTCTACGTATAAAAACTCAAGGTTAAGCTACCACGACAGGAATTAAATTTCAATGTATTAATTGGCTTTTTTGTCAAGTGGCTTTGTCCAAGGAAGCTGAACACTTGGTTGAGAAATTAATATCACATCATCAAATGATAACGGTTAACGAAACAATAGTAGAAACTAACAGTTGAGGGAAAATTAAGAAGATATTTGTATGAAAGTAATAAGCAATACACTTACTCGCATAAAAATGCATCTGCTTAGTCAATGAAGAGCAACAAGCCTCTGGTTAGACTTCTTCGCCCAATCAAACAACTGGTGTATCTTGGTAACAGCCTGTGAACCCAGCGGAGCAACATCTCCACCCGTCATCAATGCATAATCAAGCCCCTGCAAACATGTAAAATAATTATCAGACACAACTACGGAACTCGAACAATGTTTATAAGGAACATCCTATCAAATATAGACATTGAATCTACAACCAAAATTCATGTTAACCTGTTCCCATGTATTTTTGATTCAAAGTTGCATGTACAGAATAATATGATATTAGCATAACCATCTGACAAATCCATTGAACTCCAGCAGCTACCCAAGAACTTGTACAGAAAATGAAATTCCAAAGTGCATGGAGTTGATAAGAAGACTTTTAAAGATTGCGAGAAGGAAGGGGGGAAGTTACAACCATTGAAAAAATCACAAAGGCTAAGATCTTATACCGATTTGTGGGCTAGCTCTCTCGCAGCCATTGTTTTCCCTGTTCCTGGAGGGCCAAAGAAGAGCATGTTTCGATATGGTGCCTGATGAGATTTTGTATTGGCAGTTGCACTAGCCAACTGCTGAATTCTTTTTTGAAGAGAAGGATGTAAGATGACGTCGCCAAAGCCATCCCCATTTTTAAGGGCAGACCCTTTATCAGCACCACGTGAGTGAGTGCTAATGCCACGTGAGAAGCCTGACCAAGGGTATTTTCCAATGGTAGACTCTTTAACCAATGATGGTTGTCCTAATATTCTGTCCACGTAACTCCAAATCACCTTTGCACCCTCTCTGTAATCCATAAGCCATTGAAATCAAATAAACACCTGGTAAGAATATTTATGCTATAACAACTTATCAAAAAAAGAAGGAATATTTAAGCCAAAAGAGCTATCCTACTCTTCTCGTTGTGGTCCCCCCCAACTCCCAGTGAAAAAGAAAAAAGGAAGCCATACTATCAACATAGTAATGCATCTTGGTGATGCAAAACCGCTAACCTACCAATCTTTGGGTTGAAGTACTATCCTGAGCAACAATGAAATACTTAATGGAGAAGAGAGAGCAAAAAGCCATCAAGTAAAATTTCTGAAGGCAATACTAAAAGTGTCATCAGCTATTCCAGTCAAATATGTCACATATTCAATAGACTTTTTAGTTATCTAAAGTAAAAAATTGATTCAATTTGCAGTTGTTTGCAAGAAGGGAATATCTTCCGTGTGCAGTGACACACACATGATGCTAGCATATATATAAATTAGTATAACTTCTAATCATATATGACAGAGAATAGACCATCTACTTTGCTTCCTTACCAAGCCCACGTCTGGAGCAATATGACATTGACTGCAAGCATGTGTATGCATTCTATTTCATAATCAAACCTGTCCAGTGTAAACCTTTACTATTTTTACAGGATCTGTCAACTATAACCTTATGTCAACCAAATTATTTCTCCATCAGAAGGATGCATAACAGCATATGACTAGTAAAACCTTACAGAACTCATTACCAACACAATAACAGACACCCACCAGAAAAAGTACACTGCTAGGTTTATACAATGGCATAGATTGAGTCATAAGCTCAAGGAAACGCGGGGACCCGAAATACAGACTTGGACTATCCAAAAGATCTTTAAAAGTTTCCAAGCTTGAACAGAATGAAGAATTGAAAATATTCAACTAATTGACATAATTTATATACCTTGTTGTGTAGATCCCACCTGCAAGAGCTGTAACACCCCCAACAGCTACAACCAACTTATTTTGATATGTTAATATTGCTCGCAAACCCCCTAAATACAATGATAAATATTCATCAGACAACTTTCTGGCAGAAAAGTAAGGTTCATACTACAGAATAGGGTAGGGGAATGAGAAAGCCTCAGAAGAAGAATATCAACCATCCCCTACCCCACCCGCCCAACAAAAACACAATATCAGATTTACAAAGGCATAAAAAGAGTGACATGATCTAAGTTTGTAATCACGAAACACAAGACAAGATAAGAATTCCTAATATCATTAAAATACAAAAGCAAAAGTTTAGACACCTCAAGTAGTCGTATCCAATTCAAAGAATGTGGCTAAGAAATGCACCTTCACTTGGCATTAAGACTGTAAACGAATCAAACAATTCGAACTTGATTCGGGCTCGCCTCGAAAAAATGAGCGACACTCAAATTTGTTAATATGATCCAAATTTGAGCATAAAAAATAGTTCAAAAAAAAATATGAGTAGAATTTGAATAATGTTATACTCGACTCGTTTAATATTCAAACTACTCGAATTCTCGATTGTGATTTGATACATACTCGATTGATACAGATTCGATTAAATACTTTATACATTTCTTATAATATATACAAAATTAAATCAAAGATAATTAATTATTATTATTTTGTTTTGTTTTTAATTTTAATTGTGATTTTATATTTGTGAAGTGTAATAGTAAATATATTTATCATTTCTAAGTAAAATAACAAATTCAATTTATAATTATTTTTATTATAAAACTAGTTATTTTGTGGAGATTCGAATTCGAGCTTAAATTTGAAACTTGCGCGAGTGGTTTGAATATAATTCGATTCGAGTTGGATCGAATCCGAGTAATAAATATTCGAGTTGAATCGAGTATAATTTTTCAAATACAATTCGAATTCGAGTATGAATTTCACATTTTGAGTCGAATTCGAGTAGCTCTCTGTTCGCTTCGGTTCTACTCGTTTACACTTAGCATCTCAAATATTGCATTGTTACAAAAACCAAATTAAAGTTCTATTGAATGTTATACAAGACAGTAGAAAATCATAAAATGGGAAGCGATATTTCCGGCACACGAAATACATTTCTAATGCAATGCAGTGCGCACGTATACCATGTGTATTAAATGTTGTACATTGTGCTAGAAATAGTAATCTCCGTGCTGGAAATAGTAATCCAATGGCTGAAAATAACATCTCCTTAAAATAGTATGAAGAGGAGAAAGAGTTTTTATTCAGCATATTTACATGTATTGCATTTTAGCTTTTCATATGCGTGCAAATATTCTTTGTCATGTCCATGTAAAATGACAAACTTGATTATGAATTAAAAAGTTACAGCTTATATATTAAATAAAGTACATATTAAATTAATGTAACTAGCTATAAATATGAATCTACTTTATTTCTATTTTTGAACAATTATTTCTTACTAACTGATTATACTTCATGTGCCTTTATTTGGTGGCAAATGCGTTAACTCATGCCAAAGCAAGGCAACTGTTACAGTTTCAAATTTATCCTACGTGCCTCCTTGGCCTCTGTGATTGAATATGGAAAGCCACGCTGAAAATTTGCTTCACATAATATTTCTCACCAGTAGAGTAACATGTATTGACATGTTACTTATAAGTGGCGAGATACTCCTTTGCAAAGATGTTATGAGTAAATACCTCCAATATGATCAAAAGTTGTGTTTATAGTGGCAACCCATTTTTCTCTCTCTGCACTTGCACGTTCTACTAGCATTCGTCTATTAACCTCCTCAGCAAGCTTTGCTTCATGGGCTCTTCCTTCTGCTTCTGCCATAGCCCTCACCCTGATTGTTTCCCGCTCAATCTCAGCCTTTTCCCTTTCTGTTTGCCGACGTTGTGCCTGAATTTGTTCTTCTGTTGCTCGTCTAACTTGTTCTTGCCTGATAGATGAATGTTCTTGCATTTTTACAAGCTCTTGATTCCTAGTTCTGTGATGTTCATTTTCTGCCTGAAAATATGATGAGCCATTTTATTTGCCACTCTGGACCTCGAATGTCTATTAAACAATAATGAAGTAACATGCCTGCATCCTCTTCCTCGTCAATTCATCCTCATATCGAGCCATCTGGGATTTTATCTGTGCTTGTTGCTGAGCAATTTTTTTCTTTTCATCATATATTATCTTTTGCCTCTCCTGCAAAATAGATAATTATAATGACATCGAAAAACAGTAAAATGGTTTTGGAACACAATGTAATACTGGAATCATGTATGCATAAGATGAACATTTCCAAATCATATTTTTATTAATAATTCTAAAACTGGCCATTCATAAATCAATCAACAACTTATTGCAACAGTTTGTAGCTTTAATCACTACAATAATTCAGGGGAAATTGAGAAGTTAACAAAACGCAGAATGCTAGCTGGTTTATTGTGGCGGTAAACTGCTGGAAAAGGCTGATCTAGCAAAACATGTTAGCACGTCAATGGTGAGCCTTTATTAAGTTCATTTATGGTGTTATTGAGATCACTTAAAAATAAGTCAGCCTTATTATGTTCTTGAACAAAAAATTTGAGGGTGTAATAGAAACTAAATTGGTTACAACCATCCATTCCATACAGATGGGAAAGACAAAATTAATTGGGAAATCTCAACAGCTTGCTTCTTTTGGCTATGGACTTCAGAAAATGTCCTAATGAAACATGCCCAAATTGTGGCTAAACAGGACAAACTTGAAACTAAGAAACTTAATCAGAAACAAAAGGTGATACCAAGTAAGGAAACAATTATAAAAGTCAAAGTATGTCAAAGGGTATAAAAGTCAAAGTATGTCAAAATCAACCAATAAAATATCCAGTCAGGACTCATAACACATATTTATGAAAAATGCAAATAAACTGCAAGTAATTATACCAGCATACACAGCAAAAATTAGACTTACACTTTCTGCCTGAGCTTGCATTGCCTTAAATTCTGCCGATTTAGCAGAAAATTCCGTCTGTATGGTCTCTTCTTGCTTCTTGATCCTCTCAAAAACCTAAATCAACACCAAATCACATCAATTTCACCAGGAAACATCAAATGGCAACAATATTTAACAAATCTTTACGTAGCAAAATCACCCCTTTCAAAACTCATCCCATTCTCACACATAAATCCTACATTATGAAAATTAACAAGTATAATAAACCCAATTAATAATACCATCGAAAATTTTCAAGGAACACAATATTCATAAGAATAATTTGGTACAAAAATATTGATCACCTGAAACCTTACGCGCTTGGAGCAGAACATACAAACCATCATAGGAAATTACAAAAAACAAATAACAAACCTTTTTGGCATGGGAAGAGCTGTTAATGCCTCGCAGAGTCTTTGCACCTCTCTCCAACGCCTCGGGGTCAAACCCTGCCGAAGTCGTACGCGGATTATTATTGCGAACACGCGGAGGCTGCTCGGCATTTGCCTCCGTTTTATCGGTCGACAGAGGGGGAGATTGAGGAGGAGCTTGGGGAGATTCCGCCGAACGGGAAGAAGAAGAAGAAAAAGGATTGAAATTGAAGGGGCCATCGGCATAAGCATGCTCCACGCTAAGTGTTGCCGAGGCTGATGCCGATAAAAGCCCTGCTTTTGCGATAGCTTTTGCCATTTTTTCGTCTCTATAAAACCCAGAAACAGAACTGTTACTTAATTTAGAGTTCGGCTTGGAAGACAAGAAAGGGGTTGTTGAATGCTTTCATTCATGAATGAGAACAGAGGGAAAGCTTCACCAGGGTTTTTGTAGGGTTTGGGGATTATTTTTCTTTCCTTTTTTATTTTATTTTCATAATGGGGTATAAATATGGACGGTTTTGGCCTTTTGAGCTAGCTGACGCCCGATGGGCTGATGGGTGATGGCTACAAACTTATAGGAACCGTTTTACCAATTTTTACATGTAGTAGTGCTCATTTATTTAGTTAAATTAAGTGTTGTGAAAATACTATCTAATCTTATAAAAATATATTTCTTGTTACACAAAGAAGAATTAAATTGCTTACGCAACATTATTTTAGCAACATTGATAAACCGTGTACGGCATGAACTAATTTTAGAAAGCTTTTTTCTCAATTTTTATAACTTTCATATAACTTTCGCATCCTCTTTTCTTGATTGTTTCCGACTATATGTCTTCTTCTTCCTTCATTTCAACATCGACTCTTTATATTTTTCAATATAAAATTTGAAAACCGATATTTTAAGTATTTTTGATACTTTTTTACATGATCATCTCACATGAATTTTTTTTAAAAAAAAAAATATTAAAAATGATGTGAAATATAAAATAAGTTTACGGGAAGCATATGATTTGAGAATTGTTATACTACTACAAGGTTACAATTTAAGAAGGGTGCAGACATTTTTTAGCCATCCTTTTACAATCATATGACATTAAAGAAAAGAAAGCAAGCAAGCAAAGGGAAACAAGAAGAAGATGTTTTAGTTTGGAAAGGTAATTAAACGCATATGACCGCTATCTAATGTTTACGCAGGCAGGCAGGCCGGTCGGCGGTCGTATGATCAAGAATTTCACGGCTTAATTGGGGGAGTTGTTTGAGAGTTTAGCTCTGAGATCTTTTCTTAAAATCTTTCCCGAGGGAGACTTGGGAATGGCATTAACAAAGTACACCTTGTGCAGTTTCTTTGTAAAATACCACCTGTTTCATTTCAAAATTAATTAAAAAAAATTCACATTATTTTTGAATGATAACAAACTTACTAGGAAAGAAATCAAATGACTTTTTTTTTTTTTTTAGTGTGTGGGGACGGCTGAGATTAGACTAAAATGAATAGTTAGAATTAATTTTAAAATTCAAATATTTACTGAAAATTGATTTGATATTCGATACCAATTTTCATTTTACAATCAATCCTAACCATTCATTTTAATTTAATCTCGGTCCTCCATTTAATTATATATATATATATATATATATTAGTTTATATTCGTTAATCTGTGTGAGAAATGGAGGGAGTAGTAATGAACTAATGTTTTTATGATTAAAGGGCCAGACTGATATTTAATTTTACCTGTTTAGCTATGAATTCTTTAACAACTTCCTCTGTAAGTTCAAATCCATTTGACCGAACCACAAAAGCAACTGGAACTTCACCAGCAGCATCTTCTTTTTGCCTGTTAATGGTTAATGTTCAGAGTTCAAGATCCAATTTAAATATATATATATATATATATATATATATATATATATATATATATATATATAAAGTACTAAGTTTTGTGTGCGCGCGCGGATGCCAATAATGAAGAAGGACTAACGTGAGAACTTACGAAACAACAGCAGCATCTGCAATGGCTGGGTGGCTAACAAGCAAGGATTCGAGCTCAGCTGGTGGAACCTGAGGAACTCCGAAAAAAAATAAAATACACGACTGAAAAATGGTCAACTTTACTTTGTGCATTTATAATTGTACTAATTTATGTTAATTTGTATAATTATATAAGCTCGAAATACAAGATTAAAGACTACATTTTTTTTATTACTCATTTAAAGATCGAAAAAAGAGGGGGAGAAAAGGGTGGTAATTAAAGTGAGAGATTATGCCTGGAAGCCTTTGAATTTTATAAGCTCTTTGACTCTATCTACAATAAACACCTCTTCATCGTTATCTACATAGCCTATGTCCCCAGTGTGCAGCCAACCTTCCATATCTATTGTTGTAGCAGTGGCTTCATCATCGTTTAAATACCCTATGTACAAAAATTCATTAATAAAAATGAGATCATTCATTCATGAATGTACGTACGTATAATATTTAAAACAAATGTAGTAGTACGGTAGTACCTGCCTACCTACCTACCTACCTTTCATAATTTGATCTCCGCGGATGCAAATCTCGCCAGGCTGATTGTATCCGAGGGAGCAACCAGTTTCGGTGTCAAGAACCTTGAGCTCGGCATTTCTTACAACAGTGCCACATGATCCGGACTTGGTCGGAAACGGCTGCTTTGCGAATGCTAGGCTCATTGTTAGCACTGGTCCTGCCTCAGTCATGCCATAACCCTGTGTTTAATGTTGTACAAGATATAGTACAACACCCCACCCAAAAGATTTATATATTACGACTAAAACAAAACATACCGGTTGTTTTTAATTTCAAGATTATTAAAAGTTAGATGGATCATGCCAGGTAAGGCCGAAAGCCAAGGCCCATCAATTTTTCAATTTGATTTTGGCCATTGATAATGATATATATTTTCTTCTTTCTAACCGAATACTATACTGTACTGTACTCCCATTTAACATAACATGAGACGTCCCTCCCTAATCTCATGTTCAGAGTATTGATGTTGATGTTGCAACACTCGTATTTTGAGAGAAGAGGACACTATATAACTAATATGACTGCTGCTCATTAACTCACTTACCCAACTGTACTGTACTGATGATGTACATACCGGATAAAGAAGAAGGATCCGGTTTGACTGATTTCAAGTTTACTTAACTCAATCATGATAAGATAACTTCCGACATGCTTATTTGTTAGTTGACCAAAGTCACCCACATGCGCCGCCAATAATTTATTTGATTATTATTAATTTTTGTAAATTAATTTTACAAAAATTTTAAATTTTTTTAATTTTAATCAATATAATAAAAAATATTAATTATAAATTATCTAAAACGTATTTGTCACTGTAAATTTTATTATTTCATAATTTTTAATGAATTATATCAATTTTAAATTTAAAAATATCTCAAAAATAATCGTATAATTTTCATTTCAATATTTCAGCAAGCCGCATGTTGCGGGTCTCGTAAATTTTTCAAAAGTTTGAAAAATAGATACTGATATCTTCCTATGAAAATATAATACTTCAACAAAGGTCTATTTCATATAGATATGGGATTAATGGGAGAATTTTGTTTATAAAAGTACGTAGTATTCTATTTTATGTAAAAATATCAAATTTTAAAATTTACTCTTATTACTTATAAACATACTTCGTTCGTTTCTGTTTCTTTTTATACTTTTAAATAAAAATATCTTGTGTAATTTTAATTTCTAAAATGAATTAAAATAAAATTCTTCACTTTTCATAATTTATATATATATATATATATATATATATATATATATATATATATATATATATATATATACCTAAATAAAGTGAAACATCATTATGCATGCGCCTTTTCTACAACATACAATATGAAATTAAAATTAATATTTGAAAAATGGAAATTTTTTTTTATAATATATCATCATTAAGAAAACATGTAGATCTTAACTTTTAATTAAATTTTAGAAAGAAGTATATATAGACGTTAATTATATATTAAACAAGAAATATAACACTAATTAACCTACTAATTAAAAAGGAAGTAATTAATATGTTTATAATTATATTTTTATTACAAAATTTTTAAGATTGCATAACCTACCTACACTTGAGCCTATCCTAATTTGTAGTTAGAAAAAGATTTGGTCTGTTTTAATTTAGTTTAGTTTAAAGGCAAAAATTGCATGAATAAACATACCTGAGCGAAAATGGCTTGCGGGACTCTACTCCGGAGAGCCTCTTCCAGCTCCTTTCCTAGCGGCGGCGCCCCGGACAATACCACCCGTATGGAGCTCAAATCAAACTCCACCACCATCGGATTCTTCGCCAACGCCAGAACCAGCGGCGGCACCACCGCCGCCACCGAAACCCGGTGCCTCTGTATCAGCTCCAGCAACGAACGAATCTCAAACTTCTGCATTAACAACACTGCAGCTCCGGACCTTAACGAGCACAACAGCACAGGTATTAAATTTTGATATATATTTTTTTAATTAATTTTAGAATTAATTAGTGTTAAGTAAGAGACTAGATGTCAAAATTTAAGTGGAAGGACACAAAAAGACAGAGAAATTAGGGACAGAGAAATTAGGGATAGAAGAATTTAGATATATTAATTTAGGGATTATAAAATGGCTTAATAGTATTGTGATTGTAATTATAATCTCGGAATTATAATCTTAGGTTATGTTTGTTTGCAAGAATTATAATCCCCGAGATTATATATAATCCTAAGATTAATAATCTTGGGATTATAATTCTTGTAAACAAACATGGATTAGAATTATAATCCCGAGATTATAATTATAATCACAAGATTATTAAGTCATTTTATAATCCTTAAACTAATAGTTTCAAGTTTAAATTTGAAAACAAACAAGACACTTGGGATTAATAGTCTTATTCCAAATATAATTCTTGCAAACAAACATAATCTTATATATGTTACGTTTGGGTTGGAGTAATGAAGGTGAGAATGAAATAACTCATTCATATAGAATGAAACAAATTATGTTTGGTTGCGATTGAAATGAAAAAAATTTGTGTTTAGTTCATTAGGGAGAGAGAACATATGAAATAAATAACTCATTTCAACTAAAATGGAATAAATCATTCCACTCTTCATTTCATTCCTTCAATCCAAACGTATAATTAGTATATTAATTAATACTCTAAGGTTATGTTTGTTTACAATGATTATAATCCCAGGATTATAATTAATTATAATCTCAAGATTATTAAGTTATTTTATAATTTCTAAATTAATAGTCTCAAGTCTAAATTTAAAAATAAATAAGACACTTAAAATTAATAATCATATCTTAAGTATAATGATTAGAAACAAACATAGCTTAAATATCATTATAACATTGAATTTCCAAACTTTGACTAGCTTAGCTGTATAACAAAGAGTGGTACTAAAAATAGTTGATGTGTTATTAAGACAAGAAATCTATAATAAATATTTTTAAACATAAAATTACACACTAATTTCTTTTACTTTAACCAATACAATGATTATGATATTGTAAATTAAAATAGAAAAAATTACTATTCATCCTAAAATTATTGTTTCATAAATATTAATAAATTATCTTAATTTTAAACTTAAAAATATTACAAATTAACTTTTGGAAGATAACAATAATCTAATACTCTAAACAATTGAAATATTAAATTTCATCATTGGACCCAACCGTATAATCGTTATTGTGAAACTCATTTATCCATGTAAATTACTCATTTATCCATATAAATTATTCCTTCTATTAGACGTTACATCATTTTTTATTCCGGAAATAACCATAAAGATTACAAAAAAAAGGTATATTCTTTTATTCCCATTTTTAAGAATCAATAAATATGTAAATTTAACTACCTAAATTTTCTTTAAAACATTAATTTTGGCATATCCTTGAAATAGGACTTGACTCCCCTCCATTATACCTAATTCTCTTCCATTCGATCCAATATATACACCAATTATTTGATTTTAATAATTTTATTATTAATGATCTGTTAATAGATAGTTAATCATATCGATCCTACCAAAATTAAAATCATTAAAAATATTTTTACCATTACAAGTTTAAAAGAATTTTCAACGCTTGAAATTTTGATGAAAATTTCACGTTCATCAAATAGTGAAAAATGGTCAGATTAGGAAGTGGTTAGTATGAAGTTTATTTTGGGATAAATTGGTCAACTGACCAATAGAATACTGACGCACAAGCGAGGTTGTATATATGTGTGTCAGTATTATATTGGCCAATTGACCAACTTACCAAAAAAATAACTTCATGCTAACCGGATTCTTGATGATGTATTTGATTACGAAATTATATTGCATTCATCAAAAAGTGAGGCTTTCAAAAAAATAAAAAAAAAATACTCTATTTATTCCAAAATATAAGATCATTATATTGACTTTTGAACTCAATTTAAAATATTTTCAAATTCAAAATTGACATTAATTCTTTTAGTTTTAGTGAATGCAATGATGCATATTGTAAATTATCTAATATTTATTAATTCGTCAATTCTAATATTGAATTATCTTAATTTTGAGTTTGAAAATATCTAAAATTAATTTTCTTATAATTTAGAACAAAAATAATATTATAAATTAATTAACCAGTGTAGATTTTAATTATACTATTTAAAAATATATTGCACTAGAGTAAATCGAAGAAAACGTGTAATAAAGTGAGCCAAATCCCTTGAATCCCTAACTAATACTACTACTAAGCACCAGAAGAAATTTTCCATTAAAGAGCATCGCCTTAAATTGCATTCCTCATAAATCCATTAATCGCTTGCTATCGGCTCATTAATTTGGGCTTATTTAGTGGCTATATGTGACACCCCCAAAATAGGTATACAACACCTATTTTGAGTCGCCAAAATATATGGTATAGAAAGCAAACTACAACTTTGACAATACAGATGTCGTGTAGAATACGACAATACAACTGTGAGTTCGAATACAAATATTGTCTTCTAGACAATATACACACTCAAATAAGTCCTCATTAATTATTCATACACTATTTTACAGAAATAGTGAGGACAGCTAAAACATCTTCCTAGCACCATCACTCCATACCCCGACTCGATCCTGCTATGTTCTCACCTCCTGAGAAGAAAAATGGAACAAAAAAGAAAATGGTGAGCTCAACTAGCCCAAAGAAAGAATATTATGACTAAGATAATATACAACAAATTATCGTTAGTCTTCAACAGGAAAAATCTAATGTAATACAATAGACAACAAGTTTTAGATCAACAAATGCAATGAAATAACAATCCATTGAAGAATCACGTGAAAAAAGAATTCTACTGCCTTCAAGGTTTAAAAGTCCATCATCAATAGTTTATCCCCAGTATAACAATCAATATACATCTTTAATCATCTTTTACACTTACGGTGCCAAAGATATTCATTTGTATCACCAATTGGTCATGTTCATCTCAACACTGCTCATCTTTTTGACTACAGGCCAAAGATATTTATCGATTAATCGCTCATCTTTTTCACTACAGCCAAAAGATATTCATTTATATCACCATTTAGGACCGAGGATGATGAAAAATATTTTTAAAGAAACGAATCCAAAGTGAAACAAAATGACAAGGATTAAGGATTAAGGATTCGTACTTTGTTTTACCCAAGTCCAAAATACTTGAAAATAATCATATTGGTGTAAAATTCATGAATGATCAAAACATGGATACAATCAAAGCTAGTATCCGAATAGATATTTTGACAAAAAGAAAAATTTTTATTTTTCAATTGAATAGTCTTAGTGATTCGTGAATAAGTATCGTATATCGAATGAATAGTCTTGATATCGTGAATAAGAACTCCCAAACACAACAAGTTCCAAATTTGATAAAAAAGTTCATCAATACTCTCTAGATAATGATATTGAAGAAAAATATCATTTAAGAAGAAAATAATACCCTTTACCTCAAAATAACCGTATTTACTCGATCGAATTTCGGATAGTCTTTGTGTAAACCCGCACCAGATATAGCAACACTCAAAGTATACTCACAAGAATACGCTCGATAATTTAGAGAGAGAAAGAGAAAACTTAGTTTCGTGATTTTCAATTCTAACTTAGCCTCTATTTATAGGAAAATGTTAGAACGCCAAAGGAGACTAAATTAATAAATTATTATTATTTACCAAATATTCAAGCCCACCACCAAGGAATCTGATTTTAGCCACCAACCACATGTTAAAGATGCTCACCAACCTTTGAAAAACGTTTTTCTTGAAAATAATAATTAAAATTTCCAAAAATCAATTATTTCGGAACTCCGAAACATCAATAATTCACAATAAATATCTCTTTTATCAAAAAATTCAAATCTCGCAACTTTCCATGGGAAATTCCATTCTCTACAACTTTGCAGAAGAAAATTTTCCAAATTCCAAATGAAAATTATCCAAAATCCACAAACAGGCAATTTTACGAGTTTATAATAAATTTTCTATTAAGAATTGTGTCCACCGACACACAAAACATATATGTTAAACATTTAATGCCACAAAATACTCTACCTCCTCATATACTCATATATCCCACATTCATTATTAAAATATCACCTTTAATATATTATTAAAATAATATATTTAAATGAATTATTTTATCAGAAAAAGATAAAATATTAATTTTCAACAATTGTCACATTAAAAATTTTCTCCATATATATCCACATAAAATAAATATTTTCTTTATCATAATAATTAATAATTATTTATTCAAAAATAATATTACTGTAATCACAAGATCGACAACCGTGCCGCTAGTTCAGGGAAAGATGGGGCTTTCCAATAAGGATTTCTCCTTACTGGCGCGCAATTAGGTGACCAAACCTCTCCTTAGACAAAACTTTCTAGACATTGCCAATAATGTTATATGATAATATTATTCAAATAATATGAATTATTGATTTGATAATGGAAAATACTGTGTAATGACAATTATTGAAACAACAGCAATACAAAATATCAACGCAGCAATTATTGAATCAATAAAATATAATATTGAATAAGAATTCATCGTAACAATTATTGAGTAAAGCCTTTTCACGTAAGGATCAATAATTCAATAATACTTTATGCAATACCGGTGTCTTCTTTATGCGACCCACGCGTAGACATCAGATTTTAACCACCAGTAAACCAACAAAGTGTTAATTCGTAACAATTTATGTCGTTATTTATAAAACTCAATCTTTGTCGCTTTCCTTCATCCAACCGCTTTTCCGTTATGGGGCCCACTAATGATCAAGGCAAATGCATTTGAGATTCCCGACAAAAAGAATATTCCACGACCAAACGAATATTCCCTAATAATAATGAATATTTTATAACCACTTGCTTATTTTGTAAACTTTGCACATTTCACCCATAACCAAAGAATTATATCAAATTAACCCTTATTAATTTAGAATAATGAATAAAGGAAAATTCAATTTTATTTATAATAAGTTGGGGTCTTACAACCTCCCTCCTTATGAAATTTCGTCCTCGAAATTAACGTACGATACTGGTATATCGAAAAGTGAGGTACCTCGCTTTCATCTCCGATTCCAACTCCCATGTCATTTCCTCAATTGCATGGTTTCTCCACAAAACCTTAACTTGTGGTATAACCTTCGTCGTAAGACATGCTTCTTTCCTATCCAAAATCTCAACAGTATCTCCTCGTGGGTTAAATCTTCACTATCTCGTCTGCAGTTCTAATGCAATAATGTGGTTCGGGTCTTTCACATATTTACTGAAGCATAGATATGTGGAATACATTGTGAACACGAGACATACTTGGAGGTAACGCGAGTCTATAGGCTACGTTTCTATTCTTGGTCAAGAATCTCAAATGGACCAACAAACCTTGGATTGAGCTTTCCTCTTTCCCAAATCTTGTAACTCCTTTCCATGGAGCAATACGTAACAATACATGATCTCCAATATTAAACTCCACATCCTTTCTATGAAGATCGGCATAACTCTTTTGTCGATCTTGTGATGTTTGAATACGTTGTCGAATCATTTGGATCTTTTCTGTAGTCATGCGTCTTTAATTATGGTCCCAACAATGTTGCTTTCTTCCACCTCGTCCCAAAGATAATCGGAGAATCGACATTTTCGTCCCATACAACGCCTCAAATGGAGCCATGCCTATACTTGCTTGATAATCTTGTTGTTGTAGGAGAATTCCACCAAAGGTAGTCTTATCCCAACTTCCTTTGAAATCTAGGACACAGAGTCTTAATAGATCTTCAGGGTTTGAATAGTCCTCTCGATTGTCCGTCTGCTTTGAGGATGGTATCTTTGAATCGAATCGTAAATCTGCGCCCATAGCTTTCTTCAAGCTAACCCAAAATCTTGAAGTCAATCTCGGGTCACGATCCGAAACTATGGATACTGGCATGCCATGCAATCGTCTAATCTCATTCACGTCATCTGAAAAGAGGCGTTCAAGGGGATAAGTCTCGCGTGACGGTAAGAAATGGGCGGACTTTGGTTAATCTATCAACAATAACCCAAATTGCATCTACGCCTTGAGAAACTTTGGGAAGACACAGTAACAAAATCCATAGTAATGTGTTCCCATTTCCATTCCTAATCTCAAGTGGTTGCAATGGACCTTTTGACACTTGATGCTCGCCTTTACACGCCGACAAAGTTAAACATCTTGAGATAAACTCCGCAATCTCTCTCTTCATATTGTTCCACCAAAATGTATGTCGAATATCATGATACATTTTGGTACTCCTAGGATGGATTGCAAACGGGATGTTGTGTGCCTCCATCATGATTTTATGCTTCAAATCAGAGTCGTTCGGAACGCAAAGTCTAGAATTGACTCGAAGTATTCCTTCCTCATCAATTCTTGCTTCCTAATAGCTCCTTCTTGCACTTTCTTCTTCATACGCATCGCCCTGTGTCCGTAGCTTGAGCGAATTTTTAACTTTATCGATTAAAGTCGGTTCTACTTGTATATTCGCCATCATTATGTGGGTCCTCGAGTCTTTAATTCTACCTCCATCCTTTGCAAGTCATACAAAATGGGCCTTTGTGTTGACAATATCGCACTCGTGATTGCGATATGATCTTCTACTCAATCGCGCGCCTACTACGTTCGCTTTTCGGGATGATATTGAATAGTGTGATCGTAATCTTTTAATAGCTCCACCAACGTCGTTCTACGCATGTTGAGTTCTTTTTTTGGGTGAAGAAATTTTTGAGGCTTTTATGGTTCGTATAAATCTCCACTTTCTCTCCATACAAGTAGTGTCTCCATATCTTCAACGCTGAATCACGATCGCTTTGCTAACTCTAGATCATGAGTAGGATAATTCCTCTCATATTCTTTGAGTTGTCGTGAGGCATAAAGCTATGACTTTCCCATGTTGCATGAGAACACATCCTAACCCCTTGCCGGAAGCATCGTCAGAGATAACAAATCCATCCGAACCGGATGGTATTGTCGAACAGTCTTAAAATGAGTCTCCTCTTGAGCTCTTGGAAGCTCTTCTCGCATTCCTCGCTCCATAAGAATTTTGCATCCTTCCGAGTCACCGAGTTAACGAGAGTAGCGATTCGAGAAAATCCTTCCACAAATCTCCGATAATAACCAAATAAGCCCGTAAAGTCACGTTTCTTGATCCACCGACTTTGGTTGCTCCTAACTTTGTATTGCTTCAATCTTCGCCGTCAATGATACTCCTTGTTTTGACACCACGTGCCCAAGGAATGCTACTTCCTCGCCGAACTCGCATTTCTTCACTTGGCATAAAAGCTTGTGTTCACGTAAGTCTTTGTAGTACCACTTTCCAAATGGTGCTCATGATCTTCACGGCTTTTTTGAATAGATGAGGATGTCATCAATAAAGACAACAACGAACTGATCCAAATATTCCTTGAATACGGTTCATCATATCCATGAAATCGGCAGGAGCATTGGTCAATCCAAAAGACATGACTAAGAATTCATAATGCCCGCATCGAGTCCTAAAGCGATCTTTGGAATATCCTCGCTTTTAATCTTCAAATGATGATATCCGAGAATCGAAGATCGATCTTTGAAAAAGAATTGTGCTCCTTGTAACTAGTCAAACAGTCATCAATGCGAGGTAGTGGATACCTATTTTTGATGGTGACATGGTTTAATTCTCATTAGTCAATACAAAAGTCGCATACTCCGTCTTTCTTCTTCTTACGAATAAAACAGGAGCACCCCAAGGAGACGTCTTAGGGCGAATGAAATCGATGTCTAATAATTCCTGTAGTTGGACTTTTAACTCCTCAAGTTCAATAGAGCCATTCGATATGGGGTTTTAGAAATGGGTTTTGTACTTTGTTCAAGGTCAATAAAGAATTCAACATCACGTTACGGGGTAAACCAGAAGCTCTTGAAATACATCGTCGGAATTCTCTAACCACGTAAATATTATTCAAATCGACTTGTCTTTATTCAAATCCATAACATGGGCTAAGAAAGCTTGACATCCGTTTTTCAATAAGCGAATAGCTTTGTGGCTTGATATGATAAAGATGGTGATTTTAGTGGTTTAGTGGTTTGAATTGCATATGACAGTTGTTGTTAGAATATGAAAACTAACAACCTTACGAAAATAATCAATTTTGGCATGATGAGTGGTTAACCAATCAATTCCTAAAATCACATCAAAAGCAAGTATCTTTAAAGAGATAAGATCAACGGTAATGTGATAGTGCCAACTTGGATCATGCAAGATTTATAAACTGTAGATGTAACGAAGGTTTCACCCAACGGAGTTTCAACAGATAAATCAAAATCTAATTTCTCCTGAGTCAAGTTTAAACGTTGAGCACAAGGCGGAGAGAGATAAAAGAATGGGTAGAAACCGATATCTAGTAAGGTATAAACTTCGCAAGAATTCAAGATTAGCTTACCTGCGTGATCACCTCGTTCGTTCCTCACGTTTTGGCCACCACGACAAAAGCTCTTCCAGAACCGTGATTTCGACTTATCCGGATGCGACCTTGGAATCACCACTCCCTTACCGAACTTGGTTTCGCTTATACAATCTCGAGCGATGTGGCCTTCCTTTCCACAACAGTAACATACCTTGGATTGTTGTGGGATGGTTTGGGTGATATGTCCCTCCTTCCCGCATTTGTAACATCTAATCAAGGCCGTTCTCTCTCCCTGGCAAGATTTGTTGTTGGTCTTTGGTCTTCATTGTTGATGTCTTCCGTCATTGTTGAATCTTCTTTTTACGAAATTTCCACTTGAGTCACCTCTCCTATTATCATGTCCACGATTACCACACGAGTGGTTACCGCTTTGTCCGTATTCTTTCCTCCTCGCATTGGTTATCATCGTTCGATGACTACCCTCGATTGTGGTCCCTCGGTTGAGTATACTCACTATCTCGCCTAATAATCGAGCCTGCTTACAACATCTCAATACAGAAAAATTTATGAGAGATAAGGTATTGACGAATCTCCGGTTTTAGACCTCTCGAAATATATACGCGTCATTCGCTCCTCATTCTCCACCAAATGAGGTGCAAACACGATAATTCTGCGAACCTTGCCTCGTCTTTGAGACACCGCCATGTTGTTCGCTTAGGAGTCTAATAAACTCTACCTCCTTCATATAGACGAATACTTTTTGGAAAGTACTTGTCATTGAATATTCTGAAATCTTTCCCAAGACATGTTAAGTGCATCCGGTCAGTACGCTTCACAGATTCCCACCAATGTCTGCTTTCACCACGAAACATAAAGGTGGCAAATGGAACCTTCTATTCCTCCGCACCCCAAGACATCGAATATCTTGGTAATTTGCTTGACCCACGTTTACGCCTTGATCGGATCCGGCTTTCCATGGAAATCGGTGGTCCCAACTCTTTGAATTGTTTGGTAGTGACAAACCGCACGCGTTACTATCATTTCCTCCCGTATTTTGTACACGAGTCTCCTCATGCGATTTTGCATGAACTGCGCAAAAAGCTTCTAAACATCCCGTCGTTCATCATTTGCTCAATGGCGTTGTTCACGGGAGGAACATTGCCACCACTGACGTTCTACTCGCTCGTGGTAGTCTGCGGCCTCCACGGTCTCATAAACTCCATTGTTAACGCTCTCGCAGACCATTCTTAAATCATCGCCATAAAACAAGGGTTAATTAAACAAATTAACATATCACATAATATCCTATATTATGAATCGACCAACAAATAAGCTTAGGTAGGACATACTTGGCGAAGGATTTACTCGTCTCTCCCCTCCTAGTTCTATTCCCCGATCTCCGCCAGAGATCATATCCCTAAGCTCTGATACCAACTGTGACGCCCCCAAAATAGGTATACAACACCCATTCTGAGTCGCCAAAATACATGGTATAGAAAGCAAACTACAACTTTGATAATACAGATGTCGTGTAGAATACGACAATACAACTGTGAGTTCGAATACAAATATTGTCTTCTAGACAATATACACACCCAAATAAGTCCTCATTAATTATTCATACACTATTTTACAGAAATAGTGAGGATAATTAAAACACATCTTCCTAGCACCATCACTCCATACCCCGACTCGATCCTCGCTTGTGTTCTCACCTCTTGAGAAGAAAAAATGGAACAAAAAAGAAAAGGGTGAGCTCAACTAGCCCAAGAAAGAATATTATGACTAAGATAATATACAACAAATTATCGTTAGTCTTCAACAGGAAAAATCTAATGAGATCACAATAGACAACAAGTTTTAGATCAACAAATGCAATGAAATTGAGAATCCATTAGAAGAGTCACGTAGAAAAATTTCTACCGTCTTTCTAAGGTTTAAAAATCCATCATCAATAGTTTATCCTCTCGTAATAACAATCAATATACATCTTTAATCATCTTTTGCACCACAGGCCAAAGATATTCATTTAGATCACCAACCGGTCATGTTCATCTCAACACTGCTCATCTGCACTACACTCTGAGGGCCAAAGATATTTATCGATTAATCGTTCATCTTTTACTACTACAGCCAAAGATATTCATTTATATCACCATTTAGGACCGAGGATGATGAAAACATTTTTAAAGCGAAACGAATCCAAAAAACAAAATGACAAGGATTAAGGATTAAGGATTCAGACTTTGTTTTACCCAAGTCCAAAAATACTTGAAAATAATCATATTGGTGTAAAATTCAAGAATGATCAAAACATGGATACAATCAAAGCTAGTATCCGAATAGATATTTTGGACAAAAAGAAAAAATTTTATTTTTCTATGAATAATTATCGATTAAGTGAATAAAGGTCGATCGTGAATAAGAACTCCCGACACAACAAGTTCCAAATTTGATAAAAAGTTCACTAATACTTGACATAATGATATTGAAGAAAAATATCATTTAAGAAGAAAATAATACCCCTTACCTCAAAATAACCGTCTTTCCGATCGAATTTCTAGATATAGTCTTGTAAACCCGCACCATATAAAGAACACTCAAAGTATACTCACAAGAATACGCTCGATAATTTAGAGAGAAAGAGAGAAAACTTAGTTTCGGTGTGATTTTCAATTCTAACTTAGCCTTCTATTTATAGAAAAAATGTTAGAACGCCAAAGGAGACTAAATTAATAAATTATTATTATTTACCAAATATTCAAGCCCACCACCAAGGAATCGATTTTAGCCACCAACCACATGTTAAAGATGCTCATCAACCTTTGAAAAACGTTTTTCTTGAAAATAATAATTAAAATTTCAAAAATCAATTATTTGAACTCAAAACATCAATAATTCACAATAAATATCTCTTTTATCAAAAATTCAAATCTACATGACTTTCCATGGGAAATTCCATTCTCTACAACTTTGCGAAGAAATTTTTTCCAAATTCCAAATGAAATTATCCAAAATCCATAAACGGCAATTTTACGATCTATAATAAATTTTCATTAATAATTGTGTCCACAAACACACAAAAAACATATGTTAAACATTTAATGCCACAAAATACTCTACCTCCTCATATACTCATATATCCCACATTCATTATAAAAATATCACCGTTAATATATTATTAAAATAATATATTTAAATAAATTATTTTATCGTAAAAAGATAAAATATTAATTTTCAACAATTGTCACATTAAAAATTTTCTCCATATATATCCACATAAAATAAATATTTTCTTTATCATAATAATCAATAATTAATTATTCAAAATAATATTACGAGAATCACAAGATCTTGACAACCAGTAGCTCCTGGAAAGAGGGGCTTTTCAATAAGGATTTCTCTCTTCTTGGCCAAGAATTAGGTGACCAAACCTCTCCTTAGATGTAACTTTCTAGACATTGCCAATAATGTTATCTCGATAATATTATTCAAATAATATGAATTATTGATTTGATAATGGAAAATACTTTGTGTAATGACAATTATTGAACAACAAAGAATACAAAATATCAACGCATGTGATTATTGAATCAATAAAATATAATATTGAACAAGAATTCATCGTAATAATTATTGAGTAAAGTGTCTTCACGTAAGGATCAATAATTCAATAATATTGTGCAATACTGGTGTCTTCTTTGTGCCACGCGCCATTCATCGTATTTTAAACCACTGTAACCCAACAAAGGTTAATTCGGTAACAATTTACGTCGTTATTTATAAAACTCAATCTTTGTCGCTTTCCTTCATCCAACCGCTTTTCCGTTATGGGGCCCACCAATGATCAAGCCATGATGTCATCGAGATTCCCGAAACAAAAAAAATTTCCACGACCAAACGAATATTCCTCGAATAATAATGAATATTTTATAACCACTTGCTTATTTTGTAAACTTTGCACATTTCACCCATAACCAAAGAATTATATCAAATTAACCCTTATTAATTTAGAATAATGAATAAAGGAAAATTCAATTTTATTTATAATAAGTTGGGGTCTTACACTATATATATAGACACACACTAAAAAGATGGTGATTTTTGTCGGTTCCAAAATCTATTCTAATACATATGGTTAATTGTTTGTAGATGTAAAACCGGTGTGCACCAAAATCTTGTGTTTCCACAAATACTTTGATAACTAAAATAAGTCTATTATCACATAAAATTGTTCACATATCGCTCACATACACTCGTATATATATTTTGATGGCCCACTGACTTGTTCTGCACGTGAAACATCAAAATATGCACGTGAAAGTAGATGTGAATGCGATTTTTGATGACCACGTCTTGAAGCAAAGTCACGCCAAATTTATTAAAATATCGTGTGAGTGAATCGCGAATCGGTTTGAAATGATAGTAGACTTAGTGTTGACAACTATGACTACAAGTTTTATTATTGCGTACGTATTGATAGAAAACCGTGCTAGTGCCTGCCTCGGTGCATGAAGTCATACCAAATCACAAACACTCGACTATATTAATTAATGTCATGCATTGCATTGTATTGCATAGCGTGATATTGAATTCTTAAAATTTCACACACTAGCTAGTTAGTAGCTACTGGAGTATAGAGGTAACATTGTTACTACCAATCCAGAAATCATTACCCATTGAACTAATCCTCCACCGGAAGAACCCGACTTCTTCGGACTCGTGGCGGGGGCCACCGCAGGAGTCAAATTCAGACTGCCATCTGGTGGTACTACCGGCAACAATGCAGGGGCCGGTGGCGGGGGTGGAATTGCCGGAGGACTAATTGTAGAATTAACGGAGCAAGCAGTGGGAGGAGTATTATACCCCTCGGATTCCACTATTACCCCGTCTATACCATGGCATCTAATTGAGGATCCAGCGGTACAAATATTGGGACTAATAATCCGAACATCGTTAAGGAAAAATTGCCTCCTGCCATAATTACCAACTCGGAGCATGAAATCGGGTTTTGAAGTTGGAAGCATCGAGCCTGTGGGGAAATGTTGGAGGTGGTCAAAAAGCAAAGGGGTCGGAATGGAATGGCGGAGTAAAAAATCAGCAACATCATTTTGCGAAGTATTAGCTAGAATTCGATCACGAGGCATTAAAAATGTGATGTTGCCTTGAATTGAATTTTGAGGAGGAGCCATGTTGATTAGTACGACGTAGGTGAAATAAGTTGCTCTTTGCATCTCTTCAATGGCTACTAGGAGGTCTTGGTTAGTAATTGATGATGGTGATATTGGCGATGACATGAAGAATATTGGGATTAGGAGTGTAATTAGTACAAGGGAAAAAGGCATGAAGAAGGGCCTGGCCATGTTGAGGAAGTAATTAATTTTGTGTTTGTGGGTGTTTTTATGAGGGGAAAGGAAAGTTTGTGGGATTTTGGGACATGCATGTAAATGTTGAGCATGCAATCTTGGTGATTCAACAACTAAGGCAAATGTTTCTTGCATGAGGAGTTACTATTTTTTAAGGGGGTAGTTAGGAATATTTCCATAGAAATTTAAGATGGTATGGTTGTGTTTGTTTAATAGTAGTATTTGTTGTTTTACAAACTATTCAACACAATGTCACATAAACTAAAGAATAAGGAAAAATAAATTACACGATATACCTACGTATAATGTTTATATACATAATAACTACAAAATCCTAACTGGTATAATATGAACTCAAACTAGTTGAAACTTAAAACATTAATTAAACACAAGACCAGGGCAGTCTCTTGTTTACTCGATTATCTACAACAATTACTTCATCGCAGTTTATTATTAATATTCTTAACTCAATTACAATATGAATCAATTTCAACACTATATAAAAGTATTGAATAAGATGCATATATTACACATTAATAAAAATGTGTTAGAAATTCAATATGTAAAAAAATTGTTAGTCTACATATTTCTACAACAATTACTTTATCGCATGATTCTTTTAGTTTATCAATATTTCAATATTCTTATACTCCTAATTACACAAAAAAGGGGTAAAAAGAAGAAGAAAAAAAATGAGAAGAAGAAGATGAAGACCAAATTAGGATAAGAATTTGGGCTTTGAGTCTGCCTTTATAGTCAGTTGGCATGGCCCATTGAACCATTGGCCCATAAAATTAGGGCATTTTCGTAGTTTTGGTAGCCGCTCTTCAACCAAAAACCACAATATAAAATGCCCATCACGTTCCTAGGGTTTTAGCATTTTGTTCGCCTCCCTTCCCCAAACCTCATCCACCTCCGTTGCAGCCAGAAATCAGACAGAGAAAAGGCGAAGATGAAGACCATTCTTTCATCGGAAACCATGGACATTCCCGATGGAGTGACTATAAAAGTGCACGCCAAAATGATCGAAGTTGAGGGACCTAGAGGTAAGCTCACCCGCAACTTTAAGCATTTGAATCTCGATTTCCAGCTCATCACGGATGAAGAAACTGGCAAGAAGAAACTTAAGGTCGATGCCTGGTTCGGATCTCGGAAGACCACCGCCGCCATCAGAACCGCTCTCAGCCATGTGGGAAATCTCATCACCGGCGTCACCAAGGGTTACCGCTACAAGATGAGATTCGTGTACGCTCACTTTCCGATCAACGCTAGCATCGGTAACAGCGCCACGTCCATTGAGATCCGTAACTTTCTTGGAGAGAAGAAGGTATATCTCTAATCATTTCTAGTATTTGTATTTGTTGTGATTATAGATTTGTTTAATGTTTATATCTGAAATTGATTTAATTTGTTTAATTGTTTTATGTTAGATCAATTGTATTTGTGCAAAAGTTTCTCCCTTGTTTTCAATATTTTCTGGCTGAAATGTAAATCTTAGTCCTTGAGAATATGCATATGCAAGTTCTTTCTATTTGACAGTCTTGTTGTATTTATATATAAACTGAGATATGTAAAAATGTTTATACTCTTGGAAGAGTTGTTTAATCACTTGTCAGAGTAGTTCAATATGTTTGTGTAGAGTATGCTATTTTTATGATATGCTAATTAATATACTAGATTCAAGTCCACAAGTAATGATTTTTTTACCCATTATGGGTTAAAAATGATTTTGTACTCTAATGAGGCAGATGATTTGTCTGGGTGATATTTGTTTGATGTTTTCCTTGTAATTTACTATTGGTTTGGTTTTTAAATCTTCGAAGAAGCCTCTGGTAACCTTTATAAATTTTTGGCATTTCTAGCTGTTTGTGTACTTTCTTATGTTTCTTCTTTTGCGGAGGAAGTTTTGCTTTATTGAATATGACAGTATCTGCTACTTCAAAAAAATGTGCTTTAAGTTTTAACTGATAGGTGATTATTGTTGGTTTGCCTTTTGGAGATTGGAATCTATGCGACCTTTTTGCTCTTTGAATGCTTATTTCTTTACAGTATAAATGTGTTGAGATGCTAGCTCATTGGATTCATATAATATATATGTGCGACACAATCACTATTATTGCATTAGTATATGCTCTAAACTTGGTTGAAGCAATGTGTTTATAACACCAGTAAAGTTTATATTAATTGAATCAATCTACTACCTGTGTAATTGGCATCTGATTATTCTGCCGTTTCTTTTACGTTTGTATCTAAATGTGAGGGGATGAACATATATTTGCAACGTGTAGAGTTTTGTATTACTGTGCTTTGAATTATTGTCAAGAAGTTGATTGGTATATCATTTGAATTACTTTGATAGTAGTGGTACACAGGTGCTTATACGGCTGCTTATGTTTGAGCGTTGACTTAAAAAACTCTTAATAGGTCAAATAATTTATTTGGTGCCTTTTAGCCTATATATCCTTGAAGAGATGCATTGACATCTTCTGTGGGATACTTAATGAAATATACTACTGGTTTGGATGCCTTAATTAATATATATCGTCTTCTGGTTGCATCAGGTGAGGAAAGTTCAGATGCTTGACGGGGTTTCTATTACCCGGTCTGATAAAGTCAAGGACGAGATCGTCCTTGACGGCAACGACATCGAACTTGTTTCACGGTCTGCTGCCCTGATAAACCAGGTAGCTGCCTATTTTACAATCTATATATTGACTCAAAGATACTGGCATATTTCGTGTTGTGAACATTCTGATCTGTTAGCTTCAGAATTACATTTATTAGTAGCACTTGCTGATACTGCTGCTATCTATTTTGTTTGTGCAGAAATGTCATGTCAAGAACAAAGATATCAGGAAGTTCCTTGATGGTATCTATGTCAGCGAGAGGGGAACTATATTGGAAGAGACTAATTAGTTTGGCAGTAATTTTATCCCATAATTGTTTCTTCTTGGACCATTTTATTTTAAGTTCGCCCTTAAAGTTCGTTTGAGCAACAACCTATTTGTAGTTGGAGTTACAATTTTGTTTTTTGTCTTGTGAGATGTTGATTTTAAAGTTAAATGGTTGGTTAGTTGGTCTCTTCATATTTACTATGTTTGTGGTCCTTTAATGGAAATGTTGGTATTGTTATCATTTTATTTGGATATTGTTGATTGTTTTGTGCTGATTAAGTTGATAAACAATCAAATCTTTACTCTGAATATGTACAACTGATCACCCTAGACTCCATGGAGTAAAATTTAGTTGATGTTGTCAGCCTATTTGTCATTATATTTCCCTATGTTATAGACTTTTAATCCTTTTCTATCGATAATTCTCTCTTTTTCTATCTAAATTAGTGTCATTTTTTTTGTAATTTACGATTCTTGCTCCTTTCATTTTGACCACTTTATCATATTCTATTTTTTGGCCTTTTTAGAAAAACGAAAAGCCTTCTGCTAGAGCAGTGCTATTACAAAAAAAAATCACTTATAAAATGATATTTATAGACGCACTTTGTGTAATAAGTTACTGAACTAAAAAAAAATTATAATCAACCAATTAAAATTATACTATTCTGTTAAAAATATTTTAACAGTTAATTTTTTACACCGACAGCAAAAAAATAAAATAAAATAAAAACATTAATTATATGGAAATAATAATAAGAAAAAGAATAATTTAAAAACCAGAGAGTTGCAACTAATTTTTTATTATACATTTATTTTTTCTTTATTCCATCTTTTCTCATCTTCAAAGATCAGAACATTAGCCATGTTGAAAGGCCGAAAACATAGCAAGGCTTGAACAAAACATACCAACATTAATGAGATTCACACTATTTGATCGGGTATGTCCCTTCGCTCTTGTAAAGTTTTCAATCTTATATTTAATTTAAATTTAGCAAAAAAACATACCAACGTTAACTATTCTAATTAGTTTCTAGACTACAAACAACCAAAAAAAAACAACAATATGAACAAACAACTCGCCCACAAATGTAAACATACCAACATCGTGTGATTCATCTGACATGGCTGTTTATTTGTTTTCCACTTTATTTTTTATTTTCTTTAAGCACGCCACGTAGGAAAAATAGAAGTTGATTCAAACGGCCTTTCGATTAATTATAAATTCAGTTGATATATGTTATTTGTCATTAATGTAGAAAATACATGATAGAGTTGTTTGGTCTTATTTTTTTAGTAAATTTTATTGAACTGTAACTGTGAGAAGAGATGAATGATAGATGGATTCAAGGGGTTTCAGATTTTTCAAAGCTTAGTTAATGAATCGAATCGGAAGAAAAGATGGATCAGAGTTTGATTCGTTGAGTCTCAATCGGTTTCATCTGAAAATTTTATTTGAACTTCATAAAATAAGGAAAAATTTGATTGAACGGCTTTCGATTAATTGCAAATTCAGTTGATTAATTTCAACTTTTTAAGGTTAGTTCAGATCTCGAATCGAAAATGTATCGAGTATAAAATAAGATTTGAACTTTTTGAATGAATATAATCCAAGTAGAAAATTGCACTTTGGGAATATTCGAATAATTTATTAAACTTTAAAATTTGCTCATATTTGAATCATTTATATTTCGAGTCGAGCTCAAATCGAATCAAGTCCGAACTATTTGCTCATTTTACGACATTAGGGAGACTAATGAAAATGCCACCCAAAACTAAATTTCGTTTGAATACACATTTCAATGTTCTTGAAGTTACTTTACGGCCTCATTTTATTTCTTATTTTTCTTTAAAAACTAAATTTGTATTCCGAACGGACCATTAGCATCTCAAGTTAAGTTGTTTGAAGGGGAAAAAATGTTGATTCTCAATTAAAAAGAATGAATAATTGCTGATAAATAGTATCCATCTTACTCGGACAGTTGCAAAATCCGATTCACATAATTCATAACCTTAAATGAACCAAGGAGTCAAATGGGTACAAGGAGTAGAACCGTGCGTACCATCCTTCGATGATCGGTATAACTGGCTTGTTGAGAAAACTATTCAATTCACCAACATTGCTTTAGCAGATTCTATCAAGGAAACTGGAATGAGCCTCCAATCTCGGTAGCGCCTTCTGGTGGATTAATTGCCACCCAAAGAAGGGAAATGGTGATGGCAATAAGCCCTGACCATACAAAAACAATGGTGGGTGTCCTCCCTCTTCTTCCCATTAACCCCTTAGCAAAAGGATAAAGATGAGCCAACACCCAAAAACTAAAGAAAACCCCACCTAATAAACGACTCCATTGTGGTATGGCACTATATATTGTGCGGCTGAACCCAACCGCTATGGCAATCAAATTAGTCATCATAATCGTGATCGGAGGAATCATGAGGGATGTCCATTTGACTAGATAGAGATCAGCAAAGTCGTCATCCTCATCGTCGCCGGATGATTTTGATGTCAAAGTGAAAGATATTTCAATTCCAGCAACAACTTTCAGCAGCCCCTGAAGCACGGCAGCCAAGTGGGCACTAGTGCCTCCAATCAACCAAAACTGCTCATTCCTCCACCACTCTTCTAATTCAATGCCAGACCACTTGACTTCAAGCACAGCAAGCAAACAAAGGGTAATAGTAATGGCCAAGAGGTATACCAGGAAAGTGACCTCGAGGCTTTGGACAATAAACTGGCCAGAGAAAAGGGAAAGTGCAGGGAGAAAACAGTAGACAATAAGGAAAATGGAGGTAAATGGGTAGATTCCAACATTCAGGTATGCAATTCTCTGCAGAAACTTCATCTTTGAGCTGGCAAAGAGAGCATTGTTGCGGGAGAAAAATATCTCAACTGAGCCGGTAGCCCAGCGGAGGACTTGATGGAGCCTATCTGTCAGATTGATTGGGGCAGTTCCACGGAAGGCATCCCGTTTGGTCACACAGTAAACTGATCTCCATCCCCTGTTGTGCATCCTATATCCTGTGACGACATCTTCTGTAACAGACCCATAAATCCACCCAACACGCTCTCCCCACTCAGTTTTATCCTCGTACCAGCAGGAGATGACACTGATTGCCTCTGCAACAGTGGATGCATCAAGAAGCTCTCGGGGAATAGTAAGAGCACCAGGTGGTCGTCCATTTTTCACGGCAGGATGATCTGCAAGGGGACGGCCTTGGAACTCTGCCACAGGGATTGAATCAATGAGAAAAGTTGAGTTTCCAAACTTCTTAGGAGCTAGAGAAAGATTCATGTCTTCATCATCATAATCACCCATTCTAAGGCCGTGGTTCTCTTCCGGGGTATTAGAAACCGAGGAACGCTTTTTATGACGACCAAAGCAGCAGCTGCAGTAACCAGGGTGGTGGTACTCTTTTGCTCGTGGTGGATCAAAGCCATACAGGGCAATTCTTCGAAAGAGGCATCCAGTTCCAACATAGACTGGACCCTGTAGTCCATCAAGCGCCCGCATGTTGCCATCAAAGAAAACAGTGTTGTGATTTGCATACCTATCAGACGGATCAATACCTTCAAATCTCTGAGGGAACTGGACATAACAAAGCCGATCCCCACCTCTGTCCATCATGAAACACATGCCTTCCTTCATAGCCTGGGAATTGTAGATGTAGTGGTCACAGTCAAGATTGAGAATGAAGGGGCCATTAGACATGATTGCAGAGGCTCGAACAAGGGCATTCATAGCTCCTGCTTTCTTGTTGTGATCATAGCCAGGGCGCTTCTCACGGGAAACATAAACAAGCATGGGAGACGTATATCAACATCAGCCAAGTCAAATACTCCAATATCGTCAGTTGTGCCCAGTAATGGCTCATCACTCGGTGGCTTCAACATCACCTGCATTGTTGTTGAATAGTTAGGCTTTCCTTTCCCTTCATTAACATCTTAACTGTAATCGACAAAATTAACAGTTCAAGAGCACATAAATAAAGTTAATACCTGTATAATACCAGCATGATCACCTTTAGTGTGCTCAGCTGAAGGAGTTAACCAAGTCCCAGGCCAATGGGTTCCATCTGCCATCCATGTAGCTTTTGGAATCTTGACAATCTCCAAGGGCTCGTCGTCTCTCTTCTGTCTCTGTTGCTTCATGGCCTTAATTTCCTCCCGAGCATGATAGGCATCAGACCTGCGGCGGATAGAGTCTGGAAGCCCATTGATGCGGACCTTAAATTCATCATACTCACGTTTTACCCTTCTACGATCCTTGACGAAATCTGTCCGTACCTTGTTCTTGTATGGATCCCTTTTCAAACTGAAATAAGATTCAGGGTTTCTAGGTTCAATGCCGTGTTTGCGGCAAAATGGGACCCACGTGTTAGCAAAGCTTGCAGCTTCTGCCATGGCCTCGAAGGTCAAAAGTGCACCTCCATCATCAGAAACATAGCACGCAAGCTTTTCAACTGGATAATCAGCAGCTAGAATGGACAAAATGGTGTTTGCAGTGACAAGAGGGGGTTCTTTCTCAGGATCTGCAGTAGAGACAAAGATATCTATGCCTGGGAGATCAGATTTTCCAGTGGGATTATTCGGGCTAGGTGTTTCAAACTTCTCTTTTAAGACGTTAAGGTCGGTGGAACGGTTAATAGGACAGAGCTTAGGCAGTTGATCAAGAACCCAAGAGAAAGCAAACCATAGTTCACAAACTATAGACATTCCCCAAAGCCAGATTGCATCATTGTTTGGGTGGGCAATCCTCCATTGCAAGAAAAATCCAAGAACAACCATCCGAATTAAAATTAGAAGCCTGTGAGAAAAAAAAGTAACATGAAGCAGAAAGCAATCATCAACATGTATAAATGAAAAGACCGCGGAAGAATAAAATATAACTCAGTTTGATTGAAAGTTGAAGAGAATGTCACAACAACGAAAAAAGAAGTAAGAAAAAAAATAGAGTAGATATATAGCAGCATGTGTTATCCAAAAAGTAATGATCGGAGGGGAATTCTACAATCCAAAATAGAAGAAAATTCAATATCCATTTATGATACTATCCTAAATTTTAAGAATATTGTTGCTGACCATGGATCACAATTCTTATCTAGTTAAGATTCTCTATGTATTATCTTCCCTGATAAAATTACCATACTATATTCGCATAAAAACAAGAAAAGAACCAAGGCAATTAAAACAAAATGTAAGACGCACTAGTCTAGCACGAAAGACAATAACTATTTGATGAGTACCCCCAAAACGCATATATTCCTGTTACTTTTGTTTTTTACTCTGAAAATTCTGGTCTCTTACATATCATTTCCAATATTCAATCTAATTACCCACATGATGTGGCAGACCATGTCAATGTCAGGCACCCGAGTGAGTTATTTTGGATCTTAGTTGTGCATCATCACATTCTATAATTAGAGATAAATTAGGATCAGTTAAAAGTCGCGAAAGTGCAACTAAGGACAAAAATTACAAAATAGATGGAATGGTCGATTGTATTTCTTGTATGTATAGCTCCAGTGATTATGCTGCCTCTGTTAAACAGATATATACATGATTTAAATGGATAGATGGTAATCAACACCTATTGGCGGGAACAATACAATAAATGTTTGGCTAGTTATCACAATTCTTGGCTTGGAGAGATGCAGAGACTTGATGCTTCTTTGCATCTTCACTAAAACCAGACGCACAAGAGATATTACTAGAAAATTAGTAGTAAATTTTTGTTGGCAGGTGAAAAAAGGAGTAAATATATATGTGGTCACATGATCTGAAATTTTAACAGTCTTAGTTTTCTCTTTCCATTTACTGAGCTTCAATGTGTGTGAGCTGCTCAGCACCATCTGATCATGAAATGTAATTTGGAGGATAATGTAGCAAGTTGATGATCTCATAAACTGTTTCTAAAAATAAAAAAACCATTTCATGTATGTATAGTCATAAAAACTTAGTAATCCCCTACAAATGAAAAACAAAAGAAGAAATTAAGGATGTACCTATATGGGCTGAGAACAGCAGCTCGGATTTTTAATTTGCGGGTGAGTGGCCTCCATGGCTTACTCACCAAATCTGAAGGCTGAGACACTTCATCACCCTTCCCGTTAACAAACCCTCCTCCTTCCTTTGGCCATATGGCATTCCCATAGCCATAGGTGCCACTCGTTTCAAACAACCATCTATTGTGATCAAAATCTCCAGTGTGGCTCCTCATCAGCTGTGACTTTGTTGATTTCATCAGTGACAGTCTCCTTTCCATTTTTGACATCCCAGATGGGGGTGGGAGTGGAAGTGGCCTCCCATTTTCTACCACTTCATCCAAATCAGTAGCTTTATACTGCTCCTTACACCCCGGGCAAATGCCATCTCCGGTTTTAACAGCATCCAAATAACAATCCCTACAGATTTTGAAATCACATTCACAAGGGAGAATATCCACTCCTCGTTCATCACTCATAACCTTGGCATCACAACCAGGAATGGCACACGAAGATCCTTTCGCACCTGCCATTTGCGGATGGTTTGCTTCTGATTCAATCACCTTATCCATGAGATGAGCTCGCGTAACACTATTGAATCCACCAGTAAATAGTGAGCTTGATACATACTGCTCTTCAACCTTTTGGGAAATCGAATCCATTGGTTGATTGTCTGGGGTTGGTGGTATGTGTACGGTGTAGTTCATGAAATCATTGCTCCCAAGTTCACTATCAAGATCATCTCTTGAATAACTAACATATCCACCAGATGAGGTTCTCCGGCCAAATGTCACAGTAGGGGGCATAGGAGGCTTCTGTTGTGATTCTGACCCATCCGCAGCTGAAGACATTGATAACCGGCTCGCCTTGAACAATTTCGACGCCATGAGGACTAACTAAAAGACTACACCCAGATCCTGAAATTTTAACAAGAAATGAATTCAAACCAAACCAACTTTCAGCATACAGTGTGAAAAGGCAAGCTTTACATTACTAATATGATCAAACTAAGACTTTTTCGAATAAAACACAGTATGAGAAAGTGATAAAGAGTATAATATACCTAGCTAGCGAGCAATTGAAGGGAAAATTAAGCTGAAAACATGTCTGAAGAAGAAGAAGAATCGTACCCCTAAAAAGCTTCAGTGACTGACTCTTATATAAATGGCTACCGGCCGGATCTACTAATCTGAATGTTTCAAATTTGTATCCAGTTGTTATCCAACTGTCTAGTATGAAACAAGACAGAAATTCAGCAATAAAGCAAAATTGAGAGAGACTCAGTCCTGAGAAACTTCATGATCGAAAACTTTATATAAATTTGAAATGCATAACTACGTAATTTGTTTAATTGATATTAATATTCAAATTAGATTGTAGCTTTAATTTATACCAACTGAATGCTTGACTATACTCAAATATATATACCTCTAAAAGCTTTCAAACAAAAATGGACATGGTGGTGGTGATGGTCCGCCGCCGGCCGGCGACTATTTCTCTTTCTCTCTCTTGGTGTTGCTGCCGTCTTTGAGATATTCGAAAAGTCGTCAGAATGCCGTTTTAAGTGGAGAGACCCTCCCTTTCTTTCTTTCTTTCTTTCTTTCTCTCTCTTTTTTTTTTCAGACAGATTTTTTAAATGGTTTTCATAGAAGGAAGTTTGTAATATCTATAATGGTTGGAGGGTACTTTCGGTATTTTAGATTGAGGTAAAGAATATGCATTATTCGGAATGGGGTTGTCTGACATGTGGCCCCATAGCGTGTAATAACATTGTTAACTCCATGTTCGAGTATAATAACATAAAAATAAAAAAAAACATGATTGACTGAAGGCATATTCTTTTCCGGTTCAAAAAAAAAAAAAAATATTATGTTATATTTATTTATAAAAAATTATAATAAAATTATTTATAATCTCAAAATTATTAATTATAAAATTATAATTATAATTATAAAATTATTTTATAATTTTTAAATTAATTATTTATAAGTCTAAATTTAATATTTGTTTGCAAGAATAATAATTCTAAAATAATAATTATAATGTTAAGATTATTAAATTAACGATTTAAATTTATTTAAATTTAAAATAAAAATAATTTAATATTAAAATTAATAATATTTGAGAAATTAACAATGGGAATAAAATTAATATATCCAATAAATTATCTATTTAATTTATTTATTTTTCATATATAGAAATAGAAAAAGTTTGCCCTTTTGATGGATGAATAATTTGACCCAAATTCTGATGGATGAATAATTTGAACGGCTTATTAGGTGGGGATATACGCGGAATTAGCGCAAAGGTTTCGGAGACAAATAGGCGGCGTACTTTATGGAGTGTGTGACAAACACGCACCTTAATGTGAACCAAACTCAAATTTCATTATTATTTTTTCCATTTTATTTTTAGCAAGTTTGTTGACATTATTTGACTGGGAAAAAGTAAAAATAAATAAATAAATAAATAAAATATCGGAGCAATGTCATTATATAACAAGTGTTGCTAAAATAAATATAAAAATATGGCTAAATATATATATATATATATTATATATATCGCTGTGAACATAACATAATTGGAGTATTATTATTCTGAACTTCCTAAAATAATAAAGGAATGAGATTAGTGGAGAAATATAGACAATAATACAAGTGATTATTATGGAATGGAGTATTAAAGATTACATGATGATTGATTGTTGAGGATTATCGGAGGAGTTGATTGTGGTTTAATTTTGGAACAAACAAACTAGTCTGTCTGTCTGTGTTTCATCCTGGAAACATCATGCCTCTAGCACGTGACATCATAACTCACATGCCAATGCCAATGCAATGCATGGAGTAGTACTACTTTACTTATGCCGTGCACGTCTTGAGAAAGAAAGAGAATGAAAGTTCCCTTTTTTTTTTTGCCAGCTGTCAGATTAGATCGTGATGGACACCCCATCTCCATCCACCGCCTACCTACCTACCTACTCTTTCTATTGGATATAGTATATACGAACACTCACTCCCAACCTAGTTCCTCAGTTGTGTCTGAAATCTGAATAAAAATACTACTAGTAAGCTTTATGCTCTCATTACCCTTTCTCCCCTTCTCCACACCACCGACCACCCACCACCCACCACCCACCAATGATGTGTGTATCTACAATCTCTCTCTACATATATATAGATTATTATAAGAAATTTGATTAATTTCCTACTATCTTTTTGTATTCAAAGAAAGATTGTAAGAAATTGAAATTGAAACATTGTTCAATATGTCTAGTTTGTTTTTTTAACCAAAAAACCTTCACTGAAAAAAAATTGATATTCCTGGAGAGAAGCCAATCTAGTTTTACCTTAGACGAACGAACGTTGATCAACCCCATAACACCTCAAAATAATATTAAAATTAAAAAACACTAAAAAAATTAAAATTAAAATTATACAAAGAGCAACCCCCATACACCTCAAAATAGGAAAACAGCCCACAACCAAAAAATCAAGCTGAGGGTCCTGAGCTTGTTATGTTGGCACGCTTGCAATCACAAGTGCACAGGCTTCTGGATTCTTTCACCACACGTTGTGATCTCCGAGTGTGAAGCTTGATGTTCACCACCTTACCTGCTATCTGTTGGCAACATTCAACACAAGAAAAAGAAGAACCTCCTATCATTCATCAACTTAAAATGCAATTACCATCTTAGTAACCGTTTTCCGTTTCCAGACCATATATATCATTAGGCAAAGATTTAAGAAGTGAAACATCACAAGTTCTATGCTACAAAAATTCTTCTCCCTCGTACATTTAGCATCACATAGAAAAATTCTATATATTTTACTCCAATAAGCAAGAACAGCATTACCTACTCCAAACTTAATGCCTTGAAATTCAATTAACTTGAAAAAGAGAAAATAATACCCATGAATGACAATGATAGCATATGATTGACAGTTTAATTAACTGACAACTTTCTTCAAGTAAAACAGCATAATAAATCACCAAGGAAAGAAAAATCAGTAAATGGGAGGGAGGATAACAACACACCATTCTCCAAGCCAAGTCCTCTGGACCCATTGGTTGAGCTGGATGAGAATATAAGAAATGCCTCGAGTACTGGAATCAAAAGAACATAATCAATCAATCTTCAAGTGGTCTCATTTTCACAAAAAGTAAACACATAATAACTATAGGAAAAAAAATGTTGACAAACAATGCAAATCAACTCTAAAAAAAATCTACAGGAATTCTCATAACATATAACTGATAACCATTTACTGCTGACACATTGAACTGCAGTACTACTGCAAATACAATAACTACAACTTATGCAGATAAAAACCTTGGCTAAATTCGTTCGCATTTCTCTGAGTTGGGAAGCACTAAACTTTCTGAGAAAGGTTAAAAGCCAACCTGGCTGCACAGCATCACTAGAAGAAACAAATAAAGCTATCTGCATTGTATGAGAAAAGTGAATGCCTCGGTAATCAAATCCAACTGTTTCAATCCAGGGGAATAAGGAGAAGAGATCAAGAGAACGACATTAACATGCATACCTTGCGATAATCAAGTATTCCTTCAAAAGGGAGCTCTAATTCATCGCTTATAATAACAGGAATGCACCCACTAACAATAGCGTCAAACAATCTAGCAGATGATGGAGTATCACCAGCTGGACTTAGGCAGAAAACAGACCTGAGCACCAAAGAAGCAACCAAATATAATACCAAAAACATAAAAGATGAAAGCTACATGGTGAAGCAGCATAATACAGAGATGACATTTACTTGCGCATGCCACTCTGGGCTGCTGCTTTCCCTGCCTCTCCTGCAGTCCCTTCCTCTATAACAACATCCTCAGCATGACTAAGTTCCACAACAAGTTTAGCACGTATCTTTCCTCCCTGATAGTACAACACCAAGTATTAAGTAGCAGCTACCTCAAAAAATTTGTCCAAGCTAATTAAAGTATCAGAAATAGAAGTAATATCAGGATAGATAATGGAAGAAAACATAGCCATGGCAGTGAGCATACATCTTAGATGAGGTTCAAAGGGAACAAATAATTGGAACCCTTCCACATTTAAGTCGCATCAAGAAGTTTTATTATCAAGTACACAACAGGTCAGCTCCCCTCTTCTCTAGTTGGCTTGCTATATCCATTTATCAGATTAGTTGCCTTAAGATTGTTGTTTCTATCATACTAAAACACAAATAGCTCTATTAGTGGAGTATTATTCTTTCATGTTTTTCTGTTTTACGATCACTGCACAACTCAACCAATCCTTTTTACCAAGTATATAATACCAGTTATTTTTAATTTAACAAGGACACCATTATTGTAAAAGTTGAATGATAAGAACTACATTAGCTGGATATAATATTATGGTCACAAATTTCATAACTGAAAGATTACAATCAGAACAACCACTTGAGTTTTAGAACACAGATATAAGCATCCTAGACTCCTAGTTAATCCTTGACTCTGTCAACAAGTATAGTAAGGTTCAAGGGGAGGTGAACGTCATTCAAATATCTAAAAGATTTCACCAGCCATGCTTTCCTGGACAGATCAAGTATAAGAGTACTTCAAAACTGGATTCAAATACAGAGGCATGGTGAAAGTATAGGATAAACCAGAAAACATTTCTGAACTGGTAGCAGAAGCGGCAATAGTGAATTCAGTGAGGGAAACTTAACTTAGATAGTTTGGAAAGTTGCAATAAAAATTGCAAGTGCACCCAATAGAAAGAATGGCGCCATCAATATTGTGAAGCAAGGGGGGTATGCCTAAGACCAAATGTAGTGAGAGACAATATGATATTGCCTAAAAGTTAAAAATGGTGTGCCTAGAAGCCTTTTTTTAGTACGATACGCAATACATTTCACAAATTCACAATACGGAGACAATTCTATACGTATCGAAGGATAAATCGAAAATGACACTATATAATACGATTCAGTTATGATTCGATACGATTCTTACGAAATACAATGCACGATACTTTTTAAAGTTAACAACAAACTTAAAAAATTTATATAGATCCAAAAAAGTAATATTACGTTTGGATTGCAGGAATGAAAATGAGAATGGAATAACTCATTCTATTGGAATGAAAAAAATATATGCTTGGTTGTTTTCCATTGGAATGGGAAGAACCATTCTCATTCCTGCCAAATTTGTAAATTTTATTCCTTGGGGGAGGATATGGAATGACTCATTCTAGCTGGAATGGAATGAATCATTCCACTCTCTATTTCATTCTCTTCTCTATTCCATTGCTTCACCACTTCCATTCATTCAACCCAAACACAGCATAAAAGCAAAACTTTTAAGCTTTCTACCATTTCAAATGAAGAAGTTTTTCATATGAGGGTTTTCGATACACGATACGATTCACGATTTGACAACTATGCTAAAAGCACAAAATGGTGTAACAAACTCCAACAGGTCAACTAGCTGGGACAAAGGCTTTTTTAGTTTACTTGAGTTGTCTTTCAAGCTTTTGCCCACTTACTGTAAAGAGACCAAAAAATGCACATACTATTGATTACAGACAAAAATAGACTTCTGATTGCAACTAATGTCTCTCAAAACTGCTAGCATCAATATACTAATTCCAACATCAAAAAGCAAACCTCTAGATCAAACATCTCCTGCTATCACTAATTTTTATCTATGTGATGTCTTTTTATTTCTAGAACATCCTATAAAAGCCGAATCAGGAAAATTCAGAGGAAGCTATAAAATGCTCAGAAAGCCATTTTAGCAAGAAGATTAAATCTGTGTTCATTGTCTAATAAAAACGAACAACATAAATCAATAAAAAATATACTAAGGATGATTCACTTGTTAGTATTAGCCAAATGTCTTACAGCATTTCTTTTAAGCCTTCCCCGGAAATATAGGAGTGTGCGTCTCTTTGATTCACTTTCTGATAAACATTTGGCATCACACAAATTGAGATTGGCAACATAAGGAAGTATAAGGTCCTTCTCAAGATAAACTTGTCCAGGCTTGTACCTGAAAGTTTGATTGCAAGTCCAAATCAGTATGAAACATATGTTAACAAATTTGGTAAAGGCACAACTAAGTTAGTTTTGACCAGTTGCCAGTGGAGTCCATATCTGGTAGCAGCCAAATAGCATTCTTCATATATCTGCGAACAGACTTAAAAGACCAGGGATGATGAACGGAAGTATGTGATCTCTTCCTTCAGATCGATTCCATGCAGGCTGATTCACACCCACTTCAAAGCTTCCTGCATCGTGCATACTGCCATATTAGATTGGAAATAAAAGCAATCCTACAAGCACATTCAAGATCAAGTCCTATAACAGCAACTTGAAGTTCTCCAACTTCCCGGTGTTCAAAAATTAAGCACACTCAATATGATATTCTAGATTACAACTATATAGCATTTGCATGATAATAAGGTAAACAAAAAAATGAAAAAAATGATAAGGCAAATCCTAATACAGTAATTTCACTGACATATCCGAAAGTGTGAAGGGACACTGAAACTGGAGACCCGTAAATTTCACTTTGTCCTCTACTGCAATTATGTACAGAATGACAAAAAGGACAAAAACAACATACAGAAGACAGTAACAAGCAAGCTCACTTCTTGAATTTAGCCATGAATGGTACTAGAAATATTTCACAAGGATGTTTGACACATGTAGTCTCTACATTAGACTATGTCCTTGTATCAATCCAATCAAATTAAAATTAGGCACAACAAAGAGGCAGGTATGGTACAGGTCCCTCACCCCTGCCCCACTAAAAGAAAGCCCAGTCCCCGATCCCACCCCAGCAAAGAAGAAGAACAACAAAATAAGATCGAGTATGAAGTTTTTAATTGCAAGTATCTCAAAGAAAGGTATTGATTTCACCAGCTAGTACCTTCCGATGATCGGTTCTGTCTTGCAACGAATTTGTCTAGCTGGTCCATCCATTCCGCTTTAAGGAATAAAAGTAAATTTTAGGGAACGATATTTCTATTACTGACTTGACTCTTGAGTCGGTCAATGTTGGACACGTGTTCCTGGACACTTATCCAAAGGTGAGCACAACACTTCTCTCACATGTTCGTACACCTGGCTGAATTTTCTTGGGAGACTACTTAGACGTCTAGCTTAAACTACCTCAAGTAAGAAATCCGCATGGTTGATTTAGTAATGCTAAATCCAACCAACAAGATAAATAACCCACAACAGAGATTAACTGAGGTCCATAAGCCCACCTCCAATTTAGGGACAACCACCTCAGTTTAGTCTAGTTAAAGTTTAAGAGCTAAGAAATCACCATTGTAGGTACCATTCAAAGCCAAATATCAAAGATGAAGCAATTAACACAATATTTATATTAGAATAAAGTAAGCCTTTGGAAACGCACTCACACCCTATAAAGCGACTTGCATTGCTGTTTCTCCAACAAGAAGTAGCTGATTGTTGTGAAGAAAGGGATGTAAAATAGGTCAGCATCCTCCTGCCGATAAACTCTTACAACATTTTTCAAAAGCCTCTCTGATTCAGGAGCAATTAAATCCACCCACAGCCAATAGTCAATAGAGTGCTGCAACAAAGAAAAGGGCGAGTTATTCAAACTGAGGTAATAACAAGGAAAAGGGGTACTCTCCCCATATATAACTGCCTAATTTGCCTGCTTTCCTTGTTAGATAATTTTAATATCAAATAAGCAGCACTGCAGAGAAAACAAGAGCTACTTTCCAAATAGTTTCTAAGGATCAAACCTACACAAAAATTGTACGAGCTGAATTACCCCTAAAAATAATTGTACGAGTTCTCCATAGATTGCAACCGACACTCTATTTGTTTGAAGAAAACATCATTTTCAGGAAGGCATGACGATGAAAAAGTTGCTAACTGACAAATCCATGCAAGTTTAAGCTTAGTTTTCAGAAATAACACACATGGAAACCAAGGGAGCCGAAATTCTTACTAAATAAACACTCAACGCCATTCCACTTTAGGCATTAAATAAAAGTAACTCTTTTAAACAATTGCATATTGAGTAAAGGAAAGAATAGTTATATAAAAAAAAACCTGTTCAATGAGTCTATGGACGGGGCTACCATTGGAGGTGAGATTATAAGTCTCCTTATACGTATTCCGAAACAACCACAGCATATCGTAGGTAAATTTGGGCGGCATTTCGTAAACATAAACCCTAATAGCTGAAGACACCAATGGGGAAAAGGCAGGATGAAATGAATCGTGATAAAGCCTTTCAGTCTCTCTCCTCCATATCGAATCATCCAACTTCTTCACATCCTCTGCACTCACCGCACTCACTGTATCTTCACGAGATCTCTGATATTTGGAGCTGGAAGCAAGGAATTTCTCAAGGGAAGAGACAAAGGAGTAATCAGCATTAGGGTTAAGGCTAGAGAATTGAGAATTGTGGATTGGATTTTCTGGGAAACTGAGGGAAGAAGAAGGAAAAGAGATGAGAGAGAAGATGTAGAAGATGAGAGAGATAAGGAGGAAAGAGATAACGAAGAGCAGGATTGGAGATCTTATTCTTGGGTTCAGGCCTAAAGAAGAGTAATGCCTACCGCCCGCCATTGAAATTCACTGTACGGTGTTTTTGTATTTCTTTCAGTTTTGAACAAAGGATCCAAAATCGGAAGAGTTTCAAATCTTAGAGAGAGAGAGAAAGGGGATCGAATTCATACGGGAGCACAAGAAAGAAGGAAATGGAAACTGACTCAGTTGCATCACATGTACTCAAAAACTTGTTGACTCTCGCCCTGTTTATGAGTTTTGATTATATCAGAAAAGAATATAAAACTTGAATTAAAACAGAAAATCAGAAAAAAAAATTTGTGTTGTTTTTGAATTTTTAATAAAAAATAATAAAAAATTTAAAATTGAAGACATGAGTTATAATTTAAAATTTATTATATTAAAAATTGAGGATAATATGTGAATTATAAAAATATTACTTATTCTAATTTCTTTTTCGTCCAAATCAGGCCAATTTTGGACGGAAAACTTTGGTAGGAAGAGTGGCCAAGTTTTTTATCCATTTCTTTTTTTTTTTTCATTTATTAAAAAACTCAGAAACATAAAAATTGAAAAAAAACTTAACTTTTCTGGTCAATTTCTTTTTTTTTTGTCCATTTTAAAACTCAAAAACAGAGTGTCTGTATCTTCTGGTTGTACAATAATGATGTTCCATTTTTCCAAAAATATTTTTTTTAGGGGTATCTTTTCCTAAAAATATTTATATTTAGGGGTATTGTTTTTAAGTTCGAATAAAAAGAAACTCTTTTAAATTTCCCTACGCAATAAACAAAATAAATTATGATGAAAATATTAATATGTCTCAAATTTCCCTTATACACATTTATGCAACTAGACAAAATAAATTACGATAAAAATATTAATACATCTCAGATAAATTATAATAAAACATTGATCGTAATTATAATTTGATTGATTTTTTTTGCAATATATGACAACTTGTGTAACCTTCTAATTTCGAGTGAAATATACACATTGTAGGGGCGGGGGCGGGGGCGGGGCAGGGGGTGGGGGGGTGGGGTGGATGGGGGGGGGGTGGATGTCTGATTGTTAAATATAAAGTTCATGCAAACTTCATATATCTTATACAGCAGTTATCTAGCCAAGTTAAAACACAAATTACTTCCACAAACTGTGTAGAAACAGCGTTGGTATAATTCCAGTACAAAATATATTTAAAAAAAAACAAAGGAAAAATCAAATGGATGGGTTTGCATTTCCAGCTTATGAGGATTCAAGTAACAACTTTTACAGGAACACCACCTAAATGGCCTGAAGTAAACATCAGCAAAGGCCTGTTTGGAATCTGAAATTGTCTATGCAAACGAAACCTAAAAGCTTATTAGATCATTTTTCGACGATTGGTCCTTCTTGGTAGCATGCCCCGGTTCAGATGTTCCACCGGATTTCTTGCCAAAGATCATCTCATCCAGATCATCCATCATGTCATCATTGCTCCCTCCGTGGGATCCACCTTGAGAACTCGCTGGCTTTCTAATCAGAGCATCTTCTTTCCCTCCATGGGGTGATTCATCGTGCTCAACAGCAACAGGTATCATAGCAGGTTCTGGTGCTGTTGGAACCACCGGAGGTGCCTTCATGCCTTCATACTTGGATAGGACTTTCTGGATTTCATCGTTTACGCTCAATGCTTCAAACAGCAGGGCCTCATCATCCCCAGCCGTCTCAATGATTCTCATGACAGTATATTGGGACTGACGACACTGTTGTTCAAGTGTGGTTGTTAAGTCGTCCTGCCAAGACAGACAATTTAGCATCAGTATGTAAACCTTCCAAATGAGAAAACAAGCAAGAAACATTTGTCATACAGTTTTTTTAGGGATAAAATATTCTTCCACTACTGCATATAGAAAACTTCAACATAGGCTGACCCAAGCAACCTCTTTTTTCCTCTTCATGTGTGTGTCTTGCTTGTGTTAACTGTATGAAATGAATAATGTCCAAGTTACGTGATACAATCCATATTAATCCTATTGACCGTAGTGAACAATCTCCAAGATGTATCTAAGCTTAACACTGCAAACCAAGAACACAAGATAAACATCTCCAAAAAAGCTATCACTAGGTCTTACAAATCTCATAGGAATGCTTGTTTAAATTAGGACAAGATCTGGAAAATATTCTTGAGAATCAAGTCAACATTCAATTTGTTTGTTTATTTCTATTTCTGATTACTAAATCTACAATTCATATTACGAAATGAGAAAGGATCTAAAAATCATATTGAAATCAAGTTGAAGTGTAAAACCACCATTTAGAAAGAAAATTATGTTCCTCGGCTAAAGTGGGGGGTTGTGAGAAAATGTTTATGTAAAATGTTCCCATGTGGTTGAGAGGCAATTTTGCTTCTTGAAATCGGAATGGAATAGTCTACAACTTCAATCCCTGAGATGCTAATTTTACTCATATTGCAACTTGCAAGAGAGACGAAGTTAAATGACAAATGTTAGGATGGAAAAGGTTGCAAAGATTGGGATAGGGAATGAACACCAAAGGTCAATGAAAGCCAACAGTACAATAACTTGTAGGACGAAGAAGCAGCAGGGTTGAGGCACTAACTCTAGGCCAAGACTAATTTTACTGATGACGATTACATGCAAAAGAGAGATAAAACATGAAGCAGGGAAGAGAGGAGAGGGTGGGGGTTAACCTTTTCATCCTATAGCTGCTAAATTAGTCTACTGAAGCCAAAAGCAGTAGTGACTAGTGAATTGAAAGACGACTGGTCAAACGGAAAGACACTAACACTTTAGAGGACCAGTCTTTCACGAAATATACCGTATGACATAACCTCGTACGCCGACATTATTCACGTGTATGTGTCTGTGCAAAAGAGAAAATTACAAGAACTACTAGAGGCTGCCTTATGTGAAAGATTCGCTAGAGGCCAGTAACAACTGATGAAACCCATTCAAATGTGAATCATACAAGAGAAAAAATAGTAAGGCTACATCAGAAAAACTTTAAACACCAAGGGAACTCTAGAATGTAATCCAGCATAAAATCCAAATTCTCTGACAAAAATAATATACATACTTTCCTTGCTCGAACAGAAGCTTACAAATACGACACTCCATCTCAAAAACATATCAAGCTCATTTAAAACACCACAAAGCTCCAAGTAGTAAACTGAAATCAGATTACTAGGATCAACTTACTTGAATTATTTGCATTTATCATCTTGCAGATCTCTTTATCATCCACATAAGAAATTGTAGTAAATGCATATGATAACAATTTAAGGCTGTAAACGAGCCAACACAGTTCGGGCTCGATTCGGGCTCGACTCGAAAAAATACGAGCGAGACTCGGATTCGTTAATAATATGATCCAAATCTGAGCATTAAAAATAGTTCGAATAAAAATATGAGTAGAATCTGAGCAAGGTTATACTCGACTCGTTTAAGATTCAAACTACTCGAATTTTTGATTGTGATTCGATACATACTCGGTTAATACATATTCGATTAGATATTTGATACATTCTCTTATAATATATACAAATTTAAATCAAATTAGGATAATTAGTTATTATTTTGTTTTGTTTTTAATTTTAATTGTGATTTTATATTTGTAAAGTGTAATAATAAATATATTTTCTCATTTTTAAGTAAAATAACAAATTCAATTTATAATTATATTTATTATAAAACTAGTTATTATGTGGAGACTCGAATTCGAGCTTGAATTTGAAGCTCGCGAGTAGTTTGAATAAATATTCGAGTCGAGTCGGATCGAATTCGAGTACTAAATATTCGAGTCGAGTCGAATCTGAGTAGAATTTTTCAAATATAATTCGAATTCGAGCCAAATTCGAGTACGAATTTATCATTTCGAATCGAATTCGAGTAGCTCTCTGTTCGCTCCGGTTCAACTCGTTTACACCCTTAGATAACATAAGATTTAATACCTCAGTGAAAAAATAGTTACTGTGGCTTGGAAATGTAGGTATTTCCCTCACAATTATGCTGGGCCATACAGGAGTCAAGACATATTTCGGAATAGAGCAAGTTGTCATAGGTAGAGAACCACAAAGCTGTTGCGCTAGTGGATTATTTGAAATTAGCTTATACACTGGGACGAATTAGTCCCTCTGAACGCAGAAGCAAAACAGTTGAGCAGACAGCTTTCGCCACAACGTGAGAGTTCAATTGTGGTTTATTTCGAGAGAGGAGTCACAATGATAACACAGAAAACATTTACACAAGGTGCTCTGCTTTGATGGTATCATAACAACATTGAAGTTATTGACTTATTTCTCATGATTAAATATAATCCAACCAAAATTTGTTAATTGAATATTGTACCTTACAAATAGTGAGTCATAAGAAGTCATCCCCAAAATAATGCATAAAAGAAAATAACACAGTGACAAGATATACCTACTTAGTCTAACAGATATATAGGAATAAGATGTAACACTAAAGTCTAGGACACGTGATCAATGATAATTTTTACTAATATCAAATTCCAGTTGCACAAGTTTGCAAACTCTTGCCTTTCTATCATGTGAATAGGCGACAAAACCTAAAAGGAGAATAATGTACTTAAATTAAGATGTCTAACCATTTAACTAAAAAATAAAAGCAAACTACAAGACTAAATCTAAGTTGGTCTGTATTCTGTAGCATGATGCAACATAAGTGTTGGGGCATGACTTTGTGGGCCTGGTTGATTCGGTGGGTCCTATTCCACGTGGCCGAGTTTTCCCACGTGGCAGAATATTCCAAACCGGAGATTTGATTGTTAAGAAATATACAGTCCTAATTCTATTTAACTTCCTACTTTTATGGGAATAGTCCGGATTGATTTTGACTTCTCGTCTTTTAAGGAGATTGAATTTCAACCATACATGGTACTTGACGTAATAAGAAGTCCTATTCCTACTCGGGGACGAGTGTGATGAGGTGATGTGGAAAGGCTATAAATACACGGCTATACCCTAATTCACAGGTAACGACCCTTTGTCTATTACAAGCATTAAAGTATTAATGTAAGGAGGGCAATTTTAGTGTTGTTTTTCATAATCACTCACCTATTTAGTTTATTGAAATCATGGCAAGTAGGAGTAAGGGGAAAAAGCTTCTGATCAGGAGAGATCTTCAATTAACCCCACGGCCCAGGTCCGAGGATCAATTAAAGACAGACTTGGTTCCAACAAAAATGTTGTGGACGGTGACAACTATTCTCCGCTACTCCACGATCCCCATAGCCATAAGACGGCAACTGTTCTCTTCTGCACACCGTTCCAGATCGGGGTGGTCAAGACCAACGTGAGCTGATTCGGACTCGAAAGATTTAACAAACTAAAGAGGATATGTAGGCTTTACACCTCCAACAAATGGAGCTGGATGCACGCTTGTCGGAATTAGAAGGAATAAGTCGAATAAATATTTAATATACTTTATAAAGAAGTAATGGGTTGGAACTTACACTTGTGATCGTAAAAGCCAAGCTGGGTAAGACAAGCGAGATGCTCCATTCTTCCGAAGGCATTTTAGCAACAAAGGATCTAAATTCTTTGATCCTTGGGAAACTTGTCGAATACGAAGTTGAACCTTGAGGGTTGGGCCCAATTCAACAAGAGGTGTGTCGAGGGCCCTGATGTAAAACTAGTGTGAATGTACCCCTTTATTGTTGGAGGGGGTCTTCATCCAGATTCGCTTATTGGGTTGTTTGTTTAGTTGGCGAAACCCAGATTCCTTGGATTGACCCAGGGTGAATAAGGCAAAGAAGAAATCGATAGAGGGTAATACACCACATTCGTGATAGAAAGCAATAAAGCAAATGAGGTGTATGTAGGAGTTCGACACTAGTCAAAAAGGTGCAAATGAATTCATGAAGGGGGAATCAAACCCCATACCTTCATGCGTAAAGGGGAACGGCGATCGGGCACCAATACATTATTTTGTTGATATCTAGTTCCCGAAGCTCATATTGATTGGGGATTAGGTATTGTTGACCTATATCTGACAATGTTTGATTGTTGATGGAGGATCGAGTATTGATGTGGGAATACGCCTTCTCTAATGTGTATTCTTCTCGAATTTCTTCCTTTGTGATCACAGCTTTGTCTTTGTTCGATGATAGGGGGTTTGCAAATATGGGGATGGGGGTGGGGGTGGGGGTGGGGGTGGGGGTGGGGGTAGGGGTAGGGGTAGGGGTGGGGGTTGAGGCACCGACGATGGTGGAAGGATGTGATGGTTGTGTTGGTGGTGGAGTGAGGGGGAGGATTGTGTATCAAGGTCAGGAGCGATGGCGGTGGCATCAGAGGTGGGGACGGCTTGGACACTGTTGTCGCCTGACATTGTTGATCGTGGAAGGTGAGGATTTGTGGTGATGTAACTAGAGAAGAAGATCGTTGCAGGAAGGACGAAGATGAACGTCTGAGCTCTGTGATAGAATTTGAATCTGAAATGTGTTGTGGTGATTGATTTTTGGGGGAAGAGACTTTTAATATGATGGGACCTTTTGCCTTCACACGTTTATCTAAGTACGACGTAATGATGATGGGGTGGGTCCTAAGCTGGATTGTATTGTACGTTTAAGATTGTTTGGCCTTGGTAACAACATTTTATTATTTATTAATTAATTATTCGGCTTATTAAAATTTTCACTCTCTTATTATAAGTCGGTTATAACAAGAGTGGGGGCAACGTTGCGGAGTGATTTCGTGGGCCCGGTTGATTCGGTGGGTCCTATTCCACATGGTGGAATTTTTCCACGTGTCAGAATATTCCACACGGGAGATTTGATTGTTAAGGAATCTACAGTCTTGATTCTATTTAATTTCTTACTTTTATGGGAACAGTCCGGATTAACTTCGACTTCCCGTCTTTAAGGAGATTGAGTTTCAATCATACATGATAATTGACGTAATTATGAGTCCTATTCCTACTCAGGGACGGGCGTTAAGAGGTGATGTGGGAAAGCTATAAATACATGGTTATACCCTAATTCACAGGAAACATTACAAGCACTAAAGCATTAACGGGCCTCCATTGTTAACCTATTATCCAGCCTGTACTTTTTCTCACACCGGAGATATCCTCCGACGGCCTCGGCTGTCAAGCTCCTCAGTGTGTTTCTCGTTTTCTATGCAAGATTTGGCTCATTGTTTGGTGATTGGGTGAGCGGACGGATCTTAACGTTAACAATAAGTATAACTTGTCAATCAACTAGATTGGGGAGTAGGTGTTATCGGTGAAACATAAACTTTACTTTAGAGGTGATTGTAAACTACTCAAAAGATAATTGGGTCTGTTCCTGTAGCGGAGGGCCGGTCAAATTTGGAGGGGTAGTTTTGTACTTTCGTGTTGAATTTGGGTTTCTTATAGTGTTATATAAGGGGATCCTACAATTGTAAAATGTACGAAATTTCCAAAAAAATAGTAAAACTGATCGGTCGGCAACCGTGGACTAGTCCAACATTTGGTGAACCACTTAACTTTTGTGACTTGTGTGATTGTTTTCTTTCAATTTTCTCTTTGCTATTGTTATTATCTAACAAAAGGACCTCTACGATGTAAATGCAATTAATTTTCCAAATCATTAATCGCATACAGCTGATAACGGTAAGGGTAAGGTGACTAGGATGGAGTCGATAGAAGTTTCTAAAATGATGGTTTTCCAAAAGACAAATGTGGAAAACTCAATCTTGCATAATTAATTGTAGCTTGACCAAGTCAAATGTCTCGATTCATAAAGCGGGAAGAAATGAGCTAATTTTTTTTTTGGTGTAAACACAAAAAAGCGAAGCCTTATTTCCTATCTTTTAGGGCCACTTTACACTTTTAACACACACGCAAGTGTTCTAGGTAAACTACTACTAATAATACCTGTAAAGCATCTTGCTGCGGTGAAGAGGATAAAACGGTGGTAAGAAGTTCAATGCTGTTTCTTGCCACATCAAATGCCTCCTTTGTTTGTTCAGCTGAAAAGCGTTGCACCGGAACCTCACGATGAATTTGTTGTGACAGGCTAGCATTTGGTTCTGAAGCAGGGATTGAACGAGGAGGAGTAAATATAGGAGCCAAACTCTCAGTATCACGTCCTGGGAAACGTATACCTCTCGATCTCAAGCTCTATAGAATAAAGAATTAAATTTCACATATGGAAACGTGTTAAAAATATAACCAAAAATATACAGATCACAGAAAATACACAAGTAGCATTTGAGTTGTCCAACCATTATTTAATACGGTAATATACCTTGTACGTCTCTTCATAAACAGGCAAATAACGGAGCTCATCAGAAGATTCTCCCCATGCTTCGATCAGAATCAGAGCCTTGTTTCGATTATTAACAACAGTATGAGGATCATCAATCAACTTCACCAACTCATCAAGCACTCTCTCTGCCGCAATTTCAGAAAATGCCTTCTCACAATTTTTAGCAACAGTCTCAAGCAACACCAGAGACAAGTACTGAACCCTAGGGATCTTCAACATGATCCTTTTCTTTATACCGCGAATCAGCTCAATGCTACTGACCCTTTCATTGTTCATCATGTCACAGAGCTCGAGATTTGTAGCCCAATCAGGCTCATCTAAAGTTTCAGCAGTCGCTTCTTCTACAAGCTTATCAGCCTGACTCGGGCCTTGAAAAAACTCCTTCATCTTGAAACTAACAGAGCTCACCCCTGCACTGATCTTTTGACCAACCTCAGACCCTCCAATCTTCAACCGCTCGCCGAGAGCATTGACTTTTTCCATCAAATTGCTGTCACTCATTTTTCAAAACCCTAGCTTTGAATACGCCTCTAACAAAAAAATCCTAAAGTTCCTTCAATTACTAAAACTAATCTCCCACTGTAAAAAGAAAATTAAAGAAATGCAAAACCCTCGTTAGATTATCGCAAGTAAAATCAACATTCAAACCCATAAGATGAACACAATCAACAAGTTTAACTACTAATCACTTCTCTTTATTATAATTATTTTTTTTAAAAAAAACATGAAACTATAGAGAACCCATATGAATAGGCTAATTAAAGTCCTACTTTAAATTAATATACACATCCATGAATTCGATGAAATTAAAAAATTTCATCACCGATCAAAAACCAAATTCATAAAGCCAAAATATGAGCAAAAAGCACAACACAAGTATTATAACAGATGGCACATATGATCAGATCAAAAAACTAAATGAACAATCAATTCAAAAGGAAATAATTTCAAAATATTGGCGAATGAAAAGAAGAGAACCTGTAAACCGCAGGTAAAAAGGGTCGGAGTTGGTTGGGAGGAGTTTGTTCTTTTTGAAGAGGAAGATAACGACTCACAAAGACTAGTGTTTTTATTAAGGAAACTTCCGAAGTTTCTATGCATTGCAGGCCAGTATAATTTGGAATATAGTAGTGGGAATAAATAAGAGGTTTCTAAAATTTAAAGGGAATAATGATATGGAAAATGAGCAGCAATTAGCGCAGTGTTTAAGATTGTCATGAATTGGATGAGTTGTAAACTTGAACATCTTAAAATTTGAATTTTTTTTAATAATAATTGTGAATAAATGGGATCACACACAGCCTTGCATAAGTAAATTACCAAAGCACTGATCTAGGCCGAAAAAATTAGTTGGCCTGGATACTCCACATTATTAAAAAATATATATATTTATAAAATTTTGTATTAAAAAATATAGGAGGATGGAATCTATTTAACAAAATACAACTAATTTTAAATTTTCTGATCATCTTAATAAATCATTTAAGCCGTCCAAAGTTTGAGATCATATAGTACCGGAAGTACAGGACACAATTAATTCCTTTATATGTCCCATAAAAGAAAATATATTTTTTATGTCATTTATTTATTCAATTTTCCTACTTAATCAATTGGATTTGTTGACTTGAACCCCAATCTTGACTTGACTGTATGTTAGGTTGGGAAACTAACTTGTATAATGGGACATGATCCCGTCATACACGTTTGAAAGTCTCTCGACTAATGCTCCGTGAATTACCATGTCAATAATAAATGCATAATTTTTTATTTTTTAAAATCTCGAGAAAGTTATATAGAAAAATAATAATATTTTGGTGGCAAAAAATTAGTTATAAAAATAGAAAACAATATAAATATGAGTAAATTTTAAAGTTCAATAAATTACTTGAACATTCTCAAATTATAATTTTATATTAACACTCGGATTATTTTCGTTTAAAAAAATTTAAATTATTTGGGTTCAATTTGAGATCGCGCTCGACTAGGTAGTTAAATAAATTTCAATCAAACTTTATTTTATATTAATAAATTTTGTGAATCAAATATAAACAACTAAATATTAGACTCGATTCGATTCATTTACGCTATTATGAAAATATAAACTAGCCTCAAAAGAATATACAAACCCCAAGCACCGGAAATTTAACTAACCCTTTAAAATAGTCATTATTGCACAAGGGGGTCCAACTAAACGCCAAAGTGAACTTTGTAGGAGCATAAATAAATTGTTAATCCGTCCCAATTAATTAACCACAATGAGTTAAATTTTCGCCACATGGTAAAATTTATTAACCAGACTTAATTATAATAACCAATTATTAATTAGAATTAATTCAATTATAATTAAGCACATTATTTTGTATCATTTTTTAATATTTTTTTTAGTCATCAAATCAAATGGTTATTGTTTTTTTATCATATTTCATTGTTAGTTTTTCATCCCACTTTTAAATATTAAGTATAATTTGAACGCAAAGTAAATAAAATATATTTAAAGGGTGAAATTCGACAATAACTAAAATTTGAATAATTTTTTGTATATAAATTATATATAAAAATTATACACTAATTATAATATTTATTTATTACATACTAACAAAAATATTTAAAATATCGTTTCAATTTTTAATTTATATATATATATATATATATATATATATATTTATGTCAATAATATTAGTCTTAAAACTTAAAGGACATATCTGCAACATATAAATTTGTGTTGACATAATAATAACAGGTGTCAGGTCTTACAACAAAAGTGTTAGGTCTTGTTTGGCTAGTATAAAACATAGTGGGCTTATTGAGTTATGGTCCAAATCTTCATATAAAACAACCAAACACACCCTATACAGTCGTAGTTCACTGAGGTTTCTCTCTTCTATCGCCGTAGCAAATTGAAGTTTAGAACTCCCTCCCACAGTAATGGCTACGTGAGTTCAGAAGCGTCTGATATATCGGGCCGATCAGTCGGCCAATGCAGTCTCTTTATACTATCATAATTCAGGTTCTTCTCATTATAATCTTACTCCTTGAGTATTATATTGCGTATTTTCAGTGTACTATTAGCTTGGATTATTGTCTGTTTGATTTATTTATTTATTGGGAATTAACATGCTTAATTTGTCTATTGGAATTTTAAATTACTGAAATTTGTGTATTTGGAATTATGATTAATTTAATAAAGATTGAAGCCCTAGAGAGGAGGAAGAACCGTATATGCTTACTCTTTTGATTGATTTGAAGATAATTGCATTTCATACTTTTTGTTGAGACCGGAATGGATGAATTAAATTTATATATGTATATAATATTAATTCAAGTGTGATTCTTTCATTTTTGGGATGTCCTACAAAAAGGGGCGTCAAAAGTTTTTAGATACCAAAATTTATTGTCTAGTGAAAAAGAAAACGAAAATTTACAAATTTCAAATGATAGATACACTTTTATAGCTTTATTTGAATTTTATCCTTTCACAATTATAGCCACCATTTTCAGATACATTTCCTGATGCACGAGGTGTCATTTCCAGACAATAATTAGTCTTTTTAGATTTATTAACAACATGCATTCTAATTCCTAAATGAGATTCGTTTTCCTGATCATGATGTGAAGCTTAGTGAAATGTTTGCAAACCCAAAGTTTATTGAATAGAATATGTTTCATTTTATGCCACAATCAATTACCGTGTTTGTGTACATTGTCTTCGTGTAAACTTATTTCTCAATGGAGAAAAGAGGTGATACATATGCAGCAAGTAGAACACCATGCCTGAGTAATTGTCAACAGTGTTTAACAGCTTAAAAAGGTGGTCTGCAAAAATAAAAAGAGGCCAAAGAAGGAACTTGTTTTTTATTAATAATTTAAGGTTTACTTTAGTGACGTCTAAAGTCCTTAATTTAGCCAAATAGCGGGAATATAGGCTCCAGATGTGAAACTTAAGTGACATGGAACTCCAAAGCTTGATAAATAAAGATCATTTGTTCTTGCTGGAGTTTGGGAACTTAAAATCATACAAGTAGTAGACATGTCATTGTTTGAAACTATACTTGTGGCACAGAGTTTAAGACGTTCCATTGACACAATTGTACATACAGAAATATTTTCACAATTCTTTGTTTGAAATTACAATTTAAATCCTAAATATGTTTAGAAAAGCTATATTACAAAATATTGTACTTTTAGATGTGTTAATGTCACGTCTTATAATTAGTGTCACAAACATTTTTTTAAATCATGAAATTCAAAGTGGTTTGGTGGGAGTAAATAATTTCCTTTTTGGTTGTTTTTTATGATTGTAGCAAGACTTGTATTTTAGATTTGCCTCGCCTTATCCTTATATTCAGTGCAGGGTGTTGGTTCAGGTCTGGATATGATAGACATGACATGGCTCAGTGCCATTTTAGTTGGGGCAGGCTGCCTTGCTTTGGGATATATTATTGGTGTACGGCATCCTGGTCATGTACTTTTTATGGCCAGAACTGCTAAAGATACTGCAGTTGTTGTTAATGGAAACAAGACGACCCGAGCCAAACAACCACTCGAGGTTGAAAAGCTGGCTGAGATTCTTGAAGATTTTAAAATGGTGCTACATTCTATATCATATCTATAATTTTTCTCTAATAAATCCATTTGTGCGTGCGTAACTGCGTAGACTGTGTGACAGGTCTAATACATATTGGGTTTTAATTGGATTTACTTTATGCAGGTTTTGGTTGTGAGGAATGACTTAAAGATGGGGAAAGGGAAAACTGCTGCTCAATGCAGGTAGCCATCAATTGCTTTATTGCCTTGGACATGATTTTTGTTTTCCTTGCTTCTGAATACCTCATCAAAGTAACTTATAAAAAGAAGGAAATCTTATCAAAGTATTTCGAATTTCCATTGTCTATTTGGCTCTACTTTTTTGTAGCAGAGCAGCTATCTACAAAAAAATACGTGGAGCGGTAATCATAGAATCAATACTTTAAGAACATGCTGATTTGGTATTTGCAACTTAATTTAATGTGATGTGAAATCATGGCTGTTCCTACTAAACTAGTATAGAAGCCTTAAAGCAGTGAACTTATAGTGTTCATTATTTGCATCTGTTTTTGTGAATGGTTATGTTTCGTTGGATATATTAAACTAATTTTGTTGGTTGGTCAGTCATGCAACTTTGGGTCTATATAAGAAGATCCTTCATCGGGCACCAAAGGCTTTAAGCAGGTAATCTCAAAACAAATACAAGTTTTGTTGGGGCCCTGAAAACTGAATGTGTACTTCTATTTTGTTGTTTATCTGTTATTAGATGCCAGTTTTTCCTTTCTGCAGGTGGGAGATGTGCGGTCAGGTTAAGGTGGTTGTGAAAATCGAAAGCGAAGATGATATGTTGGTTTTACAAGTAATGCTTAATCACTTTGATTTTGAAAAAATTAATTTATGTTTTGATCTATCTTCACAGCTTCATCATCACCTAACATGGTAGCTTCACTAATTCATATTTATATCACTGAGGTTTCCATACTTAGATCATTAAGTACTCCCTCCGTCCCATTTTATGTGGCCACCTTACTATTTTGGGATGTCTGGAAACTTTGGTCTCTTTTAGACAGGAATTGCTTATAATACCTTTAGAAAAAAAAAACATGTGGACCTTTAAGTGATTAAAGAGAAACATGCAGCCCTCTTCATATATTAAAGGAAGCGGCAATTGCGAAATACAAGTGACTCAACTTCTCTCGATATATTTGAAGTGGCCACATAAAATGGGAAGGAGGTAGCATTTTCTACTGATTGATGTTTGGGCTTGTTACAACGTTATATTTGTATATTAAATTTAGTGATACTATTCTTTCCTATTTGAGTCACCGACTTTGGTTGTTGCTAGTGAATTCTCTCTCTCTCTTGATAGGCTTCATTGTGCTGGACGAATAAATTGCAGCCCTCCTTTTCTCATATGGCCCATTTCTTTCTCACCCAAAGTATAAACCTGTAATTAGATTGGATTCTTCTTTTTCTTCTTCTTCTTCATATCCCCAACCATAATAAAGGTGTAGATACTTTACTGGGTAGATTAGATAGCACCTTCAGTGCCGTTTTCTGGAGCCATGTTTTAGAAATCTAATTCTGATTTTAGATTTCTTCCACTTCACGTGCTGCTTATAATATATTTATCATTCACTTGGGTTTTTACTTTTAACATTACTTCCTCTTTGCTCTTGCCTCTTGCCTTCTAAGTTATTTATCAGGATAATGAATAAATAACCTGGTGACAAGAGTTGCATTAACGTTTTGCTGTGTAGTTTAGAGGAAGTAGAGGTAGACGAAGAGAAGAATGGGGATCTCAGTCATATAGTTCTTTGAATAAACATCATAAGGGCCCAAAAATAACCCCTTACAACCCTTTTGGAAGGACACCTGAAGTACAAAATGACTGCTAGACCCCCTTTAGTACAAACTATGGTCTGGACTGGAACTGAAGTCAATAGCTGTACTTTGTAAGATTCTTTGTAGAACTGGCTATATGCAACTAGTTAGTGGTAACATTCAAACCACTGATGCTTAGTATCTACTCCCTCTGTCCACTTCATAAAACAATTTCTTTATTGTGATGCTTGGAAAAATGACAAAGTTACAAAATAAATGTTTCATATGGAGTGTAAAAGTACTGTTATAACCTTCTCTAAATGTACTCAACACCAAAACGTGCTGTGACTTTATGAGCTATGACTAAGATATCCATATTTTATTTGACTTGCACATGTCCAATAAAGATACTCCACTCCACAAGTGAAATTTGAATACACTACTCATAGATCAATAAGAGTAAAGTTGGAAGCTTAAGTTCATATATCCGGATTTGGATCCCCTCCATTAAACCTTCCCTCCAATTCCATATAATACACTATATTTTTATAGTTGTGAATAGTATAATTGAAATCGATACTGGTCAACTAATTTATTATATTGAATAGCATAATTGTTTCAAAAATAAAAGTAATCCGACACTTTTTCACCATTTGATAAACATAATTTCAATGGATGAAAATTCTTTTAGTCTTTTAATGGTGAAAATATTTTTTATGATTTAAATTTTTTGTAGGATTGATCTTAATATCATCAATTATCTACTAACATATTTTGATCATTACTAACAAAATTATTAAGATCAAATAATTGGTGTGTTGGATGAAATTGGAGGAAATGTGTAATGGAGGGGAGCCAAATCTCATCTATCCTGTCCTTAGATTGCAGTAAGAACAACGGTGATATATATAGCTGTGGAAATTACTAAAATTGAATTAGGTCGTAGGAGTTTTAATTTCCTCGAGGATTGATTGAACTAGCTTTGTCTGAAGGCTCATAAGGCAGACCTATATTCTGTTCAAACATAATCTTGCATAGTTTCTCATATTTTTTTTCCATATCCATGCCAACTATAGTTGACATAAAGCTTCTGTGGTAAATTAAAGCTCCCCCGTTTATATTTTATGTTCTTTTCCTTTTTGACAATTTGTTAAGTCATTACAATACTGTCCACAAGTGTGTGCTACCATAGATCAACCTTCTATTATGGCCTTTGTGGCACTTTTTTGCCATCTCTTGATCAGTTCTGAATAATAATGAAAAAAGCTCTCTTGATCATTTTTTTCCTTCTTATGATGATCCTTCTTTCTGCTCCTTATTATTTGGAACTTCTTACTCTGACAGGAGAGAGCAAAATCACTTAACATACCGACTCATATTGTAATTGATGCAGGACGAACACAGATTGCACCAAGTAAGTTTTAAATTTGTCCTGTTTGTTTTATGTTGATATATAAATGATTTCTTTTTCATTGGACGTCGATTTGAAGTTGTATGGCTTCTTTGAATGTAGTTTAGTTCCTAGCTAAGGGTTGTGCAAGTCAAATCCGTATTCTGTTCAAACATAATCTTAATGAGCGTTTTGTTTGGTGTTTTCTTAATTTCTTTGTCATGTGTCATAAGTACCTTGTATGTCACAAAGAAATGATGTTAATTATAACCCGTCACATATGTCTATTGGGTATATAGTAGACTCAACATGTATAGTGCAAGTCTTTTTCAAATAACAATTACTCTTTTTCTTCTTTTTCACTAAAGAAGTTTCATTTATTGAATTTTTTTGTTCCACATAAAAGTAATCTTCTTAGTGATACTAGTGTATAAATGATACAATTTTTAAGTTTGTCATCATAATTTCATTATCATACCATACTACTAAATTAATAACTTACTATTTTTAAATGTATACATAAAACAGAAAAATATATTTAATATTTGAATTTTTTTACTAACTAAAACTCTTTTTTTTTTTGAAACTGATCAAAAGAGTAATATCTCTATCAAAGTTATTGAACCAATAGTCCTCCCTAAACTATTTCTCCTCTTAAATGTGACTGGAGCCTGCAATCATGGTAAGAAGATGCTGCAATTAACTGTTGATTAAGCCCTGTTTCTTGGTCATTTGTAAAACTTTCACTTTCCCCTCCAAAAAAAGAAAAAAGTACCGAGCTATTCACTTATATATTTTTTGTGACAACAGTCCCATTTCTATATCAAGTTTTACCCAATTCATATATGTACCTCGAGTTCTACACTCCTAGTACTTTTGGATTCTTAACTTAATTTACCTGATTATGTATCTGATTCTTTCTTGTTCTTCAGATTCAAGGACGGTGATGGCAGTTTTTGGTAAGTTTCTCTTTTGCTGTACTTCCTTTAAGATGTGGGCTCTGTGTATGTATTGGGATCTAGAAGTAGGAAGTTTGAATTATACATTTCTCAGAAAAAAGGAAGCTTGATTGATATATACAAGCAAACTTACAGTTCTCTTTATTATTATTTTTTTCACACCCACGGTTCTTCAGTTTTAATTGTTGATTCCATCTCATATGCAGGACCTGCCGAGTTGGTTGATGATGTAACAGGCGGGTTGAAGCTCTTGTAATAGCTATAGCAGCTTCATTTCACTGGGTCTTTGTTTACTTTACCCCATGGCTGGGGTCTATCAAGGTAGCATCAGATGTTTACTTTACCCGGACTCTTGAATCATGAAAGGGCTTTTAGGGATCTCAGTCACACTGACCGTTTAAGTTTCTTCCCCTTAAAAAGAAAAAACGGGAATTGGATAATCAATTATTTTTCCTTTCCATCTTTGGTGATGATGGCGAAAAAATCTGTAGTGGCCTTCGTACTCTGAACGTATTGTTTCAGTGAGACGCAATTCGATTTCAGACTTTGTGTTTCAGACTTTCAGTACTTTGTTAGAGACTGAAATCTCTTTTTTCTGCCAAGTATTTTTGAGCTGAAATTTAAAAAAGAAAAGCTGCAGATTTTCTCTTTTAGGCTGCCTCTTGGGAAATTTTTAGTTTCATTTGAATTTTATTACTCCTACATATTGTATTTCCTAGGCCAAAGGGGCTCAATAAAATTAATAGGAGAATCCAGAAAGAAGGAAATAAAAAAATTTATCCGACCTTCTACCAACTGAGCTAAGGTAGGATTGTAAATTTGATCGCAAGAACTACTATGACCATTCTATATTGAGAAAGGGGGTAATATATTTATTTAAATCAGCAAGAATAATCCTTGACCTCACACCTACTCGGGGTCAGGGTGTTTATATAATTCGGTTCTTTACAGGTACAGTCCGATTCGTAATAATCAAATTCGTATAAAATAAAATCGATTCAGTACCGATATAAAAATTTGGTATATATTGATTAATCGATATTAGTATCAGTATATGAATTTTATCAACCGGTATTTATTGTACCCTTTATACCGAATATTTAATTTTATAATTATTTTTGTATTTATGTGTGTATATATATAAATATATATTGATTTTGTAATGTAACTTTCTATTTAAAAAACAATAAATTAACGTAATGTATGATATCCTAGCTGTAATGTAATATCTCTTAATTTAAAATATTACAGCAAGCTAAATATATATTAAATTTAGCAAAGATATCCTAGCTGTAATGGAATATCTCTTAGTGAGAAAAAGAGAGAGGAAGTCTCCTCCTACGTACTGCCTTTCTGTTTCTTTTGTACGTACGTACGTGTATATTTATATATACGATCCGGATCTTAAGTTCGTCTTTTATCTAACTCATTTTGTTCACCTTCTTTTAGTGATGGACCGGACGACGATTTGATCTGTCGCTATATGTTTGGTCCGTCGCTATTTATTGTCCATGCTATATGTTATCCGTCGCTTTGACGACGGTTCTATATATAGTGAATGAATAATCGTCACCCGATCAAAATCGCTAAAAAAAAAGTGAGTAAGATAAAAGGTGAGTTTAAGATTGATTGTATATATATATATATATATATATATATATATATATATATATATATATAAATCCGGATCAGTCATGTACCCTTATCTTTACTCATCCGTATTCACTCCCCCTTTAGCGACGGATCCGTGACAATTTTTCATACAACCGTCGTCTATACTTTTAGCGACGGACAATATATAAGCGTCATAAAAGTATAGACGCAGCGATTATATGATCGAGCCGTCGCGGATCCATCATTGAAAGAGATAATATGAGATAATGAATGAGGTATCTGACTGATCGAGGCTGATAAAAAAGATCAATCAGTATACCCTTATCTTACTCACCGTACTCACCCCCCTTTAGCGAGCGGATCGGTGACAGGTTCGATCATATAATAAGGCGTATATACTTTTAGCGACGCTATATGTTATCCGTCATTAAAAAGTATGAGCGACGATTGTATGGCCAAAGCTGTCGCCGAATCCGCATTAAAAGGGGTGAGCATGAATGAGTAAGATAAGGGGTATACTATGATCCTTCTCTCTCTCTCTCTCTATATATATATATATAGTCCGGATCTTAAGCTCACCTTTATCTAACTCACTGAACTCACCCCCCATTTAGCGATGCGGCGACGATTCGGTCGTCATAATCGTCGTCTATACTTTTAACGACGCTTATATGTTATCCGTCACTAAAAGTATGTATTTACAGGTTGTATGATCGAGCCGTCATGCGTCCGGTCATAAATGGGGGGTGAATTTCAGTGAGTTGAATAAAGGTGAGCTTAAGATCCGAGATCATATATATATATATATATATATATATATATATATATATATATATATATATATATATATATATATATATACCCCCGATTAGAGAGCACTCTCCTAAACGAGCACTCTGTCCTTAAAGAGCATTCTCTTTTAAAAACCCGGTCTTTTATTACTCTCTCCTCACTAAGTCGATAAAACAAAGACACAAAGGAAGAGCATCTCGCTACAGACTACAAAGGCTGAGCTTCACTGCCAAAATCTTCTCCCTTGAAATCGTCCACGCCAAATCGAAGAGCTTGCCCAATCGAAGAAGCTAAATCTCAAAATCGCAAAATCGCAAGAAGATCGATTCCTTGAAGCCTGTTTCTAAGGCTCCCCCAAAATCAAGAATCGAGTTTGCTGCAAGAGAGAAAGCCAAGCAAATCGATTTTTCTCTCTCCAACCCTTCCACCTCTTACTCACGCGATACTGTATCAGACGGAAGGTAAAGTTAAACTTGGGTTTGAAATTTATGTTTGTCGCATTAGAAATCTAGGGTTTGTTCTTTATGAGTTTTCATCATATGGGTTGTCAAGTAAGAAATCTAGGGTTTATTCTTTATAATTGGGAAAATTGTAGTGTATTGATTTGTGGAAGAGGAATAAATTTCATTGTGAACAGGTGTTAGCTTTGTCTAAGTATATTATTGGCAAAAAGTGGACTGGGTGAATCACAGAGTTGGCATCATATTTTATGAATATGATACTTGATTTAATTCCTTGCATCTTTAAGTAAAGTTATGAATATGTTACTTGCTTTGTTAAACTTCTAATCCTGTTACATTGTTGGTGATTTCACATTGACTTAAAGAAATTTTTGGTGATTTAAGTGTCAGCCATTTACTTGTTTGGTGATTTCACAAGTAAATGTCAATTATAGATAGTCATAACTTCTAATCATTGGTGATTTCACAATTTCAAGTAAATTTTTGTTTGTCCAGGTGTAAATATAATGGATGACATGTACAATGAAGTAGGGAGTTGCGGGGATAATGTAGAAATGAATTTGGAAATTGAAATGGCTAGGGATGACTTCAGTGGAGAGGGTTGAATGTGAATACTAATCATTGTTGTCTCTATCCTCAAGTAGCGGATGAGAGTTTACACCTAAGATTGGTCAAGAATTTCAAACATTAGATGAGATTCATACGTTTTACAATACATATGCAATGCATGGTGGATTTAGTGTCTGAAAGTATAATGAGAAAAAAAAGGCGGGATTAGCGATGAGATTTATAGGAAGGAGTATGTGTGTTCTAAGCAAGGAAAGGGTAAACTATTAGCCAGATGTGGTAAATAAAAAGAAAATGCGGATCTGAAAGAAGGTTGTAGTGCAAAAATGACGATGGTAAAGAGAGATGACTTGCGTAATTACTAAAATTGAGGAGGTCATTGTCATCCATTATCGACTCCACATAAGAGGCATTTATTACGATCGCGTCGTAATGTGTCAATTGCCCAAAAATCGTTGTCTCGTGAACTTGTACGATGAATATAACACAATACCAACAATACAATTTTCTTGCGGTCTTTGGTGGGTGGTTTTGAAAATATTGGTTTACCTTGACGCAACGAGATTTATATAACTTTGAAAGAGACAATATGATGACTTGAAGGGACATGATGGGGATATGTTGAATGAGTACTTACACGGTTAGAACAACAAAAGAATCCTTCATTCACTTTCACAATTGACACTGAGCGATGAAAATCGGATCACTTTCGATGTTTTTGGGCCGATCTGGCGTCTGAGGCGGGCTTATAGATTTTATGGTGATGTTGTCATTTTTGACACCACATACAATACTAATCGTTACTGAATGATATTTGCACCACTAATGGGGTTAATAATCATGGTCAAACTCTCATTTTGGTTGTGCTTTCTTAAGTGATGAAACCATAGCTACTTTTTGAATGGCTTTTTGCGTGTTTTTTGGAAGCGATGCGAGTGCAATGCACGACATGATTATCACCGTCGGGATCCAACTATGACAAATGCCATTTCACATTTGCTTCCTAATACATTGCATAGGTATTGTAGTTGGCACATATTGACCAAATTCTCGGAGAAGATTGACTCGATAAAATCTGGTAACTTATTATAAAGAGTTTCTTGATTGCATTTGGAAGTCGGAGAATGTGGAAGATTTTGACTCAACTTGGGTAAGCGTTAATGGAGAAAAGTGGGTTGAATGCTAATAAATGGCTACAATCAATGTATGACATCCGTTGTAGATGGGTACCCGCACATATGAATCATGTTTTTCTCGGTAGGCATGTCAAGTAGCCAATGAATGGAAAGTTGTCATGCATTTTTAAAAAGTTTGTTTCTAAAAGGAATTCTTTAGTGGATTTTATGATTCAATTTGGGAGGGCCTTCACCAAAGACGACCTGACATGAATTGGTTTGAGATAACAAAGATTTGGTTGAGAGGCGAGAATGAAATTAAGTCATGACTTCATAGTTCAAATGGTTGACATTTATACACACTCTATATATTATAAATTTGAAGAAGAGTTGTATGAGAGCTTGAATTATAGGTTTGAACTTCTGATGGAGGATGTCAACCACCGTGTATATAAGATTTATCGAAGGAATGTCAGCAAGTTTAAAGTAAGAGAAATCCAGTATGACATCTCGTTGGATTATGCAACATGTACTTGCAAAAAGTATGAAAGTTTGGGAATCCTATATCGGCATGTGATAGCTTATTTGCATAAGTTTCATGATCTTGACAAATTGCCTACAAAATATATTTTAAAAAGGTGGACAAAAGGAACAAAATCAAGTGGTGTAGTTGATGATAATGGTGTGGAGATAAAAGATGACAAGCCATACTTACTCTTGCGGAGTCAATTGATTCAGCAATCTCTAGAGATGATTGATAGTGCTCTAACAAATGAAGAAGCCACAACTGTATTAAAGGAATGTTTCGATAGAGATTATGAAAAGATCAAACAAATAATCGGGAATCAAGGTTCCAAACGAAACAATGAAATGGAGTCTGGTGGAATGAGTGCATCCAAGTCAGTTAACATGACTGGGAATTGTGAACATAATTACATTGAGTAGAACCAAGTGCATGCAAAAGGGTGTGGCAAAAGGTGAAGGGTGGAAAAGAAAGGGCTTTGGGAAAACAAAAAAAAACCCCGAGGGAGCGTTGTCATGGATGTGGCAACGTTGGTGTCACACACGACAAAAGAAACTGTCCGGCTCTTAATAATCGGTAAACAACTTTATTTATTTTGACTTTGTTATTTGTTTAAATTTGACTTTGTCATTTGTTTAAATGTAGAATTGGAGAATCAACAGTTGATGCTACTCAGATTCCAAGTGTAGATGATGAATGCGATTCAGCCACAGGTGGAATTTTATTTCTGACATATCTTGTATATCTATATCTTTGTATTACCTTGGAATTTTTTTTCTACAGAGTGTCCTTCAGAATTGCACTAATCATGGGAGTCACTCATGGTATCAGTTACAAGTCATCAGGTAGTTTTTGATATGGTGTTCAATACTGCCTTAGTTGTACCATTATCTAGAACCCCATCTTTTTTCATCTTCTTGATGCTCTGTTTGTTTTCCCAGTCTAGAACCCCAGCTTTTATATTGCCTTAATGCTGTGTTTGTTTTCTCAGTCTAACATATGGTTTCTACTAATACAGATAATGCAGAGAATTACTTTGACAATAATACAGAGTAATTGACACTTGTAGCTTTTGATGGTGTAGTTTAACACTTGCAGCTTTTGATGGTGTAGTTGCTTTTGATGGTGTAGTTTAACAGTTGCAGCTTTTGATGGTGTAGTTTAACATTTGCAGTTCTCTGAGGTCTGGGCTGACATGGGCATGGGCTGATGGCATTATTATGGTTAACAAAAAATCTAGTTTGCTTAATAACGCTTGCCTCGAGGCATTATTTTTTGTTAGCTAGTCCATAGCAAGAATATTGCTGCAATCTAATTTCATTTGCATCTTATGCAGGAGGTTTCTTAACATTCAAGTCATCAATTCTGAAGAGTTTATTACTAGAGGGAGAGCATACCCTTGAATCACACTTCTCCCTCGTAAACTACCAAGTATGCATGTACTAACCTAATCCTGTTGTATTATACTAGTTCTACTTTTAATATTTTCTTTTCCTTTTCTATTTACGAACTAGAAATTTCATTCTTCACTCATAATCTCTAAATGATTCTCCTCGGATAAACAGATAAAGAGATGTACGTAACTTTATCGCTTCATTGTTAAACCGTACCTTTGGTAAATGACTGTTCTTAGCTTTTATATTTTTGGTATTTCATGGTAGGGTAATTGGGGAATCCTTTAATCTTTGATTGGAGAAACTCAAAAGTAACATATCAAAGTGAAAAAGAAAACTTCAATTTATTAGCTCAAACTTGTAATTGCTCAGGGCTTTGATAATTCAGTGATATTTTACACTTGCATAACCAATTTATGATAATTCATTTTTAAACTTTGTTATTATGGTTAACAAAAAATCTAGTTTACCATAAAGCGTTATTATGGGCTGACATGGGCATGGGCAAGCGTTATTATGGTTAACAAAAAATCTGAGTTACTGTTTTGGCTTGAGCGGTGTGTTGCTGCTGCCTTCTGATCAGTGTGTTGCTACTGCTAGGGAGTTGCTTCTATTATGGTTAATTCTTTTGGGTTTGATGCAGAAATGTGGTTCTTTCTTCTTTGGTTTAACATCTTCTTCTTTGGTTGCCTTCTACCCGTCTTCTTTGGTTTAACAACTTCTAGGGGGTTTAACTTCATCTTCTTGAATTTGAGTTTTACTCCTATTTGTAGATGATCACAGACGCCCCAAAATAGGTATACAACACCCATTCTCGAGTCGCCAAATACATGGTACATAAAGCAAACTACAACTTCAATAATACAAATATCGTGTGAAATACGACAATACATAATTGTGAGTTTAAATACAATTATTGTCTTCTAGACAATATCCACACGCAAATAAGTCCTCATTATAATTATTCAAACACTATTTTATAGAAATAGAGAGGACTGCTAAAACATCTTCCTAGAACCATCACTCCATACCCCGACTCGATCCTGCTATGTTCTCACCTCCCGAGAGAAAAATGGAACAAAAAGGAAAGGGTGAGCTCAACTAGCCCAAAAGAAAGAATATTATGACTAAGATAATATACAACAAATTATCGTTAGTCTTCAACAGGAAAAATCGATATAATAGACAACAAGTTTTAGATCAATAAATGCAATGAACAACAATCCATTAGAAGAGTCACGTAGAAAGAATTCTACCGCCTTCTAAGGTTTAAAAGTCCATCATCAATATTTTATCCCCAGAATAACAATCAATATACATCTTTAATCATCTTTGTACTACAGCCAAAGATATTCATTTGTATCATCACCAATTGGTCATGTTCATCTCAACACTGCTCATCTTTGCACTACGGGCCAAAGATATTCATTAGTTAATCATTCATCTTTGCACTACAAGCCAAAATATTCATTTATATCACCATTTAGGACCGGGGATGATGAAAAAATCAAAACATGGATTCAACTTTTTGGAATAAAGGTCACAACAAATAATTTGGAAGAATTTTTTTTTTTTTTTGAAACAATGCAGTGAACAATACCCATGAATGATTACCAATGAATGCGATTACCGAGAATGACAAGTTCCAAATTTGATAAAAGTTCGGACCAATATTCCTATGAAATGATATTAGATGAAACAAAATTTCTAATCATTTCAGAATTATAAAGCAATACTTACCATAAGTAAGTTCAAATTTAGGAATACGAGATGAAATAATATCGCTTATATAATATGGAGTATGAAAAAAAATAATATTTTTCTCCCGAGTATTGCAATAAAATAATATCCTTTACCTTGGTAGAAACTGAATTTGTCTGGAAACTCGGATATTATTCTCGAAAAAATCTTGCGTAAAAAATTACGCTCAAAATATTCTTATACTCAAGAAAATACTCACAATACTATAGAAAAATTCTGATTATGAAGATGGTGTCATGAGGAATGAGGGGTTACTCCCTATTTATAGCAACGGAGGAAAAGAGACAGACGCCTATAATTCTCCTTCTGCCTAACATACTCATTTTTTTCCATATGGGTGGAGGCCACCTTTTGAAAAACAAGTTGCAGGAAAGAAAAAAAACAACCAGCCAACTTTGGAAAAAGAAGGACAAGGCATGAATCACTTTTAAAAAAAATAAAGCTCCTGTAACACATTTGAAAACCAAGAATTTGCAGGAAATTCTCACCCACCATTCCCACCAACCAAAACCATGCTAGCCACAAGGTATTCAAATACATCTTGCTTACTTCCATATCTAATTAACCACATGCATATATATATATATATATATATTATAATAATACTATTATTATTTAAACAATTGTAACATATAATAATAATATAATTGAATGAATATTTTATCAGAAATTGTAATTCCACAAAAATATGCCAAACTTTCAACAATTATTTTATGCTAAAATTCCTTCATTTATAACCACAAAAATAAATAAATAAATAAATAAATAAATCCATCATTTATATCCACATCAAATAAATATTTTCTTATCATATAAATCAATAATTAATTATTCACAAATAATATTACGTAATATCATTTATGACAACCAGTAGCTCCTGTGAAAGAGGGGCTTTCCAATAAGGATTTCTCCATACACAATGCGCAATTAGGTGACCAAACCTCTCATTGATGTAACTTTCTAGACATTGCCAATAATGTTATCTAATAATATTATTCAAATAATATGAATTATTGATCCGATAATGGGAAATATCATGCAAAGATAATTATTAAACAACAATAATATAAAAATATCAATCGCAAAGAATTATTGAACCAATAAAATAAAATATTGAATAAGAACTCAGTGTATTATTGAGTAGTAGGCCTTTCACGCATTTAATCAATAATTCAACAATCTACTCTTGCAATACCGTGTGCCATCTTCTTGTGCAACCACGCCAGATTCTCGTATTTTAACCACCAAGTAATCCAACAAAGGTTAATTGTGAAAAATTATGTCGTTATTTATAAAAATCCAAATTTGTCGCTTTTCTTCATCCGAGCCATTATTCCGTTATAGGGCCCACAATTGATCGCACTGCATCATGCATTTAATATTCCCGACAAAAAGAATATTCCACGACCAAACGAATATTCTCCGACAACAATGATTATTTTATAACCACTTGCTTATTTTGTAAAATTTGCACATTTCACTCATAACCAAAGCATTATATCAAATTACCACCTTATTAATCAAGAATAATAATCAGAGGAAATTCGATTTTATTTATAAAAAGTTGGGGTCTTACAACCTCCCCTCCTTATGAAATTTCGTCCTCGAAATTGACGTACATACCTAGTGTATCGAAAAGATGAGGATACCTCATTTTCATTTCTGACTCCAACTCCCACGTCATTTCCTCAATAGCATGGTTTCTCCATAAAACCTTAACTTGTGGTATAACCTTCGTGCGTAGGACATGCTCTTTCCTATCCAAGATCTTAACAGGTACCTCCTCATACGTTAGATCTTCGGCTATCTCGTCTGGTTCTAACTCAATAATGTGGTTCGGGTCTTTAACATATTTACGAAGCATAGATATGTGAAAAACATTATGAACACGAGACATGTTTGGAGGTAATGCGAGTCTATAGGCCACATTTCCTATTCGGTCAAGAATCTCAAATGGACCAACAAATCTTGGATTGAGCTTTCCTCTTTTCCCAAATCTTGTAACTCCTTTCCATGGAGCAATACGTAACAATACATGATCTCCAATATTAAACTCCACGTCCTTTCTATGAAGATTAATATAACTCTTTTGTCGATCTTGTGAAGTTTGAATACGTTGTCGAATCATTTGGATCTTTTCTCAGAGTCATGCGTCTTTAATTATGGTCCCAACAATGTTGCTTCTTCCACCTCGTCGGCCAAAGATAATTGAGAATCTACATTTTCGGCCCATACAACGCCTCAAATGGAGCCATGCCTATACTTGCTTGATAATCTGTTGTTGTAGGAGAATTCCACAAGTGGTAGGTACTTATCCCAACTTCCTTTGAAATCTAGGACACAGAGTCTTAATAGATCTTCAAGAGTTTGAATAATCCTCTCTGATTATCCGTCCGTTTGAGGATGGTATCTTTGAATCGAATCAGAATCTGCGCCCATAGCTTTTCGCAAAGCTAACCCAAAATCTTGAAGTGAATCTTGGGTCACGATCCAAACTATGGATACCGGCATGCCATGCAATCGCACAATCTCATTCACGCACATACGAAAGCAAGACGTTCAAGGAATAAGTTTCTCGATAGGTAAGAAATGAGCAGACTTGGTTAATCTATCAATAATAACCCAAATCGCATCTATGCCTTGAGAAACTTTGGGAAGATCTGTAACGAAATCCATTGTAATGTGTTCCCACTTCCATTCCGAAATCTCAAGTGGTTGCAATGGACCCTTTGGCACTTGATGCTCCGCCTTTACTCGTTGACAAGTTAAACACCTCGAGATAAACTCCGCGATCTCTCTTTTCATATTGTTCCACCAAAATGTATGTCAAATATCATGATACATTTTGGTACCCCCAGGATGGATTGCAAACGGGGTGTTGTGTGCCTCCATCATGATTCTATGCTTCAAGTCAGAATCGTTAGGAACGCAAAGTCTAGAATTGACTCGAAGTATTCCTTCTTCATCGATTCTTGCTTCCTAATAGCTCCTTCTTGCACTTTCTTCTTCATACTCATCACCCCTGTGTCCGTAGCTTGAAAGCAACTTTAACTTTATCGATTAAAGTCGGTTCTACTCAGATATTCGCCATCATCACGTGGGTACTTGGAGCCTTTAAATCTATCTCCATCCTTTGTAAGTCGATAAAATGGGCCTTTTACGACAATATTGCACTCGTGACTTGCATATGATCTTCTACTCAACGCGCCATTACGTTCGCTTTCGTGATGATATTGAATAGTGTGATCGTAATCTTTTAAACATGCTCAAGCCAACGTCGTTCTGCATATTGAGTTCTTTTGGGGTGAAGAAATATTTGAGACTTTTATGGTCCGTATAAATCTCCACTTTCTCCCCGCATAAGTAAAGTCTCCATATCTTTAACGCAAAAAATGATCACGCTAACTCCACATCATGAGTAGGATAATTCCTCTCATATTCTTTGAGTTGTCGTGAGGCATAGGCTATGACTTTCCCATGTTGCATGAGAACACATCCTAACCCCTTGCCAGAAGCATCGCTGTAGATAACAAATCCATCCGAACCAGATGGTATTGTCAGAACAGGTGCCGAAATGAGTCTCCTCTTGAGATCTTGAAACTCTTCTCACATTCTCCGCTCCATATGAATTTTGTATCTTTCCGAGTTAGTTGAGTTAACGGAGTAGCGATTCGAGAAAATCCTTCCACGAATCTCCGATAATAACCAAATAAGCCCGTAAAGTCACAGATTTTGATCCACCGACTTGGTTGTTCTAACTTTGTATTGCTTCAATCTTCACCGTCAATGAGATACTCCTTGTTTTGACACCACGTGCCCAAGGAATTCTACTTCCTCAAGCCAGAACTCGCATTTCTTCAGCTTGGCATAAAGCTTGTGTTCACGAAGTCTTTGTAGTACCAACTTCAAATGGTGCTCATGATCTTCACGGCTTTTAGAATAGATGAGGATGTCATCAATAAAGACAACAACGAATCGATCCAAATATTCCTCAATACACGGTTCATCATATCCATGAAAGCAAAGAGGAGCATTGGTCAATCCAAAAGACATGACTAACTTCAGAATTCATAATGTCCGCATCGAGTTTCGGGCGCCTTTGAATATCCTCGCTTTTAATCTTCAAATGATGATATCCGAAATCAAGATCGATCTTTGAAAAGAACTGTGCTCTCAGAATCGGGTCGAACAGTCATCAATGCGAGGTAATGGATACCTATTTTTGATGGTGACATGGTTCAATTCTCGAGAGTCAATACAAAGTCGCATACTCCCGCCTTTCTTCTTTACTTAATAAAACAGAGCACCCCAAGGAGACGTCTTAGACGAATGAAACCGATGTCTAATAATTCCTCAGTAGTTGGACTTTTAACTCCTCAAGTTCAATAGAAGCCATTCGATATGGGGTTTTAGAAATGGGTTTTGTACCTTGTTCAAGGTCAATAAAGAATTCAACATCACGCTCGGGGTAAACCAGAAAGTTCTTCAGAAATACATCGAAATTCTCTAACCACGTAATTATTATTCAAATCGACTTGTCTTTATTCAAATCCATAACATGGGCTAAGAAAGCTTGACATCCGCTTTTTCAATACACGAATAGCTTTGTGGCTTGATATGACAAAGGATCGATTTTAGTGGTTTAGTAGTTTGAATTGTATGACAAAGTTGGTTAGAATATGAAAACTAACAACCTTACGAAAATAATCAATTTTGGCATGATGAGTGGTTAACCAATCAATTCCTAAAATCACATCAAAAGCAAGTATCTTTAAAGAGATAAGATCAATGAGTTAATGTGATAGTGCCAACTTGGATCATGCAAGATTTATAAATTGTAGATGTAACGAAGGTTTCACCCAACTGAGTTTCAACAGATAAATCAAAATCTAATTTCTCCTGAGTCAAGTTTAAACGTTGAGCACAAGCAAGGCGAGAGATAAAGAATGGGTAGAATCGGTATCTAGTAAGGTATAAACTTCGCAAGAATTCGTGATTAGCTTACCCGTGATCACCTCATTCGGGTTCCTCACGTTTTGGCGATCGCACGACAAACGCCTCTTCCAGAACTACCGATTTCGACTTATCCGGATAGCCCTTGGAATCACCACTCCTGCTGAACTTGGTTTCGCTATAGTACAATCCCGAGCGATGTGGCCTTCTTTTCCACAGTTGTAACATACCTTGGATTGTTGTGGACAGTTTGGGCTGATATGTCCCTCCTTCCCGCATTTGTAACATCTAACTGGCGGCGTTTCTCCTCCCCTAGCATTTGTTGTTGGTCTTTGGTCTTCTGCTATTGATGTCTTCCCGCCATTGTTGAATCTTCTTTTACAAATTTCCACTGAGTCACCTCTCCTATTATCCTCGCCCACGATTACCACCGAGTGGTTACCGCTTTGTCCGTATTCTTTCCTCCTCATTTGGTTATCATCGCTCGATGACTACCCCGTCAGTGGTCCCTCGGTTGAGTATACTCACTATCTCGCCTAATAACCGAGCCTCATTGACCACATCCGAATACAGAGAAAATTTATGAGAGATAAGGTATTGATTTAATCTCGGTTTTAGATCTCTCGAAACATACGCGTCATTCGCTTCCTCATTCTCCACCAGATGAGGTGCAAACTCGACAACTCCATGAACTTCGCTTCATCTTTGGGACACCGCCATGTTGTTCGCCTCCATCTAATAAACTCTACCTCTTTCATATGATTTAATACTTTCGGAAAGTACTTGTCATTGAAAAGTTTCAAATCTTTCCCAAGACATGTTGAGTGCATCCGGTCAGGTACGCTTCACGATTCCCACCAAAGAATTTGCTTCACCACGAAACATAAAGGTGGCGAATGGAACCTTCTGCTCTCCCGCATCCCAAGACATCAAATATCTTGGTAATTTGCTTGACCCACGCTTACGCTTTGATCGGATCCGCTTTCCATGGAAATCTGGTGGTCCCAACTCCTCGAATCGCTAAATGGTGATGTATCATCAAGCTGCTCTTATCATTTCCACCAGTATTTTGTACACGAGTCTCCTCGTTTGATTTTTGCATGAACTACAAAAAAGCTCCTAAACATTCCATCATTCATCGTTTGCTCAGTAGTGTTGTTTACAGGAGGAATATTGCCTTCCTGATGCACGTTCTCCTGGTTTATGACTAAAGGTGTCTCCACAGTCTCATACACTCCATTGTTAACGTTCTCAGCTGCCATCTTAAATACTGCCATAAAACAAGGGTTAATTAAATAAATTAACATGTCACATAATATCCTATATTATGACTGACCAACAAATAAACTTAGTAGGACACACTAATGTAAGAATTTACTCGTCTCTCCCCTCCTAGTTCTATTCCCCGATCTCCGCCAGAGATCATATCCCTAAGCTCTGATACCAACTGTGACGCCCCCAAAATAGGTATACAACACCCATTCTAAGTCGCCAAATACATGGTACATAAAGCAAACTACAACTTCAATAATACAAATGTCGTGTGAAATACGACAATACATACTGTGAGTTTAAATACAATTATTGTCTTCTGTACAATATCCACACGCAAATAAGTCCTCATTATAATTATTCAAACACTATTTTATAGAAATAGAGAGGATCGCTAAAAACATCTTTCTAGAACCATCACTCCATACCCCGACTCGATCCTCGCTATGTTCTCACCTCCCGAGAAGAAAAATGGAACAAAAAGAAAGGGTGGGTGAGCTCAACTAGCTTCAAGAAAGAATATTATGACTAAGATAATATACAACAAATTATCGTTAGTCTTCAACAGGAAAAATCATATAATAGACAACAAGTTTTAGATCAATAAATGCAATGAACAACAATCCATTGAAAGAGTCACGTAGAAAGAATTCTACCGCCTTCTAAGGTTTAAAAGTCCATCATCAATATTTTATCCTCAACAACAATCAATATACATCTTTAATCATCTTTGTACTACAGCCAAAGATATTCATTTGTATCACCAATTGGTCATGTTCATCTCAACACTGCTCATCTTTTTCAGACTACGGCCAAAGATATTCATTAGTTAATCATTCATCTTTGCACTACAAGCCAAAGATATTCATTTATATCACCATTTAGGACTGAGGATGATGAAAAATCAAAACATGGATTCAACTTTTAGGAATAAAGGTCACAACAAATAATTTGGAAGAATTTTTTTTTTTTGTTGTCAATAAAGACTCTATGAACAATACCCATGAACAATACCAAAGGTGAATGCATCATCAAGAATGACAAGTTCCAAATTTGATAAAAGTTCGAGACCAATATTCCTATGAAATGATATTAGATGAAACAAAATTTCTAATCATTTCGTGAATTATAAAGCAATACTTACCATAGTAAGTTCAAATTTAGGAATACGAGATGAAATAATATCGTTTACATAATATGGAGTATGAAAGAAAATAATATTTTTCTCCCGAGTATTGCAATAAAATAATATCCTTTACCTTGGTAGAAACTGAATTTGTCTGGAACCTCGGATATTATTCTGAGAAAATCTTGCAGAAAAATTACGCTCAAAATATTCTTATACTCAAGAAAATACTCACAATACTATAGAAAAATTCTGATTATGAAGATGGTGTCATGAGGAATGAGGGGTTACTCCCTATTTATAAAGAATTCGAGGAAAAGAGATAGACGCCTATAATTCTCCTTCTGCCTAACATACTCATTTTTTTCCATATGGGTGGAGGCCACCTTTTGAAAAACAAGTTGCAGGAAAGAAAAAAACAACCAAATAAACTTTGGAAAAAGAAGGACAAGGCATGAATCACTTTTAAAAAAAAATAAAGCTCCTGTAACACATTTGAAAACCAAGAATTTGCAGGAAATTCTCACCCACCATTCCCACCAACCAAAACCATGCTAGCCACAAGGTATTCAAATACATCTTGCTTACTTCCATATCTAATTAACCACATGCATATATATATATATATATATATATTATAATAATACTATTATTATTTAAACAATTGTAACATATAATAATAATATAATTGAATGAATATTTTATCAGAAATTGTAATTCCACAAAAATATGCCAAACTTTCAACAATTATTTTATGCTAAAATTCCTTCATTTATAACCACAAAAATAAATAAATAAATAAATAAATAAATCCATCATTTATATCCACATCAAATAAATATTTTCTTATCATATAAATCAATAATTAATTATTCACAAATAATATTACGTAATATCATTTATGACAACCAAAGCCATTCCTGTGAAAGAGGGGGCTTTCAATAAGGATTTCTCCATACCTACAACCGCAATTGATTAGGTGACCAAACCTCTCCTCGGCGTAACTTTCTAGACATTGCCAATAATGTTATCTAATAATATTATTCAAATAATATGAATTATTGATCCGATAATGGGAAATATCATGCAAAGGACAATTATTGAAACAACAATAATATAAAATATCAACGCAAAGAATTATTGAACCAATAAAATAAAATATCGAATAAGAACTCCTCAGTAGCAATTATCGTAAGTAGTGCCTTCTTACGCATTTAATCAATAATTCAACAATACTGCAATACCGTGCTTCTCAGCAAGAACCACGCCAGACATTCTTGTATTTTAACCACCAAGTAATCCAACAAAGTTAACGGTAAAAATTATGTCGTTATTTATAAAAATCCAAATTTGTCGCTTTTCTTTATCCCACCATTATTCTCATTATGGGGCCCACAATTGATCGCATACCATTGTATTTAATATTCCCGGCAAAAAGAATATTCCACGACCAAACGAATATTCTCCAACAACAATGATTATTTTATAACCACTTGCTTATTTTGTAAAATTTGCACATTTCACTCATAACCAAAGCATTATATCAAATTACCACCTTATTAATCAAGAATAATAATCAGAGGAAATTCGATTTTATTTATAAAAAGTTGGGATCTTACAATCTTTGCTTTGGTTGGTTGACTACCGCTTCGCGCTTCCTAGTTTTGATCGAATGTTGCGGCAGGTGGCATCTTTGGATCGCCTTTACGCAAATTGATGATGTGACTACGGTTGTGGTTTTTTTTTTCTAAGTTTCTTGATGTAACTTGTATCTTAGATAATGAGCAGTAGTTTAACAGCTTTTGTTGGTGTAGTTTAATAGTTTAATAGAGCAGAGTAATTGACAGTTTAATGGTTTGTAATGTAAACAGAGTAATCTCGTAATCACGATCACTTGTTTGACTTTGGTTTAACTTGTTTGGTGTCTGAGAATTTCTTTAAGTGTAATGTAAATGTCAATTTGGTGTACGTAAAATTTCTTTAAGTGTAATGTACATGATTTTCATCATCTAGAATTTGGATATGTGCCATCAAAGTAAATCGTACATTCACATTCATGGTCAAGCCAACACATAAAGATTAAATACTACGGAATCAACAAACCGGAGGATTAAATACTACAGAATCAACTATTAGTAACCAACTTTGCTTCATTGCAATCAATTCATTACATTTCAAAGATGGACTTCACACAACCTATCTTCATTACAAATTTCTCAGATTTAAGCATCTTCTTGCACAGAGATGGTTCCAAAGAAATTCCAAAGTAATAAAATCAAGGAAACCCATATGATTATCTTGTAAATCCTATGTTTGCGTCTAACATTTTGAGCTTCATCTTCAAGAGCCCTCAACTTCCTCAACAAACCAGGAATCACTTGAATAGCTTTCTCACTACCGCATCGGAGGATCATACCACATGAAATACCCATGAACCACGAGGTCATCAAAAAAGAATTTATTTGAGAACAAACTTCATATTAAAGGAAATTGAATATAAATTACTTACTTTTGCAGTTTGACATCCATAGAATCGACGACCAGGATTCAAATCAGTCCAAGAAGTTATCAGCATAGCCGGACGATGACAATGATAGTGGTTAACTACGGCCATTTAAGTTGACTTTTTCCTAGTTTAACTGAGCCCTCAATCAGTATCAAATATAAAATAAAGTAACAGATAATGCAGATTCTACAATAATGTTTAACAAAGAATTACTTCGACATGATTCTACAATAAAGAATTACTATCCTTGCCTGGTACAAACTCCTAAGACTTACTCATCCCTTCATTTTCCATGCCTGCAATTCACCAAAGAGGTTTTGGCAAATTTTGTTGGATATGTTTATCTTTAATAAACTTAGTTCCCAGCTATGTAGAAGTTTAAAAAAAATGTAAGATTGTTTATGAGAGTTATAAATGGAGGAACAAAAATCATGAATTGACTAAATTATCTGGTTTATCCACCCAAATAGAGGTCACCTTCTTTTAGACACCTAGTATGAGACTAATGAAAATAGTAACAAATGGCAAGAAATGCCACGCAAAATAAACATATATACGATATTACCAAGTATCCAAACAGTTGAGAGAAACACATCATCAACTTTATCTTACACAAACATAATACCAAGATGCACAAAATATTCCCAACTATTAGAATATAATAGATCTAATGTAGTATCATGATTCAACTTAATAACCAACAAGTTAAATCACTAGTACAATTATAACTTTAACTCGTATCAAAATTGGAAAGTAATTAAACTCTATTGTGGTTTCAACATAGTCACCAACCCGATGAATACTTATACCATATGTAGCTTCGACTAATAAGCAAGATTAAAAGTAAGGGGGGGAATATTAACGACAGAGAAAAAATATGCATACAATTATTTCGAAATTCACTTTTACTTGGATATGGCCCTATGAATTTGTGCTTTTGGAGGCAAAGGTACAAATTCATCCATAAAAGTCCCGACCCAAATAAATACCTCGTGATAATACCATTAAAATTTCGTATGCTTTAACACAACTACCAAAGAGATAAAGAGCCCACAAGATTGGGAACAATCAAGAATATATATGGAGATGTATTAACCGATTGGTAGCATAAATACCCAATAGTCAAGGCAAAGTAGAAGCATTTAAGAACAAAAGTGACTAAAATGAATAGCCTTAGATTCATGAGATAAAATTACATTGGAAATAGAACAATGATTTTTATTTTTTTGACAAGTAAAATTTATTTAGAACAAGCTGCCAAAAAGGGGATGGCTCCCAGGTACACGGAGAGTATACAAAAGTAAAGAGACTACGCTCAAAAGACCGCAAAGAAATTAGGGAGAAAATTCATACTTCATTGTTTTCATCAAAACCTCACTAGTGAATACAGATCATCGTATTATCTACACTGCTAGAAGATGAAAAGTTAACAAACTAGTCATCCAAGTTGAACAACACGAGGGCTAAACAACTGTAGCATATATATCAAGTAGCAGGATTAGAAGTTTAACAAAGCAAGTAACATATTCATAACTTTACAAAGCTAACACCTGTTCACAATGAAATTTATTCCTCTTCCATAAATCAATACACTACAATTTTTCCAATTATAAAGAATAAACCCTAGATTTCTTACTTGACAACCCATATGATGAAAACTCATAAAGAACAAACCCTAGATTTCTAATGCGACAAACATAAATTTCAAACCCAAGTTTAACTTTACCTTACGTCGTCTGATGATCGCGTGAGTAAGAGGTGGAAGGGTTGGAGAGAGAAAATCGATTTGCTTGGCTTTCTCTCTGCAAAGAAACTTCATTCTTGATTTTGGGAGAGCCTTAGAAAGCAGGCTAATCGATTTTTCTACATCTTGCGATTTTGAGATTTAGCTCTTCGATTTTGGCGTTGGACGATTTCAAGGGAGAAGATTTTGGCGGTGAAGCTCACCACATCAGTAGTCTGTGTAGCGAGATGCTCTTCCTTTGTGTCTTTGTTTTATCGACTTAGTGAGGAGAGAGTAATAAAAGACCAAGGTTTTAAAAGAGAATGCTCTTTAAGACATGAGTGCTCGCTTAGGAGAGTGCTCCTCGATCGGGTCATATATATATATATATATACGGAGAGGATTAAAAGCACTCTCCTTAAATAAAGACTCACTTTTAAATAACTCTTTTTTATCAAAACGACGTAGTTTTGAAGGGACGCGGTGACATTTTTATAAATAGCACTCTTGATCCGCTCTCCCGTGTGTGTATATATATATATATATATATATATATATATATATATATATATATATATATGTTGGTGTAGCAGACTGTAGTAATTAGTAGTCTTGTCACCATATCTTTGGTAATTAATTAATCTTTGCCTAAGTTTAACCTTTTTTCATCTTCTTTTCATTGAAATTTCTAACATTGAGTTTTGATTCCCCCCAACACCCCCTTCAGTTTGAGATTTGCAAGCCCAATCAATGTGTGTATATATATATAATAATAATAATAATTAATACCAATAAGTATTGAGGACGGTTGTGACCGTCACTAAAGACTAGCACCAAAAAAGTATAGGCGACGGGCAATTATCTTTTTGAGTCATAAAAAAAGTGTCGCCAGTGTATAATTAATATCTCGGCCTATATACCAAACCGTTTCCAAAACTATTAGAGACGGTTTTAAAAATCAAAGGTGACAACACGAATCCGTCGCAGAAACTTTAGGCTATTTTTTGTAGTGTAATTTACCTACACAAATCATTGATGAATTATATAATAGTATAACTTATTAACATTTTGTAGTTTTTGTCTAGTAACTAATCATTTTTAATTGGGTATTAAATAAAAGATCATTGGATATATGAGGCCCCTTTTTATGTTGTCTCCTTTTTGTCTTACTTTGTTATCTTTTGCTTTTTAATTTCTTTCTTTTCTCCTGCCTTTTCTTTTTTTTTTAATTATCTTTTCTCCATTTTTTTCAGAAGAAAAAACCGTACCTGATTCCATCTCCAATAATTAATAATCACTATCAGTGCATGCATGTTAGTGTGTGTATATATATATAATCGGTTTCTAGTGCATACTTTTTTATTTTACATACTCTATTTATCACCTTTAATTTTAATTTGGTCCGTCGTTATAGAACAGATAAACGGTTTATATGTTATGGCGTCAGTTCTATGCGTCGCTAAAAGCTAGAATCCGTTCTCTGATATAAGCGACGGACCGAATAGTCGCCCGATCCATCGCTAAAACTGGTGAGCAAAGTATGTTAAATAAAGATATGTGCATTATATATATATACGGTTCGGATCAATCATCTACCTTTATCTTACTCACCACTGTGAACACCCCACCCCCACATCAAAAGATAGGGGAAAAATTTGTCTCAAGATATAAGGAAATAAAGTTACTACCAATAGTACCTTCAAGTTATGACCTTTTGGGAGCCTGTGATGGGCTAAGATAACCCAAGAAGATACTATTAGGTCAGTAGTTTGAGGCCTTATAATTTGATGGATTTGATTCGATTCGGACTTGAGATTTGACCCGAGATTTATTCCGGACTCGGGATTTGACCCGGGTTGTTTCATCACCCGTGCTCACCCCCTTTAGCGACGGACCCGGCGGCGATTTCGATCATACAATCGTCATCTATACTTTTAGCGACGGACAACATATAAATCGCTAAAAGTATAGACGACGATTATATATGCCAATCCGTCAACTGTCACGATCCGTCATTTATGAAGGTGAGAGCACGGTGAGTAAAATAAGGGGTATGTACTTGATCCTTACTCTCTCTCTCTCTCTCTATATATATATATATATATATATATATATATATATATATATATATATATATATCGATTCGGGATTAAGTGCATACCCTTATCTTACTCACCGTGCTTACCTCTCTTTAGACGATGATTTAGGTCATACAATCGTTGTCTATACTTTTAGCTGACGGATAACATATAAGCGTCATTAAAAGTATAAACGACAGTTTGTATGGACCAAAACCAAGTAAGCCTAAAGGGGGGTAAGCACGGGTGAAAGTAAGATAAGGGTATGCACTTGATCTTGATCCTAATATATATATATATATATATATATATATATATATATATATACTCCACAATTAAGACAGGAAAATATAAATGATTACTTTTAGATAATGATGATCATGATCAAAATGATCGATCAACAGAAGATGTGATCATTACATGAACTTCCCAAACTAATATCCAAATTTGGCTTCTTCGATCTCATTTCAGTGAGATTTTCATGACTGTATTTCCTGCGTGCACAAGAAGAATAAGGTAGAAAATATATCATGGTAAATTAAGGTAGAAAATAACGGCATCTGGAAATTAAATGACAAAAAACAAACTAAATATACATACCAAAATTTTATGACCCCCTTCCCCCTTCCCCTTTCCCCTTTCCCCTTTTGTTTCAAACAAATGTTGCCTCAAATCTCAAATTCGGCTATTAACACAAAGATTTACCCATGATAAAATCCCTCTTTAAAAAGAGTTCCGGCTCTTATATATATATATATATATATATATATATATATATATATATATATACGATTCAGATTTTAAATTCATTCCTTATCCAATTCACCTGAAGTTTATCCTTCTTTATGACGGATTTGCGATTTATTCGATCATATAACCGTCAGTCTATACTTTTAGAGACGCTTATATGTTGTCCGTTCTAAAAATATAGATAATGAATTGTATGACCGAACCGATCGTCAGTCCTGTCATTAAAGAGAGTGAAAATTTCAGGGTGAGTAGATATAAGAGGTGAAACTTAAAGATGCGGACTCTATATATATATATATATATTGTTGAATTTGAGAAATTAAAAGAGAGGCTAAAATGTATGGTTTTTAAAGTATTTTGTAAACAAACTTGGCCAATGCATACTATTGTTGACAGTTTATACAAATTTCCAAAATTATTGAACCAAAAACAGATAAAAGTGGACCAATCTTGAATTAATGCATGAATAATGATGATGATGAGTCAAAGGTCATTATCTTTCCTCTTCTTTTCATGATGTCTTAATATATAATTCGCAGGCAAATTCAGAACTCGTACATATCACTAATTGTTCTTAATTTCTTTGGAATCTTTTACTTTCACACCAGGAACTCGACCACCTAATTAAATAATTGTTTATATGACATAATGGGAAAATTATAATGCATGTGTTTAATATATATATATATATATATATATATATATATATATATCCCATCAATTATATCCTCCAATTATATATCCACACAAAACTTTATACATAAATTAAATTAAACTTGTATCAAGATTTATGTATAATTACTACAAGCTACAGTATGTAACTTATAATACTCAACTCATCTGTGAATTAATTCATTTATCAGTTTCTGATGATATATATATATATATATATATATATATATATATATATATATATATATATATATATATATATGGGATTCTATTCATGGCAATCGGTTGCCATGGACACTATTCGAACAATCCACTTTCGGACCGTTGATCAACTTATTGGAAGACTTAGATTGAAACATAAAATATACCCAGTCGGTACAACATGTTGTGCCTAAAAAACAAGTTGTACCGACTTTTATTTTAATATAAGGGTCCCATGGTCAAATATGTTGTCAATTTGGTTAAACAAAAAGATTTTTTTAATATAATACCCCAACCGCTACAAGTTGTAGTGGCTTGGCTTTTGTTTTTTTTTTTTTTTTTTAAATAATTTCCCCCATACATGTAGGCTTTTTTAAATACACCAACCGGTTGAAGTTGTTGTGGCTTGGGTTTTTTTTTTTTTCTTCTATTGTCCCACACACTTTGTCACATATAAAGCTAATAAAAAATTTTCAATTTAAAATACCAACTGCTATTCTTGTTCACTATAATCAATTTGATATCAAATACTTCCTCCCATCCAAATTATTATTTTTTTTAAAACTAGTTTGATATGTTAAAAATATTAAAATAATTTATTTAAAAGTCAAAGTAAATTATTACAATTTTTAAAATTAATTTGATATGTTTAAACTTTTGAAATAATTTATTAAAACTTATACTAAATTATTACATTTTTTACAATTAATTTGATATCATTAGTTAGTTTCTTCTTCAATAATTTACAAAATATTTGATTTAATAAAAAAAGTTGTACAGAATATTAATTGAAGTTAAAATAAATGCACATTATAAAGCTCATTTCAAAAGTTAAAATAATTAGCTTTTGTTCTAATTTTAATAAAGCTCATTTCAAAAGGTACTAATTAATGATATCAAATTAAAAAAAGTCAAGCCGCAACAACTTCAACCGGTTGGTGTATTAAAAAAAAGAAGAAAAAAAAGAGTCAAGCCGCTACAACTTGTAGCGGTTGGTGTATTATATTAAAAAAAATCTTTTTGTTTAACCAAACTGATAACATGTTTGACCATGTGGCCCTTATATTAAAATAAAAATCGGTACAACTTATTTTTTAGGCACAACATATTATACTGGATATATTTTATGTTTCAATCTAAACCTTTCAATAAGTTAATCAACGGTCCGAAAGTAGGTTGTTAGAATAGTGTTCATGACAATCGATTGTCATGGATAAAATCTCTCTATATATATATATATATATATATATATATATATATATATATATATATATAATGTAGCTATACCTCAAAAGGAGGGCTTGCTTGACTTGTAGTGCCCTACTAAGCTTTCCATGCAACCCAGTATCTCTGCAAAGAAATCAGCACAAGAGAAATGGGTACATATATATAAATTATATATATATATATATATATATATATATATATATATATATATATATATATATAATCTAGTGAAATTAAGCAATGCATGTAAAATAAAGCTCACATAAGAAATCAGTCTTTTCCTGTTTGTATGTTCCCCATTTACGTTGCTTTATGGAGTACTAGCTAGTTACTATATGTAACATATATTTTTAGCTGGAAATTAAAGCGAGTTACTAATTAATCAGTAATCATGCATGTGATAGCCACCAAAATTCTTTGTAATTTAAGAAACTACAAGGAAGCTTCAACATTGATAGTGGTTAAGCCTTAATTTGGAACCAAAATTTTCTTTTCTATATATATAGATATGTACCCTACGTTACCCGTAAAACATGGAAAGCACCTTATATAAATCTTGAGTTGAGAAAGAACAGAAAATAAGGGTACATTACTATTATATATATTGCATGGTTTCTCTTGAAAAAGAGAGACTAAAAAACAAAACGGTAACTTTGAATTTATCAATTTATGGTGCTACGGAGATTCGATTACTATGAAATTAATTTTATAATAATTAAGTTGGTCAATTGACCAATACAGTGATCGATGACACGCAGAGAGAGATCATCGATCTCTCGGCCTGCATGCGTGTCGACACTGTATATCAATTGACCAAAGTTAACTTTATGTTAATCACTCCCGTAATATGGTACTTGACTTTCAAATTGCTATCTCGTCATGAAATTATTAGTACAAAGTGTGTCTTTTAAAGTATAATTAGCATGCAAAACTAACCTAGCTAAAAGGTATAGTACTTTGATGTACCCTACGTTACCCCTAAAACATGGAAAGCGCCTTATATAAGTCTTGAGTTGAGAAAGAACAGAAAATAAGGGTACATTACTATTATATATATTGCATGCTGTCTTGAAAAAAAAGAGAGACTAAAATACAAAACGGTAACTTTGAATTTATCAATTAATTGCTATCTCGTCATGAAATTATTAGTACAAAGTGTGTCTTTTAAAGTATAATTAGCATGCAAAACTAACCTAGCTAAAAGGTATAGTACTTTGATGTACCCTACGTTACCCCTAAAACATGGAAAGCGCCTTATATAAGTCTTGAGTTGAGAAAGAACAGAAAATAAGGGTACATTACTATTATATATATTGCATGCTGTCTTGAAAAAAAAGAGAGACTAAAATACAAAACGGTAACTTTGAATTTATCAATTTGTGGTGATATGGGGATTCGGTTACTATGAAATTAATTTTATAGTAAGTTGGTCAATTGACTAATACAGTGTGGATACACGCAGAGAGATATCACCTCTCGGCTTGCATTCGTGTCGACACTCTATATCAATAGTTTAAAGTTAACTTCATGCTAATCATTCCCGTGATATGGTACTTGACTTTCAAATTGCTATCTCGTCATGCAATTATTAGTACAAATTATGTCTTTTAAAGTATAATTAGCATGCAAAACTAACCTAGTTAAAAGGTATATTACTTTGCACTACTAATTGTATCACGAGATAGCAATTTGTTATATCGTAAAATTCGGTGTTATATTATAAAGTCAGGTATCATATATCTCCACAAAAGTATAAACTCATGGAATAATTTTGCTTCAATCGGAAAAATAATAATGTTTTAAATTAACATATATATTAGAGCAAATTGGGTATTACAAAATCACTCTAATGAGAAAAAATCATTCCACTTGGACCAACTTTCTCCTCCTACTGTTTGTCCTCACTAAACTATCCAAACGGGAGAAAAATCACTTTTATGATAATCTTTTCTCTCTAAACCAAATCACTCTAATGAAAAAATGTTTTACAAACTTTCTATATATTACTTAAAACCTTTAAGACTTCATGTACGTACCGTACATTCTTCAAAAAGAAAAAAAGAAAAAAGGTTTTTCTAATATTTAATTCCCAGTAATGGTGTCTGTCACCTGATCTTCTTTTAACAGCAGAAAAGGTTCAAGTATCAATTTATCTTCTTTTTATAACTAAACTACGTTCATGTTTCGTTAACATTTGCTTTCCCATGCTACGTGACTAAAAAAGTTAGGTCAAATTTTAATTCTTCAATTCTGTTCAAACTTTTATTGAGAAATTAAACATACATATATATACCTATTGCATTTCAATAATTTCCATAAAAAATATTTTCGATTAATGCGCTAATTATTATAGACAAGCATGCACACAGCTATATATTTCATTATAATATAAAGTTCTTTGACTTAAATAACGGAAACAGCATTATATATATACATATATATAGTGTATATTGTAATGCAATACTGATCAACCAACTTCAAATTACATACAGACTATTTTTTCTCTTCTTTTTTTTTGTACCAACTTTTTGTATACAATTTGTATTACTTTTTAAATATATATACCATATTTCTCTTATGTTAGGTTAATTCTTTCATTTAAAAGAACACTGACTTTTTTCAATACCAGAGAAAACAGAACAGAAGGGAAGGGGAGGGGAGCTAGGGGGATCTATGAACTTTGTCTCATGTAGACTTTTATATGTCAATTCATCATAGACCCAAAATATAGTTTCCCCCATTTCCTCAGTGACCAACAACAACAATAATAATAACAATACATAATAATGAAAAAGAAATTTTCACCTTGATGAATTGCTCCAGAGACCATAATAATCCTGATCTTGTTCTAAGCTCATCGGCATTCCTCGTTTAACTGCTGATGTCCCAGCTGCTGCTTCACCTGATGACTTCTGTAGATGATCCTCCGAATTCTCACCCACTAAATCGCTTTCAAATCCATCTGACTGATTCCCTATAAATGTTATTAATTAACCACGTACGTACCAATTAATTAATTAATGTGATGCATGTTTTACTGTTTTTCTTAATGATATATACTTTTGTTAGAATATAATCCATATATATATATATATATAAGCTTGATTTATATATATAATGCTCATGAGCATGTACAATTTATACACTAGAATTATAAGTCAAGTTAATTTGTGCAAAACAAGAAGATAAAGGTAGGGAAATTAATATTTTTTACCTGAAGAATTTGCAGGCCTGTCTGTAGTCCTAATTGTGCGATACATCTTTAACAAAAATACATGAAAATTATTACTATATTTCATGAGATAATTGCACATATTCATTCTCTGGGAAACTACATTTCTGGAATTAGTGATATATGTGCCAGCCAATTTAGTTTATATATATATATATATATATATATATATATATATATATATATATATATATATATATATATATATATAATGCATGTCCCAAATTAGATATTAGATATATAATACTCAAGCGTGCATATATCAATAGTTATGTATGTATGTATGTATGTATAAGTCATAACAAACACTATGGGGTGAAATAATTAACTAGGGTTAGTTACAGTTCCAAGTGCGTATATGTAGGGTTAGGAAAAAACCAATAATGAAGAAATCATTGAAAAATGATAGCAGTGCATAGTACTATTTTGTCCACTATATATATATAATAATATTGCAAAAACAATCTTAGATTTGAATTCTTTATTCTTTAATTTTTGGCCGGAGTAAATAAATCATTTTTAGACAAAACTTAATGGCTACAATATTTATATAATTATTAATTCAGAAAATTTGGGGTATTTGATTTTTGAATCTCTCCAAGTGGTCCTAAATTCCTTGACCTTAGTCTCATCTCTGAAACCGGAATTCATCACAGTAATTCCCAGCTTGACTATATGTTTTCACTTATTATTAGTAATTTTTTTTCTTCACTTTTTCCATATTTGGATAATGGTTTCTTCTCCTAAACAAAAAGCTGCTGCAGAAGCAGAACCATCAGATCTATATATATATATATATATATATATATATATATATATATATATATATATATATATTATAGTAAAAGAGCAAAAGACTGAGCTATAGCTAAAGGTTCCAGAGATGTTTCACCAAAACATTAAACATTGGGATGTGTATCATTAATTTCTTATTGGCTAGCTAGGTTAAAAAACTGCACCCAAAGACATATATCTATTTGATTTTTTTATTTTTTTTTGTTAACATAAAAATCTGATCAAAATTCCATCTTTTTTTATATATAAAAAAAATTATTTTATATTCAATTAATAAATTCCTTATATACATAAAAATTTTTTAAAAAAAACACTTGAAGAATATATATTTACCTGTAAATGGGATTTCACATGAGATAAGGTAAGATCCTTCACATCCATGAGCTCAAGAACTGATTTGGGTGTAGCTCCTAAGCACCAAAAGTGACATTTTATATATGTAGTAATTTTTATATTTATTTTTTAAAAAAACAATCTTTATATTATTGGGAAGGTTGTTTTTTAAACTGATCATTAGAAGCAGGGCGGTGCAAGAAGAAGAGAAAAAGGAAATTACTTTCATGGCCACCGAGTAATTGGACAGCGTGAACAAAACGGGCATGTAGGCTTGTAGTCCATCGCATCCGGGGAGCTCTGGTGGTGCGCCTGGTGGGAAATCTTGATAAAAAACGAGATCTTGAAAGGGTATTATTGGAATTTGTCGAAGTAGAACTAGAAGTAGGAGAAGAATCTAATAATAAAGGCGTAGGAGGAAAAATATTAGGAGGGTTTTGATAAACAGGAATGCCTCTAATGGGTCTTAAGCAATCAAATTCTTGAGCGAAGCCTAGTTCTTGTTCTTGCTGATGAAGTTGATCATGATGCTGTTCATATTTATAGAGCTGATCAGGAGGAGGAGAGATGAGAAAGTTTTCATTTTTGTAATGGAAAAGATGGTGAGGAGGGTTTGTATTTGGGTGGTGGAGGTGGAGGTGGAGGTGGAGGGGAAGGGCGAGATCGAAAGCGATATCGGCGGAATCGGGTTTGAATGTTGATGATGAAGATATGTTGTTGTTTGAGTGATGATGATGATGATCTAATAGAGGCTTTCTCCAAAAAAAACCTGATGATGATGATGAGGTGGGTTTGGTGTTTGGAGGGCTGATCTGAAGAGATAAATCTGGTTGTGCTGGAAATAGCTCCATTAATTTTATTTTGCACTGGCCTAGCTAGCTCTATATATATATATATATATATATATATATATATATATATATATATATGTTCCTTGTGATCTTCTTACTGATGAGATCGATATGATTTCTGGGTTTTCTTATTTCTTCAGATAGATAGATAGATAGATAGATAGATAGAAGAATTGAGAGAATAGAAAAAAAAGGTGAGAAATGAGTAGATGTTGTTTTTGTTGATTAATTGTTTGTGTGGAGAAAATGACACAAGTGAGAAATAGAGGAGAGGAGAGGAGAGGAGAGAGAGAATATTTTCTCTTTTTTATTATAGAAAGTGGACAAAGATATATAGGAAGGAGAAAAAGAGGAGGTAAATTTTTGAGATTTTGATTCCATTTTACTCCTAAGCTACTCCTTTCTTTCTTTCTTTCTTTCATGGTTTCCTTTATGGGGGAAAAAGAGAGGAAATTTTAATGCTAAACTTTAATGTAACCACCACTAGTTTTATATAAGTTGTTGGTTTTTAACTTTAACCATCCCATGCATGCATGATCATTTCTTAATTAATTCCTGTCCTCCTCTTGTGTTATTATTGTGCATGCATGGTAATTAAATATTTATTTTGTTGGTGCTAGTAGTAGTTAATTTCTTCTTCAAATTAATTAAACCCTAATTCCAAATTTTAAACTTGTAATTTCAAGTTTGTACAACTTTGGGCTTCTGTTTCCTTTATTAACACATACATCACAATCAAGATTGAGACCCGCTAGAATGAATAAATCTGTGTGCACTCCTTTTTAACTTGATTTCCTTTTGTTTGCCATATATCTTTTTTACTTTAACATAAAAAATCCCTCTTCATTTTCAATTCACTCCTCGATCGATTGATTCATGCTTCTGTTTGCTTTATTACTTTCTACACAATCCAAAATCACGTGATTTTAGGGCATGTCAAAACTCTACTCTATTAATTCAAGTGTATATGTATACCAAAGGATAAGTAATTGCATATTTTTAAAGCTTGTGAGTGACACTCGAAATATATATCAAATATATATATAATAATTTATATATATATATATATATAATCCGGATTTTAAACTCACCCCTTATCTAACATACATTGCTCACCCCCCTTTAGCGACGAATCGGACGACGATTCGATTAAAATCATATATATATATAAACGTCGTCTTAGCTTTTAGCGACGGACGATATATAAGGACGGATCGATCGTCAATCGTCTCCGTCGCTAAAAATGGTGAACAAGATATGTTAGATAAGGGTGAGCTTAAGATCCAAATATATATATCGGTCCGAGTATTAAGTTCACCAATTATCTAACATAACTTGCTCATCCCCTTTGGCGACGAACCAGAAGCGACGATTCGATCCGTCATTTGTATGTGTGATGCCTCCAAAATAGGTATACATCACCCATCTTGGGGTGCGCCGAAAATACTTCTACCGACAACTTCATTTATACAACCGTTGCAAAACAAAATACGACGACAAGTATATTTGTGAGTTTTAATACAAATGTATGTAACTCATGGTTCCTCGACCACAACCTTACAATGGTGCGTTACATAAAAGTACAATTCAAACTGCTTTTAGAAATTAAAATCTTTGGGAGGTACTCAAGGAAACCTTCGTACATAGAAGGCCATAAATCTAAGTTATGATAGATATCATATGTCCAGAAAATTATCCTTGGTTGACCCAATAGACCCCAAAGAAAAATGAGAAGATTACTATCATGTTCCTTCCAATGGTGAGTCTTCTCTTGACATATAACTCCACTGTCTCCAAGTGAAAATTATATTTCAAATAAACTCCAAGATTATATAGGTGGTGCTCGTAGATATACTCAGCAAGTGGATGTGCACAACCCTGTCTTATGATAACACGATGTTGTATGTCATTAGACATTTTGTATGATAGTGACAAAACACCCTTCCAAAATTGGGTTCGCCTCACCCTATTCGGTTCACCAAAATTAAATATCAAATGACGTATACAATACGACACACTTATCTAAAGTTCTCAATAAAATTATTTCCATACTATTTAGGAAGAACCTCAACAACTATAGACCACCGTTGTAAGAACCCAACTTATTATAAATAAAATCAAATTTCCTCTATTTATTATTTTGAAATAGTAAGGGTTGATTTGATTAATGTAGTTAGTTATGGTAAAATGCGCAAATATTTCAAATATGCAAGTGGTTATAAAATATTCATTTTTATCGGAGAATATTCGTTTGGTCGTGAAATATTCTTCTACCGTCGTGAATATTCGCATGCGGCCAAGCTACCTTTGTGTGGGACCCATAACGTGAAGCGATTGGATGAAGAAAACGACAAGTATAAGTTGTTTATAAATAACGTCGTAGTTATTCACAATTAATCTTTTGTTGGAATACCCGTGGTTAAAACATAGTAAGCACCAGTATTGCACCAATTATTGATTCTTACGTAGGAAGACATTACTCAATAATTATTACGATGAGTTCTTCGCTTCAATATTTTATTTTATTGATTCAATAATTGCTACATTGATATTTTATATTATTGTTGTTTCAATAATTGTCACTACACAATATTTTCATTATCAGATCAATAATTCATATTATTTGAATAATATTATTAGATAACATTATTGACAATGTCTAGAAAGTTCTGTCTAAGAAGAAGTTTGGTCACCTAATTGCTGGCGCCAAGTGAGGAGAAATCCTTATTGAAAGCCCTCTTTCTGAGAACCGCACAGTTGTCGATATTGTGATTCTGTAATATTATTTGTGAATAATTAATTATTGATTTATATGATAAGGAAAATATTCATTTTATGTAGATATAGATGGAGAAAATTTTTAATGTGACATTGTTGAAAATTTGTTAATTTATCTTTTTTTGATAAATAATTTATTTAAATATATTATTATATTTTAATAATATAATAATGGTGATATTTTTACAATAAATGTGGGATATATGAGTATATGAGGAGGAGTATTTTTATTACAATTAATGTTTAAAACATGTTAAACATGTCGGTGGATCCCATTTCTTGATTGAAATTGGTTTATAGCCCGTAAAATCGCCCGTTTGTAGATTTCGGTCAACTTCTGCTTGGAATTTGGAAAAATATAAACTTACAAAGTTGTAGAAAATGAAATTTCCTATGGAAAGGACATGTGGTTCGAATTTTTCTGATAAAAAGGGCTATTTATTGTGAATTATTGAAGTTTGATATTTCGAATCCGAATTGATTTTGGAGTTTTAAATGATTTTATTAACAAAAAGCGTTTTTGTGACATTTGGTTAGTTGGTGGGTGATGTTTTTGACCAAAGAAGGTCTGCTAAGAAATTAAGAAAAATATATTAATATTTTATTAAATTTTACGCTTTGGTGTTCTAAGCATTTTTCATAAATAGGGTCTTGGGTTAGAATTGAAAATCACACGTAAATCTGAAGTTTTCTCTCTATATAATCGAAATATTCTTGTGAGTATTTTGATACTTTGAGTGTTGCTATACGGTGCAAGTTCCCTTCAAAGACTATATCCGATATTCCATTTAAAGTCTGAATCTTTTCAAGGTAAGGGATGTTATTTTTTTTTAAAATAATATTATTTCTTTTAATATCATTATGTCGGATTATTGGTAAGATTTTTCTTGTGAAATTCTTGTCTTTTAGTGTCGGGGTTACTATTCACGTATACGGCACTATTCACGTATACAACACTATTCACGAATACGACACTATTCACAAAAAAATTAAATTTTCATTTTTTTAATCCAAAATATCGATTATGGATACTAGCTTTGATTGTATCCATATTTTGATCATTCTTGAATTTTATTTCACCACGATTATTTATGAAGTATTTTTGAACTTGGACTGCTTAAAGTACGAATCCTTAATATTTGTTCTTTTGTTTCACTAGATTCGTTTTCTTTAAAATATTTTTCATCATCCTCAGTCCTAAATGATGATATTACTGAATATCTTTGGCCTGTAGTGCAAAGTTGGTTGATTTTCTTATGAATATCTTTGGCCCGTAGTGCAAAGATAAACAGGTGTTGAGATGAACATGACCAATCGATGAATATCTTTGGCTTTGTAGTGCAAAGATGAATATTTGATTCAAGATGTATATTGATTGATGTTCTTTGGGATAAAATATTGATGATGATGGACTTTTAAATTCATAGATAATAGTAGATTACATTCTCTACGTAACTCTTACATGAATTATTATTTTCATTGCGAATATTGATCCGAAACTTGTTTGTCTATTGTATATTATCGATTTTTCCTGTTGAAGACTAACGATAATTTGTTCTATATTATCTTAGTCATAATATTCTTTATTGGGCTAGTTGAGCTCACCCTTTTCCTTTTTGTTCTATTTTTCTTCTCGGGAGGCGAGAATGTAGCGAGTTACAGTAAAATTGTGGAATGATGGATCTAGAAAGTTTTCTTAGTAGTCCTCACCATTTTGTAAAATAATGTACCAATAATTGTAATGAGGACTTATTTGGGTGTGAATATTGTCTAGATGGCAATATTTGTATTTAAACTCACAGTTTATATGTTGTATTAATAAAGTTGTAGTTGTTTTTGTACCATGTTATTGACGACTCAAAATAGGTGATGTATACCTATTTTGGAGGCGTCACAACCGTTCTATTCCCTCATTATCCCCGTACATTTCACCCATTACACTTTTATTACACGAAAAGAATTATGAAGCAAAGGGGTGAGCACAACTAGCCCAATAAAGAATATCATAACTACGTATAATTAAATTATCAATAGCTTTTATCAATAATAAATCGAGATTTAGAAACATATAGTAGATGATAAAACTTTTCAACCATAGTTGCGGTGAATGAAGCAATCCATTAAAAGAGTCAAATAGACCATCAGGTCTATTATCTTCTCCATGTTAAAAGTCCACCAATTATAATGTTTTATCCCTGTAACATCAATCAACAATTCATGTCCACAATCATATGAATAACTCATAATCATAATTGTGATTCTGAATTCCTTTTCATCACCTATCTTCACCTGAAATATCAAAAATCATGGTTATACCAAATGTAAGACCCCAACTTATTATAAATAAAATCAAATTTCCTCTATTTATTATTTTGAAATAGTAAGGGTTGATTTGATTAATGTGGTTAGTTATGGGTAAAATGCGCAAATATTTCAAATATGCAAGTGGTTATAAAATATTCATTTTTATCGGAGAATATTCGTTTAGTCGTGGAATATTCTTACCGTTTGGAAATATTAAATACTGACGGTCAGTGCGACCTTGTGTGGGCCCCATAACTGAAAGCGATTGGATGAAGAAAACGACAAGTATAAGTTGTTTATAAATAACGTCGTAGTTATTCTGAATTATCTTGTTGGAATACCCGGTGGTTAAAACATAATAGCAGACGGTATTGCACCAATTATTGATTCTTACGTAGGAAGGCATTATTCAATAATTGTTACAGTAATTATTGTTCAATATTTTATTTTATTGATTCAATAATTGCTACATTGATATTTTATATTATTGTTGTTTGAATAATTGTCACTTCACGATATTTTCATTATCGATTAATAATTTATATTATTTGAATAATATTATTAGATAACATTATTGGCAATGTCTAGAAAGTTACATCTAAGAAGAGGTTTGGTCACCTAATTGCTTGGCGATGGAGAAATCCTTATTGAAAGCCCTCTCTTTCTTGGGAACCTGCTCGGTTGTCGATGATTGTGATTCTAATATTATTTGTGAATAATTAATTATTGATTTATATGATAAGAAAAATATTCATTTTATGTGGATATAGATGGAGAAAATTTTTAATGTGACAATTGTTAAAAAATTGTTATTTTATCTTTTCTGATAAATAATTCATTTAAATATATTATTATATTTTAATAATATAATAATGGTGATATTTTTACAATGAATGTGGGATATATGAGTATATGAGGAGTAAGAGTATTTTTGTTACAATTAATGTTTAAAACATGTTAAACATGTCGGTGGACCCCATTTCTTGTCTAAAATTGGTTTATAGCCCGTAAAATCGCCCGTTTGTGGATTTCGGTCAACTTCTGCTTGGAATTTGGAAAAATATAAACTTACAAAGTTGTAGAGAATGAAATTTCCTATGGACAGGACATGTGGTTCGAATTTTTCTGATAAAAGGGCTATTTATTGTGAATTATTGAAGTTTCGGTATTTAGGGTCTGAATTGATTTTTGGAGTTTTAAATGATTTTATTAACAAAAACGTTTTTGTGACATTTGGTGAGTTGGTGGCTGATTTTTTTGACCAAAGAAGGCTGCTAAGGAAATTAAGAAAAATATATTAATATTTTATTAAATTTTCTGTTTTGGTGTTCTAAGCATTTTTCTATAAATAGGGTGCTTAGGTTAGAATTGAAAATCACACCAGAAACTGAAGTTTTCTCTCTCTTTCTCTCACTATATTATCGAGCGTATTCTTGTGAGTATTTTGATACTTTGAGTGTTCTTTATCTGGTCTGAAGTTCCTTCAAAGACTATATCCCAGTATTTCAACTTTAGTACAATCTTTTCAAGGTAAGGGATGTTATTTTTTTTTAAAATGATATTATTTCTTCTAATATCATTATGCCGGATTATTAGTAATATTTTTCTTGTGAAATTCTTGTCTTTTAGGGTCGGGGTTCCTATTCACATATACGGCATTATTCACGTATACAACACTATTCACGAATACGACACTATTCACAGAAAAATTAAATTTTCATTTTTTGTCCAAAATATCTATTATGGATGCTAGCTTTGATTGTATCCATGTTTTGATCATTCTTGAATTTTACTTCACCACTATTATTTATGAAGTATTTTTGAACTTGGACTGCTTAAAGTACGAATCCTTAATATTTGTTCTTTTGTTTCACTAGATTCGTTTTCTTTAAAATGTTTTTCATCATCCTCAGTCCTAAATGATGATATTACTGAATATCTTTGGTCTGTAGTGCAAAGATGGTTGATTTTCTTATGAGTGTCTTTGGCCCGTAGTGCAAAGATGAACAGGTGTTGAGATGAACATGACCAACTGATGAATATCTTTGGCCTGTAGTGTAAAAATGAATATTTGATTCAAGATGTATATTGATTGATGTTACCGGGATAAAATATTGATGATGGACTTTTAAATTCATAGATAATAGTAGATTACATTCTCTACGTAACTCTTCTATGAATTATTATTTTCGCTGCGAATATTGATCTGAAACTTGTTGTTTTTTGTATTTTATCAGATTTTTCCCTGTTGAAGACTAACGATAATTTGTTCTATATTATCTTAGTCATAATATTCTTTACTGGGCTAGTTGAGCTCACCTTTTTCCTTTTTGTTCCATTTTTCTTCTCAGGAGACGAGAATGTAGCGAGTTCTAGTCGAGGTGTGGAATGATGGATCTAGAAAGTTGTCTTAGTAGTCCTCACCATTTTTGTAAAATAATGTACCAATAATTGTAATGAGGACTTATTTGGGTGTGAATATTGTCTAGATGGCAATATTTGTATTTAAACTCACAGCTTTATATGTTGTATTAATAAAGTTGTAGTTGTTTACATACCATGTTATTGACGACTCAAAATAGGTGATGTATACCTATTTTGGGGCGCATTCTGATTGGTATCGAGCTTAGGGATATGATCTCCCATGCGGAGATCGGGAATAGAACTAGGAGGGAGAGGCAGTAAATCCTTCGCAAAGTATGTCCTACCTAAGCTTATTTGTTAGTTGGTCAAGATATAGGGATATTATGTGATATGTTGATTTCCTTAATTAACCCTTATTTTATGGCGATTTGAGAATATCGACCGAGAATGTTAACGATGGAGTAAATGAGGCCGTGGAGACACCTTTTACTCACCAACGAGGAGAAACGTCTGTCGAGTGACAATGTTCCTCCCGTGAAACAACACCACCGAAAGCGAGATGATGAACGACGGGATGTTTAGAAGTTTTTTGCGATTCATGCAAAATCGGATTTAGAGAGACTTCGTGTACAAAATACAGTGGAAATGATAACAACGCATACGGTTTATCACAAATGAAGTAGTTCAAAGAGTTGGGACCACTGAATGCAGGGTAAGCCGGATCCGATTAAAGCGAAACATGGGTCAAGCAAATCACCAAGATATTCGATGTCTTGGGATGCACGGAGGAACAGAAGGTTCCATTTTCCACCTTTATGTTCCGTAATGAGGCAGATTACTGGTGGGAATCTATGAAGCGTACGCATCCAGCCGCACTCAGCATGTCTTGGGAGACGTTTCAAAAACTGTTCAATGACAAGTATTTTTCTGAAAGTATTCGTCATATGAAGGAAGTAGAGTTTCTTAGATTGGAACAAAATAACATGACTGTGTCCCAGTACGAGGCGAAGTTTGCAGAGTTATCCAGGTTTACACCTCATTTGGTGGAGAATGAGGAATGTATGACGCGGATGTTTCTGAGAGGTTTGAAACCCGGTATACGTCAATATCTCATTTCTCATAAATTTTCTCTCTATTCAGATGTTGTCAACAGGGCTCAATTATTTGAGCAAGATAACGAGTACGTTCAACCAAAGGACCACAACCAGGATTATACCGGTGACAACAGTCATCAGAACAACGATAACCAGTGGAGAAAGAAAAATACGGACAAGAATGGTAACCACTCTGGTGGTAATCATAGTCATGAAAATATAAGAAGCGAGTTGGGGGGAGATTTTAAAAAGAGGAGATTCAACAATGACCATGTGAAGACATCAACACCAGCAGCAACTGGTTCTAAGGGAGGAGAACGACCACCGGTCGTATACTATAAATATGGAAAAGAGGGACATATCAGCCCAAACTGCCTACAACAGTTCAAAGTATGTTATAATTGTGGAAAGGAAGGACATATCGCTCGAGATTGTACGGTAGCGAAACCAAGTCTAGTGGGGATGGTGACTCAAAAGGCTGTCCCAGAAAAGTCAATGTCAACGGTTCCTGGAAGAGCATTTGTCGTGTTTGGTCAAAATGCGAGGAACCCAAACGAGGTGATCACGGGTAAGCTAATCATAAATTCTTGCGAAGTTTATACCTTACTTGATAATGGTGCTACCCTTTCATTTATCTCTCCTGCTTGTGCTTAACGTTTAAACTTAACTCCGACGAAATTAGACTTTGATTTATCTGTGGAGACTCCGTTAGGAGAAACTTTCATCACATCCACTGTTTATAAATCTTGTTTGATCCAAGTTGGCACCATCATATTACCTGTTGACCTTATCTCTTTAAAGATATTTGTTTTTGATGTGATTTTAGGGATTGATTGGTTAACTACTCATCATGCCAAAATTGATTGTTTTCGTAAGGTTGTTAGTTTTCATATTCCTAACCAACCTGTTGTACGAATTCAAGCAACTAAACCATTAAAATCAATCACTGTCATATCTAGTCATAAAGTTATTCGTTTATTAAAAAACGGATGTCAAGCTTTCTTAGCCCATGTTATGGATTTGAATAAAGACACGTCAGATTTGAATAATATTCCTGTTGTTAGTAAATTTCCTGACGTGTTTCCTGAAGAACTTTCCGGTCTACCCCCAGAACGTGAAGTTGAATTCTTTATTGATCTTGAACCTGGTACAAAGCCCATTTCTAAAACCCCATATCGAATGGCTCCTATTGAACTTCAGGAGTTAAAGGTCCAACTATAGGAGTTGTTGGACATCGGTTTTATTCGTGCTAGTACATCTCCTTGGGGTGCTCCTATTTTATTTGTAAAGAAGAAAGACGGGAGTATGTGACTTTGTATTGACTATCGAGAATTGAACCATGTCACCATCAAGAATAGATATCCGTTACCTCGTATTGATGACCTGTTTGACCAGTTGCAAGGAGCACACTTCTTTTCAAAGATCGATCTTAGCTTACGGATATCATCAATGAAGATTGGGCCGAGGATATTCCAAAGACGCCTTTCGAACTCTTCGATACGGGCATTATGAATTTTTAGTCATGTCTTTTGGATTGACTAATGCTCTACTGACTTTCAAGGATATGATGAACCGAGTATTCAAGGACTATTTGGATCAGTTCGTTGTTGTCTTTATTGATGACATTCTCATATATTCCAAAAGCCGTGAAGATCATGAGCACCATTTGAAGTTGGTACTCCAAAGGCTTCGTGAAAGCAAGCTATATGCCAAGTTGAAGAAATGTGAATTCTGGCTTGAGGAAGTAGCATTCCTTGGGCGCGTGGTGTCAAAACATGGAGTGTCTATCGACCCGGCGAAGATTGAAGCAATACAAAGTTAGAGAAGCATCAAAGTCGGTGACCAAAAAGACGTAGCTTTACGGGCTTAATTTGGTTATTATCGGAGATTCGTGGAAGAATTTTCTCGAATCGCTACTCCATTAACTCAGCTGACTCGGAAAGATATAAAATTCGTATGGAGCGAGGAATGCGAGAAGAGTTTCCAAGAGCTTAAGAGGAGACTCATTTAACTTTTGTTACGCAATACCATCTGGTTCGGATGGATTTGTTATCTACAGCGATGATTCAAGCAAAGGGTTAGGATGTGTTCTCATGCAACGTGGGAAAGTCATAGCCTATGCCTCGCGATAACTTAAAGAGTATGAGAGGAATTATCCTACTCATGATCTAGAGTTAGCGTGATCGTTTTCGCTTAAAGATCCGGAGGCGCCACAGTATGGAGAGAAAGTGGAGATATATTCAGACCATAAAAGCCTCAAATATTTCTTCACCCAAAAGGAACTCAACATGCGGCAACAACGTTGGCTCGAGCTATTAAAAGATTACGACCACACTATTCAATACCATCCTGGAAAAGCAAACGTGGTAGCTGACGCGTTGAGTAGAAGATCATATGCAGGAACGAGTGCGATGATGTCAAGTATACGCATAGAACCAACTTTAATCGATGAAGTTAAAATTGCTCAAGCCACCGACCCGGAGCTGATGCGTATGAAGAAGAAAATACAAGAAGGTGCTATTCCGGAAGCGAGAATCGATGAAGAGGGAATACTTCGAGTCCACTCCAGACTTTGTGTTCTTAATGACTCTGATTTGAAATACAAGATCATGAAGGAGGCACATAATACACCGTTTGCAATCCATCCTGGAAGTACCAAAATGTATCGTGATCTTCGATATACATTTTGGTGGAACAATATGAAGAGAGAGATCGCGAAGTTTATCTCGAGGTGTTTAACTTGTCAACGTGTAAAGGCGGAGCATCAAGTGCCTAAGGGTCCATTGCAACCACTTGAGATTCTGAAATAGAAGTGGGAACACATTACCATGGATTTCGTTACGGGTCTTCCCACGGTTTCTCAAGGCATAAAAGCTATTTGGGTTATTGTTGATAGATTAACCAAGTCTGCTCATTTCTTGCCAATACGGGAGACTTATTCCCTTGAACGTCTTGCTCATATGTATGTAAATGAGATTGTGAGATTGCATGGCATGCCAGTATCCATAGTTTCAGATTGTGACCCAAGATTCACTTCACGATTTTGGGTTTGTTTGCAATAAGCTATGGGCACGAATTTACGATTCAGTTCGGCATACCATCCTCAAACGGACGGACAATCAGAGAGGACTATTCAAACTCTTGAAGATCTATTAAGACTCTGTGTCCTAGATTTCAAAGGGAGTTGGGATAAGTATTTACCATTGGTGGAATTCTCCTACAACAACAGTTATCAGGCAAGTATAGGGGTAGCTCCATTCAAAGCATTGTATGGAAGAAAGTGTCGCTCTCCAGTATGTTGGGATGAGGTGGGTGAAGCAACATTGTTGGGACCAGAGTTGGTACGTATTACTACAGAAAAGATCCAAATGATTCGACAACGTATACAAACGGCTCAAGATCGACAAAAGGGTTATGCGGATCTTCATCGAAAGGACGTGGAATTTAATATTGGGGATCATGTATTGTTACGTGTTGCCCCATGGAAGGGAGTTACAAGATTCGGGAAGAGAGGAAAGCTCAATCCACGATTTATTGGTCCATTTTAGATTCTTGACCGAGTAGGAAATGTAGCCTATAGACTCGCGTTACCTCCAAGTATGTCTCGTGTTCATAATGTGTTTCACATATCTATGCTTCGTAAATATGTGAAAGACCCGAACCACATTATTGAGTTAGAACCGGATGAAATAGTCGAAGACTTAACTTACGAAGAGGTACTTGTCAAGATCTTGGATAGGAAGGAGCATATCCTACGCACAAAGGTCATACCACAAGTTAAAGTTTTGTGGAGAAACCATGCTATTGAGGAAATGACCTAGGAGTTGGAAACGGAAATGAAAGTGAGGTATCCTCACCTTTTCGAAACACCAGTGCGTCACGTTAATTTTAGGACGAAATTTCATAAGGAGGGGAGGTTGTAAGACCCCAACTTATTATAAATAAAATCAAATTTTCTCTATTTATTATTTTGAAATAGTAAAGGTTGATTTGATTAATGTGGTTAGTTATGGGTAAAATGTGCAAATATTTCAAATATGCAAGTGGTTATAAAATATTCATTTTTATCGGAGAATATTCGTTTGGTCGTGGAATATTCTTACTATCTGGAATATTAAATGCGACCAGCCTTTGACCTTGTGTGGGCCCCCATAACGAAAGCGATTGGATGAAGAAAACGATAAGTATAAGTTATTTATAAATAATGTCGTAGTTGTTAAGGTTAATACTGTTGGAATACCCGGTGGTTAAAACATAGTAAGACATCGATATTGCACCAATTATTGATTCTTACATAGGAAGGCATTACTCAATAATTATTCTTAGTAATTCTTGCTTCAATATTTTATTTTATTGATTCAATAATTGCTACATTGATATTTTATATTATTGTTGTTTCAATAATTGTCATTACATAGTATTTTTATTATCAGATCAATAATTCATATTATTTGAATAATATTATTAGATAACATTATTGGCAATGTCTAGAAAGTTACATCAAGAAGAGGTTTGGTCACCTAATTGCGCCATAGATGAGAAAATCCTTATTGGAAAGCCCCTCTTTCCTAGAAGGCGCACGGTTGTCGATGATTGTGATTACGTAATATTATTTGTGAATAATTAATTATTGATTTATATGATAAGAAAAATATTCATTTTATGTGGATATAGATGGAGAAAATTTTAATGTGACAATTATTGAAAAATTGTTATTTTATCTTTTCTCGATAAATAATTCATTTAAATATATTATTATATTTTAATAATATAATAATGGTGATATTTTTACAATGAATGTGTGATATATGAGTATATGAGGAGGAGGAGTATTTTTGTTACAATTAATGTTTAAAACATGTTAAACATGTCGGTGGACCCCATTTCTTGACTAAAATTGGTTTATAGCCCGTAAAATTGTCTGTTTGTGGTTTCGGTCAACTTCTGCTTGGAATTTGGAAAATCTTAAACTTACAAAGTTGTAGAGAATGGAATTTTCTATGGAAAGGATATGTGGTTCAAATTTTTCTGATAAAAAGGGCTATTTATTATGAATTATTGAAATTTTGGTATTTCGAGTCTGAATTGATTTTTGGAGTTTTAAATGATTTTATTAACAAAAACATTTTTGTGACATTTGGTGAGTTGGTGGCTGATGTTTTTGACCAAAGAAGGCTGCTAAGGAAATTAAGAAAAATATATTAATATTTTATTAAATTTGCTGCTTTGGTGTTCTAAGCATTTTCCTATAAATAGGGTCTTAGGTTAAATTGAAAATCACACCGAAAACTGAAGTTTTCTCTTTCTCTCTCTATATTATTGAACGTATTCTTGTGAGTATTTTGATACTTTTAGTGTTGCTTATCTGGTGCAAGTTCCTTTCAAAGACCATATCCCAGATTCCAAATTTAAGAAGATACATTTTTTGAGGTAAGGGATGTTATTTTTTTAAATGATATTATTTCTTCTAATATCATTATCTTGGGATTATTGGTAAGATTTTTCTTGTGAAATTCTTGTCTTTTAGTGTATGGGGTTACTTATTCACGATATCACGGCCTTATTCACGTATCTGACATTATTCACGTGATACGGCCTACTATTCACGAAAAAATTAAATTTTTATTTTTTGTCCAAAATATCTATTATGGATGCTAGCTTTGATTTTATCCATGTTTTGATCATTCTTGAATTTTACTTCACCACGATTATTTATGAAGTATTTTTGAACTTGGACTGCTTAAAGTACGAATCCTTAATATTTATTATTTTGTTTCACTGGATTCGTTTTTTTTAAACTATTTTTCATCATCTTCAGTCCTAAATGATGATATTACTGAATATCTTTGGCCTATAGTGCAAAGATGGTTGATTTTTTTATGAGTATCTTTGGCCCGTAGTGCAAAGATGAACAGGTGTTGAGATGAACATGACCAACTGATGAATATCTTTGGCCTGTAGTGCAAAGATGAATATTTGATTCAAGATGTATATTGATTGATGTTACCGGGATAAATATTGATGATGGACTTTTAAATTCATAGATAATAGTAGATTACATTCTCTACGTAACTCTTCTATAAATTATTATTTCCGCTGCGAATATTGATATGAAACTTGATGTCTATTGTATTTTATCCGATTTTTCCCTGTTGAAGACTAACGATAATTTGTTCTATATTATCTTAGTCATATTATTCTTTACTGGGCTAGTTGAGCTCACCCTTTTCCTTTTTATTCTATTTTTCTTCTCAGGAGGCGAGAATGTACACTACAACAAAAAAGCTTATCAACGATCAGATATCGATAGCGTCACGATCATGAGATGAGATGAGTATCGGCGACCGTGTCGGTCACCGATATATAATCGCAGAATAATCCCAGTCATTTGGGAGGACATCAGCGACCAACAATAGCGACCGACTAATTAGCGACCGCACTCTGCGGATACCTCGATACCTTCGCTTATTCGACATATCTTTGAAATCATCGTTAAATCGGTGTGGCGTGGCACTGCGATGGCGACGACGGACAATAAGCGACCGCGTGGCTAGATTATCGCGATCATTGATGTAATAGTAGCGACCGCGTCGCGATCGATGTTGATTTTTTTTTATAATAATTTTTCCTGTTTTATTGATTTCCCAAAAATAACCTGCTTTGTACATGTTTTCAATCCCAACACAGTAATATATATAAATAAGCATCCATATTAACATCCATCCAATACAATACAAAACATTCATCTATGAATAAACATTCATCAAATACAATACAAAACATTCATCCAACACAATACAATCGATATTATAAACATCCATATAAACCAATACAATTGTCCAAATAATGAATCTAAAAGAGTACAAGGCTTTAAAAATCTAAAAAAAACAAGTCTAGGCGCTCTTCATGGATCATCCAAATTAGGATCCTGTAATTAACAAAGTAATAAAACATATATGTTACATATAAGTAAGACATTGACTCAGAGACTATAAACATATATGACAATGTAGCTATACAATAAACGATATATATATATATATACCTCTCCTCGTACCGTCGTCTTTGCTCTCTCTGCTCGCCTCGCTTCCTCTTTATCATTGCCATTGCCACACCGCCTTGAACTCATCAGACTCGTAGAGGCTGCAGATGCCCGCCTGATATCTGAAGAAGATCACGATCTGACAGATCGCTCTCACACAATCGGCGGGAGTATGATAGGTAGGATAACTCAATGACTCTGTGGACTGGTCGCAGAGTCACCTTGCCATCGATGGTCGGTAGCGCCGTCTTTGTCCTTGGCCTTTGACATAATTTTGTCTTCACGATGGGCGCCTCTCCCATAATTCTTGATCAATCGACGGACGCGGGGTGCCTTGAGGATATCGCTGCCGTTCATTAAGCCCTTATAAGTCTCCGTCGGAAGATGAACAATTAAATAGTTTAAAATAAATTAAAAAATACTAAAAAATTCGTCACAATTTATAAACAACATATTAGGATAAAGTGAACTTATTACTCGCTTATCTGAATAACCTCAGGCGGACTCATCACGGGTGGCCACATACACATCCAACCAATTGATAGGTTGACCTTGAGGCCAAGAGACTCCTACAATTCATTTTCTCATATTATTATGTAAACATATGATATTTTAGCTACAAAAGATTATCAGAACATAACATACGTTTCCACAGCGACAATGTCTTTGCGGTGTGATATATCTTCCGCCTGACACGTGCCTTTTGCCTTCTCGTAGTCTAATACACACGAGGATCTGCTCGAGGCGGCGATCTTGCGCCTCTTGACCCAAATCTCGCTCTCTCCACTGGTCACACATCCGCACCCATATGGGTTGTCGCACCACCGAGGGCTATCTTTCATGCATATATTGCTCACCCCTATCTGGATGGTCAATCTCAAAGATTGTGCGGGGCTTTTTGTCGTTCCTTGTTCAAATTATCTTTAGTTCGATGATGGCATTTACGCGAAATAGTGTCTCGAATAAGCGATGCTTGTGCGTCATCCCATCTATACTGCTTTATGCAAATAAAACAACAATAATAATATTAAAACTGTTATATTACTAAACAATATTATTTGATTAACTATGTATTACCTATCAGAGTGATAAAAAAATATACCTGAAATTCAGTCCAAACTGCATCCTTATGGGCGAGAGGTGTGCTCGCCCATGTAATCACTGGCGTAGGCCAGTTCTGTAAGCATAATTGTGAAATGCACTTCACAATTTTACTATCTTGAAAATCACTACAATATACAGTAATTTACATTAAAATATATTTATAACAATGGAAATATTAAACCCTTATACATACACGATGTTTAACTTACGTGCTTTCTGGAGGAGGACGGATCTGTATAAGAATGCGATCATCCGGATTAACCGGGGCCTTCGGCACATGATTAGGGCCCCGACCCAACCCGCGCTTTCGTGCTGCAGGTTCAGAAGACATCTATAAATAAAAAAATTAGGATGTTAGTATGAAATTATGAATGACAATTAATTGTATGAAATAGTTAACTACGATTATCATAAGTGAAAGATACATAAACATGACTGCAAAATAGTTAACTACAACAACTACAAATGATATAGTTAAGGATATAGAGAACATTCCTATATAGAGAACATAAATGAAAGGTACATAATTATGAACTAAACATGAACATGAACATAAACATACATTTTGTACAATTATAACTAAACATACATTTTAATGAAAATCGCTGTCTGATGAGTCAGAATCATTTTATTGTAGTGTGTATTGTGTGAGCACATGCATTTAATTTGTTTTTTCCCGTAAACGCCATCCTCTTCTATACTAGTACTAGTAGTAGAGTAGTATCTATCTAACCATCGGATCCGTCCATTCCTATCGATAATTTAAACGACACTTATTTAAGAATCGGAGAGTAATATTTATTGTAATGTGTAATGTGTGAGCACATGCATTTAATTTGTTTTTTCCGTAAAACGCCATCATATTGTAAATTAAAAAACATAATATAATATATGTGACTATGACACCCAAATTCATTTTGTTTCTCCATATATGATATTAACACATTACATTGCCAAAGAAATAGCATGCAGAATAAAGCTTAAAAATGCAATAGCAAGTTACAGGATGTCGGAAAAGTCCAACACTACACTAATTAAATCCAACATTGCACTAATTAAATCCAACATTGCACTAATTAAATCTAACATTGCACTAATTAAATCCAATTCAGTATATAATCTAATCTAACATAAGAATAAATAGTAGAAATGTAATATTGGGAGAAAGAAATAAAAAATGATACCGGTGCTTGGTGGTGGCGGCAAAATTTGGGCCTATGATTTGCCAATGACGTTAGAATGGCGTTCGACCCTTTCTCCCTCTTCTATTTCTTCTCTTCTCCCTTTCTCTCCTCTTCTATATTATGAGCTCTCCCCTCTTTTTTTCTCGTATAAACAAACCAAAAATTGATACGTTTTTTTATGTTCATACATTATATATTAAACTAAAATTTATACAAATTAAAACTTAATTGTAGAATATGTATTTGCACAAATCAAACACTAATTGCGTTATACAATACAATACATATCAAATCCAAATTTCCAACATATCAAACCCAAGTTGAATTCACTTTCGATTAATATATAACAAATTAAACCTAGATTAAATTTCAAAACTCAAATTGAACACAATTTCAGCATATTAAACAAACAAATTAAACCCAAAATTAGTTTACCAATGCAAATAAAACAAAAAAAACATTATTGAACAAGATGAAAATATTGTAGCATCATACTATTCACTACATTATTCAAATTTATCATAGGTAACAAATTCATAAAAATAACACTAACAATACTTTGCAAAAGTTACGATTTGAGAGAACACTATTGAAGTAAATGAAAAATTTGTAGTTAATACGAGTTTTTAGATGGGCGACGGTGGTGGCGTACGGTAGCTTGCAATTTCCTCCCCCTCCTCCCTCTTCTCTCTTTAGTTCTCCTCTTTTTTTCTTTACATTGTTAAATCGAGTGAATGTCCTGATGTGATTATGTTTAAGAGGATCGGCGATGACATCTCATACTGCGACCTTCTTGATCATTAATTTTTAAAGACGCGTATACGTGTCGTGACCGCTAATAAGGTTTAGGCGATAAGGTTTAGCGATCATTGATAAGGATTAATTAAGCCAAACACATCCGCCGCCAACGTTTAACACCAAATTTTGAGAGGAAATTCAATCTAGCGACCGCATGCGATCATTGATATCAAACTAATGACTAGAAACAATACCTAATTCATGAGATGGTAGTCATTATTACCATTAATGACGACCAAATAGTGCGATCATAAAAACTTTGGTCGCTGATAGAGGTTTTTCTTGCAGTGGTAGCGAGTTCTAGTCGGGGTGTGGAATGATGGATCTAGAAAGTTATCTTAGTAGTCCTCACCATTTTTGTAAAATAATGTACTAATAATTGTAATGAGGACTTATTTGGATGTGAATATTGTCTAGATGGCAATATTTGTATTTAAACTCACAATTTATATGTTGTGTAAGACCCCAAATAATTAATAAATGAAATTAAATTTCCTCTAATTATTATTTTGAAATAGTAAGGGTTAATGTGATTAATGTGGATAGTTATGGGTAAAATACGCAAATATTTCAAAATAAGCAAGTGGTTATAAAATATTCATTGTTGTCGGGAATATTTGTTTGGTCGTGGAATATTAAATGCTTTGTCGGGGAATATTAAATGCGGCCAGCCATGACCATGTGTGGGCCCCATAACGGAAAGCGATTGGAGAAAAGCGACAAATATAAGTTGTTTAAAAATAACGGCGTAGTTATTCTGGATTTTACCTTTGTTGGAATACTCGGTGGTTAAAACACGATGTCTGGCGTTGTTGCACAAGAAGACACCAGTATTGCACCAATTATTGACTCTTACGTGAAAGGCACTACTCAATAATGGTTACGATAATTACTGTTCAGTATTTTATTGGTTCAATAATTGTTGCGTGATATTTTATATTGTTGTTGTTTCAATAATTGTCATTACACAGTATTTTTCATTATCGAAGTAATAATTCATATTATCTGAATAATATTATTAGATAACATTATTGGCAATGTCTAGAAAGTTACATCTAAGGAGAGTTTGGTCACCTAATTAAGGCGCCAAGAAGGAGAAATTCTTATTGGAAAGCCGCCTTTTCCTGAAACCGCACAGTTGTCAATATTGTGATTACATAATATTATTTGTGAATAATTAATTATTGATTCATATGATGAGGAAAATATTGATTTTATGTGGATATAGATGGAGAAAATTTTTAATGTGACAATTGTTGAAAATTGAAATTTTATCTTTTTCGATAAAATAATTCATTTAAATATATATATTATTATATTTTAATAATATAATAATGATGATATTTTACAACGAATGTGGGATATATGAGTATACTGAGGAGGAAAAGTATTTTTGTTGGATTAAATGTTTAACACATGTTTTGTGTGTGTTGGTGGACCCATTTCTTGTGAAAAATTGATTATAGGCGTAAAATCGCTTGGTTTGTGGATTTCTTGGTCACTTTTCTGCTTGGAATTTAGAAAAACTTTCTTACGCAAAGTTGTAGAGAATTGAATTTCCTATAATAAATCTCGAGATTCAATTTTTCTGATAAAAGGATATTTATTATGAATTATTGAAGTTCAAGTTCAAATAATTAATTTTGGGAGTTTTAGTTAATTATTTTGAAAAAAACGTTTTTTGCAACTAAGTTGGCCTCATATGTGATTCAAATGGGCTTAGATCAGGTTGTCTAAGGTGGGCTAAGGAAAATGTAAAAATATATTAATATTATATTCAATTTTTTACTTTGGTGTTACAAGCATTTTCTATAAATAGGTGCTTAGGTTAGAATTGAAAATTACACCGTAACTCTGAAGTTTTCTCTCTATATTATCGGTGTATTCTTGTGAGTATTTTGAGTATACTTTGAGTATTGTTATACTGTTGCAAGTTCAAGTTATAGCCTATATCCGATATTCCGGTGAAAGACTTGTTTTCAGAGGTAAGGGATATTATTTTTTTTCGTGATGATATTATTTCTTCAATATCATTATGCCAAAATATTGGTTGAAATTTTTATCAAATTTAGAACTTTTTCATGCTCGGGTTTACTTATTCATGAGTTCTTATTCACGATTACTATTCATGAATCTTATTCACGAAGCGTGAAGATATTTTTTTGTGAAATTTCTATCTTTTGGTGTGAGAGTTACTATTCACGTATACTGACACTATTCACGATATCTGATCTTATTTACTGAATACTTGCACTATTCATCGAAAAATAAAATATTTTTTTTTCATCCAAAATATCTATTCTGGATACTAGCTTTGATTGTATCCATGTTTTGATCATTCTTGAATTTTACACCACTATGATTATTTTTGAGGTATTTTTGGACATGGATAAAATAAAGTACGAATCCTTAATCCTTAATCCTTTTCATTTTGTTTCACTGGATTCGTTTCTTTAAAAAATATTTTTCATCATCCTCAGTCTTAAATGATGATATTATTGAATATCTTTGGCTGTAGTCACGAAGATGAATGATTTCGATGAATATCTTTGGCCCAGGTGCAAAGATGAATGATTTCTGATGAATATCTTTGGCCTGTAGTGCAAAGATGAATGATTTCTGATGAATATCTTTGGCCCGTAGTGCAAAGATGAACAGGTGTTTAGATGAACATGACCAACTGGTGAATGTCCTTGGCCTGTAGTGCAAGGATGAATATATATGATTCCAAATATATATTGATTGATGTTACAGGGATAAAAATATTGATGATGGGTTGTTAAATTCATAGATATTAGTAGATTTCATCCTCTACGTAACTCTTCTATGAATTAATATTTTCCGCTGCGAATATTGATTTAAAACTTGTTGTCTATTGTATTCTATTATATTTTTCCCTGTTGAAGACTAACGATAATTTTGTTGTATATTATCTTAGTCATAATATTCTTTACTGAGCTAGTTGAGCTCACCCTTTTCCTTTTTGTTCCATTTTTCTTCTCAGGAGGCGAGAATATAGCGAGTACGAGTCGGGGTATGGAATTATGGTGTTAGAGAGTTGTTTAGTAGTCCTCACCATTTTTGTAAAATAATGTATCAATAATTATGATGAGGATTTATTTGTATGTGGATATTGTTTAGATGGCAATATCTGTATTTAAACTCACAGTCCTACTGTTGTAATAATAAAGTTGTAGTTGTTTCTGTACCGTGTATTGACAACTCATAATGGGTGGTGTATACCTATTTTGGGGGTGTCACAGTTGGTATCAGAGCTTAGGGATATGATCTCTGGCGGAGATCGGGGAATAGAACTAGGAGGGGAGAGACAAGTAAATCCTTCGCTAGTGTGTCCTACCTAAGCTTAATTGTTAGTTGGTCAGTATATAGGGATATTATGTGATATATTGATTTCCTTAATTAACCCTTGTTTTATGACAGTATTTGAGAATGTCGACTAAGAATATTAACAATGGAAATGAGACCGTGGAGATGCAGACTCACACCAATGAGGAGAACGTCAACAGTCGACAATGTTCCTCCCGTGAACAACACCACCGATCGGAGATGATGAACGCAGCGCATGTTTAGAAGCTTTTTATAGTTCATGCAAAATCGACGAGGGAGACTCGTGTTCAAAACATAGGAGGAAATGATAGCAATTCACGGGTTGTCCACGACCAAGCGATTCAAAGAGTCAGACCACGAAATTTAAAGGAAAGCTGATCCGATCATGGCGTTGACGTGGTGGGTCAAGCAAATTACCAAGATATTCGATGTCTTGGGATGCCCGAGAGAACGAAGGTTCCATTTGCCACCTTTATGTTCCGTGGCGGAGACTCTTGGTGGGAATCATGAAGTAAGCGTACCCATCCAATTTCTGGCTTAGCATGTCTTGGGAGACGTTTGAAACTATTTAATGACAAATACTTTCCGAAAGTGTTCATCATATGAAGGAAGTGGAGTTTATTAGATTTGGAGCGAACAACATGGCGGTGTCTCGAAGACGAGGCGAAGTTTGCGAGTTATCGAGTTTGCACCTCATTTGGTGGAGAATGAGGAACGTATGACGCGGATGTTTACGAGAGGTTTGAAACCCGGCATACGTCGATTATCTCATCTCTCATAAATTTTCTCTTTATTCGGATGTTGTTAATGAGGCTCAATTGTTAGAAGCGAGATAACGAGTACGGTCAACCGAGGTACCACAATCGAGGATCATCTGGAGATAGCGATCAACAAAACAACAATAACCAAGGAGAAAGAAAAAGGCGGACAAAAATGGTAACCATTCGGTGGTAATCAAGGCCATGAAAATAGAAGAAGCGAGTCGGGAGGAGATTTTAAAAGAGGAGATTCAACAACGCGACCATGTGAAGACGACAATGCCGGCAGACAATCGGTTCCAAGGGAGGAGAACGACCACCGGTCATATCTTATAAATCACGGGAAAGAGGGACATATCGGTCAAAGCGCCCACAACAGTTCGGTATGCTATAATTGTGGAAAGGAAGGACATATCGCTTCGAGATTGCAGCGGTGGCGAAACCTAGTTCAATGAGGGGACGGTGACTCAAAAAGATCCCCCCAAAAAGGTCAAAGTCAGCGGTTCTGGAAGAAGCGTTTGTTGTGATTGGTCAAAATACGAGGAACCCAAACGAGGTGATCACGGGGTAAGCTATTTATAAATTCTTGTGAAATTTATACTTTACTAGATACTGGTCTTACCCATTCATTTATCTCTCCTACTTGTGCTCAACGTTTAAACTTGACTCGAGAAATTACACTTTGACTATCTGTGGAAACTTCGTTAGGAGAAACTTTCATCACATCCATTGTTTATAAATCTTGTTTGATTCAAGTTGGCACCATCACCTTACATGTTGACCTTATCTCTTTAAAGATACTTGCTTTTGATGTGATTTTAGGGATTGATTGGTTAACTACTCATCATGCCAAAATTGATTGTTTTAAATAAGGTTGTTAGTTTTATATTCCTAAACAACTTTGTTGTTCAATTCAAGCAATTAAACCATTAAAATCAATCAACGTCATATCTAATCATACAAATTATTCGTTTATTGAAAAAGCGGATGTCAAGCTTTCTTAGCCCATGTTATGGATTTGAATAAAGACACGTCAAATTTGAATAATATTCTGTTGTTATTGACTTTCCGGCGTATTTCTGAAGAACTTCCGGTCTACCCCGAACGTGAAGTTGAATTCTTTATTGATCTTGAACACGTACAAAGCCCATTTCTAAAACCCCATATCGAATGGCTCCTATTGAACTTGAGGAGTTAAAGGTCCAACTATAGGAGTTTTTGGACATCGGTTTCATTAAATCTAGTACATCTCCTTGAGGTGCTCTGTTTTATTCGTAAAGAAGAAAGGCGGGAGTATGCGACTTTAATATTGACTATCGGAATTGAACCATGTTACTATCAAGAATAGGTATCCTCTACCTTGTATTGATGACTTGTTTGACCAATTCTGAAGGAGCACAATTCTTTTCAAAAATCGATCTTAGATTCGGATATCATCGATTGAAAATTAGAATCGAGGATATTCCAAAGACCGCCTTGAGAACTTCGATGCGGGCATTATGAATTCTTAGTTATGTCTTTCGGATTGACTAATGCTCCTGCGACTTTCATGGATATGATGAGCCAAGTATTCAAGGAATATTTGGATCGATTCGTTGTTGTCTTTATTGATGACATCCTCATATATTCCAAAAGTCGTGAAGATCATGAGCACCATTTGAAGCTGGTACTCCAAAGGCTTCGTGAAAATAAGCTATATGCTAAGTTGAAGAAATGTGAGTTCTGGCTTGAGGAAGTAGCATTCCTTGGGCACGTGGTGTCAAAACATGGAGTATCTGTTGACCTTGCGAAGATTGAAGCAATACAAAGTTAGAACAACAAAATCGGTGGTCAAGTCGTAGCTTTTTGGGCTTAAATTGGTTATTATCGGAGATTCGTGGAAGGTTTTCTCGAATCGCTACTCAGATTAACTCACTTAACTCGGAAGGATACAAAATTCGTTTGGAGTGAAGAATGCGAGAAGAGTTTCCAAGAGCTTAAGAGGAGACTTATTTGGCTTTGTTCTAACAATACCATCTAGTACGGATGGATTTGTTATCTCAAATGATGCTTGAGCAAAGGGTTAGGATGTGTTCTCATGCAACGTGGGAAAGTCATAGCCTATGCCTCGCGACAACTTAAAGAGTATGAGAGGAATTATCCTACTCATGATCTAGAGTTAGCGGCGTGATCGTTTTCACGCTAAAGATATGGAGGCACTATCTATATGGGAGAAAGTGGAGATATATTCGGACCATAAAAAAGCCTTAAATATTTCTTCACTCAAAAAGAACTTAACATGCGGCGGACGTTGGCTCGAGCTATTGAAAGACTACGATCACACTATTCATACCATCCCGGAAAGAAAACGTGGTAGGTATGACGGCGTTGAGTAGAAGATCATATCTTGAGGAGCGAAAGTACGATGATGTCAAGTATCGCGTAGAGCCAACTTTAATAGAAAAAGTTAAGGTTGCTCAAGCCACCGATCCGGGAATCGATGCGTATGAAGAAGAAAAGTACAAGAAGGTGCTATTCCTAAGCGAGAATCGATGATGAATGAATACTTCCATCCACTCCGGACTTTGTGTTCTAACGATTACGATTTGAAGTACAAGATCATGATGGAGGCACACAATACACCATTTGCAATCCATCCTGGAAGTACTAAAATGTATCGCGATCTTCGACATACATTTTGGTGGAACAATATGAAGAGAAAGATTGCAAAGTTTATCTCAACGTGTTTAACTTGTCAACGTGTAAAGGCGGAGCATCAAGTGCCAAAGGGTCCGTTGCAACCACTTGAGATTCTGAAATGAAAGTGGGAACACATTACTATGGATTTCGTTACGGGTCTTCCCACGGTTTCTCAAGGCATAACTGTTATTTGGGTTATTGTTGATAGATTAACCAAGTCTGCACATTTCTTGCCGATACGGGAGACTTATTCTCTTGAACGTCTTGCTAGTATGTATGTAAATGAGATTGTGAGGTTGCATGGCATGCCAAGATCTATAGTTTGGATCATGACCCAAGATTCACTTCCGATTTTGGGTTAGTTTACAAAAAGCTATGGAGTGCGGTTTACGATTCGATTAAGACATACCATCCTCAAACAGACGGACATTCGAGAGGACTATTCAAACTCTTAAAGATTTATTAAGACTCGTGTCTTAGACTTCAAGGGCGATTGGGATAAGTATTTACCATTGGTGGAATTTTCCTACAATAACAGTTGTTATCGAGCAAGTATAGGTGTGGCCCCATTCAAAGCATTATATGGACGAAAATGTAAGCTCTCCAAAGTATGTTGGGGCGAGATGGGTGAAGCAACATTGTTGGGACCCGAGTTGATACGCGTATGACCACGAAAAAGATCCAAATGATTAGACAACGTATACAAAGCGGCACAGGATCGACAAAAGAGTTATCACGGATCTTCATCGAAAAGACGTGTGGAGTTTAGTATAGGGGATCATGTATTGTTGCGTGTTGCCCCATGGAAGGGAGTTACAAGATTTGGGAAGAGAGAAAGCTCAATCCACGATTTATTGGTCCATTTCAAATTCTTGACCGAGAGTAGGAAATGTAGCCTATAGACTCGCGTTACCTCCAAGTATGTCTCGTGTTCATAATGTGTTTCACATATCTCGTACTTAAGTAAATATGTGAAAGACCCGAACCACGTTATTGAGTTAGAACCAGAACGAGATAGTGAAGACTTAACGTATGAGGAGGTACTGTCAAGATCTTGGATAGGAAGGAGCATGTCCCTACGCGAAGGTCATACCACAAGTTAAAGTTTTGTGGAGGAATCATCTTTGTTGAGGAAATGACACGGGAGTTGGAAAGCGGAAATGAAAGCGAGGTATCCTCATCTTTTCAAAACACCAAGTGCGTATGTCAATTTCGAGGATGAAATTTCATAAGGAGGGAGGTTGTAAGACCCCAAATAATTAATAAATAAAATTTAATTTCCTCTAATATTATTATTTTGAAATAGTAAGGGTTGATGTGATTAATGTGGATAGTTATGGGTAAAATCGCAAATATTTCAAAATAAGCAAGTGGTTATAAAATATTCATTGTTGTCGGAGAATATTTGTTTGGTCGTGGAATATTAAATCTTTGTCGGGGAATATTAAATGCGATGAGCCAAAACGACCATGTGTGGGCCCCATAACGAAAAAGCGATTGGAGGAAGAAAACGACAAATATAAGTTGTTTCAAAATAACTAGGCGTAGTTATTCTGGATTTACCTTTGTTGGAATACTCGGTGGTTAAAACACAATAATACGGCGTTGTTGCCGACGATAGCACTGCTGCAGTATTGCACCAATTATTGACTCTTACGTGAAGGCACTACTCAATAATGGTTACGATAATTCTTGCTTCGATATTTTATTGGTTCAATAATTGTTGCGTGATATTTTATATTGTTGTTGTTTTTCAATAATTGTCATTACACGATATTTTTCATTATCGAAGCAATAATTCATATTATCTGAATAATATTATTAGATAACATTATTGGCAATGTCTAGAAAGTTACATCTAAGGAGAGGTTTGGTCACCTAATTGCGGCGCCCGATGAGAGAAATTCTTATTGAAAGCGCTTCTTTCCTCGGGACCCGCTGCTGTTTATCGATATTGTGATTACGTAATATTATTTGTGAATAATTAATTATTGATTCATATGATGAGGAAAATATTGATTTTATGTGGATATAGATGGAGAAAATTTTTAATGTGACAATTGTTGAAAATTGAAATTTTATCTTTTTACGATAAAATAATTCATTTAAATATATATATTATTATATTTTAATAATATAATAATGATGATATTTTTACAACGAATGTGGGATATATGAGTATACGAGGAGGAAATGTATTTGTGTTGGATTAAATGTTTAACACATGTTTTGTGTGTTGGTGGACCCATTTCTTGGCCAAAAATTGATTATAGATTATAAAATCGCCTTGGTTTGTGGATTTCGGTCACTTTCTGTTTGGAATTTAGAAAAACTTTCTTCTGCAAAGTTGTAGAGAATTGAATTTCCTATAATAAATCTCGAGATTCGAATTTTCTGATAAAAGGGATATTTATTATGAATTATTGAAGTTCCGAAGTTCCGAAATAATTAATTTTTGGGAGTTTTAGTTAATTATTTTGAAAAAAACGTTTTTTGCAACTAAGTTGGCCTCACATGTGATTCAAATGGGCTTAGATCAGTTGTCTAAGGTGGGCTAAGGAAAATGTAAAAAATATATTAATATTATATTCAATTTTTTACTTTGGTGTTCTAAGCATTTTCCTATAAATAGGGTGCTTAGGTTAGAATTGAAAATTACACCAGAAACTGAAGTTTTCTCTCTCTATATTATCGAGCGTATTCTTGTGAGTATTTTGAGTATACTTTGAGTATTGTTATACGGTGCAAGTTCAAGTTATAGCTTTATATCCGATTATTCCGGTGAAATCTTTGTCTTTTCCGGTAAGGGATATTATTTTTTTTTCGTGATGATATTATTTCTTCAATATCATTATGCCAAAATATTGGTTGAAATTTTTTATCAAATTTAGAACTTTTTCATGTCGGGGTTACTATTCATGAGTTCTTATTCACGAGTTACTATTCATAAGTTTTTATTATTCATGAAAGTTTATTCACGAAAGCGTGAAATTGTTTTTTATGAAATTTCTATCTTTTGGTGTCGGAGTTACTTATTCACGTATACGGCCTTATTCACGTATACTGATACTATTTACTGAATCTGACTTTATTCATCGAAAAATATAAAATTTTCTTTTAAGTCCAAAATATCTATTACGGATACTAGCTTTGATTGTATCCATGTTTTGATCATTCTTGAATTTTACACCACTATGATTATTTTTGAGGTATTTTTGGACATGGATAAAATAAAGTACTGAATCCTTAATCCTTAATCCTTGTCATTTTGTTTCAATTGGATTCGTTTCTTTAAAAAATATTTTCATCATCCTCGGTCTTAAATGATGATATTATTGAATATCTTTGGCTTTAATAGTGCAAATGAATGATTTCTGATGAATATCTTTGGCATCATGTAGTGCAAATGAATGATTTCGATGAATATATTTGGCCCGTAGTGCAAAAGATGAGCAGTGTTTAGATGAACATGACCAATCGTGAATGTCCTTGGCACATAGTGCAAGGATGAATATATATGATTCCAAATATATATTGATTGATGTTACGGGGATAAAAATATTGATGATGGATTTATTAAATTCATAGATATTAGTAGATTTCATCCTCTACGTAACTCTTACTATGAATTAATATTTTTCCTTCCGAATATTGATTTAAAACTTGTTGTCTATTGTATTCTATTATATTTTTTCCTGTTGAAGACTAACGATAATTTTGTTGTATATTATCTTAGTCATAATATTCTTTACTGAGCTAGTTGAGCTCACCCTTTTCCTTTTTATTCCATTTTTCTTCTCAGGAGGCGAGAATATAGTGAGTACGAGTCAGGGTATGGAATTATGGTGTTAGAGAGTTGTTTAGTAGTCCTCACCATTTTTGTAAAATAATGTATCAATAATTATGATGAAGATTTATTTGTATGTGGATATTGTTTAGATGGCAATATCTGTATTTAAACTCACAGTCCTACTGTTGTAATAATAAAGTTGTAGTTGTTTCTGTACCGTGTATTGACAACTCAGAATGGGTGGTGTATACCTATTTTGGGGGTGTCACATTTTGTATTAATAAAGTTGTAGTTGTTTCTGTACTATGTTATTGACGACTCAAAATAGGTGATGTATACCTATTTTGGGGGCGTCACAACCGTTCTATTCCCCTCATTATCCCCTCAATTCCAATTCTACACTCTTATTACCTGAAAGGAATTGTGAAGCAAAAGTGTGAGCACAACTAGCCCAGTAAAGAATATCATAACTACAGATAATTAAATTATCAATAGCTTTTGTCAATAATAAATCAGAGATTTAAAACATATGGTAAATGATAAAACTTTTCAACCATAGTTGCAGCGGAATGAGCAATCCATTAAAAGAGTTAAATAGACCATCAGGTCTATTATATTCTCCATGTTAAAAGTCCACTAATTATAATGTTTTATCCCTGTAACATCAATCAATAATTCCTGTCCACAATCATATGAATAACTCATAATCATAATTGTGATTCTGAATTCCTTTTCATCACCTATCTTCACCTGAAACATCAAAAATCATGGTTATACCAAATGTAAGACCCCAACTTATTATAAATAAAATCAAATTTCCTCTATTTATTATTTTGAAATAGTAAGGGTTGATTTGATTAATGTGGTTAGTTATGGGTAAAATGCGTAAATATTTCAAATATGCAAGTGGTTATAAAATATTCATTTTTATCGGCGAATAATCGTTTGATCGTGAAATATTCTTACCGTTGGGGAATATTCGTACGACGGCGCAGCCTTGTGTGGGCCCCATAACGGAAAGCGATTGGATGAATAAAAGGACAAGTATAAGTTGTTTATAAATAACGTCGTAGTTGTTACCATTAATACTGTTGAAATACCCGGTGGTTAAAACATAGTAGCACACGGTATTGCACCAATTATTGATTCTTACGTAGGAAGACATTACTCAATAATTGTTACAGTAGTTACTGTTCAATATTTTATTTTATTCATTCAATAATTGCTACATTGATATTTTATATTATTTTTGTTTCAATAATTGTTACTACACAGTATTTTCATTATCAGATCAATAATTCATATTATTTGAATAATATTATTAGATAATATTATTGGCAATGTCTAGAAAGTTCTGTCTAAGGAGAGGTTTGGTCACCTAATTACGCGCTAATAAGGAGAAATCCTTATTGAAAAGCCCCTCTTTCCGAGAATCTGCTCGGTTGTCGAGATTGTGATTAAAAGTAATATTATTTATGAATAATTAATTATTGATTTATATGATAAGGAAAATATTCATTTTATGTGGATATAGATGGAGAAAATTTTAATGTGACAATTGTTGAAAAATTGTTATTTTATCTTTTCGATAAATAATTCATTTAAATATATTATTATATTTTAATAATATAATAATGGTGATATTTTTATAATGAATATGGGATATAGGAGTATATGAGGAGGAGGAGTATTTTTATTACAATTAATGTTTAAAACATGTTAAACATGTCGGTGGACCCCATTTCTTGACTGAAATTGGTTTATAGCCCGTAAAATCTCCCGTTTGTGGATTTTGGTCAACTTCTGCTTGGAATTTGGAAAAATTTAAACTTACAAAGTTGTAGAGAATGGAATTTCCTATGAAAAGGACATGTGGTTTGAATTTTTCTGATAAAAAAGGCTATTTATTGTGAATTATTGAAGTTTCAGTATTTCGGGTCTGAATTGATTTTTGGAGTTTTAAATGATTTTATTAACAAAAACATTTTTTTGACATTTGGTGAGTTGGTGGCTGATATTTTTGACCAAAGAAGGCTGCTAAGAAAATTAAGAAAAATATATTAATATTTTATTAAATTTTCTGCTTTGGTGTTCTAAGCATTTTCCTTTAAATAGGGTGCTTATGTTAGAATTGAAAATCACACCAGAAACTGAAGTCTTCTCTCTCTTTCTCTCTCTATATTATTGAGCGTATTCTTGTGAGTATTTTGATACTTTGGGTGTTGTTATATCGGTCTGAAGTTTCCTTCAAAGACTATATCCGGTATTTTAAATTTAAAGTATAGTCTTTTCAAGGTAAGGGATATTATTTTTTTAAATGATATTATTTCTTCTAATATCATTATGCGAATTATTAGTAAGATTTTTCTTGTGAAATTCTTGTCTTTTAGTGTCTGAGATTCTTATTCACGATATCTACTACTATTCATGAATCTGACTATATTCACGTAAAAAATTAAATTTTCATTTTTTATCCAAAATATCTATTATAGATACTAGATTTGATTGTATCCATGTTTTGATCATTCTTGAATTTTATTTCACCACGATTATTTATGAAGTATTTTTGAACTTGATCGCTTAAAAGTACGAATCCTTAATATTTGTTCTTTTGTTTCATTTGGATTCGCTTTTCTTTAAAATATTTTCATCATCCTCGGTCCTAAATGATGATATTACTGAATATCTTTGGCTTGTAGTGCAAAGTTGGTTGATTTTCTTATGAGTATCTTTGGCCCGTAGTGCAAAGATAAACAGGTGTTGAGATGAACATGACCAACTAATGAATATCTTTGGCCTGTAGTGCAAAGATGAATATTTGATTCAAGATATATATTGATTGATATTACCGGGATAAAATATTGATGATGGACTTTTAAATTCATAGATAATAGTAAATTATATTCTCTACGTAACTCTTCTATGAATTATTATTTCCGCTGCGAATATTGATCTGAAACTTGTTGTCTATTGTATTTTATCAGATTTTTCCCTGTTGAAGACTAACGATAATTTATTCTATATTATCTTAGTCATAATATTCTTTACTGGGCTAGTTGAGCTCACCCTTTTTCCTTTTTGTTCTATTTTTCTTCTCAGGAGGCGAGAATGTAGCGAGTTCTAGTTAAATTAATGTGGAATGATGGATCTAGAAAGTTGTCTTAGTAGTCCTCACCATTTTGTAAAATAATGTACCAATAATTATAATGAGAACTTATTTGGGTGTGAATACTGTCTAGATGGCAATATTTGTATTTAAACTCACAGTTTATATGTTGTATTAATAAAGTTGTAGTTGTTTCTGTACCATGTTATTGACGACTCAAAATAGGTGATGTATACCTATTTTGGGTGCGTCACACCAAATCACAATTCCTGCTCATAATTATACTAGTAAATTCATCTTTGCACTACGACCAAAGATATTCATTAACAATTCATGTTTGCACTACAGGCCAAAGACATACAACTGTATTTTAGAAGAGTCAAGTAGAGCATGATATCTACTATCTTCTACGAATTTAAAAGTTTATTATATATCAATATTTTTTCACTGCGACTCAGCTTAATAAATAATCTACATCATCGAATCACCCTTGCACTACGACCAAGGATATTCGTTGATATCACATCCATGAATTATCCTTGCACTACGACCAAGGATATTCATTATTATCACATCCATGAATTAATATTTCATTGTTGAGACTCAGCTCAATAATTAATCCACATCATCAATTCATCCCTGCACTATAGGCCAAGTACATTCTTTTAGTATCACGACCACGAATTATCCATGCACTACGGGCCAAAGATAATCGTGTTTTCATCAACGGTCCTGATCATGCCATAAAATAATTCATCTTTGGACCCTTGGTCGAAGAGAATCCATAGTCATAATCATACCAAAAATTGTCCATCAATGAACTACGGCTAATGAGGCTTTTTTCCACATCATTTGTAACATTACGGTCATGATTATAACGAATAATCCCTAGTCATTATCATACCAAGTCCATCTATGCACTACAAGCCACAGATGACTTTCAATATAATATACATGAGGATCATGACAACGATATAAAGAATCAATCAAATAAGATAAAGGATAAATATTAAACATTTATAATATAAATTATTCAGGGTTCAAGAATATCCCAATGTTATCAATCACTTAATAATCTCATAATCTAATATCATTAATATTATAACAATATTTTAATTATTTTTTAAACTTATAAATAATTTATTTTAATTATTTACACTTTACCAAATAATGCATTTAATCATTCAAAAATGTCATACTCATAAGATTTCATCACCAATGATCAAATCTCTTATCAAAAATCTGCAAATACCCTATATAGGATTCTCAAGCTATAAAATCCTATTTACAAATTTTCAACTTCACATAACATATTTAACTCATATACTCATAACTAGTGTATTTTCATGAAAAATACCAAATTAGTCCCAAAAATATTTCTTTTCTGGGATTTAGCAGAATATAGTTCAATAATGAACATATATTTTTCTCAGAATTTTTAAAATTTATTTACTATTTTTCAAAAATTAATTTTTAATTAATTCCTTAAGAAATTAGCTACCTCAAGTTTAACTCCAGAAATTCCCAAATCTTGGCAGGATCTTACAGTTGTTAACGTGATTTTCCAGTTTAAATTTCATGGTCATCGGAGTTATAGAACTCCGGTTATAACGTTTTTCGTCGAAAAAACCTAAATATTAAAATGGTCATAACTTGCTCATTTTAAGTCGGAATGAACTCATTTTTGGACAGGAGGTACTTTATATCATATATTTTCATGTCCTAAAAGACCGGAATTTTTCTCACAAATTAAGTGGTCAAAAATACCCTTTTAAAATTTCTGGCAGTAGCTGTTTTCTTATTTTTCACTTTTTCGTGTTTTGCTAAAATCAGTCTACACGAAAATCTACAACACCGTTTTCAGTGATTCCACTTGGATAAGTTAGAAAACTCATAGATCTAACTCTAGAACTTGACCACACTCAAAAATTTGAAATATAATAAGAGATATGGTCAATTGAATTTCATGTTCCATTTTCTCCCAAAATCTGATTTTCAACCCTTTGTGATTTCTAAGAAACTTTCATATTTTCACATAATAACCAACATAACTCATCATAACACTTACTAATATTACGTATACCCATAATTTTCATCAGTCCAATGTTTTTATTATGACTTTCATCATAATCCACGTAAATAGATCATTTCCATAATTTAATAAGGAATGAATACAAAGGATCATTCACTATGTATGTGGTAATCCACATAGACAGGTTATTTCAACAAAATAATAAAGAATGGAATAACAGAAGGATTCACCATGCGTGCGATAGATCGCATGCAGAATGGTTTATTCCCAAATGTAATAATAAATAATGGAACCCGGTCCCACCAGAACGCATTGCATGTGATATTCCGGCGAATAATAAAGAACGGAACCAAGTCATGCGAAATTACATTGCCGATAGGATGTTCCAATGAATAATAAAGAATGGAATAACAACGAAATCACCATGCATGCGGTAGTGCTTGATATGATGCAAAGTTATTCTAACGATTAATAATAAATAACGGAACCGTGTCGAATGAAAATTACAGACCGACAAAGATGTTCCAAATGTAAAAATAAAGAATGGAATAACAACAGAAATCACCATGCATGCGGTACTTCGCATAGACAGGTTATTCTAACAGAATAATAAGGAATGAAATAGAAGAATTTCACCAAGTATAGGGTAGTTCGCGTATACAGGTTATTTCAATAGAATAATAAAGAATGGAATAACAGAAGTTCTCTTCATGAATATAAAAGAAATAATACCCTTACGAGTACAACAAATAATATCCTTTACCTTAGAATAAATGGATATAGGAGTAAATAAATAGCGAATACTTTTCTTCTTTCTCTATATAGTTTCTCTCTAGAGTTTCAAAGGAATTCGTAAGAAATAATGAAGGAATGAGCTTCTTTTATAGGAGAATGGATCTGAATAAGAACTAATCCATGAACGGTCAGTTTGATTTACTTTTAAACTGACGGTCCAGTTGGTTTACAATAAAATATAATATATTCTATTTATAATCTAATAAAACGAATAACTTTATAAAAGTTATTCATTTTTATATAAAAAGATTTTACTATCGCAAACACTATATCTGAGCACTTATCTGAACACTATGCATAATAAAATATAATATATTTTAATTATTGTCTAATAAAACAGATTACTTTATAAAAGTATTCTGTTTTATATAAAAAAATTTTACTATTAGCCTAATAAAACGAATAACTTTATAAAAGTATTATGTTTTATATAAAAAGCATTTCTGTTTTATTACATTAATAATACTAATAAAACAAAACTTCATCATCACTTACTTTGAAAAAATTTCAAATGTCATCCTTAACTTTAAACTTTTATTAATTTAACTATTCACCAAAATAGAAAAATTGAATACTTTTATTTCATAAAATTCGGGGTCTCATAGTATGTTCGATCCGTCGTTATATGTTGTCCGTCGCTAAAAACTAAGACGGCGGTTCTATATATAGCGACGGACCGATTCGTCGCCCAGTCCGTCGCTAAAAGGGAATGAGCAAGGTATGTTAAATAAGTGGTGAAACTTAAGATCTGCATCAGATATATATATATATATATATATATATATATATATATATATATATATATATATATATGTATTGTGACAACAAAAAAAATTTGACGGCTCTTAATCAATGTTGTTAGGCATATAATTAATTCAAAATCATCTGAAAGCCTATAATTTTTTTAGCAAAATACTAATACTAGCACTAGCTAAATGAGAAATATATAAGATAAAAATTTATATTTACATACTAAGGCCAATAGGCCATACATTTCCAAAAAATAGGTTCGCGCGCGGGTCTTTCATTTTCTGTTTCCAAAGAATAGTGCATACAGAAACAAGGTAAAAGATGTTCCTCAACATGCCTAATTGCTTGGCTGAATGACACTTTTGACAAACTAATTTGTCACCCATTTTTAAAATCGTTATTAAAGTTTATTTTTCGTTAATTAATTCCTTAAAATAATATTTTTTTGGTGTTTTTATTCTTTTTATTCAATTTGACCCCAACTCGACTCATTTTAACCAAATTTTGACCAAACCCGACCCTGATTTCACTAATTAATTATTTTAAAATAAAGAAAAAAAGTTTTAAAATAATTATAAATTAAAATTATTTTAAAAAACAGAAATTTTATTTCAAAAAAATAAAACTTTAATTTCAGAAAAAATAGAAATTTTTATTTTTTTAAAAAATGAGTAAAATTTCGTAAAATATATATTCAAAAAAAGTAAATAAAAAAACTTCAGTTTCATATATAAAACAAAATTAGAACTTTTTAGTTTTTTTTATAAAAATTTTAATTGTTGAAATTGGGGTTGAGTCAAATTAGGTTGGGTTGGGTTAAAATTTGTTCAAAATGGGTCGGTTGGGGGGTAAATTGGGTAAAAAAAATAGAAAAATTAAAAAATGTCACTTTGAAGACGTAATTGTTGAAAAATATATTTTGATACGACTTTAAAAATAAAATGACAACTTTGGAGACTAAAAGTGTTATTCAGCCTAATTGCTTTATAATATTATTATTACTACTTTTGAGCTTTCAGCCATTACGTTATGTTTTAAACTGTGCAAGCACAAAGGTGTCCAATGACCATAACATTTTCCAATTTCATCTACCTAAATCACTTGTATGGAGCAATGTTGAATTTATTTGAAAATAATATATATGTACATGTGCATGTTTAAATACATTATATATATAGAGAGAGAGAGATAGAGACAGAGACAGAAGACATTACATACTTCATCAACAGTGATGAAACACTTAAAACTGGGAAGTGATTAGCATGAAGTTTATTTTTAGGTAAGTTAATAGAGTGCTGACACGCATGCGAGACTCTATGTGTGTCAGTATTCTATTGTTCAATTGACTAACTTATCAAAAAATAAATTTCATGCTAACCGGATCCTTAAAACTGCATTCGGTGAAATATTACATATGTGGACTGATCCATGTGTGTATATATATATATATATATATATATATATATAGAGAGAGAGAGAGAGAGAGAGAGAGAGAGAGAGAGAAAATATCACATACCATCGTTTTTGATATTCTTTTAAAAAATAAGTGGGTTGTAAGTGATATTTTTATAAATAAAAGGAAAGTAAGTGGAATAACTCTCTTTTAATATTATTTTGTTTTTAAAAAAAATATCCAAAACGACATAGTTTTAATAAATGTATGTTATTTAAGAGAGGCATGCTATTTAAAAGGTTTGTTTTAGATCCGTTATATATATAGAGGATCACCTTTAGCGAAAGACAAACTCGTCGCTAAACCCGTCGTCATAGGGTCTGAACCGAGCTATAGCGACGGTTCGGTTTTGGGCTATCACAACGGTTCACACCTTATGATAACGATTTAGCGACGATTTTGTCCGTCGCTAAAGGTGGTCCGTATGCGGACCACCCGCATAAGAAACTTTGTATATATATACATGAGTACTGATCCATAAGTAACGTTGTTAATTTAAAATTATAGAACATTGTTCGCAATTTAATTACCAATATTCCGTAATTTAATACTGCGGATAAGACAGATGTCCAAAATATCTCTCCTTGTAAAAGTCCCGTCCTCAGTTTTGCAGAGGGTAGGTATGACCAACTTGAAAAACGTATCTGTTCCGACACTAATTAAAGATGAGATGCATATATAGATCAATGCTAGGAATTATCTTGACAGTAGATCCAAGTTAATACCAAAATCAGTTGCTAATTAGTAATACTGTTCGAATCATTCAACCATGATTACAAAAGAGAGAGATTAAGTATAGTATACCCACCCGTTGTGTTCTGATACATACATTTGGATTACAGGTTTGTTTGTTCCTCAATCGGTACATACCTGCGAGTCATGAAAGTTGATCCAGTATTTAAAATTTGCAACAACAAAACTGGAGTACTGGACAGCTTCTAAATTGCAGCATTTGTTAACTAACTGGCCCAGGAAGAGATCGATCGTAAGAAACATTTCCACAAAGATATATATATATATATATATATATATATATATATATATATATATATATATATATATATATATATATATACTCATTATACAACTGCTTGACATAGTCCAGAATTCAAAGTTCACATCAGATTATTTATATATACCTCACAATTAATATGGGGTACGTAGGGTATACTCGTCTTGGTCAACAGGGTTCATCTTCTCTGATCTATCAACAAGTCAATGTCGCATTTTATTAATTTGCTGCCAGACCTCCTGCATCCAGCTCAAACATTTTTGCTACAGCTTCCATTTCCTTCCAATATATCCCTCCCTACTTAAACAGAGAATACAATTTCTCCCACATTGCCAATTTGAGGCTTCAACCTCTGCATCACCAATCAATTATATATCTTCATGGCTAGCTTGAACGCTTTGAAAGAAGCATTTCTTCTTTGCATAGAAGTTCTTCAAAAGGAACAACGGGCGAAGTGCGCATATCGTTGGCATGCATAGTTTACTGCCTCAGCATAGTTAAAGCCTAAAAGCATGTAGAAAGGAATGGGGGAGGGGTTTAAATGTTAATGATCATACCATGCATGATATATATGCTTTGGGAAAGGTGTTTACAAACTTCCCTGACATTTGCACAGCCTTGCAAACAGAAACACCATGCTTTTGCAAAATCTTAAGAGGAAAGATGGTTGTTTTTTCTGCAAGCCAGTCAAAAGCTCCATCCTCTCCATTTTTTGATAGTATTTCTCCACTATAATTGTAATGCTGGACAACTTTCTCAAACTCTAGAGCTGCATGAGAAGGAACTCCATACCAAGTTTTGGGTGCCCCACAGAGAGTTAATCACACAGATTAATGAAGATTTGAGACATCAACCAAGTAAATATATATAATATATATATATATATATATATAGATTCTGAAAAGAAAAAGAAGAAAAGAACAAACCTGTACAAATAATTAATGGTCTTCCACATGCCATGCAAACATACTATATAAATAGCATAAATTCCGATGTACGTAGAGCATGCATGGGATCTGAGATTATACATCAAATTTAAGTCACAATTGAAAGTGCTTAAGCATATATTCTTCAGTAGCTAGCAAATATGTATAGTTTGTATAATCAAGGTTGAAATAAATATTCACAAACGGGCAACAAATATTGACATATTACAGAAGAGGAACTTTCCTGGCTAGCTAGAACAATTTAAAGGAGGAGGAAGTCATGCTCACATTCTTCTTTCGATGGATGATGATACACTGGACATTCAGTTGTCTCCTTATTTGCAACACTTGTTAAAGTACCATTCAGCCAGAGTCTGACCCCAAACTCATCATTAAAAAAAACAAATGCAGATGATCTATATCATCATAGTATCACATGTAAATACTTTTTGGTTTGTTTATAAAGTGTTCCCAACAACTTGTCTCCACTAAATTAATTTCCAGAATGCATGTGTATTCCCATAAAATTATAAAGTTTGTCCATCATATTAAATATGTTATTAAAATATATAAGTACAAAAATATCGATATTATTAAAATAGTTACAAAAATAACAATATATATATATATATTCGCAAGATAAATCAATCATTTCCCCACTGCTCTTTTATTCCACAAGTCTTCACAAGCTAAAAATACAGAAGCAATTTTTTTCAATAGTTAAAACCAAAACTTAACTACACTTCAGTATGCTACTTATAGAAGCTACTCGGGTTTAAGTCTTTACAGCGACTTGCAAAATTTTCGTTTTCATTTTCAGTACTTCCAAGGCACGGACATTTTGAATGCACAAATATATGGACCACCAATTAATGTATAGTAACTAGCAAGCATATCCAAATCCACAAATATCCAGATCACCAACCATCGAAAGCATATCCAACGTTGAACGTATAACAATCTATCGAAAAACTGTTACTATCATCCTAGCAGAAAAGGTAGTGCATCTTTTTTAAGACCAGAGCATCAGGAATAGCATCTATCTACACCAAATTTCTCAAATTAAAGGATCAGGCCTTGTGCAGGCTTTGGCTTGGAAGGCGACTCGCTGGTGCCGCCAGCGACTTTAGGGGAGTCGGGGTCGTGCACTTGGGCATAACCATCTGCCTTTTTTCTTCCCTCTTCTTCTTCAGCAATCTTTTCCATTGTCTTCTGCCCAACTTCCCCTGCAGCCTTGGTGACCCTACTGAAAGCACCGGTAACCCAGGAGGTCCCAGTCAACACATATCGGTTCTTCATAATGGCAGATCCGGCACTACTAACCGTCTGTTCTGCAGCCGCAAAAGCTGTCTTGGTCTTTTCAGATACCTGAAACTTCTGGTCCATTTCTTTCACTTTGTCATTCACTATCGTTGCCCCTACGGTGATTTTCTCGCTAAGGCCAATCTTTTGATCCAAAGAAGCAACTTTGGCTGTAGCAGTGGAAGTGAACTGATGCTTCTCATCGAAGGACTTTGCTTTGTTAAGTGCATCTTTTCCCAAGGTAAAGCCCTTGGACAACATGCCACTGACAACATCCTCCGCCTTTTGCACAGCAGATGGAGAACCACCTGCATTTTGGTTCTCTGTTGCCTGACGAGATTGAACAGTTGGGTTATCCTAAATAAAATATCAAAATAAAATAAACAGTCTGAAGACTGCATAGAGAACCATACAGCGGGTATGGGTGCGGCATTAGGTGGCAGCTTGTAATTTGGTGCCAGAGCTATGGTAACAGACTGATCAACAATTGTTGCTCCCTGAAAATAACAAGATGGTGTCATAGCTGAAGGAAGAGAGTACATTAAGCACTGAACTAAGTACACTATCACATCATAATTCATCATCACAATCTTATATTAAATACGACCAAGTCATAGAGAATAATGATATAAAGAGAGTGAGAATAAGGATAGGAAGAAGAAAAGAGCAAATAGATAGAAAGGAGAAAGGGTCCAGTATAAACAAGATGAGTGTCTATTAATCTATTTGAGAGAGGATCAAAATTCAAAACCAATCATATTTTCCACAACATTTTTCTACAACTTGTTAAGCCAGATGAAAAGCTCTACCAGCAATAAATAGTACAGAAATAACAAGAGCTGAAAGATAGTCAACAATTAGTACTTAAGGGGAAAACTGAAACAGAACCATACTATATCTTAAACATAAGTCATAGAACCATGTTCAGATGTTTTTTCTTTCAACATATTAACTTAATAGAAGAAAAACATAGTAAAAAAATTTAACGTAAAGATAATTTCAGCACTAGCTGTTCTAGCAATAGACGAGGGGAAACCAATCATTTCTTACCCAGAGATTAGACTGGCCCTAAAATCATAAGATACTAAGGTGCTGTTTAAATAGACCACCTCTTAGGTGCTATTTGTTTACATCTGATTGCCTCTTAATGGACTGCCTCTTATTCGCTAAGAGACATGATGTTGTTTGCTTTTTTTTTGTTACCTCTGAATGCCTCTTAATCAGTAAGACAGAAAATGAAATCTTAATAATTAAGAGGTACTTCTTAATAATAAAAAAATTGATAATTTTTTTTTAGATAAATATATTCAACAATATTATGCACTCATTTTTATTAAATTGAATATTTAAAATTATTAAATAAAATTTTACCTTTTAAAATGATAAAATAGTGTCATTAAGAGACAACTTACTTTTTAGTTATCAAATATTTTTTTAGATTCAAACCTCATAATCATTCAAATGATCTAATTTATTAAGACATCATAATCATTCAGATCTTAATTCCCAGGTTTATTAAACACAACCTTATTCGCTAAGAGGGTAGATGTTGTTTGTTTGTTTTTTGTTACCTTTGAATGCCTCTAAATGGTTGAGATAGAAAATCAAATCTAAATTATTCAGACATGCATCTTAATGAACTTTGCAATTTTTTAGACACAAATACCCTCTTCAATATTATCAATTTTCTTGTGTATCCATGCCAACCACTGCCACCCACCGGCGCCACCACCTCTGGTGCCACCAGGAAATGTTCACGATTTTCAGATCAAAGAGACGAAATTGAAGGATTAAGAACTTGAAGACTGACGGTCAGTTTGAGCAAAAGATGAAACATCAAGGAGGGAGGGAGGGAGGAGGAGGGAGGGGAGGGAGGGAAGGGGTGGGGTGGGGTGGGGAGGGATGGAGAAGGGAGAAGGGAGAAGGGAGGAGGTGGGACGGGGACGGGGACGGGGACGGGGATGGGGCGAGGATGGGGATGGGGGAGGAGGGAGAAGAAGAAGGGTTAAATAATAAAAACATGTTCAAACATTTTGAAAAAAGTAATTATAACAATATTTTTTTCATTCAGATACAATTCTATTTAGATACTCTATATTATTCAGATGTCTAAACTATTCAGATCTTAACGACTAATTTTATCAAACACAACCTAAGACAACATTTGCAAGCAGCGAATGATATTCAAATTGTTTACAAAAATTAATACTCCTTCCTCCGTCCCACATTATTTGACGATGTGTCAAAAGTATAATTAAATATTGTATTTTAAAAATATTTATAATGTTATCAAAAATATATCATTGTATATATTAAAATAGTTAAGAATAATATCTAAATATGATATTTGAATGTCTTACCATCCGTGCTGCACCACTAAAAAAAGAGTTGCAAATAATGTGAGGCGGGAGTAAATGATATTGCTTAAAAGGCTCTCAAAAACTGATTATAAAAAAAAGCAACAACTTGATAAAGAATACCTACATCATGCATGATTACAAGTATAATTTGATTTGACCGTTTCCATGATCATGACTTGGAACATAAATTGCACAAAGAAGTACTAACTGAAGAAAAAAAATAGTCAGATCAAATACCTCTGATAAATGTTTTATTTTATTTTTTGGGGGGTGGGGATTCTGGACATAATTTTATCTAATAATTCACAAAATATCGAGTTTCACAAGAAGAGTTCTACTAACTACAATATGGACATACTTTATATTACATGATGGAACAACTCCACAAGTCAAAGAAATTACCACTAATGTTAGTATTAATACTTTGTGGTTTTAATGATGACAATGTTTATATGGGCTAAATTGATTTTATATTGGTTTATAATTTAATTAAGTCATGTTAATCAAATATTTTTATGCATATTAATTATATAATATATAATGGTTTGCATGGGTTATTGCATGAAAAGATACTGTAGGGTGGTCACGTGCTTCAAAGTTTTTGGAATATAATATTTATATGCTAGTTACTGTAAGTTGGTTATTTTGGTCACATGCTTTTTGTTTTATATATATAGTTATATCTAATCCTGATTTGGTTTGAAGACTAATTCAAATATGAATTAATATATATATATATATATGTTATACCAATTTACGTGTCTTGAAAATCTTTTTAGGAATTGGTATATTGAAGGACTCTTATTCAAGTTGGAACAACAGTTATTTTTTTGGAGTCTTGCTAACAGCAGTTGCTATTTTGAAGGAAACATATTAACAGTCAATAGGACTCTTTCAGCTAGTCTTTATATTTTATTTGACTACTTCTCTTATCTTGTGAGGCTATTGTTCATCTCCTATTAAAAAGTAAATAGTCGTTGCTGGATGAATGGAACGTTACTTGTCATAGCCGTTGCTCTCTTCTTTATATATATTGTTTACTCGGCTTCATGAAGGAACACAAGACTACTGAACAGAATCTCTTCAAGCTATTCAAGCTACAAATCATCATATCACTATTTTAGTCTTGGTTTACATTGTTTTTATATTCATTATTTATATCTATTGTAAACATAGTACAAGTCTAGGTTGGCTTGAGGTTTTATTTTAGTAATATTCAGTCTGTACAACGAAGTTATCAAAGTCTCAAAGGTGAGAGGTGTTGCAGAGGTGCAAAGGGGGCAGAGGTATCCAATCGATTGTCGTTGTAACAGGGAGTTATTTACTTTGTAATTGCTGAGTATTATTTTAATAAAGTGGGTCTCCAATCCTAGTTGAGATTGGACGTGGATTAGGCTACTAGACTAGAGGATAGGGGCCGAACCACGTAAAAATTCTCAGTGTGATTTACTTTTCACGTGTTTCTGATTTTAAGCTTTATAGTCTGCATATTTTGGTTTTAGTTGGAAAATTTTATACTAATACTGACAGTATTAGTCATTCGCTTTTAATGCTTAAGAATATAACTAATACTGATTGGGGGTTGACCGTCCGATTATAGTCTGCTATAGTAAACTTCAAAAATTGGCCACCGAGATCACACTCTAAGTATTTACACCTATTCACCCCCCAGTGTGCTTAATTACGTAATTTCATTTGGTATCAGAGCAAGGCTCTACTAATATTGATCTTTGCAGGTCGTAGGAAAGATCCTATGGCACACCTCAATTTTCAAGAAGGTCAATCCACAAGCCGACCACCTTTGTTGCTCTGAAGTGAAAACTTCAACTTTGGAAGTTTAGAATGATGATTTATCTCAAACGAGACCCATGGGAATGGTGGGTTGTTGAGAATGGCCCTGTCATTCCAAGACATGATGATGGAAAACCAAAGACTCTCATGGAAATGGATTCAAATGAATCATACATGGTATCCTACGACTCCAAAGCCATGAACACGCTACTAAGTGGAATGATTCAAGTTAAATTGACAAAGTTTCGCATGCACCAACCGCTAAAGAAATATGGGATACAATCATCATGAGCCATGAGGGAACAACAAAGGTAAAAGAAGTCAAATTAAGTATGCAAATGAAAGAATATAAATTTTTCAGGTTAGAGAAGAATGAATCCATCAAAGAAGCTCAAGCTAGATTCCTCACTCTTATGAACTCTCTAAGCATGCTCTACCGAAAATTGATCAAAGGGAGATAAATAGAAAGATACTTGTAGTCATGCCCAAACGGTTCGCACTAAAAGTTACAACTCTTCAAGACTCAACTACAATCAAGACGATGGAAACTCTAACTTTGTTCGAGAACTTGAAGAATTCAAAATCAACTAAAGAGGTATGATGAAGAAGATGAAGGACCTAAAAGAAAGACCTTAGCTCTTCAAGTTGAAAGCTACATAGAAGGTGATGATGAAGACTCATGAAGAAATAGCTATGATGTCCCAAAATTGAGAGAGCCGATTAGAAGAAGAATAAATCAAAGTTTCAAGGCAAGACATTCAACAACAAGAAAGACGCCAAGCAAAAAGTCACAAGAAGATACCGTTTTGAATGTGGAAGGCCCGACATTTCAAGAGAGACTGCTTCCAATTAAAAAGGAAGAACAAAGCAAGCAATTCAAAAGGAAAGGCGTTAATGACATGGAGCGATGATGAGTCCAATCATGACGAGGAAGAAGATGAAACTGCTTTCAACTGTGTTTCACCGGGATTATGCAATCAAGAATCATCTGAGGTAAACTCAACTTGGTGATATTACTATTTCGATTATCTAGTTTTAAAAATGAAAATATTCAGATTAAAGAGAAAAAAATGCTCATTTAAAAAATTGGATAAATGATTTAATGAAAGAGGTAGAAACATTAATTGAAGAAAAACAAGAAATAGTTAAAGATTGCACATCAAGTGAAGTATCTAAGTTAAATGCTAAAATTGATTATCTTGATTACTATAATAAAATTCTATATAATCGCAAACAAATTAAATGAAGAATTCAATGATCTTAAAAAGGAAAATGATGTTTTAAAAGAAAGTTTGAAAATGAGAGATACTTGTATTGATGCTTTTAATGATGGAAAAATATTAAACATGCACAATAATAATGAGGAAGAAATAATTTCAATAAAAAAAGATCTTGCAAAATTTGTTCAAGGGGAAGAGAATTTAAATATAATGTTAGGTGCTCAAAGGTCAAGTCTAGATAAACAAGGAATTGGATATAATCCTGTTAAGAACATTACAAGCACTACTAATAAAATTAGAGTAATAAATAATAAACCAAGAACAAGCCTCTTTATTGCTCACCTTTTTATTACTTGCAAAAATTGTGGTTTAAAAGGACATTTTGATACAAACTGTAATAAAATTAAAATAAAACAAGTTTGGGTAAAGAAAATAGATTTAATTACATTAATAATACTCTACCCCAAACAGATTTGGGTACCAAAACGATGAGTTACTTTTTGTTTTGTAGGTGTGTTTTAAAGCTAAAGTACCATCACATAAATAGGTGCTGTATAAAGGATGTTCTAGACACATGATGGGTGATAATAATGCTAAATTCATCTCATTAACTACTAAGAAGGAGGAACTGTTACCTTTGGAGATGACACCACATGCCAAATCGCTTCAGAAGGTAAAATTGGAAATGGTAAGGTTTTCATCGATAATGTTCATTATGTCAAGGATTAAAATATAATTTAATTAGTGTAAGTCAACTAATGGATAGTGGACATAAAGTAATTTTTGAAAAGATAAATGTGATATTATTCATGCTTCTCACAATGTTCCTTTAATTGCTCAAAGGGAAGGTAATATTTATACAATTAATTTTGAAAATCAAAATGAAGATATTTGCCTTAACTCGCTATTCAAGATCAAACTATTCTTTGGCATGTAAGGTTAGGACATGTGCATATGGAATTGATTAACAAACTAATTACTGTGAACCTTGTCAAAGGATTGCCAAAGCTTAAATATGAAAAGACAGTGGATTTGTAATGCATGTCGCTAGTAAGCAAGCAAGAAATTCCTTTATCGCCAAAAAAATAAGGTATCAACTTTTTACCTCTTCAATTATCAGATCTTGATTTGTTTGGACCCGAGAGATATGCTAGCTTAGAAATAATCATTATGCTTTTGTTATTGTTGATGATTTTTCAAGATTTACATGGGTTTTATTTTTGAAAACTAAAGATCAAGCTTTTGCGTAATTTGAAAAGCTTATAAAGAATGTTGAAACAAAACACAAACCTCAAGCTAATTGGTATTCTTGAGTGACCATGGTGGGGAATTTGGAAAAGACTTTATACCATATTGCGTTGAGAGAGGTGTTACACATGAATTTTCTCACACCAAGAACACCACAACAAAAAATGGTGTAAAGGAACGCAAAAATCGTGACTTCCAAGAAATCGCAAGAACGTTATTTCAAGAAAGTAAACTGCCTAAAAGATTTTGGGCAGAGGCTATAAGTACTGCATGTTACATTCTAAATAGAGTATTGATTAGACCCATATTATTGAAAAAACCATATGAGTTGCTAAACAAAAGGATTCCTAATATTAATTATTTTAAAGTGTTTGGTGCTAAATGTTTTGTTTTAAATACTAATAGTAATCTTGGAAAATTTGATATAAAATCAACCGAAGCTATTTTTATTGGTTATTCAAAGACATAGTAAGGCAGGCATATAGGTTTATAATCTTGACAAGTCAAAGGTTGAAGAATCAAGACATGTAATATTTAATGAAGTTAACTATGATATGTCAAAAGATGAGGATTCTCGCAGAAATAACAATTTGATTCGTGGAAGCCAAATCATAAATTCGACAAATTTAAGTCGTCCAATCATAAGAAAATACAATTGAAAAGAACATATATCTTAAGCCGTCCGAATCGTAAGGAAAGACAAATGAAATCGAATACCGACCGACCGTCCCGCTTTAGTAGAAAAACTCTTTATATGCAGACACCAAAAAATGCATACCGGATCTCGTCCGATTTAGAAGAAAAAATCGATTTAACACACCGATGCGTAATGTGACATACCACGCTTTGAATCTACGAACAAATGACCAACGCCAAGCTTCCTAAATCATCTCGAATCGCGAGAGAAATCATCCTCCAAACTTGATTATTGGAGATCCCGACACTTGATGAACACAAGAAGGAAAGCAAGGAATTATTGTGCATTTTCACCTTTCTTTCTCAAATTGAACCAAAAATGCCAAGGAAGCAATTCAAGATGAAAATTGACAATCGCCACGCAGAAGAGTTAAACCAATTTGAACGATGTCAGGTATGGGATCTTGTTAAGCCTCCTAAAAATACATCTATTATTGGTACAAAATGGATTTTCAAAAACAAATTAGATGAAAATGGTGTTATAACAAGAAACAAAGCCAGATTGGTAGCTCAAGGCTATAATCAACACGAAGGTATAGACTATGAAGAAAACTTTGCCCTCGCTGCAAGGTCGAAGCTATAAGAATTTTATTAGCCTATGATGCTTTAGACAATTTAAATTTATTTCAAATGGATGTGAAAGTGATTTTTTAAATGGCTACTTAAATGAAGAAGTATATGTTAAGCAACCACCCGGTTTTGAACATGAAAAATATCCACATCATGTGTTTAAATTGAAAAAGGCTTTGTATGGATTAAAACAAGCTTCAAGAGCTTGGTATGAAAGACTAAGCAAATTTTTATTAGAAAATGGTTTTAATCGCGGTAAGATTGACTCTACTCTTTTTATTAAAACCAAAAATAAAGATTTATTAATTGTTCAAATTTATGTGGATGACATAATTTTTGGAGCTACTACTAACTCTTTGTGTGAGTGATTTTCCCAATGTATGCATAAAGAGTTTGACATGAGCCTTATGGGCGAATTAAACTATTTCTTGGGGCTTCAAATCAAACAATCCAATGAAGGGATTCACATTCACCAATCCAAATATGTAAAGGAGTTATTAAAGAGATTTGGATTTGAAAATACCAAACCAAAGTCAACACCAATGAATACTACCATCGCTTTATCGCGGATGCTACTGTAAAGATGTCAAGTGACAATGTATCGAGGTATGATTGGTTGTTTACTTTATTTAACCGCATCAAGACCGGATATTATGTATAGTGTATGCCTTTGTGCTAGATTTCAAGCTCAACCTAAAGAATCTCATCTTAAAGCCAGTAAAAAGAATATTTAAATATTTATCCGGTACAATTAATTTTGGCTTATACTATCCTCGTATCTCCTAGCTTTGAACTAATTGATATTCGGATGCGCATTATGCAGGTGCCAAGTTGATAGAAAAAGCACAAGTGGTGCTTGTGAATTTTAGGACAAAGTCTTGTGGCTTGGCATAACAAAAAAGCAAACATCACGCATTTGTCTACTACTAAGGTGAATATTTGGCGGCAGTAGTTGTTGTTCACAAATTTTATGGATGATTCAAACTCTTCATGATTTTAATGTGATATGTGAAAATGTGCCTATTATGTGTGACAATACTAGTGCAATTGATATTTCAAAAAATCATGTGCTTCATTCTCGTATTAAGCATATTGAAGTGAGACATCATTTTTAAGAGATAATGTTGCTAAAGGGTTAATTAAATTAGTATTTGTCTCTCACCGAACATCAATCAAGCGATATTTTTACAAAACCTTTAAGTGAAGAAAAGCGTTTTTGCACTTTGAGAAGAGAACTTGGAATGTATGTATGTGGTTAGAATTTTTTTTTAAAAAAAATAAAAAATTAAAAAATAGAAATTTAAATAAAAATAAAATAATAATAATAAAATTTATAAATATATTTATTTATTATATTAGGATTCAACTCACATTATATAAATTATTTGATTTATGTGAGTTATCATTCTGATTTATATAAGGATAAAATTGATATTTATCGGGGTATGATTGGTATGTGTTATGATGGATTTTGAGCGGGAATAGATTTTTTATCAGTACTTACTTGTTTCTATTTTTTTTTAAAAAAACTCTTCATCTCCCACTCTTCTTGGACTATATTCTAAACTGATCAGGTATCTCAAACCTTTTAGTATTCTGTGATATAATCTTTTCCTTATTAGTTATTATTTACTTATTTTTTCTAATATCAGTAACATAGATTTTTTTTTCAAAACCCTTCATCTTCTCTGATTTTTCTATCACGTATTTTGTTCCTCTGTTTCTCCTATCTAGCTTTTCTCTCACCAACCTAGGGCTTGTTCTCTTATCACGTATTTTGTACTTCTTATCTCCTTCAAGCTTTCAAATAATTTTCATAAAAATGGCCAAAACAAGGGGAGGGTTTACTATCAATACCGGACGACAGCCTATACAACGACCCAAGATGGTGGAAGTCGCATCTCACACGCCGGATCATCACGATGAAGCACCATCCTCGTCCATGGAGCCAAGGGAAGAGAGACGCTGAACCGAAATTTGTCCAAAATGGTCTCTGATTTGGGAACTTCTTTAAAGAAGATGAAGAAGACAAAGGACACATCTAAGGGTAAAAATCGAGTTGTTGTGAGTATACCCATTTCCAATTCTATTTCTAGCACTCATGCTTCCACTATTGTTTTTCGATCCAAAAAATTTGCAAATCAATTTCAGAAATTAATGGTGAATAAACCCATCGTGTTTGGCAAGCCTGGTCGACCCTGTTCTTTTTGATACTATTGGGGTTACTGATATTTTTAATCATCTTGGTATATCTAGTTTGTTATTTCCCCGAACATATGCCTATCCCAACTTGATTAAACAGTTTTATGGGAATTTGTCTGTTGCGCATAATCAAATTCGAACTTTTGTGAAAAACAAAACAATTTTAATAGACTCTGCCTTAATGGGTGTTTTGTTTGACATATCTTGCACTGGACCTTCCCCATTCACTCTAAAAGGGCCATTGGAATTCGAAAACCTTTCTGTTGTGCAACAATTGCGAATAGTTAAAGATTGTCCCACATCTGAATTTGTTTCTTTACCCACGGTTCTTGAGACAACACCATTAAATAGTGTGATTCATAAGCTTATTCGTGCAAATCTTATTCCTAGAACTGGTGGTAGGTCCAAGATGACTTATCAAGATTTAATTTTGTCATCCCTCATTCTGTCAAAAACACAATTTAATTGTGCTCTTTTAATGATAAATCATATGGAAAGTTGTGTCAAAATAAAATCTAAATGTTTTCCATAGGGTGGCTTTTTGACAAAGATATTTACTCATTTTGATATATCTTTTGAGAATGAAGAAGTGTTTCAATTAACTGAAGTAATTGATGACTTAGTTTTTAAAAATTCAAAACTCAAAATTGGGACTGACAATATTTTATCTTGGGACATTGCAGAAGACATTCTTGATCCTATTGCTATCTTTTGAGAATGAAGAAGTGTTTCAATTAACTGAAGTAATTGATGACTTAGTTTTTAAAAATTCAAAACTCAAAATTGGGGCTGACAATATTTTATCTTGGGACATTGCAGAAGACATTCTTGATCCTACTGCTCCTCCTCCTGTTTCTCCTTCTCATTCTCCTACTACTCATTCTATTCCAATTCCTCCTGCTTCTCAAAATTCAGACCTTTCTCTTCTTGTTACCGAAGTGAATTCCAAGTTCGACACAATGCTTGAACTCATGCATACTTTTTCAGCTTCACTCAATTCCTTATCTGATAAAGTACTCACAGTTACTGAGAAAGTTGAATCTTTAGATGTGCAATTCAAGGATTTGTCTAAGAAGATTGAAGATGGGGTGTTTGAGACTGATAAAGAAGACAATTAATTTCTCCTTTTTGATGATGTCAAAGGGGGGGAGATTTGGGTATTTAAATTTTGGGATTTTAGACTGACTCTATTATGTTTTTTTTGGATAAATATTTGGATTTTAGATTGGCAGGATAACTAATTTGGATATGTTTTGGATATGTTGTAATTTGGTAAACATTTGAATTCATATTGGTTGGTTAAAGCAGATATATTACTATATGATTCATGCTTACTGTTATGCTTTGGATACTCTTTTTTGTTATTTGATATACATGCAATATTTGATATACATGCCATGTTGAAAGATTTTGTTTGACAAAATTAAGAGGGAGCCATATATTTAAGGAGAGTATGATATATATTGTCATCATCAAAAAGGGGGAGAATGTTAGTATTTATACTTTGTGGTTTTAATGATGACAATGTTTATATGGGCTAAATTGATTTTATATTGGTTTATAATTTAATTAAGTCATGTTAATCAAATATTTTTATGCATATTAATTATATAATATATAATGGTTTGCATGGGTTAAAGCATGAAAGGATACTGCAGGGTAGTCACGTGCTTCAAAGTTTTTGGAATATAATATTTATATGCTAGTTACTGTAAGTTGGTTATTTTTGTCACATGCTTTCTGTTTTATATATATAGTTATATCTAATCCTGATTTGGTTTGAAGACTAATTCAAATATGAATTAATATATATATATGTAATACCAACGTACGCGTCTTGAAGATCTTTTTAGGAATTGGTATATTGAAGGACTCTTATTCAAGTTGGAACAACAGTTATTTTTTTGGAGTCTTGCTAACAGCAGTTGCTATTTTGAAAGAAACATATTAACAGTCAATAGGACTCTTTCAGCTAGTCTTTATATTTTATTTGACTACTTCTCTTATCTTGTGAGGCTATTGTTCATCTCCTATTAAAAAGTAAATAGTCGTTGCTGGATGAATGGAACGTTACTTGTCATAGCCGTTGCTCTCTTCTTTATATATATTGTTTACTCGGCTTCATGAAGGAACACAAGACTACTGAACAGAATCTCTTCAAGCTATTCAAGCTACAAATCATCATATCACTATTTTAGTCTTGGTTTACATTGTTTTATATTCATTATTTATATCTATTGTAAACATAAGACAAGTCTAGTTTGGCTTGAGGTTTTATTTTGTAATATTCAATCAGCATAAACGGTTATCAAAGTCTCAAAGGTGAGAGGTGTTGCAGAGGTGCAAAGGGGGCAGAGGTATCCAATCGATTGTCGTTGTAACAGGGAGTTATTTACTTTGTAATTGCTGAGTATTATTTTAATAAAGTGGGTCTCCATCCTAGTTGAGATTGGACGTGGATTAGGCTACTTTAGACTAGAGGATAAAATAAACCACGTAAAAATTCTCAAATGTGATTTACTTTTCACGTGTTTCTGATTTTAAGCTTTATAGTCTGCATATTTTGGTTTTAGTTGGAAAATTTTATACTAATACGGACAAGTATTAGCTGTCCGTTTTTAACAGTTAAGAACATAACTAATACGGACAGGGTTAGACCGTCCGATTATAGCCTACTATAGTAAACTTCAAAAAATTGGCCACTGTAGATCACGTCTAAGTATTTACACCTATTCACCCCCCTCTAGGTGTGCTTAATTACAGAATTTCAACTAACAGTACCAATAACATGTGGGAAACCATGAAAAATTAGTCAACTTATTGTGCATGACCATTAGAAGAACTAACTATATTGCAAAATTTTATTTCATCTTTGATAAGTAAACATGTATATATATAAAAGGTCATCCTACAAAAAGCAAAAAACTACACCCAGTGGGTTAGTGTGAAAAGTAATGACAAGAAAAGGAAAGATATGGTCATCTAGATCTTGAAAAGTAATTATACCGAAAGAAGAACTGCAGTCTCTGCACCCTGAGGATCCTTAAAAGTGACGTGCACAATTTGGGACCGCTCATTGCCACTAATGAAAATGAATTGAAATAAACCATTAGAGAAACTTTAAAACTATTTGGATTCATAAGTATTTTAAAATATCTCTGCAGATTCCACCAAAACTTATAGGCGACTGAAAGATAATGAATAAGCCACAAAGAGAACAAACTATTTTGAGCAACTGACCTTTGCATTTCAACATACTCAATTTCACCAGAAAAGGAAAAGAACTCCTTGATGTCTTGCTCAGAAGCACCTAAGGAGACATTGCTGACGGTCACTGATCTTACCTGTTATAATGCACATCCCAATAAAGAGAGATCAAATGAAGTAAATACTCTTATAATATAAAATAGAATAATTAGTTAATACCATGAAAGCGGAAGCTTAGCATAGATGCACATAGGATTCCATGCATCTGAGGTAAAAGGTTTTTTAGAAATGAACAAGAATTATGCAGTAATGTGACTAATGTCACAATTTCTAGGTGGTAACCAACAAATTCATCCACCAATTTCTGAAGTATCAATTGAAATTTACAATAGTGTTGACTTTGCATAATGAATTAAGGTATTGTCGTATGTTAAATAAAGATTTAGCAAGTGCAATGCTTGCCAAAAAATAGAGCTCAACAAAAATCTTGCATAATATCATCAACCCTATTGATAACATGAATTGAAGCTGAGCTTCCCAGGGTATATCTTATGCAAAACCCTTAAATGACAAATTTATTGTTTCCTAAACACATGTATTAAGGCATTAAATATGGTCAAGAATCCAATTTTAAAAGTCTAAACCCAACTCCATCTACATCTCCCCATAAGGCCTCCCTTTAGCAGAATCTGCAATAGGTGCGTGCAACCACACTACTAAACTGTGCAATTAGTGATAAGTTATCACTTACCACAGAGATTCAATATACCAACAAAAAAACAATATGTATGAAATACTGATGCAGGATGAGCGCAAAACATGATTGGGCAAATACAGAAGTCTTTGGAGGTCCATGCCAAATCGTCCAACAAATATAACTTTCTAGTGATTAATTTTTATTTAGTTTATTTTGATTTATCAATTAACATAAAGAGATGTAATTGCCTCAGTAAAAAAGGCAGATACTGAATATAAGTTTCTAAACTTATAATTGAGTAGGTTACTTTCCTCTTCTTACCTAATCTTTCCCAATTCCCTTTCAATTTTAAACACTAAATCCAGACCTCACCAATTACTGCCTCCAACTCCAACAAAACTAAGCTCAGTTCAGTTAGTAACAAATTCAAATGTTACCAAATAATGAATACATCAAAGTTGTAACTATAAAAAGTTTGCAGTATTTTTATGTACACATCAACCTTTACAGTGTTAACTTCGTTTCAAAAAAAAACGGTTAAGGTGAAAACTCTGAGGTATTGAGAGAACATAACAGAACTGATAGCCCTGAATGATGTCAAAGCAAGAGAAATAAAAGTTGACACTTTTATATTTTTACACATTTAATGTCACTATAAATACTTTAGTTTACATTCGATAGTAGAAACTTCCTCAGACCAAATATCAATTCACACCATACGTAATACAAAACAGGAAAATATTGGCCCATTAATCGGATCTATGAAAACAATTTTTTAAAAAAAAATTGCGGCGAAGAATAAATCTAATTGAATACTAACTAAATACCATAGAACAAATGCATTTATTCAAATGAAATTCAATACGGTTAACAATACAAAAATAAAGAAATTAAAACTGAGATCAAGAAAATTTGAATACTCACCGACATGGAGGAGCTTGAAGAGAAACAGTGATCAATTGAAGAAAAAAAGTTGAATCAAACGAGCAGCGGCTCCAATACACTAAACAGTCTGAAGAGAGAGAAAGTATGAGTGCATATATACGTGTGGAGAGAGGAAGGGGATTGGGGGAAAGAGTTACACACTTACCAGAGAGATCGAAAATAGAAGAAGATGGAATCGGAGGAAGAGGTTAGCTAACGTGTGTAGTGGTGTTGAAACGTGGACACGCTATTTTCATTTAAGCCCCTCAGGGACGTGTATTAATTGTGAAATTAATAATGAATTTTATTTATTTTATTTTTCTCTCTTTTTTCTTTTTTAATTAATATCCACTTATATAAAATAAACAAACAGTTCGGACTCGATTCGTATACGTTTGACTGAAAATTTGAATCGTACATGTTCGAATAAAAGTTTTATTCGAGCTCGACTCAAATATAAATAATTTAAATTTGAGCAAATTTTAAAATTCGATAAATTATTCGAACTTTTTCAAATTATAATTTTGTATTGATACTCATATCATATTCGTTCGAACGACTCAAGTTCAATTCATTTGACTCGGTAGCTAAACGAGCTTCAATCAAACCTTATTTTATATTGAATAAATTTTGTCGGAACAATTCAATACTAAGCTCGACTCGATTCATTTACACTCTTAACCACTCATCCACTCACGTACGAAAGGGTTAGTTAGAAGGATAATTTTTTTTTTAAAGAGTGTTCTGATTATATGATAGTAGTTTTATATTGTTATTCGATATTTAAGTATCTAAATTTATGAAAGAGTCAACTCATGTAGTGTGATAAATTTAAGTTCAATTATGGGAAGGTTGGTAAAAATTATAGGAGTATTTCATTTATTACATTTCTCTATAAAAAAAATTATCACTAAGATTTATTCACATAATTAACAATCAAAAAATAGATATAAATATTTACAATATATATCGTTTTTCTATATAAAATATAAAGAAATAAACAATAGTCTCATATATTTATATGTCCACAAATGACAAAGTTAAATTATGATCAATGTATAAGTTTATGTGATAAAATTGAATAAATAGGATTAATTCTTAATTATCAGGCATGTAAAAACACAGATAAAATAGATAAATGTGATGCCTTTTGGGTCTTTCTGGGCCTTATTGAGTAATTATTACTCATTTCAAAATATTATATTACTATTGGTTTTTTAATGTTTATTAAGATTTAAAATAGATTATTTTATATTTTACCTTTAATTAATAGTTTAATCTTATTTAATTCTCCGTTCCTCTTTCTTCCTCGTCTTGTCCCTCTTCTTCTATCTGTTCTTCTGTCTATTCATCTCCCCTTAGGAATAAACGGCATGGCCCCACCATGATCGCCGCCGGAGAGGGGAGGAAAATTGGGGTGGCGGTGGCGGTCATGTGGTGGTAGTCTTGAGCAGAGGGGCCAAATATGGAAATGGCGGAGGTGGGGCGGGAGCGCTTGACATTCTTTCGGCTACCGCCACCAACGGGGATGTCGCGGAGGGTGCCGCCGTGGGTCCAGTATCGGCGGCAGGCAGGGTTTCCGGCTGTACCTCTTCTCTCTCTCTACCTCTTCTATACCTCCTCTCTCTCTCTAAACTTTCTCACTCTATCTTCTCTCTCATCTCAATCACAATGTTAAAGATGAAGCTATTCGGCTCCAAAATCAGCCACAAAATAGAAATCATGACGAAATCACCTGGTAAATTTATTGGCGACCCTATAGATAAAGATAAAGCTATTCGGCTCTGGCCCCTTTGGTATCTTAACAAGGAGAGAGGGACCTCGTTAAATAGTGGCAGTGAGCTCGTCGGAATCTGACATTCCGGTGAGGAATGTGGCCGGAGAATCGCCGGAATAAAATAGGAGTCTTCTTCTTCTCTGCACCGACTATGTTGGACTTTTTAGGAGTTTCTAATGTCTGTTCAATTTGAATTGTTTTTTGAAAACAAAGAAAATAGTATTAATGGTGGTGGAGAAGGAAGGGTAAACAAGAAAAAAAATACGCAAAATAGTATTGATTTTGTAGAACGTCAAATATTTTGGAAAAAAAAACACACTCTAAAATATAATGGGATGGAGGGAGTACCAAATAATAATAGCAACTAGGTATACAAGTAGAATATGAAACTTGAAAACCCATTCACAACCCAGTATATTTATGTCCTCAATTGGAGCTCAACGAACTCCAACGAAACATTTATTTAATGATTATTCACGAACAAAACTATTGCATGTAATCTTTAATAGACTATATTTTAGTTTGTAGTGGTAGGAACAATGTAATATCCTCATTTGATCTTTGAATAAATCAAGGATTGTCCCTAGTAGTGTTAGAAGTGCACACCATGTGTTTGATGAAATGCGACAATGAATTACTAAACCTTTGTTTAACTTATTGGGTTGATCCTCCTCTAGTATATCTTTGGAACCTATCCATTAATGGGGAATTCAATTTCAAGGCATTGCCCTTGACTCCTAGTCCTCCAACACCTCAAGGTTTTACTTCTTGGGGTCCTTGCACAATTGGATTTGGGTTTGATCCCAAAACTAATGATTACAAGGTGGTCAGGTCAGGATTTGGACTTTTTTTTTGAAAGGCATGGTGTAGTCTGTGTGCAAACAGAGTTGAGGTATGCACACTTGGTGATCATTCTTGATGCCATCCCATTGGTTCCAATTAAACCAAGGTTGGGTTGTGGCGACGAAAGGGAAAGGTTACTGGGAAATCCAGTTCTGTATACTGCAGAAATTATTCTCGTTTGATTTTTCTGATGAGGTATTCAAAGTGATAGAACTGCCTAATGCCAGGATTGTTGGGACTAATAGTGAGCGTTGGCTGAATATTGTGGTACTGAATGATTCTGTCGCCTTGATCAGTTTTCCTCTTGATGGTGGTGGGCTGGTGACCAAATGTCTTGGAATAAATTTGTGACCGTAGAAATGCCCCATTCAAACTCGTGCCCTCTGACAGTTTTTGTTGCAAATGGCGATGTGGTTCTTCAAGATGACAAGCTGGAGCTGCACTTGTACAACTTGGTTACTGAAGTAATCAAAAATCTTGGCATAGAGTTGGAGGATTCAGACGAAATTCGCTTGATACTTCTGCATTTCACTTCCACATTTACAGGGATTATATTTCCCTTTATGTAAGTAATATATTCACATTCTCTACTTTTTAAAACATGTATTTTCCCCATTCCATGATCTTTATCTATCCAGAATGATTCTACTTCTTAAAAAGGGAATTAAATTGAAGCTACTGTTCACTTCAGCCCCTTCTTCTACAAGAATGTTTGTTTGGTGTATATTTATGCTAATTGATGAAGTTTTAGACTTTCCAATTGCTTAACGTTCCACTGGACCTGCAGTTAAAATGAAAGTGATAAAGCTGCCGATGCAGGGATTGTGGGGATATGTTATGACTACTGGGGAATATCATCTATTTCTTTGAACAGCTTTCCTCTACAGTTAAACGATAGATGCTTTGAGGTTTGGCTTATGAATAAGAAATTTGTTAAGTGGGAGATACGGTGGTAAGTATGCCTAGAAAAACTATCTTCGAATGAATTGTACAATCATTTTATTTATACTACTAACAAAGAACTCCTGTTCGGGATCTAACATTTGTCCCAACCCTTTTTTTATTTTTATTTTCGAAAAAAAAAGAAGATGAGGTTTAGTGGTGGTAGCCACCTCCACAGAGAGACTCAGTTTGGGTATATTCGGGTGGGTTTTGGCCATGGTTTGTTATAACATAAATGGCCGCGGAAAGGCCCCTCGAAAAATATGTTTCCTTTGGGATTCTTTGCTAATGGAATGCAGTTCTCAAAGTTGGCAACCTGAAGCTGCAGCTGTACAGCTCTTCTGCAGGAGGTTTGCAACTGACTTTTATGCTTTAAAAGAGTTGGTTCGTTTTAAGGAATGAGATGTGCTTCAGGAACATGATAATGAATTCGAATGGTTTCTTTTATGCACTGCACTTTTATATTTTCTAGGATTATATTATGCTTGAAGTATGTAATATCTTTTCAATAATGTTAGATACAAACTATTCTATAAATATTTTACAAACTGCGGATGTGTCATAGTCCACCTCAGCATATTGATCAACAAATTGTTTTAATGTAGTCTTCCACCCTATACAATATGGTGGAGTATGTCACATCAGCAATTTGTAAAATAATTTGTGTTTGTTGTATTACTCATATCTTCTATGTACTCCGGTTATTACTCCCCCATTCCAAAATATAATATCATTATTATTGACTTAGGCATTTTTTTCAATTCAAAATGGACACAAATTTATTTGATTTTAATTTGAATACAATTATGTATATCGTAAGCTATGGACAATATTAGTTATAACATTTAGGCTATGCTTGAGATTGGATTTTTGTCTTAATTTTATACTATTTCAAATTATTTTATCTCATGACGATAGATTAATAGTCCTAACTATTTTTTGTATCGTTCTTAAGGTTGTGAGCCACTCATTTTAAGTTATCAATGGTTTTATAAGATTAATAGTCATACATTAAAAAATAATAATAACTCGTTAAAAAATTAAATAGTCTAAATTAATATTAAATAGTTCAATTCCAAAACAATTTTTTTTGCAAATAAAATCATATTATTGTTTTGTAATTGCAACTAAATCATAAGCCCATTATTGTTTTGTAATTGCTATTAAATCATATTAATTTTGAGACTCAAATTGTCTTTAAATTTGTATTTTTACTATTTTTATATATATAAAATATAGGTAAGTATTATAACAAAAAAAAAAAAAAATATATACAATTTATTATCGATCCCAATTTTTATAAAAAATATATTTATAACTTTAAATTAATTCTAAAAATAATTTTTTAAAAATATATCTATTTATTCAGATGTAATTTTGGCCCTCAAAACTATACGAATATTGCTCCAAAAGTAGGATTATGACGAAACCAAAAAATAGCAATCAACTTTTACTTTTACGAATAAAAAAAGGCGATCAACTTACTTTTTCCTTCTCCCTCAACGCCACGCCCATGCTCTGTACTTTCTAATCTCCACCTATATTTTTTTCCGCCAAACCTTCCCTTCAATTCAAAGCAACTCTAATTAAACCTCTCTCTCTCTCTCTTCCTCAATAATTCAAACCCTCCTCCGTGATTTCATCTACTAGTACATAATACTAATACAAGTACCAATGCATAATCAATAATATCCTTGCGTATATTCTTCAATTTGAGCAAAGTTAATTTCAGTAATTATGAGATTTGAAGATCTTGAATCGGGTCGGCTTTTACCCTTGAATGGAAGAAGAAGACAATTAGTAGTAGAACAAGAAGACCACCGGCCTTCAAGTTCAAGGGCCCTTGTTGCCGGCATATTTCAGATTAACACCGCCGTCGCTTCATTCATACGCCTAGTTAATACCATCGGAACTCCCAAAGATACCCTTCACCTCCGGCATAAGCTGTTAGCTCTTTTTCTCTCCTTATTTTCAACTATGTATTGTACATAAATATAGATGTTTGTCCTTGTAAATTTTTTGAAGTTTTTAATTTTAATTTTATTTTTAGATTTCTTTGTTTGTCGATGAAACCAAGTAAAAGAGTCCAGGCACTTCTGATTTGCTTATGTGTTTGGTCCTGAAGAAATTCAAGCATTTTTTTGGTCAATTTTTATATTTGTAAGTCGGTAAACATCCAGAATTGGCTTAGTTGACATTTTTTTTGGATGCTTTATCCTTGTGCCCTGTTTCCCAATATGAGCGTTCACCTCCAATATCAATGTACTGAATAGCATTACATTTCTTGAAACTAAATTTTGTTATAGGTCATTGATTTTGCAGACGTAAAATTTCCTAAAAAAATGTATTTTTTAGGGACTGATGGAGTACTTGTTTTTGTGTTAAATTATGTGTATCTTCAAATGAGATGAGTACCAACTCAGCCCGGCTTCTTTGTTCTGTTAGGATAATCTTGTTTTTTGTTTTCCTTTAATATCATTTTCTTAAATAAACTTAAAAACATATCGTTGAATGCACCTTTCATATGAAGTTATGCATTATCTTTGTTTTCTTTTAAAATTATTCTAGTGGAAGTTGATGTAACTTGAGAGGTTGCTATATGATTTACCAATGATTTGTTATCTATTAACATTTATTTTGACTCCTAGGCGCCAGAGTAGGCTACATATAACGCACTTGGTAAAAGAGACTTCGGAAAAGCTTAAGCAAGCTATTGAAATAGATCAACATACGGAAGTTAGTGTAAGTTTATGAGCTGTTTTCTTTCAAAGTTCCCAATATTTATTTCACTTTTTAATTTCATACTCCCTCTTAATTCTTATCATTTTATCTTGAAACTTTCACCTCACATCGTTTAACTTTACAAAATCTTAAATTATTCATCCATGTTTATAATTGGCAAGGGATGAATCTAAGTCCTTCAAATTTTCTATTTCAACTTCAGGCTGCTGAGAAGATTGCTGATGCTAAGCTTGCAAAAGATTTTAAGTCGGTTCTTAGAGAATTTCAGAAGGCCCAACGACTTGCAGCTGAGAGAGAAACAGCATATGCACCCATTGTTGAGGAGGTTCTTCCATCCCGGTAACATTTGCTGCCTTCTTTAACACGTGTACATGTTTAGATTTGTTTCTTTTTTTGGGGGGTAGGAGTCGAGAAATCGCAATGTTTTTGTTGCTGTTGTTACATTGATGTATGAAAACACCACTATATTTGAAAGAAAACCTTGAAAATTAATCTAAAATTAGAGCAAATTGATTTTAAAAATTTAAGACAAATTGCTGACCTCAATATGATGAACTTTTACCTTAAAAATTCCACAGGCACAGACATGCTGTTTTTTTTGGGGGTGGGGGGGTTTAAGGTAAAATTTGATATTTATATCAATATTTTAAGGGATGATTTCAGTATGCCTCGAAATTTACAAATTCTAATTAGGTACCCCCCCCCAGTCAGGAGAAATAACCCTATTTTCATTTGAAAGTGTAATGTATTATTTTTTTAAAAACATTTTTCTTCGCGGAGAGAGTAGTCAAAAGTTTGGAGGAAACTGAAAGAAAGAGAAAAAGCGATTAAAAAAGGGGGAGGGGGGGGGGGAAGGAACTTGTGGGATCAGGGATGTGCTTCATTATTACTAGGTTGGTTAGTTGTGGCAATAAAATCTGAAATCACCGATTGACTAAACGCATCAAACTTGTATATAACTGAATAATTGGTGCTGGTGCCGCAATCAGTAACTGTCAAATGTTGATGACTATATTATGGTTCTCAATTTTGAAATTGTTACAATTCAAATACATCAATGAAGTATTTAATTTGTGTATCACGAGCATATATAATTTTTATTGTCTGAATTGAACTTTGTCTTCCTCATATTATATATTTGATCAAATTCTGCGCAGCAACACAATCAGTGAGCTGGATGTAAGTTCATCTAGGAGTCCTGAACAGGTTTCTCTCCTTGAGGAATCCAAAAGGTAGGCAACACTATCTAGATTATTCTTTCAATAGAGTTCAAATATCTTATATATTTGGTCTTTAGTGTGATATATTGATTTAGACGTATACTATTCCTCGCCATCCACTTTATGACCTGTATACAGAAGTTTTAGTGGTCTCTTCTTGTTATCTTCTTGATGCTGTTTCAGTGTTTCAGAGTATATGATTCATACCTTAGATGTCTGGAATTTTCAATACTCCAATGTTGATAATATGTATATGTTATACTCTTATTGATATGATGATGATAATTTCCTCGAGAGCTTTAGCTTATAGCGAACGAAATATAACTTGTAGATGAAGCTCCTAACAGTAATTATTAACACAGATTATAAATTTAATAATTTTTTATGGATTTTAAAAAATAATAAAACATCTATTGCTTCTAATCAAATATATTCCTCTCCTAAAAAGCGATAATGCTGGTAGGGTTTTAAATGCAATCACGTTCAAATAGAGACTTTTGTGCCAGAAACAACTGCATGAATCTTAAATGCTTTATCGTATCACAAAGGTCTTATAATTATTTTTGGACGGAAAAGTTCTTATTGCATGATTTAGTGCAGACAGGAGGTCTTATTGGTAGAGAATGAGATTTATTTAAATGAAGCTATAATTGAAGAAAGAGATCAAGGAATCAGAGAAATACAGCAACAGATTGGTGAGGTGAACGAAATATTCAAGGATCTGGCTGTTCTGGTGCATGAGCAAGGAACCATGATTGGTAAGCCATGGGCCATTTTCATTTTTTCTTTTACTACCACTTTTCCTAATGGGAAACTTCCAAAGGGGAAGCTTCCTTTATCTTTGCCTACACTTGTCTTTCAGATGACGTCAGTTCAAACATTGGAAATGCACATTTGGCAACTGAACAAGCTACATTCCAAATCACAGAAGCTTCCAAGACCCAGAAGTCTATATCATCAATGGTAATCCTTGTGATTTACAATTAATGTTTTTTTCTTGAAGTATTAATCCTGTGTGTAGGTACATCTATATAATACATGGTTGTGCTGAGCTGTATCTTTTGTTCCTTGGGTCAAACATCCATTAATAGTTAATATGTAATTTTCAAGGCTTGTTTTGAGATGATACAAGTTCCCACTTAAATTTATTTAGCCAGTTGATCGATGCTAAGCTATGGTCCTGATTTTATTTTCGGTTGTCATATCTGATGCCATTTTGAAACATATATTTGATTTTAAAATTTCATGTGCAGAGCTGTTTGTTGCTGGTCATTTTTGGGATCGTTCTGCTTATTGTGTTCGTAGTTGTGGTGGCATGATGATCAAAGCAAATAGCAAGTGAATCAAGCCTGCCTGTCGCCTGTCTTGACTTCATCACATATGAGATTGTATAGCTTTGGTGACTATTTTTCACCTCACATTTGACACGACACGACGTAAATAAATATTCCATATTTACGAACTTCTATGTTTTAAAATTGAGTTGGTTTTCTCTGGGTTGGTTATAACCAAATTATGCCGCAGGTGCTCTTTTTTTCTTTTAAAACTCAACACATTAAAAGATGTGGAAACAAATTAAGCAGTATAAATTAGTAACTTTTGGGTCAATAAAAATAATATTACTTTTAATTAAACATGTAATCTACTTATTATGTAATATTTTTCTCATTTTAGTAAACTTCATCCTGGTTCCATCCGGCCAATATTTTCAAACTGATGTAACCTATTTGGACATCTTATAGAATTCTTTTCTCAATCATACATCACATGTGTCAAATTATATAATATTATATCAATTTTTTTGTCAAAGTTAGATTACTTTAAGATAATCTTGACCATTCGTTATATAATAAAATATAATAAATTTTGTACTTTTTCGTAACTTTACCATTAAATGTTTTGCCATTCAACTTGTTAAACATGTAATACCACTTAAACTTATGTCAAAATTCTTCAAATTATGCCAACTTGTACTCTTTTTTCATGTCATCTTTTTTTTTTTAAAATCAAAACATTAAAAGATGGGGAACAAATTAAATTACAATTTTTTTCTATCAATTTTCTATCAAAGTGTAATCAGTATGTATAAATGAATTTTTGTTAAATAAATCATGTCAACTTAAAGTAATATTCATTTTAAAACATTTTTATTTATTTGACAAATTATATATATATAATTTTTATGATGACAATTATGATAAACAAACAAGATAATTCACGTAATATTTATATCAATTTTTTTATTTAAAAAAAATAATCTTCTAATTACCAAGTTAATATAACCATCAAATTTTTTATTCATTATACGTATGTCTAATCAATATGTCAAAATGAGTAATTTTTATGCCATTTGTATTAAACTTCATGTTAATAAAAGTAATATTACTTTCTAAACCTATTGGGGAGGATGCATCAAGACATGATGTTTTGGTATGTAGTAAGAAATGAAGTATCCAAATATATATAAGGAAATCAGAATCAAAGTACTGGAATCTTACGCCTCATATACTCCCTGACCCGTACTACTTCATTAGCTGCCCAGCTATGACCGCATTCAACACAATTACAAGGCTTGTAACCACCACATTCATACAAGTCCAGTGTATCCCAGGGTGATGATGACAAGTAAAGGTAAAGATGAAACCCAAGAAGAAATTAGAAGAAACCTAAACAGAAGAAGATAAATAATAGGATGGAGAATGAACTTGCGAAACTTTGCAGAGTCACACTTGCTCAAAACATAAGCCAGCACTTCTCCACCTCAGCTCCATTAGTTCATCTTCCAAATTAACCCAGGGTCAATCTGGTGTAATATAATTGCATTGAATTCCTGTATAAATCATGTACAGTCTTCATCACATTGCACAAAACACTATTTTATACACTGTAAGGTCGATAGTAATCTTAACGCTTCAAAAGTAAATCACCTAGTAGTCATCCGTTGTTGGCAAAAGCTTTGTATTCCCAGTAGCACCTCCACCTGTAAATGTGGAACTAAAAAGACTGGTTTCTCATGCCTTTTCCAATACTATAGGAAAATGATATATGAGCTCTATAAACTCACCCACTAATGTGGCAACTTATTACAATAGATAAGGAGCCCTACATACTTACTGACTTGCCTCTCCTCCTGTATTTCTCTGATTTCACATCTATGTTTGAATTTTATGAGTTGGTAAAGCACCACCTAAATCTATATATGACAATTTATCACCAGGGGTAATGGTGCTAAGTCAGTTGATAAACAAACAAGGACCCTACCACTAATGAGAAAAGAGCAGGATGTTTGTAATTTAAAAGTAGAAGCAACAATGAATGTAATAGTAATCCCATGCATTAAAAAAAAACTGATGCAATATTTGACATGTTTAAAAATATCTAAACCAAATTTATTATTGATAAAACACTATCATTTAGACATAATCCAATCAATGAAATATCAAGAACCAACAGAAAAATTACATAGATATATACATATACACATCTGATGAAATTGATGGGGATAACATAGTAACATATAACAAAGACTCATGTGGCTCTCTCGACAGCAACAGCCAGGATGCTGAAGATGAGAGCATGACTAAGGAAAAGAAAGGACTGAATCAAAACTCCACTTGAGGAATTAGTGGTCTGACGATTCTTTTAAATTCAATGAAAAGGGACTCTGGTTGAAGTCGAGCTAATTAAACTAATTTAGGTGGGTTTGAACTGTTACCTCTAGTAGCAAGAGGAACACATATTTATAGTTGGTAGCACTATATCATCCCACACTGGAGCCTGACACAAGAAGCCCCATCTGTTCAGTCAGATGATTCATATGCTTGGTTCTGTCCCATCCACTCTCTCGCCCAAACTGCAGCTCTTGTTCCTTGCCAGGACCAACTTCCAGTGTGCTATTGTGGATCTCATCAGCATCCCCATTGAGCGGACTCATGAGAAAGAAACTGTTCCCAGAATATATCGTTAATGCCTGGAAGCTTAGGAACATCATCCAGCAAGGAATCAACTTCAGGATCGGAAGAAAACTCATCCGTTAGAACAGGGATTTCTTCATCTACAAACCCCGATATCAAATCCATATCTTCACTTGTAGAACCCTGAAAACTTATGTCGGGGTCTTCAACAGTGCTTTCTGGCACGACCCCTTGTATACGATAAAAGTCAGGTAAAACCCTATCTTCATGAGAGTTAAGCACGGACGTTTCTGGAAAGTGAGTTAGTGTAGAATTCCCAGAAAGCACATTAGGAGAAGATTGGGTCTCAGGAATAATGGCAGCTGAAGGTTGACTAGCAACAAAACCTGACTCTGCACAGAAATGTGAAGAAGCTGGTAGAACCTCTGAAAGGGTCACTCCAGAAATCCGACGGGAGGAGCTACCAGTGTCTAACACATTAGAAGGAGAAGGTACATTCTCAATCAGGAAACCATTTGCATTCTTAATTGTTGGTTCCAGCCTAGAAGATGTATTCATTTTCAGGATCTGGCGGAGCATTGCTTGTGCTGCTTCATTCATTAATGGCTGGTACCTGACCATCTGTCCATTAGGGGATAAAGTAACATGGTTGCCACCAAAATTTTCTTCATCTTGCTTAGGGAGTCTCCTTTTCTTACTCACTCCAGAAATGCGCCTGTTGCTTTCATTCTGCTCTTCTACCAGCTGGGCCAGGACACCTGGCCTTTGCATGGCCTTCGCAAGGAATGACATCATTTGTTGTTGACGCTGCTCCATTAAGTGAACACGCTGCACAACAGTTTGCAGCTGATTATCAGTTCCTTGCTGCTGCTGCCTCAACCTGATAAGTTCCTGCATGAGGATATTCTTATCCCTTTTTAGAACTTCAACTTCTTCATCTATCCCAGACTTTTCAACTTCCACACAAGAGCCAGCTGATGTGTTCTGAACCTGAGGAACTTGTTGATGATTCTGCGTCTGGCCAGCTTTTCGCCTGCTTATACCCTTCAAGAGGTGTTTATTGCCTCTAAGAAACCCCTCGTTTGCAAACTCCCAGCGTTCTGAATCTATCTTCCTAAAACCCTGTTAAATCAACAAAACAAGCTAATTATAAAGATAACAATAATAGGGCTGAAGAAGAAGTCAATTCAACAATGCCTCTTATCGTAAATTAGTTGGGTTACACTGAGAATGTATCCCTTGTGACAGCATAAAAGTCGAAAGATAAGAAAGGAAAATATATAAATAAAAAGTGAAATAAGATGAAAGAAATAAGAAAAGAAACATATACAAAAAAAGGAGATAGAATGCAGCAAAACATATACGTATACGAACAATGCCCACATGGACACCAGTATAAACATACAACATATATATATATATATATATATATATATATATATATATATATATTAACAGGCAGACAAGAAAAGCAAAAGAGAGGTGGGGGAAAGAAATAGAAAAGGAGGGGAAACAAATAATAAAAGGAGAGAAAGAAGAAAGACATAAAACACAACAAAAAGATGAAACACACTTCTCAGCCTACAAAAGGCGGCATGAATATTTAGTTTAGAAAATTTACTGAAACAGACTAGCATGAAACAACTTCAATCTTGAGTTAATTCTCATCAACAAGATTACAGAACTCCAACATTCCTGTCAATCTTCAAGCCCCCCCCCCCCCCCCCCAAAAAAAAAAAAAAAAAAAGGGACAAGAAACACATGCAACATTTACCTGAGAGAATAACTAATAAGCAGAACAACTAATAACTAAGAACCTACTCAAAAACCAATTAAGGAGGGTTATTTATAGGTTTTACTCAAACCATTGTTTGCTAAAGCACTTATTGAGCTATTTCTAAATGATTTAGGTATACATAATTAACTTTTTAAAATAGAAACAACATAAAATTAAGTAGAAAATATATTTCTCGTCAGATCAACTCAACTATTATGTGCTAGTTAGAAGAGAAAATAGAACCACAAGACATCACTATGACTTGATTAAGCCTACAGATTCCCAAAGAAGATTCTAACTAGAAACTTTACAGCCCAGTTTAAGTTCGTAAAAATAGGGACATGATATCATTAGAATGTGCCAAAAATGGGGCAAGCCCATATACACATGCTTACAAAAAAACAAACCTATGCCCTAATCAAGCCAAAAACCTCGTCAAAAAATACCAACACTAGCTTCCCAGAGCAAACATCCACAAAATTCACAATCAAACCCGAAAAAGTAGACAAGGCTCCGGAAGAGAAAACAAATAGAATGATATAGGGGCACATAAATCATAAAAGGTTGCATATAAAAAATAAATCCCAGAATAAGTTTGTATCTGACAATAAAATTATCACAACAGTTTTACGACCAAGTATCATAGTAAATACCTATTTACAATATATTACAAAAAAAATAAAGAAAGAGATCAGATAGACCGACATAAGTGTTCAATTGTCTGACAAAGCTGGAGAAATTGTTGTGCTTAAAGTATTTCGGTAAAAGATCACTGGAAAACTCCGGCACGTTCCAGACCACAAAGCTGTTTCCGGTTTTAGTCCAAGACACCGCTGAATCCGTCGACGGATGGTCCACCATATCGTAAGTCTTGCTCAGAAACGGCGGCGGAGAATTTGCAATTGAGCTCGCCACCGAGCTGCTTCTGGTTTCTCCATTCAATCCTTCCATGTCTAGCCACTAAAATTTATAAATTAACAAAAAGTTTTGCCGATCAAAACAGTGAAATTATACAACATCAACAAGGATATCCGGTGTGTATAGATAATTATGTGTGTTTATATATATAGAGGAAGAGGATAGATAAAGAGGGGAGAAGGGTTTTTGAAGAAAGAGGGATCGGGGAGGAAAAAGAGACACTGAGAACACTTGGAAGACGGTTTGTTTAGATTGCGCCACAGAGGCATCTTCTTTAGTAACTTTTGCTCCCTCCTCCTCTGTTAATCCTTTGGTTTCGTCATATTTCCAACTTTACCTCTATGTCTCGTTTGTTACTCACTTGGTCAACGACCAAAGTCAAATACCAACCTATAAAATAAATTTCATCACACTTTTAAATACCAAACAATATTTTTTATTTTTCTCAACCATTTTATTAGGATTCTTGATCTATTCCGACTCGAATCATCAATAAATTTATTCATTATTAAAATGATCTAAATTATTTTATTTTTTTAAATTATATCAAAACGATAAAAAAAAATAACGTTTACAAAAGTAATAATATACAATTTCTATGAATAACCTAATTTTTAAATTCCATATCCTTTAGGCTTTTATTATGACAAAAAAGTTAACTTATACAATAATTTGGATTATCGAAGTTTATTTTTTAAGTTGTTATTATCGATCAAGACCATAAAAGCTTCATAACTTTATAAAAATCAATTACTTACCCAAAAAAAAATAATATAATAATTTTATGTGATTTACTATAAAAAAAAGTATGTCAATGTCAGTTATTTGAGCCAACAAAAAATTAAGACCCATAATATTATTATTATAAAATAAACTTATGTTTTGTATTTTTAAAAAAACTAAAATATCAAGTACTCAAAAAATACTATTATTATATTTCCTTATAATTAATTTATTACGATTGTATATTTTAGTATAATTGTATTATAATATTATTCTTACTTAATATTTTCAATGTTAAACTTTGCAGATAATTATAATATAATAGTAGAATAATTTGTTAATTTAATATTATTGTTAAATATATAATCGGTACTAATTATATTATATATAAATAACAATGATCCATAGGTGTAGGTGTATATATTTTAATTTTAATTATTATATGGATTAATAGACTAGAGTGGAAATTGTATGTAATAATCTAATCTAATCAGCATCATATCTGTATTCTTTGTTATCGTCCGTCCATTGGCGCCATTCCATAAACAGTAAAAGTAAGAAGGGGAAGAAGAAGAAGATGATGATGATACTCACGGCACCTGATTGTTCCTCTTTTGCCTCTACCTCTCGACTTTCTTCTCTCTCTTGTACGTTCCGGGGCAAGCCTCTGAACTTCTTATTCTTTAAATGCTCCAACTTCAATGTGCAGAACCCAACTCCGAGTTATGGAGGCTGTAGAGCGAACCTGATCACGAGTTCCGATTCTTTTGAAGTCGGAAAGCTCATTGGCAGCTACGGTTTCCTGAATATCACTAGGTATTTACTCCTATTACTCCTATTCTTTCATTTATGCAGGATAACCCTTTTTGATTTATGTAGGATAACTTTCAAATGTGTGGAGGCATTCAAGATATTAGTAAGAACTGAGGGAATTGATGCCCATCCCTTTGAAGTTCAATGGCAGTTTTACTTTTGTGGTTGTAGGAGGTTGTGGTTTGTTAAACTAGTGGAAAAGTAAGGGGATTTGGCCATGTGATTTAAGGCCACTACAGTAAGCTAAGATGCATATGCGCATTGAAGCACTTCTCTACTGTAGTGCGGCGCTACCCTTTCTATAGCTAGTGGCTTATATCTCAACGAAAATAAAGGGAATAACCACTGGATATATGTCTTTGTAGCTTATTGTTAGAATTTAGTATCACACACGCACACGACAATAGAGAATTAATAATAATCACACAGTAGATTTACGTGGTTTTTCAATTTGGGTACTCCACAGGCAGCTAGTTGTTTTATTGATGATTCATTGGTTACATAGGGTTTTACAATAGATAGTATTTATAGTCACTAATCATATTTCAACCCTACTTCACATTATATATCAATTATCCATAATGTCCTCCAAAAAAACAGACCACTAAACGTCAGACTGCCGACCGGCGCGGCCCGCGCTGCTCCCAAGCTATCACTGGCGCTCCCCGCACCACCTGTGCAGAAACTGCTCCGCTCCGCACTAGCCTTTTTCAGTAGCTTCTATGTATGAGTCATAAGTTCCAACACTTATGTTTGGCCATTCATGTGGCCTATGCTTGTATCCTTTTTTCATAATAGAAAGGGATGTTTTGGACTTTCGATCTCATTTCAAAAGCACAAGACTTACAATGGAGCCTAGGTGTTCAGATTTCAGATCATGCCAAACCAAACTGTTTTTTTTTTCCTGTAATATAAGTCATATTGTTCAAACTATTAGTTTGACTCGTTTAAGGTCATCTTGAGTTACCTGTATTATGTTATTTTGATCCATGTTGAGTTCACAAGTTATTTTTCTTTAATTTCCTAGATTCTTGTTGCATAATAACTTTGGTTTTTAAAAATAAGTCAAGGAGCGTTTCGTGCAGTTTCTCTGGATTCCCATCTGGGTTGGACAATGAATATGCACCAGGAGATATGGGGAGGCTGAGAGTCCAAGATGTAGGAGAAGGCAATGTGAAGATCAGGTGCATTTAATGGATATTTTTTTGTGAGATAGTAGGACCATAGTCTTTTTGTCCTTTTTGCTACTGATGCTGGCCTGGCAGTTCTTCTGTAGGCTTTATGAAGGGAGAATAGTTCAGGGTCCACTCAAAGGCACTCCGGTTATTTTTAAGGTGATATATTTTAATTATTACACAACCTCTTAAAAGTTACAATAACCATATGCTATATATTTGTGACCAATGATTCTTATTTTCTATTCTTTTTTTTATCAACATCCATAGATCAAGGTGTTTGTTATGCTCCGTGCTTATTATTATACTTGATGTAGAGCAGGACAATTTAGTGACTTTTTACTACTAATTACGCTATATTCATTTGTATTCATTATACTTGTACTGGAAAATTTATGCGTACCACTTCACACCAATTTGTGGTATAAGTTCCAGTTCAATCTGTAAGTTATAGGATTGCTAGAAGACATGATCCATAATCTAGTGTTAGTTTTATGAAATAAACAATTAGTTGAGTTTCCCTGAAACCCCAGAACATAGTAACTGTTTGAGACGCTAGAAACTTGTGGATGCTAATAATTATTCTTTATAATGAAAAGCACAGAAGGATTGGCAGCAACACCACTCCCCAATCCCCCTCGCATGTGCACCGGGGGAGTGGGGGTTTGCACTTTACAATGGATGCTTAATCATTCTTTATTTCTAATGAATCTAGTAGTTTTTACTTGGGCAATGTGAGTTGCTTTTAAGCAAATGACTGATATCGTCAGGCAACATTAGCACCAAAATTAAATAAAAGTTTATCTTGGCCTTTCCAATATTTTGATAGATGTAATTCTTTTCAGTAAGTGTCAATACTAACTCATTATGAAAAATGGAGTTGCAATTTTCCTTGGTAAAGTAAGCAACTTGCAACCTCTAGTATCTCTTTTCCTCAATAGATCCTTAAATATCGTCCACATCTGAACATTTCTTGAAATTTTCTTGGAGATTTGGAGTAAACCTTTTTCTCCTCTATTTTACTATTTTTTTTATCTAATGCTATTCAAGTGGTAATATAAATTAAATGTAGACATCTAGATATTGCATAGTTTTGCTTTATGCAAGGAGGGAAAGATTATCCATCTAAATCTTTAGTCTCATATGACATTTATCAACTTTTAAATTCAGTTGATTGAAATGAGGGGTATAAATTATGATGGCATTGATTTTCTATAGTCAATGAGTAGGAATTTATTTTTGACATAATTTTTGACTCCATGGCAAATTATGCTTATCAATATTTATTAAGAAAATCGCAGATTTTCTCTATATAGTACCTTCTGCTCAGTTGATCTCTTTAGAGTTTAGATTATCATTTTGTTTTACCAATCACATTATTTATACACTACACAGCAAGTTGGCGGCATATCCTGGACAAATGAGCAAGTTATTTTCCTTCAGGCGGCACTGAGGCTGACATGATGGCAGCAATGTGATGAGCTAAATGCTCATATTTTCCTTATAGGTATATATATATATATATATATATATATATATATATATATATCCGCATTCCATTAATTGTAGAAGGATCTCTACAATATCAGAAAGAACTTTTTTAACCTTATATTCCCCTCTTTATGAATATTCTTTGCAGAGCAGTTCGAAAACTCTGTCTAAGAATCTCCAAGTTATTCTGGGGGGTTTCGAGACGAAAATGGGGAACAGGTCTGTTTTATCAATTTAAAAGAATTTCAGCTGTATACATTGTAGTATTTCCTCAATTACTTGTGTTATTATTTCTTTATTTGCCTTGAAAGTATCTTTGCTTTAGTATCCCATTTTATATGAACTTTGGTCTTTACAGTGGCTTGCTTTTCGTTATTATGGGAAATACAGTGCTGCGGATTATGCAAAACTTAAGAGTGAAAAATTGTCAAGAGGACAGAAGTCTTGGAATCCTTTTGAACATGAGCAACTTATCAAGCGTAGGAGATTTTTTATTGTTAAGCTCCTTCATGGTGCATTCAGTGGCTTAGCATACATGCATGACCATGACAGATTGCACCAGAGTCTTGGACCTGCTTCTGTTGTTCTAAAGTATGCTTGTACTTGTTTGTTTCTCTTGTAATCACTCTCTTCTTTAAGCATCACACCAAGTTCTGTTAACCAATTGTAGTACAACGGCCGAGAGAGAAGCTGCTTATCTAATTCCAAGACTCCGGGATCTTGCCTTTTCAGTTGACATAAGGTATGCTTTTAATTAATATTATTGGCGCTTCACCGGTTCCAATCCCTATAATTGGGGCCAAATTTACTTATCAAAAAAGAAAAAAGATTATTGGCACTATTACATCTTAGCCAAATGGCATTTTGTTAACAACCTAATGACACTTTTCTGTCGTTAACTTAGAGTGTGCATGATGTAGAACTGAACTTCTATTGAGTATCTTCAGATGGTTGTTATAGTATCTTATGTAATGACATATTTTCTTTTTCTTGTTCTTATTCCTTTTCCTCTTTTTAATGAAAACATTTTTGTTTGAATCTTTGATAAGCTTGTCAAGCACATGTATAATATTTCAAAGCAATTATGTTGAACTTGTGATGTTCCATATCTGTTCCTTTGTATGCAGTGATTTTTTTTTTCCTTTCAAATATTTTTATATTTGCTTATATTTCCATATGCTGTATGTCGTAAAGGCAATGATTTTCTTGGCCACCTGTGGTTGGTGGGTTATTAAGTGCACTCGATGGTTTATCCAGTCCCTAAGAGTAGTGGCTGCCGGTTTCACCATGATCAAAATAAGCAAAAAATCTCGGGTTGCTGTATAATTTCCATTTCAAGAGTTAAAGAAGGGTGAGGGGGGAGGGAAGGAGAGCTTTGTTTCAATACTTATCCAAGATTCTGCAATTCTGATTTATCAGTTTGGCCAAACATTTAAATAATAATAATAATTATTATTTACTTGTTTTGTAATTTTTTAGATGCTTAACAACATGATTTTTTTTATATATTTATATTCACCTCGGCTTTGATGGAAATTTGGTTTTCTAGGTACTCAAACCTAGGAGAAAGTTCAGGTACACTGTCAGAAGGATTATGGAGAAGGGCTTCTGCTGCTGGTGCAATCAGTCCTATGGAAAAAAGAGCCTTCGGAATAGCAGATGACATGTAAATACCTAATTTTCTATTTCTGCTATCAGATTGAGTTCATTAACTAAATATGTACACTCCTATTTTCCTCTATGCAGATATGAAGCTGGTCTTCTTTTTGCATACTTGGCTTTTATTCCATTTTGTGAAGCAGGAATTATGGATAGTCTTTCGTTGCAAGTATGCTTTGACTAAACTATAAAAGCTTTCATAGTTTTTTCTATTTGGAGATTCGTTATGTTTCTCATAGTACTAAAGGAGGTCTTCCGTCCACTCTATCCTAATGTTTATCTATGAACTTGCAGAGGCTTCTAGAGAGCACATTTCGACTTGATCTTGAAGCTACAAGAGAGTAAGAAGACTTCTCTGATATTCTATGACGAAAGCTCCAATTATTGCAAGTATACACATTGTAACACCCCATTACATCGAAAGATAGGGAAAAATTTTTGTCTCCATATAAAGAAATAAGTTACTACCAATAGTACCTTCAGTCATGACCTTTTGGGAGCCTTTTCTTTAAAGTTACTATCAATAGTACCTTCAAGTCATGACCTTTTGAGAACTGTTGGTGGGCTAAGATGACCCAAAAGATACTATTGGGCCAAGAGTTTGAGGTCTTATTTTGATGGATTTGATTCGATTCTTGACTTGGATTTGACCCGGTTGTTTCATATGGTATCAAATCTCTCTCAAAGCTCTAGGTCATCCGATCATGGTATTATCCCACAATGGAGAGATGGAGGTCCCAGGGGGGACACGGTGTGCAATTATCCCACAATGCTAGAGAGACAAAGATCTTTGGGCCCGTGGTGATCGGTTCCTTCCAGGGATGTCGAAATTTAAGTGGTGGAGTTTGTAACACCCCAAATCCCACATCGAAAGATAGGGAAAAATTTTGTCTCAGATATAAGGAAATAAGTTACTACCAATAGTACTTTCAAATCATGACCATTTGGGAGCCTGTGATAAGATGACCCAAGAAAATATTATTGGGCCAAGAGTTTGAGGCCTTATTTTGATGGATTTGATTCGATTCGGACTTGGATTTGACCCAAATTTGTTCCGACTCGAATTTGACCCGGTTGTTTCACACATACTCACACATGCTTATACACATATCAATAAATGATTTAAGGGCTGTGCTTAATGCAGTGGTAAAGGTTGGCTCCAACCTTGAGTTGCAGGTTCAATTATGAGGGAAGTCACTTTGTGCAAATAATGCCAAAGATAAGATCTATCCCCATTAATCATTGTCCCTTTCCCTATGAACAACCAAAATTTGTAGGATCAAAACCTAGTAATACCTTTCTGATATAATATTTGTATGTATCTTTTTGTGTCTAAACCTATCCCTAATTGGGTGATTAGGAAGTTTAGACACCTGCAATACTTGGACAACAATTGCTTAAAGGCCCTTTATTAGGTTTGATCCAACTCTTCTTATAATTTAGTTCTTCTAATAATTGAGAAGGTATATACTCATCATCATGGATTCATTTATGCGGTTGTACCACTTGAAAAGGGACAAACATATAGTTTTTGTACATTGAGGTCTTATTCTGTTTACAATCTTGGCAGTTACTGTTTAGCTGATGACCGTTTCTTAGAAGCTGTCAAATTCCTGGATCTTGGTGGTGGTGCTGGTTGGGAGTTACTGCAGGTTTTATTACATCTCTAAAACTTATGATGGCTGATTTGTTTTCTCATTTCTATAATTGCATGATTCATTGTAGGGAAAAGCATGATATACCTTAATTCATAATGACAAATGAAAAAGAGAATTTCTAGTCAACTCTGTCCTTTCTATATGTGTATTCTAAAGATTTAAGTAAGGAGTTACTAGTTTGAAAAGGAAACATCAAGATAATGGAATAGACTTTGACAATTACTTAATTACTGGAAAAAACAAGACGACATTAACATATAGGTGAAGCTTCAGTTCATAGTTATTTTACATGGACCAGATTCATAAAATTTAAATGCCTGTTTGTTAATAATGGTTCAATAATTTTATTTTATTTTATTTATTATTTATTTTTTTTTAAATTAAAAACTAGTATGGCATACTCAGGAATCCAATACCTACGTTGATAATACAGGAGTTGAGCTAGTAAAGGTTTAGATCGCTAACTGCTTATGTAACCAGTAACACTGCCATCACGACAGAGGATTGCCTTCACAAAGAGTAGGTGTTTTTGAGATACTAGGCATTTGGTGGGATGAGATATTACAATCTCCCTTGTTCAAATCCTTCATTTCCCCTTCAGGAACCATACCCATCGAGGTGTCTTATATGAAAGTTAGGTTCCACTCAAGCCCATGTGATTACAGTCCCGAGTTATAAGGCGTATACTGTTGAGATAATGTGCTGCATGTGCAAGCTTTCATAAGGCGTATAACAAACTCACAGCGGTATGGAGGATTACAACTAATTATATGAAAAATATGATAACCAGTAACCACACTAATTCAGAATAGGCTCAAGCCATAACCTACCGGAAATAGGCCCTAAAATCTAAGAAAATGGTAAGAGGATTGTTTGAATGGTAATTCTTAGTTCCAACTCTTGACATAACTCTACCTTCATTGTTACTTTCCAGATTGAGTGTATACTAGCACGGCTAGTTAGCCGCTGGGTGTTATAATAGAGTCCAACATGCAGTCACATGACATCTTTACTGAAGATTTTGCCTTCTCTTGGCTGCTCTGTTTAACACAATAGGATGAGAAAGGATATAACTTCTGAATCTGTGTATGTGTACATGTATTTTGTGTATGTATGTGTATATATATGCCCAAGCTTGATCTTTGTGGGTTCATGTGGGTGAGCGATGTTTGCTGGGATGCAACTAACTTGTACACTTTGCTTTCGGAGAATACTTTCTCTAGCATGTGGATTCAAATTCTGTTTGAAAAGCTTTTTTCTTGTTCTAAATGCTTACTAAAGGTACTGTTATATTATCGGTGCAGGCAATGTTGAATCCCGACTTCCGGCAACGGCCAATTGCAGAAGCTGTAGTAAACCATCGATTCATTACTGGTGCTGTCCTTTGAGTTGTAGTACTGACCTTTTGTAATTGAGTTATTTCATTTTCATTTTCTCTTGTAATCTAGTTTGTAAAAAAAAAAGAAGAACAAACAAACTGTGTATGTAACCTATGATTAGTGTGTGATTAGATGGATGAAGTATAAAATATGGGAGTCACTATTTTTCACATGTATTTTTGATATTTTCATATTTTCATGAGACCCATTCTTGATAAAAAAAGATATTTGTACTTTGGATTAACAAATTATTTTACATGTGTAAATAAATATATTTTCTCCATTCCATAATATATGATGTTTTAGATGATTTTATTTTTTTTTAAAATTATTTGATGTTTTATATAATTAGGAGAATTAACCAGTCTTTTTGAAATTACCCATTATGGGAAAATGTTACTTAGTTAAAATAAGTGTATGGGTCGTTAAATGTATATTTACTCTGACAATATAAAATTACTCTGCCAATATCACCGTCAACAAGGTAATGTTAAAAGTTTTTATATAAGAGTAAAATAAAATAAATTTGGAGGCCTTTAATATCAAATGAAGTTATTTAAGATAAAAAATTTGACTCTTAATATTAAACCATACTATTTAAAATAAAAAGGATGAGACACTTAATATTAAATTTTGATTTAATTAATAAAGATAAAATTAATTTCATGATAAGTTGATCAAATGATTAATACAATGCTGATACGCAAACATAAAAATCATCTTTCGACTTATATGTTGATATCAAAATTAAATTCATGCTAATCACTTTAACAGGGATATACAATCCTTAACATTATGGGGGAAAAAAGAGTAAAAAAGAAGCAATTTGGCCTAAAAAGAAAGGAAAATGCTTCCCCGAGTCAAGTCAACGATTGGAAAGAGAAGGTTAGACTGAAAGAAAATAAAAGCAGGAATTGATAAAGGAAAGCATTCGATTCCAAATAAAATAGATTTTGTACTTTTTACGTTTAAACAAACACCTCCTAGTCTCTCCTCCAAATCTATCTGTTTCGGCCTAATAATTACGACAACTAAAAATTTTGGGAATATAAACTCATAATTTCTAATTCTCATCCCACTCGTAAATCTCTAGTTTCTCGACAATTCGGCTTGGAGTGGCTGATCCAGGGGCAGGGATTGTTTGACTTCGGTAAGTTATAATGTCAATTTTATTTAGCTCGGAGATTAAAAATTAAACTTGTTTGAATTGTCAGCTAATCTTGTAGCATATGATCCAATCTTTGTCTCTCTTGTGTATCTGATAAAAATTATGAAATTTTAACAATTAATTACTAGTTTAGTGTCTGTGTGAAGTAGAAAGAAGCATGAGATTTTGAAATCTATTTTTAGGCAATGGATATGATCAAATTTGGTGGAAAGGTGATAAAGTGAAGTAGCAGTCATGATTTTGATATCTAATCTGATTTATATTATGCTTTCATCTAATTCATGTAAGGCCGGGATATGAATATTAGGGAAGCTCAGTTTTGCTTTTAACTTGATTTTCTTATCTCACATTGCGATTTGATATATTGATTAATGGTATGTAGTTATTTATTTTAATCTAAAAGAAAATATGGTCGGTACTTTACTATTTCTTATGTATAGTTTAACCAGTTCAATACTGGTGTTGAAACGTCTGGTGTAATTTAAATTTAGTAAAATCAGGTATAGAGTCAGTCCTGTAGCCGTCTGCAAATTGTGCATCAACAGCCGTGTGAGTCTATACCTGATTTTACTAAATTTAAATTACAGACGGCTACAGGACTGACTCTAGACACTATGAGCTGAGCGTTAGTTACAACTTATAACCTGCAACTAGCACTGTGTGAGAGTACGTGGAAACTGGACTTTTTAATAAAATCTTAAGCATTGTTGTTTCTGACACAATGCTTGTTCTTCATTTGGTGTTCTCTTTAATAGCCAGGGGACTTTTTCTCTTAGATTTTTGTCTCTGCATCTGTGTAGTTGACAATAGAAGGAATTCATGTATAGCAAACTATCATTAATAGGTTCCTGTTACTACTCTGTGGCCCTTGTGGCTTATGTTGCATAAATGGAAGGACAAATATATATCCAAATTCTTCAAATACATCAATTTTTTGCTGGTGACTGATGCCACAATCTTCAATGGTAAACCTGCGAGGGGCCCATCGTCCAAGCATATCTTATAGGCCTATTCGGCTCTCCGATTTAGAGGTTGTTGAGAAACTTCATGGTGATCTTTTTCCTATCAGGTCAGATGATCTAATTATGCTATTTGATTTGGTAGCAACATTAAGATAATGTGGTCACTCTTTCAACAATAAACAGTTTTTATTTTCTTAGGTACGAGTCTGAGTTCTTCCTCAATGTTGTTAATGGCCGTGATATTGTATCCTGGGGTGCTGTTGATCGAAATCGGCCCAATGGTCAGAGTGATGAGCTTATTGGATTTGTCACGGCAAGAATTGTTATGGCAAAAGAAAGTGAGGTGAGTCCTTACTGTTCCCTGGTATACTAACAAATGAGCTTCATATTAAGTGCATGGCTTCTCAAGGAAATCGGAGGATCGTGGTCTTTCTTTAAGACCGGAATTTAAGCAGTGAAAGTTTTAAGTACAAATCAATACTTATTTTGTGAGTAGTGAAATGACATGTAATAATAATTTTTAAAATTAAGTTTTATTATTTAGTCTTTCATTTTTCAGTAAGTCAGGTCATCTTGTTGTTTAAAACTTTGATTAGATTTTCCCAATTATGAGATTAGTATTATTATGTGTTGTTAGACGCATTTAATTTCATAAAGACTTAACATCTTCAATTTTAAACACTTATTTATCGATATTATTAAGTTTCATTATTGAAAATGGAAACGTTATTCAAAGTTTAATTATTTCTTATCGAGTAATTGTTTTATTGTTAAAAACCATTTTATGGCCAAAAAGGGAATAAATGAGAGGGGAGGGGGGAGGGGGGGGGGGGGTTACCCTTGAGTGCAACTCTCCTCAATTGGTTCACAAAGGTCATGTCCAATATGAAGGGTCACTACTCCTCCTATAAATATCATATGAATGTAATCATTTGATTCATTAAATTTTGTATCATCCTTTCTATCATATTCATAGTCAAACTGAGAGAGATAAAATTATTCATTGGTTCGTTATGTACACTATTTGTAGTGCTGCTATAGCATACATTGTCACTGTATCTTGGGAGACAAGTGTTGATAACTCTAAGCATCGATAAGGAGAGCATAATTGTCTTAAGGATATTACACCAAGTACTAGCCTTGACATACTAATTTTTCTGCGTTTACAATTCTGGTTTACAACACATAAGTTCATATATATATAAAACGCATAAGGTTTACATCACATAAGTTCATATATATATATATATATATATATATACATATATATAATATACTTTGTCAGTTTCCTAACATTAATTTCATAAAGACTTAACATCTTCAATTTTAAACACTTATTTATCGATATTATCAAGTTTCATTAATGAAAATCGAAACGTTATTCAAAGTTTAATTATTTCTTATCAAGTAATTGTTTTATTGTTAAAAACCATTTTACGGCCAAAAAGGGAATACGTGAGAAAGAGAGGGGGGTGGTGGTGGTTACCCTTGAGTGCAGCTCTCCTCATTGAAGGTTCATTTATAATTTAGAGCATAATACATGTAAAAGTTGTGGTAATAATATATCTTGGTTGCAAGCTTTATTTATTTTAACTATCATTTAGCCTTACAGATAGAAGATATGCTCAGATTTGAAACAGCAAGAGTAGATCAAACACTAGCTTATATTCTGACACTTGGAGTGGTTGGATCTTATAGAAATCTTGGCATAGGTAAGTTTGTTTGTATTTTATTTTATTTTCCTAATGCATGGTTTTGTTAATTTGTGTCATTATTTAAAATAAGAGGTCTTGCGTGGAATTTCAGCTACTTCACTAATTCGAGAGGTTATCAAGTATGGTTCAAATATTCAAACGTGCCAGGCAGTTTACCTACATGTGATTTCTTACAATAATTCTGCCATCCATTTGTACAAGAAAATGTCCTTCCAGTGCGTCTTTAAGGTTGCCTGAATTTTATTTCATCAATGGGCAGCATTATGATTCATACTTGTTCGTTTTGTACGTAAATGGTGGTCGATCTCCTTGCTCACCTCTGTAAGTGTTTCTCTTTTCTTAATTTATTGTCCTGCCTGCAAAGATATGGCCAAGTTACTTCAAGACTATTGGTGGCCCTAAATATTCGGTTTGTTGATGAGGGAAACTGGGAAAGTAAAAAGTCGGATATAAAGAAAGAAGAAAAATTAAGCTTTTGTTCATTTACAACAAAGTTTTTATATGATTTAAAGAAGATTTAAGATCTCAATTTCACTCCACTATAGTATTCTTAAATGTGTAAAGCTTGAGGATTTGATTTGATGGTGTATATGTTTAACACCAAATAGCCTTGATAAGTTACAATGTCTGTTCTGCTGCAGAGAGCTTGTAACAATTTTGGTGGCTTACATAAGGAGTGGATTTAAGTTGGTAGCTTCACGGTTATGGAGGAAGAAAGAGAGGAAGGTTCCTAGGTGGCTGAAATATACAGAGAGCAGCGGAGGCGGAGGCGGACTTCTTCCGATGACACAGAACAAGAGAATTGTTACAACTGAGGTTACCGGATGTCAGTTTGTTTAATCTCTTTCCTTTTCTTCTTATTTTTATTTATTTATTTATTAAATTTTATATTCCCCTGTAAGCCTAGCCTAGTTATAATGTATCTGTCCTTGTCCACATGTACTTGTTGCTGATATATATATATATATATATATATATATATATATATAGATGACTTTTCGTCCCAATTATAATTAGAATGTACAGAATGTCTAAATTAGTAATCTCATTTGACTAATTCTTTACATTCATCCCTATCTAATCCCTATAAATAAATATAGAGTACAAATTAAATGATTGATTCCCCCACAGAAATAGGTCTCTTATGTGGTCGACTGTTTATTTGAAGAGACATACATGCAGCATTATAATAACTTAATTTTCAGCTATTATGATACGCATGCCACAAATAACCAATTAACAATCTAACATACATGCATGCATGCATCAAAAGACCTGCTGAGAATTATATATTAATTCGATCAGAAAAAAAAAATGAAATATTACTCAAATTCTCTCTCCATGATTCCTCTTCTCCTCTTTCTAACCCTAACCATCTCCATCTCCATCTCATCAGCCCATAAAATAACCTACCACAACGGTCCTATACTTACCGGGGAAATTAACCTCTCAATTCTATGGTACGGCAAGGTTAAAGAGCAGCAAAAATCACAACTAAGACTCTTCATTTCATCGTTAAACACCGGTAAGAACGTTACGCTTGAGCCACGGGTGATCGACTGGTGGCGCATGGTGGAGAGCTACCAGTTGTTGGTGGACAAGAAGTTGAAGAGGAGTGCACCAAAGATTACGGTGAATTTGGTGAAAGAAGTAGATGATGATCATCCTACTCCAACAAATCTTCGTGATGCCGATTTTAAAGATGTCGTAAATAAATTAGTCGCCGGCGATAATGGTAAAACCATCGCGGTAATTGTTTTGGGGGAGAAGGTTGAATGGGAATCTGCACGCTCAAGATGCTTCATGCATAATTTTGATGGTAAGATACATTTTGATTAATTTGCGTAACAAGTCATGCTATAACACGTAAGATGATCCAGTTATTATGAAATTAACCTTTGTATTGATCAATTTGAACTCACGCATGCATGCACATACATATATAAAACACGTACAATGCAAATTAAAGGATTCGGATCACCTCCCGATCTGCGCTGCCGATAATGTATTGATCAATTGAACAAAACTTAATTACGAAAACCACTTCCCAAATTAAGGCGGCCAATATATTAATAATAGGTATAAAATTGCAGGTGAGCAGGTGGCAATAGTGATGGTAAACCAAATGGGAAAGGCGAAAAATAATTGTGGATGGCCATTCTTTGCTCCAGAAGAAGGGAACGTTGGGTTTTTGGTACCTGCCCCAACCGAAGCGTATGCAGATTTAATGGTCATTCATTTCGCCTCGGCGTTGGCCGGTACCGTCACAAATCCTCAGGACACCGGATTTTTCTCCGACGACAAGGAGGAAGAAACGGATTCATTATTAGATATAGGTAGCATGTGCAAGGGGATATTTGGGACTGGGGCTTTTCCGGGTTACGCTGGGCGGGTCCGAGTCGACCCGCATTCCGGGGCGGGTTTCAATGCTCATGGCCTTAACTCTACCAAGTTTATGTTACCGGCTATTGTGAATCCTAAGGACGGCTCCTGCTGGACCACTCTGTGATTTATTATTTCATGCATCATCCATTAACTCATGCATTATCTATACATGATATACATATATGTGTATATATGTATGACGTTATATATAGTTGATTCGAAATTTATTACTCTAGCTTATGGGGATTTAGATATATATAATCAAATAATAATATTGTTAATGTCTTATCTTTCCATTCCTCCATTGTTATAAAGTTTATTTGCGGACAAAATGTCAAATATTAATTTAATGTTATTGTTAAAAAATTATTTTAGATAATAAATAAAATTATTTATCAAGTAGTAAACAAATGTCCGTGTGAAGTTAATTTTTGGGTTTGACTCAATAACTTGTATCTAAACGCACGAACCAACCACAATTCTATACGTTTGATTATAATAACTTACAGATGCAATTATAATAGTTAATAAATTTTCACTAGAACCATCACTAAAATTTGTGTTTCTTTTAAAATTTTGTGTTTTTTAATTTCTTTTACTTTCATCAAGTTATTTATTTAATATGTGACTTGGTTTCACGTTGGTTATTAAATCTAGAACTGTGATGTGAATGTGAAGGGATTTTTCAAATTATCGTTCGGTTGTGTAAAACTATTAAATTAATATGCTTAAATTCTTTAAAGGATCTATTCAAACCCCCGCCCTCTAAATCTCTCGTGATCCTCTTTGTCATATTTTTTTTTTAATTTTTAAAATTAATATTTTCAATGTTATACTACATTAAATAATTTCCTCCAAAACTTCATTAATTGTCAAAATATGTGACAAGGAACTTGAATACAGAGTTTTGGTTAAAATGATCTGTTACAAGAAACTTGAAATTGACACTACACACATATTTTTTTTGATAATGTTTTACTAGAAATAACTATATTAAACTCATTCTACGTAAATATTATTAATGCATGTTCAAAAGTCATTAAAAGAAGTTAGTTAAGTTTCCACAATAGAATTTTAAAGGAGCGAAACTCTTATATTTAGGCAATTAATTTTCATTTAATTTACAAAGATTTAGAACAAGAAAAGTTTGACAAGAAACTGGAAATTAATCAATATCTATATATAGTTTTATACTGTATGTGACGACCTGACCTGACCTGACCTATAAAGGAATAGTTCTTTTTTACTTATATATATATATATATATATATATATAAATTAGGTGTGGTTTGGTTCCCCTTGGACTGTCAATTTCAATTTCTGGACTTGTTTTATATTTATTTATTTTATTGTGAATCTCTAAAAATTTCAAATCGTAAATAAATAAATAAAAAGTATTTAAAACAATATTAATTGATTTTTGGGAATTAATTAAGGAGGCAATACTATATATAGTCTAATAGATAGATTAGATGGCTTCTTTAATTTGGTGGGAGGTTGGAGATAAAAAGAAAGTTGGTTCTGCTTTGTATTAAAAATATTATATAGTAATGTATTATTTATTAATAATAAAGTAAAGAACAAGTAACAAAAAATGAGGATCTAACATGCATACCGTTGTTTGGTAGAAGAAGATGAACTGTAACAATGGCGACACTAATTAGGAGCAGTTGGATCGATCTCGACAGCTTTGTCAATTCTTAATTAATTAATTAATTATACTCCTTTAATTTGGTATATAACTATATATACAAAAAATAAAGTTGTTATATATAGTAACTAATTCTTTTCTTTTAATTTTTTATAATTAAGAACTTATTTTATTAGAATTCGTTTATAGCTAGGGATATATACATACATTTCATCTTATATATGACCCTAGGGGGAAATTGGGGAACTCTAGGGGGAAACTGGGGAAGGGGAAGGGGTAGGGGTAGGGGTAGGGGTAGGGGTAGGGGCGAGAGGGTTAGGAAAAATTTAATTTTTAAATCTATAAAAAATAATAAAAATTGATAAATTTACAATAAAAAAATTAATATAAAAATAGTCGTTATAAATTTTATAATTATTTTTTATATTTATAACGATATTTTTTACGTAAAAATATGTATATGGGATAATATGGGAGGTCCAGGTCTAGACTTAGTATTAAGGTGAATTAATGTGGTTGGGTTTGGGTAGGTCCAGGTCTAAACTTAGAATTAAGGTGAATGCGTGTTCAGATAAGTTGATTACAATGGAGCTAGGCAGCTAGGTAGCTAGGTAGCTAGGTTTAATTCCTCCTAGTTATATATGTATATACGCTCGATCTCACACGAAAATGTTATTCATTATTTAGTTATAAGTATAAACAATATTGATTGATTCGGAAAAAAAATGCTTGTTTATTACACTAGAACTTCGTTATTGTCAAACATCCCCTAACCTAAGTTGCTATATATATATATATATAAGCGGAGTACCCAGCACCACTAACACTTGGATGAATTAATGATCATCCGCATGCACTAGTACTACTACCTTTAGCTACTAGTATCTAGCTTTAGCTATATATATATAGCTAGCTTCTCCTCCGATCTTCAAATAATATTATTTTTCTATATATATATACATACATATAATTAAAGAAGTTGTAAAATTAATTAATAATATCTGCAGAGCGGCCGGGGGATATAGACCGATCGATCGATAGATATTGATGGGAAGATCACCGTGCGGCGAAGAGAGTGGGCTAAAGAAGGGGCCGTGGACTCCAGAAGAAGATGAGAAGCTTATGCACCACATTCAGAGACATGGCCATGGAAGCTGGAGAGCACTTCCTAAGCTTGCAGGGCTTAACAGGTGCGGAAAAAGTTGTCGGTTGAGGTGGACTAATTATCTCCGTCCGGATATCAAGAGAGGCAAATTTTCTCAAGAAGAAGAGCAACTCATTATCAACCTCCATTCTGTTCTTGGAAATAAGTATGTACTCCATCCATCTGAATTCATCATAACACCAAATACTTATATTATTTAATTTCTCATCTTTTCAAATATATTAATTATTTATTTATAGTACTGGAATTGCACAAGAGAGTCAAATTTATAAAGCAAATTGATTTAAAAAACAAAAACTTCAAGTGGGCAAATTAATTAATTAATTCCTTAAGAAACTTGTGTTAGTTCATCATAACATGCATGCATGTACAATGACGACTTGACTTGAAGCACAGTTAACTATGAATTTTCAGGTGGTCAGCAATAGCGACAAGGCTTCCGGGACGGACCGACAACGAAATCAAGAACTTGTGGAATACCCACCTCAAGAAGAAACTTCTCCAAATGGGAATTGATCCAGTAACCCATAGGCCAAGAACTCATGATCATCTAGACATCTTAGCAAATCTACCCCACCTACTTGCAGCTGCCAATAACTTGGGAATTAATCCGTGGCGGCCGGAATTAATGATGTCAGATGTCACACAACTGGCCAAACTCCAATTGATGCACAATCTGCTTCAAGTTTTGAACCCCCCCACTAACACTACTACTAGTACTCCACTAATTCCATCCATGGGGACGACATTGCCATTTCAAGATAATTATCTGCAGCATAATACATACCTTAGACATAATAATATTCCTCAGTTTGATATTAATGTCCCTAATTGTTTGGCACCTAATAACCCTGCAGCCCACGTTATGAATTCTGATGATTTTTCCAACTTAGGCAACACTTATTATCAACCCATTTCTATGGAAGATACAAAGGATTGCCCCAATATCGGAACCATTTTAAGTTCAGATTCGTTGCCTGCATTGCTCCCTGCCTCGCCTGAACGTCGTCGGTCCGGTCTGAATGACGAAGATGATCAAATGGGAAATAAATTAATAATGAAGCCAAATGAAATTATGTCTAATAACCCTTCATCTACTTCTACCAACTTTGATGCTTTTGGAGATCAGCTTATGGATGACGGAGCAAGTGAGGCATATTGGAGAGATTTTATAGAGTAAGTTAATTATATATATAAAATATTGGATAAATATATATATATATATATATATATATATATATATATATATATATATATATCTTCAATTCTTCGGTTTTATATATGTAGGATATTTTAATTTGTATTTAATTAGCTTTTATATATATATATATATTTCATGTGCCAAGAATCGTCTTCGCCATGCCCCATCTCGTCCTGAGAGTTCGATAACGCACGGTTTCAGTTCATTTGAGAAATTTAGAAGCATTTGTAAACAAATAACTTTCCATTTGAGAGGTGATCAGTTGGTTTTGTATTAAATATATAGGGATACTAGCTATATATATATATATATATATATAAAATTATTTATAGTCACCGTATATTGTACACAAAATACATATATACCTCAGATTAATTTATAAATATATTATTATTATTTTTAAGAGAATATAATTTTCTTCTGCATGTAATATATATAATGGTTTCTCATGTCTAAGAAAACAATTCTATTGGCAATTAAAGATTAATAAACTATTAGAGTACGTACGTTAATTAATATATATATATATATATATATATATATATATATATATATATATAAATGATCCATAAGTATATCTTATGGAATAAAAAATTGCATATAACATCTTATTCCTTTGTTTTGTATTTGAATGACTGAGATTAGATCTGGGGACACGTCGTCCGTTAATATTACTAGCGGACGTGATAAGTATAAATTATGGACGCTTCCACATGGTCCGCTAGTAATACTAGCGGACAGAGATAGCACGCTGCCCAAAGTCAAATATCGATCTTAAGTTTAAAAATATTTAAATTAGATGGTAACCCCGCCCTTTAAATATTAAATACACGGGCATCCAAGCTAGTAGTAGGAGTATAATATTCCAACCAGTTCCAATTCCCAACCCAAAAGGGAAAAAGAAAAACATCAAATACCTTGTACATAAAGAAAAACCCTAACTCTGGTTTTAGAAGATTCATTCGATCGCTCTTTGTAATCGGCAATGGCGATACTTTCCGATTACGAAGAAGTAGAAGATAGCAAGACAACGAGCAACTCATCATCCTCTTCGGTAACATCAAAGCCGTTCAACGGCGTTCTCGATCCCTCAAACCCTCTAGGGTTTATCGAGATGGCCTTGGAGTTCGTCGCACGCGAGTCTAATCTATTCAAGAGCGATTCCGTAGTCAAGGATGTGAATTCCTTGGTTCGTGATCAAAGAGAAGATGGAGACTGAAGAGCGAAAGAGGAGAGAGAAAGTTCAGGATAACGGCAAGGCTGAGAAGATTATCAAGGACCAAACACGTACCACGCATCAACTAAATTATCATGGAGGCATAGTTCACAAATGTGTGAGTTGGAGTGTCGGGTATCGACTGAATTGGTACTGTAGACAAAGATTTCATGGATTTTCTTGAGAAGGAAATGGTGGGTTTGGATGATGTGAGAGAAATTTAGGGTCTTGGGTTTATGGGTATTGGAGGAGAGAGAGAAAGGAATTTCTGAGTGCAGATGGATTGGAGGGGTTTTAACAGAGACCGCCATTTTCGGAGATACAGAGCATTTTTTGTTTCAGGCAGGGTTTAATATGAGGCATGTGATTATCTGATGAGAAACTTTCACCCGAGCAACTCTGAGCAGCACGACTAGCGGATGCATAAGATCTGATTTATTTTGGCAGTAAAGGGGGGGCAAAAGTGACAAATAATTTGATTAATAACGTCCGCTAGAATTACTAGCGGACGGACCTACTCTCAGCCATCCACATACAAAACGGAGGGATAACATCTTATATGCCACGTTTTATTTCATAGCATATAGATGTTATGGATCATTTCCCTATATATATATACAAGATAGATCAGGTCCGAATCCGGACCTGATAAAATGCGGACCCAAATTTTTTAATTTTTTTTTTTATGATTGACATATACTGTATACGGAGTATAACTTTTTCCATTAACCCGATTTCCAATAAAAAAATATAACCTTAAATACAATTAATACTGTTCTCGATCGAAAGGAGAAAAATAATGCCATGCACACATATAAGTCAATGGCCTCTCAGTCAGGGACACGAGGAAATTAAGTGTTCTATTTTCCTAGTTTTGTGGGGAAAGAAATAGAGAGTTTGGGACGACTATGAATAAATTATTTAAAGTATTGAGTTATTTAAATTTAATTCATAAAATTTATAAAAAAAATAAAATAAAATTTAATTAAGACTCATTTAATTATTAAATCGAGTTGAGAAATTTTAAAAAATTTATTAAATTTTTTTTATTTCAAATCGAACTCGAATCAAACTTTTAGTTAAACATACGACTCAAACGTTTGGTTTGGTTTGGTTCATTTTATAGTCTTATTTGGGATATGAAACAGTGCAATATTTTATTAGTGACATGCACACAGTCTCGCAAAGAATCCAAAGACAAAAAAGAAGTTGATAGCCGGAGAACATTGCAATCCTTACATAATATTTTAAAATAATAGTTTTAAATTTGAAAGCCATAATAATATATCTACATTTTTTAAATATAATTATAAATATTATAAACTATTTAAAAGATATATGAAATATATTAATTTTAAAATCATGCTAATTTTAAATTTAAAAATATTTTAAACTAGCCTCTAAAAAGTTAATATTAGTCGTAAGTATATAAATAAATGTCATAGTAATATAAAAGTATTGAAGTTTGAACCGTAACAACAATAATTCCTCCATTAAAACAGCCACACTCCCAAAATTTATAAATATTAAAAGTTAAAATTATATATGACGACATAATAATAAAATTATAATATCAAATTTAATAATATTATGTCATCCTTATTTTTTTATTATATAGTTTTAGATTCACTAATTGATCCATCTTCCTTTTATAAAAGTCAAGATCTTCTGTTACAAATTAGGTGAGACTATAAGTAGTAAGTAGTATTTCTTTTGATCTCTCTTCATTTATGATGCAAAAAGCAGACAATAACAAACCAAAACTCATAGACGCGTGTATTCCACATTTGTGTAAATTACTTACCTTCTAGAATAAATTTAATAAAAAATTAAGAAACTGGCAAGTTCTAAATTAAATGATAATAAGGATATATATATATATATATATATTATTTTATGAATAAGATGGTTAAATGATAAGTGACATTAATTGTTGTAGAAGAGAAGAGAAGAGAAGAGACTTCAATCCCATGATGGTCCTAAAATTAGTAGCAGGTATTTCAGAAAAACAACTAACTCAACAACCTTTGCCTAATGTGTTGATATTTCAATCTTTCACATGTCATCTCTGCGCGTATAATGTAATAGATGTATAGTATAACTCAAAATAATCATTAATGAAATGCCAAATAGATCTCAATAGTTTGAGTATAGATGGATATAATAATATACACCAGTCATTTTAAACAAAAATAAATGTTAATTCTGTCTACAATTTTTTAATCTCAAATGACCAAATAGTAGGGATTATAATACATTATAGTAGTCCCTCATGTCAAGTTATTATGGTAGTCCCAAGTCCAATTTTTAAAATAAACAAGGAATAAAAGATTCAATCCCCAATTGTTATCCTAGCAAACCAATATGGTTTAAGGGTATAATGGTCCAAATAGTAAATTTTTATTTAATTTTTTAAATAATTCTATATAAAACAAATATAACATAAGATTATTTCAAATTATCCCCATAAATAATCTCATTCTAAACAAATATGTCTAAGACTAGGTTTAGTAGTCTTGGATCCTGGCATAAAAACATGGCCATACAGAAGAGAAGTCAATCAAGTATGCTTAACAGTTATAATTAATTATAACCCAAAAAAGAAAGAAGGGTTCTATTATCATTGTAATGAAACAAGAATTATAGCTTAACAGTCTTGATAGATCACTTCTCTTGCTCCCTAACTGCAAGTACATGATCAAATAAGCTTATCATGTCCTCCTCTAAAAAGCATATCTAATTATCATTCAGGTTGAAAGGGCGTGTTAAGGAAATCTGATTCTTTTAGTTCAAAAGGACTGCTAGAAGCTTTCATCCACAATGCCCCACGAGAAATCTCTCAAAGCCCTGAAATGTTTCTCAATACAAGTTGTTTCTTTTAAGTTCATGTCCAATCCCTTCAATTATGTAACCCACCCATCATTTTTCCTCCTCGTAACCAGCTCATTTCCGAGTAAAAGCAACAAATTAGGTCAATAAACAACGAACCAAAAGTGACTTCGATTTCAGCGTCTGCTTCATGTCAGCAAGGATTGCATTTGTATAATTAAAAAAACTACATAGTTGAATATTTTCATATTCATGATCAGATCAAACCTTCTTTAAAGTTCTTAATCCAAACACTATAATCCACTATCCACATGTAAGTCTTGATTCCACAAGCCAAGTGAGGAGGGACGACCTCATTTATTGAAATACTTAGCTAAATTACCATCTCATGAAGATTTCTTACAATCAGTAACTGACTACGAAAGCTAACAGGCGCAGCTGAAGCTAGTAATTCCACAGTAACGGTGATTTTAGTAAGATTTAGAGGAACCTCAGTATTGTTCCGATTCCTACGCCTTACGACTTTCTGATTATTCACCATGGCACGATCCAAATAAGAGGAAAATCATCTCATAATCTGATCACTTAGGTTACATATCATTACCATCTGCACTTACCTATAACAATAAGACTTCCACACCTTTTGAAACAGTATTTATATCATCATTCAGGCAGTTTCTTCCAATAACTATTATCTTCTTAGGGTCACTAGTTCAATGAAAACATATTTTCTTCCACATGTATAAATTTAGCACCAACCAAGACAATGATCTTTCTCCCTCACTCTTTTTCCCCCAACTATATATAATCACCATTAATTGTTTAAACACCTTAAGTGAAAATAGCATAAGAAGTGTTTCCCCAAATAGTATAACATTGCATACACATTCTGATACCTCAACAGACCACTTATACGCAACCAATATACAAGAAACACTACAAGTTCAGTGTCAATGCAGGGAAGACATAACGACAAAATATTATGGAAGAAAATACAAATTTATTCATTCAGTGCATATCTAAAATCAGCAGACATCAGAGATCAATCAAATTACACCTTGCGCCCTTTAAAAGTACAAGTGTTTGGCACAATGTTTAAATACATAAAAGCGAAACAATATGTTTTATTCATCAAGAATAAGCACATAATGTTAATAAATTTTTAAAAAAAGGTACAGCTCACCATAATATGAGAAGACCACCAGAATCTCCAAATAGAAGAACAAGCCACTTCCCACATCCTGCATCTCGCCTCATAAACTACCAGAATTAGTATCGTCTAGGATCCAGGCCAAAACACATAGCTGAGTCAGGTTACCCATAACGTCCCCATCACTGCATTGCATATCAACTAGGCAATTTGCCGCTATTACAATTACTCTCTTGACTCTCTACCACAACCAATCTCGGGCTTTCATTTACAATGTCCCTAAAGAAATCTGACAAAACAGACTCATAAGACGGCATTTTTGCATACCCTGGAAAGTAATTAATGTCAATCACAAAATAACAATGATTTCCAGTAGAAGCATCCCTAATCATGTCAAAATTAAAAAGGTGCAGCCTCAAAGCCTTCCGCAACCCATCAGCTACTTCATTAACAAAACTCAATGGAGGCATCTCTGCCTCTTCGATATCAGCACTATATCCATCACTGCTCAAATTTGATATCTGCGAAAACGACATTGCAGCCCCTAATGTCCCCAATTTTTCTTCAGATATATCAGGTAAAGAACTCCGCTTCACACATTTCACAAATTTCCCCACGACATAAACCTTATAAATTACACCACCATGGTTCACAAACTCCTGCAATATAACCGGTGGCTCCAGCACTTTCAGTCCATTGTTGTTAAAAACTAGTGACAATTTGTGAGAAGTAGCACTCCCATCAGCAACTAACGGCTTCGCAATCACCGGGAACTTCAATTCTTTAAAATTACTCAAATCAGACAATAAATCTGAATCAAAGGCCAAAACCTGTTTCGGAATGCTAATTACAGCCCCGTTTTCTTGAGATATTTTCAAATCCTTCACTACTTCGAGCATTGATATTCGGCTGCGAAGCCTTTCGATCGCAACGGGTGAATCGATTATGACGACGCTAGGGTTTTGGGAGGAGAATTCATTCAACTGCTGTTTCCAACTTTCTCCGTACAATTTGTGAATGATGGCATCGAACGGACCTTGTTCGATTAGTGGCTTAGCAGCATCGATCTGAAAGAGGTCGGTACCTTGATTTTGGGTATGACTTACAAGAGATTGAGTTATGAAGCTATGGACTTTCTTCGGCTCGAGAGCGTAACCTATTCGCAACCTTCTTGCTTCCGACATTGTTTCAGCTCTGCACAAGGAACCTTCTTGCTGGACTTTCTTCAGCTCGATTTGTCTTTGAGATTGCGCTCCACTAGTACCTAAACAAGTCTACCTTATTTAATACTTGAGATTATGAGAGCAACTTAATACACGAACTTAATTCATTTACGCTCTTATTATTAAATTATAACAATTTTAAATTTCAAAATTCATATTAATCTTATAATTTAAAACACATGAATTATTTAAAGAGTTTTAGTTCAATGCCTCATATTAAATTTGGTCCAATAGCTCTAAATCCATCCAAAAAAAACATTAAACTTTGATTCACTAATATAAGGTGGATTATTATATGACCATTATACTAGACTTGGCATACGGGCTCAAAGTCTGCGGGCTGGCCCGGTTCATCTGTCAAAAAGCGAACTTTGAATCGTATTATTTTGGCCCATAAAAATTTGGGCTTTTTTGGCCCGACCCGTTCACTTTTGAGCCAAAAAACACCATTCAACCCGCGGGTCATCCCAACCCGCCCGTAAACCTACGGACTTTGGACTTAAAATTTACGGCCCGCCAAAATCCGAACCGTTTTGGCTCGATCCGTCAAAAGCTAAATCATAGTCCGATCCGCGCCCGTCCGTTTGCCAGGTGTACGCCTAGTACAAATATTGAATAGTCACTAGAGTATTACAATATCTTGAAATATCATTTTTAACTATGAAATTAAAATCTCATTAGCATATATATGCGTGGATTGCGAAGATAGGGAACCAGCCAATCAGGAAGCGTTACTCATCCACGTGTCACTCGGTGGACACATTTGTTCTTCCCAACTTAAAAAAAAAAAGAGAAAAATACTGTGGATAGAAGAACAAGAGGAACAAAGAAAGAAAAGATCTCTGTGTAACAAAAACAGACAACCCAACTGAAAGATAAGAATTCCTTGGCCGGCCAATTCTCCACATGGCAACGGCGTTTGCGGTGGCAACTTCCACTTCCATGGCGGCCACCGCCGTCCTGATTCCTCGCCTGCCTACCCACTGCTCCGCCTTTCCTAACCTCCCACGTCGCTTCTCCAGCTCACCCTTTTCAACTTCCTTGAAAGCGATTTCAGGTACTTGTTTGTTTTCTCTGTGGGGCATTTCGTCGAGCACTTCCAAACGTTGACTACCAAAATATAATCTTTTGATAGCTGTTGTGCTTAATTTTGTTTTTTTAGCACAATTTATTGATTTGGGTAGGTGTTAATTCACACATGGATTAATATATTTGCATATTTATATGTTTGTGGACTGTATTGTAATGACAGAAGTAAAAGCTACTGTATAGTTACAACAGGATAGAAAAAAAAAAGAGAAAAATAATGTAGAAATCGTCAGTGATAAATACTTTACCTTAAGAGCATTAACTAAGATGGGTTATGTTTATTGTTTCTGAAGAACAATATGCTTTCAATTAGCTTGTGATTAACTGAATTTTATGAATGTTAGTCATGTTATTCGTGATCAAATGAGTTCGGCCACACTGGACACCTGTGAAAATGGCCTGCTAAAGACAGCTGTAATGCTGTTTGATTACTATAGAGTTTTTTAACTGATTGATTTTTCTTTTTATTGTTTTGGTGTTAGTGACTATAATTAAGATCTTAACCTGGCCCCTTACTCGGTGCCATGCTGAAATTTTACTACTGTGATATACTAATTGCTAGGCAATGCCTGCTGTGTTGTATGCTGTTCCTCTTGGTGCTTTATTTTGGGATACCTTTTTGGCTTTGAACTTAAATTTTTACTTTTTGTCTCCTTAGCCATTTGTTTTTTGCCCTCATGAAGTTTTTTGATCGATCACTAACAGAAAATTATAAAAAAGAAACATTAGGAAGAGGGGAGAGAGAGAGAGAGAGAGAGAGAGAGAGATTCCAACTTTTTGGTTCTCTTAATCACAATTCCAATACAACAGCATTATTTTGTAAGAAATAAAAAAATATGAACAAGCTTAGTCTTTAGAATTTGATGATTTTATGCACTCATAAAAGTGAAACAACTTGTGTTTTGTGATCAGCTTCTCTGTCTCTTTATTCTAAAATATTAATAACAAATGATGAGGGCCAAGTCATGTTTCAGAAACTTAAAAATGTTTTACTCGGATCTTTTTGCAAATTGGATTTTAAAGATGACTGAAATCCTCTTGCAAACGATTTTTTTGATCTGTAATTGTATTAGCACAGACCAGAAAGAAGTTAACTTTCAGCAGCAAGTAAACTTGATTTTCCCCCTTTTGTCATTAAATCAGTGTCCAGAAAATCATCTCGGTTCCAGATCAAGGCCTCATCAACAGAAGAGAGCGCCGTTGATGCTGGAGAGATATTCACAGATATAAAGGAAAAGGTAAACTGGGCACTGGCCCATCAAGGAGATAACCTTCCACGTCATTGTGCATACATTTCTGGTCTGTTTACAGCTTTTCTAGATTTAATATTCAAGTAATAATTAAGTTGAACATTTCTTTTCCTATTTTTCTGTTGCGTTTAATAGTGGGATGCAGTTGAAAACAAGTCTACCGTACTTCTCTATGGAGGTGGGGCAATCGTTGGGATTTGGTTATCCTCAGTACTTGTTGGTGCCATCAACTCAGTCCCTTTGGTAAGTGCTTTAGTATAACAAATCCTGTATCTTTCTACATTTCTTTAGCCAAGTTAAAGGACACTTACAGAATGATATAGTGTGTGGCATAATAAATCTTCTGTGAAAACAATTTGGTATTATTTTTGTTTAAGCGATCTTTGTTAACCCACTCTGAATTTTGTTCCTTAAATTTTGATGTATATATAGCTTCCAAAGATCTTGGAATTTGTAGGGCTTGGGTATACAGGATGGTTTGTCTACCGATACCTTCTTTTCAAGGTAAACTTTTATATGTATTAGATAGATATTGGTTACACTATTTAGTATTTACACACAATTTCTTTTGGGATATAACTCTGTGCATATTATTATGTTGCGGGATCTATTTCTGGTGGATGACACTGTGGGAAATTGTTAAAATAAATTATGAGTATATTGGTTTATAGATATAGAAATAACTAATACCAGTTAGCTCTCATTTATAGTGAACCCTTTCAGAAATTTGGACCAGCATCTATATGGTTTCTTGTGGTGTCTTTTAAGTTGATCAGTTCTCCATGTGATTGTTTAGTTATAAATTTACTGCATTCTCAATAGAGAGCTCTGTTGCATATCATTTTCTTTTCTTTAACCGGTGCATATCGTAATACTTGTATCTTCTGAGTGACGTAATGTATCTTAAAGTATCTTAAAGCAAGGTTTAAGTTACAATTTAACAGAGAGTTTTCCCACCATCAGATTTCTTTCTTGTAATGTCTTTTGAACCTAAAGAAGAACCTGCAGCTTAAAAGTAAACTAGTGAACATGGTGTATTCTTAAGTTCCTGCACTGAGATCAATTTGTTTACCTGTAAATTTACACGACACTGATGATTAACATTTTCTTTCTCAGTCGAGTAGAAAAGAACTAGTGACAGATATTGAATCATTGAAGAAGAAGATTGCAGGAACTGAATAAATGCTCGAGATTGGGCACCATAGTCATCGTACATTCATTCTCTTCATCGGTTTAAATTGTTTCTCTTGAATTCTTGTATAAGAGGCATGTTGTCTTGTAATGTAGTATAGGCTTTCAATGTATTCCTACGACTCTTGTTTTGCGCATCTTTTTCAATAAATTGTTTGCAATTCTTCACATAAATCAGAGGGGTATAGTACATTTGTGAATTATATGCAGTGTAATACTCCCTTTGAATTTGAAACATAGGATTGTGTTTCCTCCTCTATAAATGGATGCCCAAAGAACACCTACCTTCACAAATATTACCAGAAATTAATAATGGGTATTGTTGTTAATTTGAGAATGAAGAAAATGGTACCCCGTGTTTTTAATGGTAATGAGAATAGCAGCCTTGCAGAGCACAAAGGCGGCAGCAGTTACTTATGTTGTTCTTGATTTTGTTGACCCAAAAGGTTAACTTATTAGTTTTATTGTTCATTAGAACATGTCTCAATTTTTCTCCTTGTGTGATCTGATGTGATACTTTATTAGTATAACGTGTGATCATATTCTCCAAGAGTCTCGCTAAGAATAGTCAACCATTTTACTTAAAGAGGACATGATCCACAAGCATCTATAACTCATTGAATAGACGAGACTATACTCTTCAATTGCGAGACGAGTCAACCATTTGCTCAATAAATTATTTTTTTATTTATCATGTGTAATTCTGTATATGTGCACACCTAGAGTGGGGTGAATAAGTATCTAAACGTGATTGACAATGACAAATTTTTATTTTCTTGTTACATAACTAAAACAGAGAGCCCAATGACTAATTGGTGTCTGTTTTAGTATATATTTTACTTTAGTTATAATGTAGATAGAAGAAAGTAGTGAAAGATTGTGCATGAATTAGACTTGCTTCTATTTTAGTTATAAAAGTTTTATAATATATATTTTTGGTACCATTTAATCTTTCACAAATAAAATATATTAGGTGGGTGGGTGGGTGGGTGGGTGGGTGGGGAATAGAATTTGACCCGTACCTTTGTAGTACTTTAATATGCGGTCATTTTGATCTCAAATGTCAAATTATATGTCTAATTATAAAATAGAGATAGTAATTAATTTGATGATTATAGAAATTAAATGAGTTATATCATTTTTAAAATTTAAAATACCTCATGACTATTATGTGGTTTATATTTTTTTGAAGAAAAATAGGGGTATGAATTTATTTAAAGCATAAAATGGTTGAAAATTAAAAAATTAACCTAACTATAGGCCGATGTCAGGACTAAGCATGCACGATATGATCAATCCTAATTTTTTGACACGAAACCTAGTTAAGTTTTTTTTTTTTATTTTGTTGTTATTTGTTTATAATGTCAAAACTCAAAATATATTAATATTATATATATATATACATAAAAACAAAACCACTTAACAAAATTACGTAGTTTTATTAAATTAAAGTGATTTAATTAATTAATTTATTTTATTATTTTTTATCTCAAGTTTAAACACATTGTATCAATTTTGATGCGTTGAATTTGAAGCTCAAATACTTATTTGTGAGTTAAATAAATTAAGGGCTTAATTTATATAATTTTAATTCAAACAACTATGGTATTAATTATGATATCTGTAATTTTAAAAAACATAAATTTATATTAATTGTAATATTTAAAATTTTATAGATTGACATACAAGGGTCATATGTATTGTTTGCATGTAAATATACGATATTATTTTTAATGTGTTGCGTTTGATTTTCAAACTTGTATTTTAAAATACTAATACTTATACGATATTATTTCTGAACTTATTTTAAAAACCCACATTAAAATGTTAAACCCCCAGACCCTACGCCTTCTCCTTCCTCCGACCTTAGCAGCCCCTCCCACACCGACCTTAGCAGCCCCACCCACCTTCTTCTCCCTCCTGCTTCTCCTTCCTCCTTGAAATTCATAGAGCCATATCTCACCCTAAACCTTAGCAGCCCCTCCCAGCTTCTTCTCCCTCCTGCTGCATAATCTACTTTTTCTCTGAAACTAAAAAGCTGAACTCAAGGAAGTAAAAATGTCGTCTTTAGCACTGAAGAAGAACTACCGCTGCGCTCAGTCTTTACAGCAATTCTACAGCGGTGGACCCTACGCCGTCTCCGGTGACGGATCTTTCATCGTCTGCGCCTGCGACGACACTATTAAAATCGTCGATGCTTCAAATGCTTCTGTCAAATCAACGATTGAAGGAGATTCGGAGCCTGTCACTGCTCTCGCTCTTAGTCCTAATAATAACTTCCTCTTCTCTTCAAGCCACAGTCGTCAAATTAGGGTTTGGGACCTCTCTTCCCTTAAATGCTTGCGCTCTTGGAAGGTATGTCTGCAAAAAAAAAAACGTAATTACCTTTTGTTTAATGGGAGATTGTGACAATTACTGTTTAGTATGTTATCCTGCCTTAAAATTTGGTACCAAACAATGTACGAGGATTATAATTCAATCCCCAGTTCCTCTCCTACAAACAAACATAAACTGAATTCAATGTTTTTGAGAAATGTAAGTGATTGACTAATTGTAATTATGCAGGGACATGAAGGTCCAGTGATGGGGATGGCTTGTGACGCTTCTGGTGGGTTGCTGGCCACAGCGGGGGCTGATAGGAAAGTAATGGTGTGGGATGTTGATGGTGGGTTCTGCACACATTACTTCAAAGGTCACAAAGGGGTTGTCACTACTGTTATGTTCCATCCTGACCCAAATAGATTGCTTGTAAGTTTTGACTGAGAACCCAAAAGTTGATGAAATGTATTTCTGACTAATTTTTACACCGGTATAAATAGTATGCTTTTTAAATACTAATTTTTACATTGGTCTATTAAATCCCGTGATTAAATAGAAGGTTATGGTTGGTTATATAATGTGTGTTCTGACATTTAGAGTGTCAATTTTGTTAGTTTTCTAGTTGTTCTGATGCAAGGAAATTAGATTGTAATTAAGTGCTTGGATTAACGTTGTGCTAAATGTTGAAGTTCTACCTATGAAGTCGTTCATGAGTGTAAAAATTACTTACCCACCAGAAACAGTTTGGCTCGAGTAAGGTGTGCCATGGGGCAAGTGGAATGGCAAAAAAAGAGAGAGGTGTTAAAAGGAGATGATGTCTGGTTTCAAAGAAAGCATATGTTCTAGCAACTTTATTATTGTTGCATGCATTTATGGCATTTATATTGATAAAAGATACTACCTCCGTTCCTAAAAGATTGTCGTTTAAGGTTTTGACACATCGATTAAGAAAGTATCATTTATCAAGTAAAATTTGTTTGAAATTCTATCACTACCCCTTTATGGGAAGTTGAAAACTATTAATACAAGAGAGATAATTTCTTGGGACAATGAGAGAAGATAGGGGTAATATAGGAAAGTAAATAATTTATTCTCCTCGAAAGTTGTAAACGACAAACTTTTTAAAACAAATTTTTTCTTCTAAAACGACAATCTTTTAGGAACGGAGGGAGTAACACTGAACCTGGATCTACCTGCTGCAGTCCACAAAAGGTTCAAGGAAACCTAAATTCAAAATGCAGAAATTTCTGGGAATCGCTTGTTCTTGATTGAAATGAATTTTTTTTTGGAACAATGTAACTTAAGAGCTTACTAGACCTAAACAATATATGAATACCCTGAAATTTAACTGTTGCTGGTGACGAATGACTAACTTCAAAGACTAGTAGATTCTTAATCATTCTAGGGACTCGTACTACTTTTACTCCAAATTTCAAAGACACTCGGATCATCATTGAGACTCTTAAAATATATTAAAACCTAATAAGCTTTTAGCTCAACCAAAAAATTCTTCAATTTCTTTCTTCTGTAATCTAATTCTTACTTGCGCTTTTTATCTACTCCATCAAACAGAACAACTGGATATGGTATATTGCTTGAAAAAAAAGGAGGTGGTGCGCCGGGCATCTGGATGGGGGAGCAGCAAATTAATTTGGTCCAATATTCAGGGGAAAACACCTGGACAAATCACATGCAGACAAAGGGAAGCCTGTATTGTATTGGTTCTCAACTTCCAGGGCAGAAACAGGTAACCCACCCAGTGGATGAAATTGAAGGCCAACCAAATATTTGTTATTGGAAATTTTTAATGTGTATTTTGTTGGGGTTTTATCATGTTCAGAACAACGGTAGTTTGTTTTTCAGTCTTATCTCTTTGTAAGGCCTATATAAGCCAACAGCTTGCTTTGATTTCAATAACACAATTCATTCAAATATTTTTCTAATTTACTTTGTGCTTAGAGTTACAACAATCTGGTATCAAAGCTCCATCACGGGGCCTGATTGTGATTGTGAGAGAAAAGAAACCGCTGTTTTTTAAGAAGAAAAAGAAGAGTGAGAAAAGAGAGAACCAAAGTATGGCAGCTGAAAATAATTTTACTCAACCTGCAATTCCTAAGTTTGATGACCATTACGATCATTGGTCTATGCTTATGGAAAATTTTCTTCGTTCAAAGGAGTATTGGAGTATGGTGGAGACTGGAATTCCTGCTGCAGTAGAAGGAATGGAGCTTACTGAAGCACAACAAAAATCAATTGCTGACCAGAAGCTGAAAGACTTGAAAGTCAAGAATTATCTGTTCTAAGCCATTGATCGAACCATTATGGAGACGATCCTCAACAGAGACACTGCCAAACACATCTGGGACTCCATGAAGCAGAAGTACCAGGGTTCCACAAGAGTTAAACGAGCACAGCTCCAAGCTCTTCGAAAGGAGTTTGAGGTTCTACACATGAAAGAGGGTGAGAGTGTTGATGCGTACTTCGCTCGAACACTCATCATAGCAAACAAGATGAAGATTCATAGTGAAAACATGCAGCAAGTGGTGATCATTGAAAAGATCTTGAGATCAATGACCTCAAGGTTCGATTATGTTGTGTGTTCTGTTGAAGAATCAAATAACTTACACCTTAACCATTGATGAACTGCAGAGCAGCTTACTGGTACATGAACAGAGAATGAACGGACATGGAGGAGATGAGCAAGCATTAAAGGTGACCTACAATGATAAAATTGGTGGAAGAGAAGGCGGTCGAACTGGTGGAGCTTTTCGAGGAAGAGCTAGAGGACGAGGCAAACAAACATTCAACAAAGCTATAGTTGAGTGTTATAAGTGTCATCAACTAGGATATTTTCAATATGAGTGTCCTAAATGGGAAAAGGAAGCGAATTATGTTGAGCTTGAGGAGAAAGAAGAAATGTTACTGATGTCATATGTAGAGCTCAATCAATCAAGGAGAGAAGATGTATGGTTCCTTGACTCAGGGTGTAGCAATCATATGTGTGCAAATAAGGAGTGGTTCTTGGATATTGATGAGGAATTTCGGCAATTTGTGAAGCTCGGGAATAATTCTAAGATGGCTGTGTTGGGAAAAGGTAACATTAGGTTGCAAATTGGTGGAGCTACTCAGGTAATCACTGATGTTTTCTACATTCCTGAATTGAAAAATAACTTAGTAAGTGTTGGACAATTGCAAGAAAGAGGTGTAGCTATTTTGATACAACATGGAGTATGTAGAGTCTATCATCCCAAGAAAGGGCTTATTATGCAAACAACAATGTCTACAAACAAGATGTTCATATTGCTCGCAAGAATTTTGCCGGAAGCTCCCACGTGTTTCCAAACAATTCTTGAAGACAATACTCACCTTTGGCATTGCAGATATGGGCATCTGAGTTTCAAGGGTCTGAGGACATTACAATATAAGCAAATGGTGAGAGGATTACCACAGATGAAGGCACCATCCAAAATATGCACTGATTGCATGGTGGGAAAGCAACACAGGGATGCAATTCCAAAGAGGAGTTTATGGAGAGCATTACAAAGACTGCAGTTGGTACATGCTGACATTTGCGGACCCATTAAACCTATTTCCAATAGTAAGAAGAGGTATTTCATAAGCTTTATTGATGACTATAGTCGTAAGGTGTGGATATATTTTCTTGCTGAAAAATTTGAAGCTTTTACTATCTTCAAGAATTATAAAAACCTTGTTGAGAAAGAGACAGGAGTTTTTATTCGTTGTCTACGCATGATATAGGGGTGGAGAGTTCACCTCTCGACGAGTTTAATGTTTTTGCAAAACTAATGGTATTAGCAGTGCGTAACTTTCACCGCAAATTCACACTCCCCAACAAAATGGAGTAAATTGAACGCAAGAATAGACAATCATGAACATGGTTAGAAGTATGTTATCGAAGAAGCAAGTTCCAAAGAATTTCCGCCGAAATGTTGAATTGGACAAATGTATGTGCTCAATAGAAGTCCTACATTGACAGTGAAAGATATAACTCCTGAAGAGGCTTGGAGTGGTGTCAAACCCAATGTTGATTATTTTCGGGTTTTTGGATGCGTTGGCCACCTTCATGTGTCAGACAGTAAGAGAAAGAAGCTAGATGATAAGAGTTTTCAGTGTGTGCTACTAGGGATGAGTGAAGAGTCCAAAGCATATAGACTTTATGATCCAGTGTCCAACAAGATAGTTGTAAGCAGAGATGTGTTTTTTGAAGAAAATAAGTGTTGGGATTGGGGGGAAAATAATGAAGAAGCAAGTCTGGATATCCTAGAGTGGGGAGATATTAATGAAGAAGGAAGTGAACATGATCAAAGTGAAGAAAAATCTGAAGATGAGGTCGCAGCAGAAGGAGGAGAGGTTAACTTATCTTCAAGTGAGTCATCTGGAAAGAATTCTCCAACATCTGAAGAAAGCTCACCAGAAGGGAGGAACAGAAAAGCACTGTTCTGGATGGAAGATTATGTAAGTGGGGGAGAATTTTTAGAAGAAGAAATTGAGCACAACAATTTGGTTCTGTTTACCTCAACTTCAGATCCGACTAACTTTGAAGAAGCTATTCAGAGTTCCAAGTGGAGAGCTGCAATGGACTTAAAGATAGAAGCAATAGAAAAAAATGGGACTTGGGAGCTGACAGATTTGCCTAAAGGAATGAAAGAGATTGGAGTAAAGTGGGTCTTTAAAACTAAACTCAACGAAAATGGCGAGGTTGACAAGTGTAAGGCTCGGTTGGTGGCAAAAAGATATGCACAACAGTATGGCATAGATTATACTGAGGTGTTTGCACCAGTGGCTAGGTGGGATACGATTCGAATGATAATTGCTTTAGCAGCTTGAAATAGTTGGAATGTGTATCAACTTGACCTCAAAAGTGCTTTCTTGCATGGAGAGCTAAATGAAGCAGTGTTTGTTTGAGCAACCACAGGGTTATGAGAAGAAAGGTGAAGAGTATAAGGTGTATAAATTGAAGAAGGCTTTATACGGCCTTAAACAAGCCCCTCGTGCATGGTATAGCCGGATTGAAGCATATTTTGTCAAAGAAGGATTTGAGAGGTGCAAATTGTGAACACACATTATTCATAAAAAAAAATGAGAGATGGAGGTAAAATTTTGATTGTTAGCTTATATGTTGATGATCTAATTTTTACAGGTAATGATGAGAGTATGTTTGTTAAGTTCAAGAATTCTATGAAACTTGAATTTGATATGACGGATTTGGGAAAGATGAAATATTTTCTTGGTGTGGAGGTGTTACAAACTCCTGAAGGCATTTATATTAGTCAAAGGAAGTATGCAAAAGAAGTTTTAGAGAGGTTTGGGATGGATAGGAGTAATAGTGTAAAAAATCATATTGTTCCTGGTGTTAGACTAATGAAGGAAGAAGAAGGATCTAAGGTGAATGCTACCATGTACAAACAATTGGTCGGAAGTCTTATGTATCTAACTGCAACAAGGCCAGACTTGATGTATGTGGTGTCTCTCATTAGCAGATTCATGGCAAGTCCAACTGAGTTGCATTTGCAAGCTGCGAAAAGGGTGTTAAGATACTTGAAAGGAACTGTGGATTTGGGAGTCTTTTATCGAAAGGGAGGTAATGGAGAGTTGATGGCATATACAGACAGTGACTATGCAGGAGATGTAGATGACAGGAAAAGCACTTCTGGCTATGTGTTTCTACTAAGTGAAGGAGTCAGGTCTTGGTCCACTAAAAAAACAGAGTTTGTGGCAAGCGCTTTGTGGCAAATTTGTGCTTGTCAAGGAGTGTGGATGAGGCGAGTATTGGAGAAGCTTGGTCATTCTCAAGGCAGGTGTACCAATGTGTTATGTGACAACAGTTCTACCATTAAGCTAACTAAGAACCCAGTCATGCATGGACGCAGCAAACACATTGATGTAAGGGTTTGTTTCTTGCGTGATTTGACCAGAGATGGAATTGTTGAGCTGAAGCATTGTGTCACACAAGAACAAGTTGCAGACATTATGACAAAACCACTTAAACCGGATGTGTTCTTGAAGTCACATGAAATAATGGGGGTGTGTGTGTGGTATCACGAGTAAACTGAAAGCATTACTGCAATCAGTTTAGGGGAGAAATTGTTGGGGTTGTTAGAGTCATAGTTGAATTAGTCAAAAGTTCATTCAGTTAATAAATTCTATTATTTAGGATATGTAGGTAGAGTCTGACCATTTCCTTAGCCATTTATCATGTTCAGTACAACGGTAATTTGTTTTTCAGTCCTATCTCTTTGTAAGGCCTATATAAGCCAACAACTTGCTTTGATTTCTTTTTAATACGGGTAAAGTGCAGTAAATTATGTATTTTTATTTGGAGTTTTTTTAATTTTATTTTTCTTTAGGCAAAGGGATAATTTAATTTAGTTTCTTTATTTCTTGCTTTAAAAGTGTCGAGTGGTTGGGTGAAACTAGGTAGAGGCGTAGAGCTGCTAGTGAAAGTGAAACGCAAGAGACATTAATGTTGATTATTATTGTTGACAAATTGTATGTATTATCCATCTAGTTGGTCAAATATTTATAACCATCTTTTTTATTCTGAGTTTAGTTTTAAGGTGCCAAATTTTAATTTATTAAATAAATTATGAGTGGGTTAATCTCAATTCTTTTTTTTATGTCATGTATGTATGCATATGCGTACGTAAATTTATGATGAATACACGCTGCTGCATTGGTGTTTTTCTTTATTTCTTTTTCTTCATGTCCATGTCCATGTCCATGTCCATGGGAGATTTTGTTAGCTCGACTTTGTCATCCCAAATCTCTTTCTCTCCCCCTCTCTCTCTCATATTTTAATCGTTTAGTTTTTAATATTAATTTAAGTATTAAATATAATTTTAGTTTTTTTATTATTTTTTGTTTAATAAATAATATATTCTTTTAATATAAAAATAATTAATATTATATTTAATATTTTAGAATAATTTTTTAAATGTCTAAAACAAAACGATTTATATAAGGAAGGGATGTAGCAGTAAATATGTGGGGGTCAATCCAAGTTGCTTTCCACAGTAACGGGTGCACTTGACTTTGACTCCTCCTTCCAGCTATGCTACCAAACAAAAGGCTAATAATTGCAAATTCTCTCTCTTGTATGAATATATTTAGTGAATCCGGTTAGTATGAAGTTTATTTTTTGATAAATTGATTAATTGGTCAATACAAAAATTATTTACGTGTCAGCATTCTATTGGCCAATTGACTAACTTACTTAAAAATAAACTTTATGCTAACTACTCTCATATTTATAGTCGTATGTCATCAAATACGTTGATGCTATAAGACAACTTTTTTTTGGAAAATTTTGAAATTCGAATAGATAGCAAGTTGCTTTCCAGTTCAAACTTATTTCAAACATATTACTACTATTTTTTAATTAAATTCAAAACGCAGGACAGGATAGCAAGTTGCTTTTACTATTTCAAACATATCATTTTTTTTATGTTTTAAAAACCACAAATATGATAGTTAATCATTTATAATCAATTATATATATATATATATATATATATATATTAATATTAAGTAATTTTGTATTATTTTAATTTTAAATTAACATATTAATTCCAAAAAAATAAAAATATATACTCCCCATAAAAGTCCAAGTTAAATGTGTACTCAATGTTTTTAAATCCGGAACGATTATCGAATCGAAAAAGTCATTGGATGTTGAACCGTTATTAAACGGGTGGCGTCTTAAATGTATAAAAATATATATTATTAATAATTAATAAAAAAATTTAAAAAATCTTATTTTTATGAATGAAAACATAATATTATTAAAAACGGTTAATTTTAATAATAAAAAAATAATTAAAAATTGATTTGAATCCGGGTATTGAGCAAAACTTGCATAGGTAAGTGGTGGAAGAGGGGAGAGCACACGTTATACCAAACTCTTTGGATCATCCATATGAATGAAGAATGAAGCCCGTGTCCTTTTCTCTTTGTCTCTCTCTAGTCGTGGCTAACTACCATCTTCCCATCTATCTCCTTACTTACCCCAGTCCCGCACTCTTTCGATGCTCTCTCTCTAATAAATTCCTCACACGCTTAGCCCAGCCCCAGCTATATTCTAATTCCCACCATTTCATCTCTCCTAAACCTCTCTCTCTCTCTCTCTCTCTCTAAAACTCAATGGCACCTACACCACCACCACCATCACCACCACCACCTATGTTGAATGGGTCATCATCATCATCTTCCAACTCCTCTTCCAACTCCAAGAGGGTATGCGTAATGGATGCATCAGGCCGCCTTGGCTCCACCCTCGTTCACCGCCTTCTTAAAAGGGGTTACACTGTTCATGCCGCCCTCCAAAATCACGGTTAATATACAATTCCTCTCTCTCTCTCTCCAGATATCCAATTAAGACTTTGTTTTCTTACTCAAGTACTATTTAATTTTTTTTTTCCTTTTTCTAATTAGTGCAAATTTGTGCAATTGGACTGTTTCAGCTGAATTGCAGAGTTTTGAAGGACTATCGGTAGGCGACAGTAAGAGATTAAAAGTGTTTCAGTCGGACCCACTGGATTATCACAGTATAGTGGATGCATTGAAGGGATGTTGTGGCTTATTTTACTCCTTTGAGCCCCCGTCTGATCAGCCTATTTATGATGTATGATGCTCTCACTAGTTTCCAAATTCATAGATATAGATGGACATATAAAAGATTACATGATTGTTGAAACTTGAAAATTTTGAATCTTTATTCCTCTATATAACTGTGTTTGATTGTTTATTTTCTTTTTGAACCAAGACCAATAGAAACATCCTAATAATCCCTTAAATCTCACCCCAAGTTTAATGCCCTGCGTCAAACAAATAAGTACACCTATATTACAATACTTCAAACAATTGAATCCTAAAATTTCCAAAAAAAAAAAAAATGCTGGTTTGAGGATTTAGTTCACAGCTGTGAGTTGGGTGTTCATTCATTAATGGTGGATGCATTTAAGATTCGATGAACAGCTAAATTGTTGGCATTAACAGTGGGTGCATTTGGTACAGGAATTTATGGCAGAAATGGAAGTAATGGCTGCACACAACGTATTGGAAGCATGTGCGCAAACGGAAACCATGGACAAGGTGGTGTTCACATCCTCAACCACAGCTGTCATTTGGAGGGACCGAGGCGATGCGATGCCATCTGATGTTGATGAAAGAAATTGGAGCGACATAAGCTTTTGCAAAAAGTTCAAGGTGAGTCCCTATTCTAATAAACCCTTTCTCAATATCAGCAATACATTGGATTTACGAAAAAGAAATCTGAAGATGAATTGTGCAGAATAAATTTGTAAACTAACAAATTATGTTACAACTACATGTTAATATTGGTTATTCAAATAAACATGTGGGAGTTAACAAAATTATACTTCTGGATGTATGAACGGGACAGTTATGGCATGGGCTGTCAAAGACGCTAGCGGAGAAGAATGCTTGGGCACTAGCCAAGGACAGAGGGGTAAACATGGTGTCCATAAACGGAGGGCTGCTAACTGGTCCGGACCTCACCATTTCGCATCCCTACTTGAAAGGAGCAGCTGAAATGTACGAAGATGGAGTCTTTGTTACGGTGGACCTTAGGTTCTTGGTCGATGCCCACATCTGCGTCTTTGAGGATATCTCATCCTACGGACGATATATTTGCTTCAACCATGTAATCAACCGCAACAATGATGCAGTAAAGCTCGCTCACATGCTACCATCGGATGGATCTTCATTGTCAAAAGGGTTAGTTATTTCAGAAAAAATTTATATTGCGACAAAAACATGTTAAGACTTTTCTTGCGAGTTATAAATACCCATGTTTTTACAAACAATGTAGTTGTGTCTGCTTGCAATAAGAGCTGACAAGTTTTTGTCACAATTACGAAACAAAATTAAAGGGGTATTTATGTTCAAAACAATTTATACATGGTTCTTTTGGTTGTGTGCAGAATGGATGAGAGCAGAGTGTACCAACAAAGAATAAGCAACAAGAAGCTAAGCAAAATGATGGTGGATTTTGACAGCAGAGCTCAAGTGGAATGATTATCTGTGTCTATTCATCAGCCGTCCCAAACTTGATGACAATTGGGGGCACAAACCAACAATAACTTTCATTGTATGTTATATATATATATATATATATATATATATATATACACACATTAAAACAACATGATGTGCAATGTATACAGGTTGTTAGTAGATATTATAAGGCTATAATTCAATTTATATTGTTTGAGGAGCAATCAGTACGTGTAAACAATGAACCAGGCCTAGCTCTCACTTTTGTATTTAGTAGTTGATCAAGCAAATGCATGTATGGAATGTTTATTGTATTCTCTGTTGTATGTACAACTTTTAGCTCACAATTTGCCAACACATGTACGAGTACAAAAATGTCAATTGGAGTAATCGACCAAGTGCAGGCTCTCTCCGGAACAGGCGTAAAGAATAGGTAAATACCCATACACTTTTTGGATGGATTCCGCTATTATGAAGTTAATTTCATGTTAAGTTATTCAATACGGACCTATCTGTATTTGGTGGTTGATCAAAGCAAATGGAACAAATATTGGTCGAGACGAGTAGTAGTTTCGGTGTCTTTCAAACCCGCCGGTCCGGCCGATTTAACCAGTTGAACCAGAATCAGTCTTATGTCTGGTCCAGGTGTGCCCGGTTATACCAATTTAATCAAAAATCCAGATTAAACCAGTTGACCACTACACCCAACCCAAGTTATCAAACTATATAAAGTCGCAAAAATTGATCTTATATATATATAATCAAATAGCAGAGGAGTTCACGACTTTGCATATGGAGATCGAAATTACTGAAAATTGCCAGGGATTTTGATAATTTAGGCATTATTTTACCAAGGAATCTGAGGCAAAGGGATGTTGGGAGATGGAGCCGGTGAGACAGAGGGATGTTGGGAGGAGAGACAAAAATTAAGCATTGATTAAAGGAAGAAAAGATAGGGATGAAAGAGGTGTGAGTTGGATATATAGGAGTAATTATTAAATAAAAATGATGTGGTAATATTTTGACCTTAGATTTTAAATAAATTGTGAATTTCAAATATTGGATTTGAGGAGCCGGATTCAATGGTAGGGGTCTCAAATTTTATTTTTGGTCCTCCAAGGGGTCTGGAATGATATAACATTTAATATTTTAATGATAAATTTTTGACATAACCAATTAAATGATATTTACCCAATTAATATTATGGTGAATTTGAGACGTTTTTTAAAATCAAAAAATTGAGAGAACCTCCATCCGTACCGCAATTACAAAAAATGTCATATATTGGCTCTTTCGAAAATTTAATTGTGAAATCTTAAAATTTGAAATTTATATGAAATTATGCAAGTGTGAAACAATAATTTTGTATTAGGGAATTGATATTTTTATATATATTTTTTATATTTCCACATAATTTTCTCTCACTCGTATGAGCATACACTAGATTTCATAAACATGTGAAAATATCAAAAACACATAAAAATAATATTCCCCTTTATATTATTAATTTTAGACAAATTTATGACTATATGCCAATGTAATATACAACCAAGTAACACAAGGAGTGAATATTGATAAAACATAATTGGAACCGGTCAAAATGGATGCAGGGCAGCACTGAAAATAAATAAAGGTAAGGTACTATTATAATTTCACTACTTTTGAGCCTTTGGTACACCAACATACACCCTCTCCCATAACAGACTGATTATAATTACAACAATTTTAGGGGTATAGCGACCGGTCTAATATATATATATATATATCCTATCCGGACTCCCGAATTTTCTTAAAAATAGATTTTTTCTCTTTTTTTATTTTTTTTTTAAAATAACTAATTTTTTTTAATATTTTATGAAATTGAAATTTTTATATAATACAGTGTTTTAGATGTGATTTGGATATGTATAACAAAATAGGTCTGTACAGTCTGTGTATACTGTACATATATTTTTTGGTATAAATATCCAAATCACGCCCAAAACATTGTATTATGAAAAAATTTCAGTTCCATAAAATATTAATTTTTTTGTAGTTGTTTTTAAAAAAAAAAGCAAAAAAAATAAATATAGAATCCTGATTTGATCAGGTCCGGGAGTCCGGTTGCCAGTGGACTGTGTGGCCGGAGAAGCAGTGGCGGAACTAGGGGGGCTAGTGGGGACATCTGCCCCCGGTAGCAGCTGCAGTCCAGGCGAGGCGGGGTGGGGCGGCAGGGTGGCGGGGTTGGGCGGGCGGCGGCCAACCACTGCTCCGGCTTCTGACTTCCGGCTTCCGGCGAGTCTGCAACACAAGTGTAAGCAAAGACTGCAAATATTTAATCGTAGTTAGTTATTTAACTAAAGTGATTGTTTGACCAATTTCAAGGTTCAAATGGTGAGGAATATCGGATTTGGAGAAGTAGAGTAAATGGAGGAGTATGTGTAGTTCTAGTTTTAGGGTCTAAAAAGTTAAAGAACTTTTATCTTTTTGTCTATTTGGGCTATTTGGCCAATGGGCATTTGACAAGTTGTCTTAATTATGTAAGGTTGAGCTCCTGTAATTTTTTGTACTCCTTTAAATTATTGTTTTTGAACACTGATTGATGCACTTCTCCCCATTTATAAAAAAAAGTTTTATTTATAAATTATTATTAAAAAACAATAATTCTATATTGCATGCAAAATTATTACTTTTTCGATACTATTTAATAAAAAAAATATGTCGACCTTATATTTTTTAAAAAAATAAAAAATTTTAATTTTGTTAACAGATGCAGAATTATTTATCGTAAAAATGTTATTTAATTATTTATAACACGATCAAATTTTTTTTTAAAATACAGAGTTGTAAAGTTTCAACTGGATCAAATTATTTTTTCTGATCAAATTATTTTGCCCCCTCCCTCCCTCCCTCCCTCCCTCCCTCCCTATGAAATCGTCCTGGTTCCGCCACTGCGGAGAAAGACTCGATTAATTATTCACAACTAGTTCTGCACTTCTGCAGAGCATATCTAACACGACCTACAAAACACATCATTTGTAGATAGAAAGATTGCAGCTTCTCCGTCCTAAGCAGAATATCAATCAATAATAAAAAACGAATCCTAAAACCAGAAACACTACCTATAAACATCTTCTGCTGCTTTATTTGGTTTATTTTTCACTTCACGTCTACTTGATTCAGTCCCCAAAAATGAAGGATAAACATAAGTTGCCATCAAGAACAGGGTTTAAACAAATCCATACATGATACATACATCAGTAAGAATAAAAGATTATTATACTAATTCTAATATGATTCTCAAAAAGGCCAAAATCTTGATGGTTAAAGGAAGTGAAGGAATGTATAGAGTTCTGTTGTAAAACACCACCATGCTTTAAAAACTTCCATGACTCTTTGCTGCAAAAGAATATACAGAAATTGGTGATGGTCCATCCATGTCAAGCAGATGAAACAAGGTTAAAATACATTTCACTCCTTTCCATGAGCTTTTAGATGAGAAGAAATGGAAAATAGGGAAAAGGAAAAAAATTAAAAAAAAATCTCCACCACATACACGATATTCCCAACTGGAAATCGCATATAACAAAAAAAAATCTAAAAGTGAGACAAGTCTCTCCGTAAATTTCTCCCCAATTCTGAAAATAAGAATCGGAAAGCATGCAAGTAGAACACATTTAATTAGGTGCATAATAGAACCCGAAATACCTCTACTAGTCTGGACACAAGAATATCTGGAAGTTTACTTCTGGTTGCTAGTGCCCTTCTTTTTCAGTAAGTTTCCAAACTTGCGGAGCAAAGGCTTCTTCTTCTTCTGACTTTGTTCCTTCGTTGGTGAACTGCCACCATCCTCTACATTTTCTGTCGAAGACAATCCATTTATCTGGTCAAAGCTATTATGACCCTCAGCCTTCGAGTCCAGTTCCTCAACAGATTCCTTCTCCGGCTCTCTCTCAGGAGAGAAATCTTTATCTTCAATCTTGCAGCTTTCCCACATCTTAAATTCAACTTCTACTGAATCATCTTCTTCCTTTTCTTTGTTCCCATTCTCTTTGGGCTTTCCTTTCAAATCCTTAACCTCTGTTCCAGTTTCAATAGATACCTCATGCAAGACATTTGTCCCCTCCAGGGGGATTTCTTTTACATGATGCTCCTTAAAAGGTGGAGATGGCAGCTCGAATTTGGAATTTTCTTCTTTTCTACCTCCATTTTGTTCAGAGAATTCTACCACCTTAGGGAGCATATCATAATCTTTTTCGCTATTTGTAAGCTCGCCATTTTCCTCAGCTCGGTTTCTGGTCATAGCTTCTTCTAGCAATTTCGACAACTCCTCAACCTTCTTTAGACCAGTAGATTCTCTAGTTCGAAGCTCCTCGTTCTCTTGAATAATACTCTGCAGTTCATTTTCTTTGTCCAGGAAACTCTCTTTCAATCTCATGCTCTCAGCTTTTGCTTCCCCAAGAACTTCCTTTAGATAATTCACCTCTGATTCAGCTTCCTTAAGGGTAATCTTTAGCTGAGCTTCTTCCTCCTTCGCGGAACAAGCTTCTTCCTCTGCTTCTTTAAGTGAATTAACTAACCTGCTCAATTCTTTTGTCATCGAAGAGTTCTCTTGTTCAGATTTATCAACACAATCCATCAAGTGAATCTCTTTTTGCTCCCACTCAGCCTTGGAATTCTGGTGATCATGCTTAGATTGTTCGACCAGGTTAGTGAGGATATCAATCTCATGTTTTGCATCATCAAGCACGCCCTCATATTTCTCGTTAGATGATGTCAAAATCAGTTTCAGATTTTCTATTTGTGTTTCTAGATTTTCATGCTCATCTTGACTAGATAATAGCTTTTCTTTGGCTTCTCTTGCTTCTGAAGAAACTTCATGTAATGCTGAAGCTAAGCTTTCCATTGCTTTCTTACTTTTCTCCTCTTCAGCCCTGGAAGTTTCCAACTCACTTATGATTTTGTTTTTCTCTTCTAACAGGGTCTGAACACTGGCAGCAGCAAGTTTCTCATTGTTTAGTGCCTGGGTTTTCTCCTCCTTCACAGTATCAAGCTCAGACTTTAGAGATTCGGCGTTTTTTAACATTTCACAAGCTTCTTCCTTGGCCATATTTAGACTACGCTCTGATTCCACAAGATTGCCTCTCTGTGATCCAACTGACATTTCCAAAAACCCCACCTTTTCTTTAAGAGAAGCAATTTCTGATTCTGCATCATGCAATAAATTGTTGCTTCCCTCTAGTTGTTTCATGACAGATTCCAAAGATTCTAATGCAGACCTTTCCAACCGATTTGCTTCATCAGCCTGAACCTCTAATCCTTCGACCCTTTTTTGCCACTCTGCCACAAGACTATGTGCATAAGATTCAGCCATTTTTGCAGCCTCCAGCTCAACATTAAGTTTCTCTACAGAAGCTTCATTTTCCGCTAGCTTCTCATCAAAGTCTTTTGCTTTCTCACGATCTTGTTTCAATGTCTCTACCTCTGATTTGAGCTCCAACACCGTTTTGCTGTTCTTGTTAGCCTCTGATTCATAACATTTTGCTTTCTCAAGATCTTGTTTCAATGTCTCTACCTCTGATTTGAGCTCCGTCACCATTTTGCTATTCTCGTTAGCCTCTGTTTCATAATCTTTTGCTTTCTCAAGTTCTTGTTTCAATGTCTGCATCTCAGAATTGAGCTCCAAGACCATTTTGTTATTTTCATTAGCCTCTGTTTCAATCCTGGAATCTAGCACCGCCTTCAACCGGACCAACTCAGCTGACATAATCTCCACCTTCTCCGCATGAATCTCAGCAATCTTAGTTGCATCATCAGCATGACTAAGGGCCTGATTCTTTGCATCCGATGTCATGGCTAATTCTTGCCTCAACTTTTGGAGTTCCCGAGTGGCAGAGAGAAGAGCAGAAACATCCAAAGCATGCTGGTTCCTCACAGCTTCAAGCTCCTTCTGCCACCCTTCTTCCTTCTTCTGACTCGCTTCAATGCCTGCCTGTTCCATCTCGACAGCACGAAACTTCTCAATCTCAGAGTCCTCTTCGGCTCGCTTTTGACCGACCAAAGCCTCCGTGAGTTTCCCATTAGCTTCCACTGCTAACCTCTGTGCTTCTTTAAGTTCATTAATTGCTTGCGCTTTCTCTTTCTCAACCTCCACTAACCTCTCCTTTGCCTTCTTACATTCTTCCTGAACAAGGCTTAGTTGGGCCTGTAACTCCGATTCCTTCAACACCCGGGTTGGTTGTTTCTGAAAGTCCATCAAAAAGGTGCAATGCCGATCAAAATCACATTCATTTAACAAGATTTAATGGGGCCACTACACTTGCAAGTAGCTCTTTTTGACATGGATCTAAATCCTTAAATAAAGACTTTTTTCAGTCTAAAGCGATCTTAGAGGATCTTATACTTCAAAATATAATAATCAACTAATAGCACAAAAAGAAATTGCATTTCCTAATTGATATCAACAATATCCAGTAAAACTTAACAATGTATAATACATTTAGAAAACTAAAGGGCACAGCTGAAACTTACATCAGGTGTGGTACTGATCTTTGGGGACCGGATCGCCACAGGCTTAGAAGTAACAGATCTTGGGGAACGATCTACGGATAAGCGTGAAGCTTGCAGGGGAGAGGGCGAATCAGTCTCGGATTTAGTCCCTCCCCGTATCAGTTTACTAACAACTCTAGGAGCTGCTGGTGATGCTTTGTTGTTGGGAGTTGCTGCTGGTGATGCTTTGTTGTTGGGAGTTGCTGCTGGTGAAGCTTTGCTGTTTGGAGTTTCAGATAGAGTAGATTTGTTCAAGTTTGGTCTGTCAAGATTGAATCACAAAGTAGAGCTCTATTTCAAACTTTGAATCAAACAATGGAAGATCAATTAAAGCATAAAATGCAAACAAATAAAGTCATGAATCTAGGCCAAAGATGTAAACTTTAGCAGGTATACATAGCAAATAAGAACTAATTATGTAGTGTGAAAATGATATACTAAAAATTACACCTCAAAATAGTTCAGTATACAAGACAAAGTCAGATCCACATCATCAAACCCCAAAAGCACAGTTAAAACCTCAAATTACTAGGATCAAGATTTAAAAAAAGAAAAAGAAAAGATAATCAATAGAAACCATTGTGTAAAAAAAAAAAAGAAGAAAAAAGAAAAGAAAAACACTAGCAGGGTATAAAAGATGAAAACTTGACATGAACCCAAAAGAAGATCCGACCCACGACACATAAAAAAGTGGGAAAAACACCCAAATGAAGAAGAACCAACACAAGACTTACTTGGATTTGGAAGCCATGGAGGTGATTGATTTTTGGCTGTGAATGCTTCGAAATAAGCGTAAAATTACTGATTACTGCTATAAAATTGTTGACATTGCATTGAATTATTTTATGAGAATGAGAGAAAAGAGGTTATGGGTTTTTTTGCAGAATATGTATATATATCTACAGGCAGCAAGAGAGAGAAACAGCAGAAGAGAGTCAATAACAGAGCAGAAGAGAGAATGAAAGAAGAGGAAAGTATTTACAGCACAAAATCATTTGGGATGTTTGGTGTGGTGGCCACACCCACACAGCTCTTTTTTAGTCTCTCTTTCTTCTTTCTCACCTCAAAGAGCACACACAGACAATCTGTCTCTCTCCCTCTCTAATCACTTTAGTAGCAGGTACAATTTCAAAGATGGTGTCAATGTACCAAACTACCCCTGGCTCCACCCTCTGGCCTGTCAGAGAGCTTTGGTAACTTTTTTAGAAACAAGCAGTAGTTGTTTGAATTGAAATCTAAAAAGCTCTTTCTTTTCTTTTCCTTTTTCTTTTTCTTTAAAATGGGAAGCTCATTAGTCATTGCTGTTTCATCTTCCTTCTTCCATTCCATATATCTGCTTCTTCTTTTCTTGAAACAGTCCAAGAATGAACTCTAATATATTAAAACTTGCAAATCAGAAACTACCCAAGGAAGAATAGTTTTATTTCTATTTTTTTTACCGAATTACGATCAGGATAATATATATAATATTGAGTAGATTTATAAAATTAACCCGCTATATTAAAAATAAATAAAATATTATTAATTATCAATATATAAAGTCACAAGATATATATATATATTTTAATATATATATATATAAAAGGCAATCATCGAATCATCTTACTTATCTTATTTACTGCGTCTTTTCACATTTATTAGCGACGGACCGGGTCGCGGTTTCGATCATCTGACCGTCGTCTATACTTTTAATGACGGACAACATATAGTGTCGCTAAAAGTATAGACGACGGTTGTATGACCTAACCGTCACCGGATCCGTCGCTAAAGAGGAATGAATACGAATAAATAAGATAAGGGATATGCACTTGATCCGGACCGTATATATATTGCGTATAAAAATATATTAAGACATAGGACTATATGAGTATTCCTTATTACTGTATGTCCCTAATTCTTTAAGTTTAGAAGTACTCCCAAAATTAGGGACATATTTATTTATCTTAGAATTATAAAAGGATATATAAACTTTGACATGCAATTACTTTTATTTATGGTTTATTAAGAACAGTCATGCTATTACTACTACTATTTTTTTAATTGATGTTAGACATAAGTTCGATAAAAAATTGGTTAATTTGTCATTTTTAAATGTATCTCTAATTTTAAAATAAAAATAATATTATTTATCAAAAGAAAAAGTCTGTTTTCACTAGTCTTCTTTGTCCTAACTATGTTATTCTAATTACTTAAATTGGACATATTCGAATTCAAATACAGTAATATCTTTACTCATATAAAAAAAAATTATTTTATCCGTATTCATATCCGATATTTTGCAGATTTCTTAAAATACCATTCGAATTCGATATTTATAAAAAAAAACACTTTTATTTTGGTACAACCAAGAAGATCAACATAACTCCATCAAATAATAGATTCTTTATGTTGCACTAAAGTATTTTTTTTCCCCCTTAACTTTTGAGAAAATTATAAAATAATTTTTTAATTATATCAATCTTATAATACAAATATTGTACAATGTATAATTTTTGGGAAATGCATTCCAATCCGTTTAATATTACTTAATATTTAATTTTCATCTGGTTGTTGAATGGGTGTTGTTAAAGTAGTTTTGAGGTGGGGTGGAGAGATAAGAATTAAGACGTATAATAATTATTATTAATTTGGTCTCTTAATATATAATATTTTAGTTCACAAAAATTAAAAAATAATTGTATAATATTAAATATAATATCAATTATCTATAATACTGTTAAATTCTTATAATTACCATGTTTATCTCATATTCTTTTTTATTTATAATATTTTTTCATAAAGAATAATTTTATAAAGATTATAATTAATTTTCTTAAATTATATAAAACAATAAATAATTAAAAAAAATAAAATTATTTAAAACAACATATACTATTAACAAACCGCACAAGTATTGGTTAAAGAATTGGTAGGAAAAGTGACAAGCAACACAACATAACTAAATTTATGCTCACTAATCTTCCCGGTCCGGTTAGTATAAAGTTTATTTTTTAGTAGATTGATCAATTGACCGATAAAATACTGACACATATAGAATCTCGCATGTGTGTCAATACTTTATTGGCCAATTGATTAACTTATTTAAAAATAAACTTTATACTAACCATTTCTTAATCTTTCTCTTATCAATACGTCATCATTTATATAGTATTAATTATCTTTTTTTTAATGTATTGTTTGACTACTAGCAAACAAGCACCTATATTTATTTATAAGAATTATAATTTTGGAATTATAATTTATGAGATTATAATCTTAATATTATTAATTTTAAGATTAAATTGACTTAGTCACATGTTTATTTTTATATGAGATAATTTATAGGATAACTTAAAATAATTTTATATTATATTTATTTTTTACAAGATTAATTAAAGGATTAGATAAAAAATATTATTTGAACTATTATATCCTTACCAATAATAATATAATTTAAATTTGTTTATACATCAAAAGACAACTATAAATAAATAAAAAATTATTTAAACATATCACATATACCTACTATAGACAATTACAACGTAAAAAAATTATTTTAAGTCAACTACATGCTCACGACATGGTATGCATTATTGTTGCACCCAAAAAATAGAAAAAAGAGATATTTTTAAATTTATTTAATTTTAGTCAATATAATATAGAAATAGACAGTCATATTAAGGGATAAGATTCTCATCTTTGTGTGAATTTTTTTTCTCATCATAAATTTATTATACGTTTTAAATTATAAGTTATTATTGATTTTTTAAAAATCAAATTATGACATTTTAAAATTAAGACAATTCATTAAAAAGAAAAAATTAAATTTATAATAAATAATAATTTTAGATACTTTAATTTATAATATTTATTATTATATTACATAAATTTGAATTTAAAACTTTTTTATATTAACCTCAACAAGTCAATTACAAATGCTATTTCTTAAAAGAGAGTGAGTATTAATCTTGATATATTTAGTTATAAAATGTGAAAATAATTTTATTTACGGATAGATGAGAGAAATTGAAGAGAGTGCTATAATAGTTGGCATAAAAATATTGATATGATATAAAAGGAAAGAAAAAAGAAAACCCAGATAATAATGAACTTCTGTAGAATACGTTAGTCATATTAAAAGAAATAAAGGTTAGTTTTGTCTATAAATTTTTAATATTATAATATTTAGTTAGACATAATATTAAATAGACTAATAGTCCCAAATGCAAATTTAAAAACAATGAACTAGTAGTCCTAAGTGCAAATTTAAAAACAAACAAGACACGTATTATTAATAATCTTATCCCGTGTAATTTTTGTAAACAAACATTAAAAAATTGGTGGTAAATAAATAAAAATTTGAAATGTTATTTCTTGAACATAAAATTCCTTTTTCCTTTGACAAGGAAGTGTATAGATATACATACTCATTTATTTTATAAAAAAAAGAGAGGGATTAAAAAAAGCATCCTTTTAAAATTATGTTAATTGATCAATAAAGTGTTGACACGTAAAAAAAATTTATATCGACCAAAGATAATTTCATGTTAACCACTTCTCTCTTTTTCACTCTCTTATTTCTATCTTTACTCTCTCTCATAACTTTTTCTACTTTTAACTCTTTTATTTTGGACTTGATGATTAAATGATTTGTTTTCATTTAAATCAATAATGTTAATTTTTTAACACCTATACCCATAATCACGTTTTGCATGTTGAGGTACAAAATGATTTTAATTTAATTATTTTTTGCTACTTGGATTGTTGGATAAGAAAAATAACATAAAGGTGAGTATAGTATAACTGACTGTCAACTTAATTAAGCACTAGTATTATTATTAGTATAAATGTCTTTTAAACAAATCTAAACTGGCCGGAGACAGAAGCTGCACATGGGGTTGGGATAAAATTGATTGAACATGAAAAACATGGGGACAGATCACGCCAGTCGCCAGCCTTAGAATGATGTGGGGCCCAGTGGGTCAGTTGTACAATTAATAACATATTCTCTTTTTTTTTGAATTAATTTTTTGACAAATATGACTGTATAATTATTTATGAATTTGATTTTGATGAATTGATTAATATACTTAAAGAAATATCACTTCCCATTATATTAAGCAATCGATCAGAATTAAGTTGATGTTAGCTACCCCCATTATTTATTTATATGTGGGCTCTCTAGTCTGGAAGTTAATTTTAGGACATTCTTTCCTTTTGCCAGCCTCTCCCAAGCTTCATTCCTTTACAAAGTCAAGAGTGTGCCGCCATAAAGTAAGTTTCGAAGGTATAGTATATATGTCACTGCACAAATATTCTCAGGCATCCATTCATGTTAAACTCACCTCATTGGCATTCTCACAGTTCATAACCACATTGAAGGATATATCTGCTTAAAACATTAAATTTTGAAAATTTATTTCCACTTGGTAATTATATTTTTCACATGATTCCAGTTATGTTGATAACGAATGAGTCTCATATCTATGTAATACGGAAAGACTCACGTAAAAATATTATTTTTTCATGTGAAAATAGTAAGCGCCTCGCCAGCAGACCCACACGTTGGCAATGACTAGTCTATTTTTTTCATCATGTTGTAGTTGTACCAAGGTCCAAGGCTGCAGAAATATCATGCTGAGGATTGAGATATAGTGCTAGCCAAGCCTGAAAATCTAATATACCAATATAAAAATGGGCCTCTTCTCTATGTACATAAGACATGCACACTATCATGGAGGAAACTATATATATATATATATGTAGCTGGGAACTGATCACAAGCACCAGTATTCTAAGAATTAAATATCAACTGATGCATGCCTTGTACAATTTTATATTACAGAGAAGAATATTATTATAATTATTTTGATAGATAAATTTAATTTAATTTATAATATTTAAGCAACGATTTGTGTTTTCTACATGTTCAGTTTAAAATCAAAGATAAGGTACTGAGGAAAGAGTAACACTTCCTTAATTAGTCATCACCCACCATGCATCATATACGTACCAATCATGTGTTGGTCGATCTAATAGTAAGTGGGTTGTTTATCTCGCTCAAACTTGCTATTCACGGAGGATCACTGATCAGTTTCGGCTCGACATTGGTACTGAGATTGGAGTTCTTTTTCGATGTGTATGGTTGTTGTAGACAAAATATATATGTCCTGTCGAGCCATCATATGAATGTTGAAACTGGTAGTAGTGTCTCCGGGTCCCCTGCCCCATGCATAATGTAGGATAATCATGCATGCATGTTCCAATTCATAGTAGCTAGGAAGACAATATATCATTTTGTTTGTTAGTAGTAAAGACAAATTACATATGGTTGGAAAAATGGGTGCAAACATGTTCAATGGTCATATACGAGATACGCATGTCGACCCCGGTATCAAACTTCAATTATTCAACAAAACCACAAACCCTAGAACCAATCTCTTCTCCAAAACCACAAACCCTAGAACCAATCTCTTCTCCCTTCTTATCCTAATAAAAGATTTAAGGGTATTATACACAATTGAGTACTATATTTAATGATTTTCAATCATTATCTTAATTCTTGTGTCCACCTTTAAAACGTCAAATAATTAGGGACGAAGGGAGTACTATTTGGTGTGAATCATTAGAGGGTGTATGAGTCCGAAGCGGTTAGCATGAAGTTCATTTTTGAGTAAGTTAGTCAATTGGCTAATAGAGTGCTGACACGCGGACGAGGCTCTATGTGTGACAGCATTCTATTGGCCAATTGACCAACTTATCAAAAAATAAACTTCATGCTAACCGGATCCGTATATGTCATCTAGTGGATACGCCATATACTTGGTCCAGCTACTTGTGTGCAGGTATATATAGTATATATGTATGCACAACTATTCAGGCATCCATCCATTAATGTTAAACTCACCACATTGACATTCTCACAGTTCATAACCACATTGATTATTGAAGGATACATCTTAAAACATTAAATTTTGGGAATTTAGTAGTAATTATAATTTTCACATGATTTTTGTTACATTATTATAATATAATGAATGAATATTAAATTTTTAAAGAGATAAAACATTCACTTATCAATAGAATAACTGATAGTTGGTAATTAACCCGATCATTGTCCTAAGCTAGCTAGGTAGTAAAAAATTAGACACTAAAAAGAAAACAATAAAACAATTTTGATTTTGTTGTGTGGGCTTCAAATTTTCTTGAGTATAGATATAGTAGTTAAGCAAAATAATGGACTTAAAAACAAAAGTTAAAATAGGCACTACTACCAAATACTCCAATAGTATAGTAGTTGTAATACTGCAAGTACCAACGTGGGCAGTTAAATCTGTTAAAATTATATATATATATATATATATATATATATATATATATATATATAGAGAGAGAGAGAGAGAGAGAGTCCGATTCCTATCCGGACTCCCGTATTTTTTTAAAATACTAATTTGTTTGTTTTTTTTTGCTTTTTTTTTAAAACAACTAAAAAAAATAAATACAAAATTATAAAACTGGAATTTTTACATAATACAGTGTTTTAGATGTGATTTGGATACATATAACAAAATATGTCTGTACAGTCTGTACATATATTTTTTGATATAGGTATCCAAATCATGCCCAAAACATTGTATTATGAAAAAAATTTAGTTCCATAATTTTATTTTATTTTTTTTAGCTGTTTAAAAAAAAAAAGGGGTAAAATTTAAAATTAATATTTTTCCTCTTCTTTTGTTTAAGAGTGTTATATTATCCAATATAATACATTAATTGGGCTCTCTCAAGTTTCATCGTTAGATTCTTGGCCCAAATATAATAAAATGAGCCCAATCCTGTTTACTGTCTCGAGGGGAAAAATAAAAATAAAAATAAAAAAGAGGAAGAGGAAAATACATTTTTTTAAAAGGAGAATTTACTGTGGGTGTTGGATTTAACTGGGAAAAAATATTCCTCAACTCATAATTATTGATAGGAAACTGATATTTTAATGTATTTTTAATATTTTCACATAGTTATTCTCTCATATAAAAAAAAAGTGGGTTCTATTTTCATTTTCATTTTCATGTGAGGGGATATATAAAAATATCACTCACGTAAGCTTCAATAATCAAGATATTGTAGCAATACCATGTGTTACTATGCAATCACGCGTATTACTGTACTTTTATCACCGGATATTTCAACAGTTAACGGTAAAACTCTCGCCGTTATTTTTATAAAAAGATATTTTTATCGTTTTATAACTCCGACAATATTTTCGTTATGGGATTCACCTATTATTGTGACATCGTACGAATATTCTCTGTTAAATATTTCCCGACCAATTAAATATTTTATAATAACTTATTTATTTTGTAAAATTTATAAATATTCCCCACAACTATAACATTATATCAAATTCACACTATAATATTTAAAATAATATTTTAAAAAAATAATCTTATTTATAAAAATTAGGGTCTTACTGTCGATCATACTTCATAAATTTTGTGAAATCAAAACAATTCAATACTACCCACATGTAAGACTGTAAACGAGTTAACACAGTTCGGATTCGATTCGGGCTCGACTCGAAAAAATACGAGCGAGACTCGGATTCGTTAATAATATGATCCAAATTTGAGTATTAAAAATAGTTCGAATAAAAATATGAGTAGAATCTGAGCAAGGTTATACTCGACTCGTTTAAGGTTCAAACTACTTGAATTTTTAATTGTGATTCGATACATACTCGGTTAATACATATTCAATTAGATGTTCAATACATTTTCTTATAATATATACAAATTTAAATCAAATTAGGATAATTAGTTATTATTTTGTTTTGTTTTTAATTTTAATTATGATTTTATATTTGTAAAATGTAATAATAAATATATTTTTTTATTTTTAAATAAAATAACAAATTCAATTTATAATTATATTTATTATAAAACTAGTTATTATGTGGAGATTCGAATTGAGCTTGAATTTGAAGCTTCATGCGAGTAGTTGAATAAATATTCGAGTCGAGTCGGATCGAATTCGAGTAATAAATATTCGAGTCGAGTCGAGTCGAATCTGAGTAAGAATTTTTAAATATAATTCGAATTTGAGCCGAATTCGAATACAAATTTATCATTTTAAATCGAATTCGAGTAGCTCTATGTTCGCTCCGGTTCGACTTCTTTATACCCTTACCCACATGCCACAGCTCGGTTCATTTATGCCATTAACTTAGAGGAGGGGGTATTTTCGGTAAAATGAAATTGGCATACGGCATACAGTAGACGTTGGTAAGGATGGATAACCCATGAAACACGTAGATGTTAGTTATATCCAGTTTCCCAAAAAGAGGAGGGGAGAAATATCGAGAAGAGGAGAACCCTGTTATTTGGGAAGAATTTTAGATGAAAATTCGTGAGATTTCATCCTAAACCAAGCAAGACGATGAATTTCTCTCTCCTCTCTCCTCAACTCCCTCTTTTCTCACTCATCCCCTCAGACCCTTCTTCATCCCCACCTCTAATTTTCAACCACAATTACACCAGACATGCCCCAATCAAATCCTTTTTCTGTTACACAAATGTTAGACCCAATAATTATTTGAATAATAATAATAAGCTTTTATTTTCTTCTCCCATGTCGATTGGCAAATTTGCCACTACAAGGGTATTTTCTGCATCCTCTTCTTCTAGTAGATTTGATGGTGGGTCCCATGACGAAGTGGCCCACCGAATTGGTAGTGCAAGTGAAGATGAAGATGATGATGGAGAATTTGTTGTAGATACAGATTATTGCAGTTCTGGGTTGCCTGAAAGATGGGATGTTTTGGGTCTTGGCCAAGCTATGGTAAATAATTAATTTGTGTCTTTAAATAGTTTCCTCTCTCTCTCTGCTTGTTAATTTTTTGAAAAATGAGATTGAACAAATTATTTTGGATAATAAGAAATATTCAAAGTTTCATTGTTAGTCACCAAGTTGCTTTATTGTTAGCATTCTCTATAATGTGTATGTTGATTTTCTAATATGATTGGAAGATTTTTTTTTTGTGCATATTCTTAACTTTGTGTGGATGTTCTGATTAGGTCCCTGGTTCATATTTATATATTTTTATTGTGGTTATATACCTTCAGAAATCTTTGATAGATTATATAATTCCTTATATTTCTAGGGAAATTTCAGTTTAATGAAGGAAAAATGGAACACCCCTCTGAAGCACTTGGAGGATAATTATTGTACTCTTTACCTTTTGTTTTCTTTTACGGTTGGAAAAGGGACAGGGAAAAAACTATATGAATTTTGTCGACAGCCTATCAGGCTAAACTATATAATGTAACTTGGTACTCTATTAAACACATTTTTACATTTCCTTTTCTGATTTTCTTTGTAAAAAAAATTAGGGGATATATGGCCTCCCCATTTTCAAAATATGAGTTTGTGCTCGTCATCTGAGTATGTCAAAGCTAAATCTTTGTTTCTTGTTTTATAATTGTAGGTAGATTTTTCTGGCATGGTTGATGATGAATTTCTGGAGAGACTGGGTATAGAGAAGGGTACAAGAAAGCTTGTAAATCATGAAGAGAGGGGAAGAGTTTTGAGGGCAATGGATGGATGCAGCTATAAAGCCGCTGCTGGTGGATCTCTTTCTAACAGCCTAGTGGCCTTGGCCAGGCTAGGTGGCCAGCCAATTGGAGGCCCTGTCTTGAATGTAGCCATGGCAGGCAGCGTTGGAAGCGATCCACTTGGTGGATTCTACAGGTAGGTTGTCTGAATTTGTGCTGGTGTTTCAGTACTTTCTTAGGGAAAAGAACCTGGTTAGATCTTGTGGATAGACTTATTCTTGCTTTAATTGTAGCTTTGAAGGAGGCTAAGTAGAATTCAGGGGCCTTTTGGATTATTCTTTGCTAGAGTCCGGGGACATTTTTGATTAGTTAGATTAATTCTATCCACAAGATCTACCGATGGAAATGAGTAATACTACCGATGGGTGATAGAGACTCTTCTAGTGATACTTCGCTAAAACTTCTCAAATGAAATAAATTGTCTGTTATTTCCAAATAATTCAGGAATTGTGTATATTTTAGTGAGCCTGGTGAATGGCTAAACTACTAATGTATTTTGTAGAACCAAACTGCGTCGAGCAAATGTGAATTTTCTATCGGCAGCAGTTAAGGATGGGACAACAGGGACAGTTATTGTTCTTACAACTCCAGATGCTCAACGTACAATGCTTGCATATCAGGTCAAAAATTTGTATACAATTCCTTTGAAAAGATTATTTTTTTGTCTAATGCATTTACTCTCAAGCTTCCTGTTGTTTAGAAGTATTAAATGCTTGTAAAGAAACTGACTCATTGATTGATATTAATTATAATCTTTAACTACTATTTTCTCCATTTCTATTGCCTTCAGTGATCGTTGATAAGTATAATTACCAATAACTAGGGAAGCTGGGTTTTTTTAGGTTGTTGCCGCTTATGCCTAATATTGGTTGTCTAATTGGTGCTATCAAGACAGCTGTTGAAAGTTTTGAAAAGGATGTGATAATCATGGTTGGTACTAAAAACGTTAACAGTAATTTTTTGCTCCTATGCTGTAACTTGCAATTTCATATATTCAAGTCTTTTTCGGAGCACAACTTGTCAATAAAAGAAGAAGGAAACAAGTCTCTTTTAGCACACACTATCAAGAGCGATGATTATTTTTATGTTCTGCATGTACGTAGGAAAACAGTGAGGACAACAAACAGAAACCAACCATTGCATCACAGAGTCGTGAACATTTTGATTTTTTGTGATATAGCTTCCTTTTGTCCGTGAATTTTCTTGGAATACTCTCACATGTTTAAGAATCATAAGTTATAACAACTGAGCATATCAAATATTCATTTTTTTGTCAGTTTCCATATGGCCCCTGTTCTTATATTTGTTATGTTCCTAGAGTTCTCCGAATTGTTGAAATTTATGCATGTTGTTTCTTAATTAAGGAACTTTTTTATCTCTTCATTTGATGCCCGTGTGAGACGAGATACAAAGCATGGGACCCAACCCTAATATGGTGTGCCTACTTTACAATGTCAGGGTACATCTTCAAGGATTAACTATGATCCCTGCTTCGCTAGTGTAATTTCCAAAACGAATATATTAGTAGTTGAAGGATATCTATTTGAACTTCCTGATACGATCAAGACAATTGCGAAAGCATGTGAAGTTGCTCGTAAGAGTGGTGCTCTCGTTGCTGTCACAGCGTCGGATGTCTCCTGCATTGAGAGACATTATGATGATTTCTGGTAAATTATCTGCTTTGCTATCTTGTTATGTTCTCTTCAACTATGGCCACTATTTTAAGCTTTCAGCTTGTCACACACAACACATTGTATGATACGTATTTTAAATTGGCCTTGATTGTTGTCACGATCTAACAGAAAAGTTACCGATATCAGGCAATGTATATAGCAGCAGGTTGATCACAACTTGAACCAATACTTGCGCTTAAGTTTATATAACTATTTACCACCTTTGGAGAAGAAAGAATAAATCTAGTTTAGTTAATATCTAGCCAGGCACACTCACAAATCATAACAGAATATTAATTAGAGCAGCTTTCATTCGCTGATTGTTATTTCATTGCCTTGTGGTCTATAACTTGATTCCAAGTTGGATGAAGGGTCTCTCTATTTGCATATAGAAACTGTTCTTTGTCAATTTCATTAAGCACTTGAACATTTTACATTTTCTTTTCTAGGGAAATCATGGAGAACTATGCGGATATTGTCTTTATGAATAGTGATGAAGCGAGAGCTTTCTGTCATTTCTCCTCAAAGGAAAGCCCCATTACTTCAACGAGGTACCTTAGTCACTTTATCCCACTAGTTTCAGTTACAGATGGTCCAAGAGGTTCTTACATTGGTGTAAAAGGGGAAGCTGTATATATCCCTCCTTCGCCATGTGTGCCGGTAGACACTTGTGGCGCAGGGGATGCATATGCTTCAGGTATTCTGTATGGTATTTTGCGGGGTTTGTCAGATTTAAAAGGTATGGGAACTCTAGCTGCTAGGGTTGCATCTGTAGTTGTTGGGCAGCAGGGAACCCGTCTTAGAGTTCAAGATGCTGTTGGGTTAGCAGAGTCATTTTCGTACCATAATGAAAACTCATCCGTTCAAACGGATGTCGGTTCTGATCAAATTTCTAACTTGTAACACATTGTGGATAGTCCTTGATACTGATTCCACCATTTTTTCCTTAGACTAAATTTCTTTTTACTCTAGCATCTGAACATTTGTAGCTTCATTCTTTCATTGTACATTAGTTACTGAAGATGCTAAAAGATTAGTCATAGTGTGTTAGTCTGACCATGCAAAATTTGGTATTATAATGATGTTAGAATTTTACATGTCCTTGAACTGAATACAAACTGGTGATATTATGTTTGAATTGAAGAGTTTCACAAACCCTTTAAATATTGTGGGGCCCACTCTAACTATCCTTTAATAGGAGTATTAAAACTCTTAAGAAAATTTGAATCCATATTATGGAGTACACTCCTATTGAGGCACTTAAATAAAGGACAGGACACTATTCATAAAGCTAATCCCTTGGTATTCAAAGTTGAAACCTCCTGCTGATAGACTAGGTTATGTAATGAGAGTGCATTTGCATCACAAGACTATGGATTGTGAAGAAGACAGGGTGGTTGTTAAAGTTCATGGGTTTGTTTCTAGGAGCAACTAGATACCAAGTGGACCACCAACTACTTGAATATTGTTGGTAGTACTAAAATGAAATTTTGGAAATTGACATGTCTTGCTCAATATAATATAATATAGGAAAATAATATATCTTGCGATTTTTTATATAATTTTTTTTTTGTTAACCGTTACGTGGATAACTATTAGTTTTTAACTCTTTTAATTAGATATGCATGGTGGACTAATTTTATAATCATATCTAATTTCATGTGTCACACTTTCACGACGGAAAATATTTTACTTGTAATACTTACAAATTAGGGGAAGTGGTTAGTATGAAGTTTATTTTTAGATAAGTTGGTCAATTGACCAATAGGATACTGATACGCAGACGAGGTTGTACGTGTGTCAGTATTTTATTGGCCAATTGATCAACTGACCAACCTACCAAAAAAATAACTTTATGCTAACCGGATCCCAAATCAGGTATTAGATAAACACCACAAAAAATAAGTGGGTGGAATGGAAAATTCTGAATAAATTGTACCCACAACTACATGTTAAGACTTCCTTTCATCTAGAATACTAGTACTTTGCTGCTGCTGCCCACCAGATTTTACCGGTTTTTCCACAAGTGAACGTATCAATCAAAGACCAAAAGAATTGTTTGGACAGCTAATCTTTTCTCTCTTTTCAGAAAAAAAAATATTAATTCAATTTTATTATGAAAAATATATCATAGACAAATTTTAATAATAATAATAATAAAATAAGTATTTATTTTTTAATTCTCTTGTTTAGGACAATAGTTGAAATTACTGGATAATTGTTTAGTTGACGAGTCATTTTGAATGCACTTTGACTACCTAATTTGAATGGATTATAGTCAAGAACACACACCAAAATCACAAATTGATAAAATTCAAACATGAGAAAAAAGTGTAGGCAAGTTTAAGTCAAGTCTATTGAATTTTAATTATTGAAAGCAAATAAAATAATTTAATTTATTTGGTGGATTTAATTCATTTAAAAATATAATCAAAAGCTTGCATTTCTTAACCTTTCCACTGCTAACAAGCCTTCTGAAAGAAAAAGGAAAATAAATGCTAGTATTTATTTACTTTACTTTGCATTTCATTTCATTTATATATTTTACAATTACAATTACTCCTGAGTAGTGAGTTTAGCTTTCCCTCATTATTCAACCTCAGGTAATACATATTTCAAAAAAAAAAAAAAAAAACTTGGGTAACACATGGTATTTACATTGGAACCCTTCTGCAAACTACATTATCAGCTTGTTTTCTATAGACATACATATTGTAACTTGCATTTCTATACACACGAAAGTGATAAAAATGACTAGGATTTCAAACCCTGGCCTCCATGAACAAAAGCTCAGTGTGTTGCTTGCTAGTATATAGATACATATATATATAAACTAATGGTCTTGGGCATTACCAAAGCTTGGTGGATTGAAGTGGGTGGGTTAGGTCCGAATGTGATACCATTCCACTAGTTGATTTTTGTCATCAATAATATTCCAAGATAAGCCCTGCCCCCATGGGAGATCTATGTGGTACTCCCTTCCTCCTCTTTGCACTCCTGTAATTCCCGGCCGCCTGAGGTGGCGCGTGAATGGTAAAATCCCACATTCTTCCCTTGTTAACACCTCCATTTCCAAACTCCATCTCCATGCACATTTTCTTCTTTTCAAAGCCTACAGATGTCCCAACAATCTGAAAAGAAAAGAAAAAATCATTCCAAAATAAACAAGCAAAAAACATGATAAACACAAGTATATGAGATATGATCACTCATCAATATATAGAAATACTAAAGTCATCTTGAGTTGTTTATTTAGCTCATAATCGTAGTCAGAGCGATGGGGCAGGTATGCCATTGATCGATGACTACGAGGTCAACGGCAATACCTCGTATATTCACTAGTATTTTACTACAAAGGAGGTGATAAATACACTATAATTTGCAGCATTTGCATTCCATTACTAGATTAAAAGTAGGAAAATTTTGTTCTACAGTAGAGCTGGTAAAATTTAGTGCGTTTATCATTCAATTCCCATTATAAATCTCTTTCTGGAAACAAAATATTTGAATTAAATAGTTTTGCTATAGTGGTGGTATATTATACCTTGCAACCAAGAGAGCAGAAACAGAATGAGTCAAGGAGGCTGCGGTGACAGACTTGGCAAGCGTTGGTGATACCTTTGCTAAGCCTGGGTTGAGGCCTCTCATTCAAGAACACAATTTTGGCACTGTTGATCACATATGTCTGAACCCCTGTTATATCCATGTACTTCTCAATCTCTGATACCCTTATCACATCATGGTAAGATGATCTCCTTATCTACCCCCCATCATCAATCCAATAACAAAAATTAAAAATTATACACAATTAATTTGGATAGATCCATCATCAATCTAAGAAAGAATATATTTCACACAACAGTTGAGTAGAAAAATACAAGAAGATTCCCATAAAAGAACCCAAGAAATTCAAAGGGTCTTTGCCAATTTTGGATTTGGGACTTTTTCTACATAAATTGAAATGCTTGGATTGAAAAGAATGGGAAAATACCTGAATGGCTCGATGGTCCTTGTGAGTGGAAAGACAAAGAGAACAGAGGGGTTCATTGATGCAGTCCAAGCAATACATATTGCATTCACTCTTGTGGGCACTTGGGTGCTTCTTGCATTGACCAAAGAATTTTGTTTGCAGAAGTGGTTGGAGCCATGGCGGCCACTTGTTATCATCACTACCTTTGACACCCTAATATTTAATAACAAATACTATAACTCAATCAATATCAGGGGAAAAACAAACAAACAAACAAACTCATAGCAATATGTAGCTCAATCAGCAGACAAAGGAAAATGAAATGGAAAGGCATGCTCATACATTTTCTATGCTAACCATGATTCCTTGATCTGTGGGTGTAAATTTATTCAAATTGGGTTCTTGATTATCTCTAAGCCAATTTTGATGTATAAACTATAAAGATGTTTGTAAATTTTGGGAGAGAGAAAGGAAGAAGAAGAAGAAGAAGAAGAAGAAGAAAGGAGGGTTCTTTTCTTTCTTTTTTTTGTAGGGGTGGGTGGGGATGGGTTGGGTTTGGTTTTGGATTGTGCTTTTATCTCTACTCCAAAAAGTCTACACCAGAACCTAACCCAAAAGGAAGATGCCTTTGTTTATTTCAAGAACAACTCATTTTTAATTTTGTTCAGCTTTGGACACAAGTTTTTTTAACCCATTTTAGTTAATTAATTGTTTTAGACTTTGGACCTTACTACTATTTTATATTCTATAGTTTAGTTTATTATGTTTGGAAAATATAATGGTTCAGGTGTCACAGCTTTAAGGCAGAGAGTTTAGTGATAAATGTATTATTTTTTATTCGAGTTTATATATGACACGGCGGAAGACGGACAGAGACAATCACATGAATTAATTTTATAATCACAAAAATTAACAAAGTTAAATAAAATTAACTAAAAGCATCCACAATGTTTATGAATCTGAGTAATAAAAGTCTTTTCATAATAATAATTTTAAAAGATTGTTTATACTATCTAAACTCAAAAAATAAATTAAATCTAATAAATTTAAAAAGTAAGTCTAAAATATAAACGACCCAGATAATTAAATTTACCTGACTACTAATTAATAAATAAAAATATATTAAATATTTAAATTGTTCATAAATACCAAAACATAAATTATATCTAATCTTGGCAGATAACTCTTCACGTGTCATTCTCTTTTTCTTAAGAAAAATCCGACCTCGATTTTTGAAATGAAGTAGTATCAAACACCAACAGTCAGACATTCGTAATTTTCTTTGTACCATGTATTTATTTATGATGTTGTTTTGCAAAGAAATTTTTTGTAAATAATTCTGAAATAATCAAAACCTTCATATTAACCTGCACTTGTTGATTAGGAACGATGAAATCAAAAATTTTCACGTTGTTACATAGTATTTTGAACAATATTATAATTAATCTCAATTTCTACGATATTCATATCTTTATGTCGTGATGAGTCCAAATCGTGATCATCCTCAATCATTAAGTTTAGTTCGTCTTTAATTATAACCGCTTCTTCAACTACCTTTTCGTTTTACTATAACGGACAAATCACATGCCTAAGAAATAAGATTGATTGTGACGCCCCTAAAATAGGTACACATCATCTATTCTGAGTCGCCAAATACATGGTACAGAATACAAATACAATCTTTAATATACAACAAGAAAGTCATGAGTTTTAATACAAATATTGTCTTCTGCATAATATCCACTCTCGTAATAAGTCATCATTATATTTATTATCACACTATTCAATGTAATAGTAAGGACTACTAATACTATCATCCTGACCGCCACTCGCTTCTCCGACTAAATTCCGCCACGCTCTCATTTCCAAGAGAATATAAGAAAGAAAGGGTGAGCTCAACTAGCCCAAAGAAGAAATATTATGACTAAGATAATGCGTAATAAATTATCATTAGTCTTCAACAATTGTTAAACCGATAAAATACAATAGACATCAAGTTTAATCTGCAGATGAACAAGCAATCCATTAAAAGAGTCAAGTAGAGAATAAAATCTACTATCTTTTATGATTTAAAAGGTTTTTCATCACTTTTATCGCTGGGACTCAGCTTAATAAATAATTCACCTCATCCCTGCATTACAGCCAAGGATATTCATAAGTATCACAACCACAAATTAGCCATGTACTACGGGCCAAGGATATTCGTGTATTCATCAATGGTCAAGATAGAATAATAATTCTCTCTACAGTTTCTCTCTCTAGAGTTTCAGTGAATTCGTAAGAAATAATGAAGGAATGAACTTCTATTTATAGGAGAATAGAAAGGATACTATTTGCAAAAATCACAGATACAACAGTAATTATTCGGACGAAGTTTACGTTTTCAACATATCAATCTTTTCTTTTCAAAGTGTTAACCAATGAGAAAAAAACCACACATGCCAATTAAAATCTTTAACCAATTAAAATGCACCCTTTATCAATAATATCGCATGACTGACAAGTTTGGCCAAATGAAGTTCAAGTTTGAAAAATTCACCCACATTTTGCCAAAAAGAGCTAGCAATTGTCAATAATTAAGGCCCCCCTCCTATAAACATCAACCATATATATATAATACAAAATAATACTCCTACCCGTGCCCCAAAAATCTCCCACCCAACTTGACAACTTTACATATATATACACACATATATATATATATATATATATATACATAATATATCAATACATACCTTATAAATATACATATATATAACTCTAATATATATATAAGTAATAAAACAAAACTGAGATAACTTCTCACGTAAGCATTAATAATCAATACCGTGTGATACTATGCAACCACGCGTATTCCTCGTATTTTTTAACACCGTGTGTTTCAACAGTTAACGGTAAAACTTTCGCCGTTATTTTCATAAAAAATATTTTTGTCGTTTTCTCAATCCGACAATAATTCCGTCGTGGGGTCCACCAATAATTGTGTCGTTATACGAATATTCCCTGTTTAAAACGAATATTCCCCGACCAATCGAATATTATATAACAACTTGCGTACTTTACAAAATTTATAAATATTACCCACAACTATAACATTATATCAAATTTATTCCATAATATTCAAAAATGATAATTATAGAAAATACATTTTTATTCATAAAAGTTGGGGTCTTACAATCTCCCCTTCTTATGAAATTTCGCCCTCGAAATTAGGGTACGTACCTGGTATGTCGAAGATGTAAGGGTACCTTGATTTCATTTCAGATTCTAACTCCCAGGTCATTTCCTCAACATCGTGGTTCCTCCATAAAACTTTGACTTGAGGTATAACCTTGGAGCGTAGAATATGTTCTTTCTTATCCATGATTTGAACAGGAACCTCTTCATACGTTAAATCTTCCGCTATTTCGTCCGGTTCTAACTCAATAATGTGGTTCGGGTCTTTCACATATTTACGTAACATGGATATATGAAAACGCATGAACACGAGACATACTTGGCGGTAGAAAGCGAGTCCAGAAAGCTACGATCCCTACTCGATCGAGGATTAAAATGGGCCAATGAATCAAGGATTGAGCTTTCCTCTCTTTCCAAATCTCGTAACTCCTTTCCATGGAGCAATACGTAATAACACATGATCTCCAATATCGAATTCCACGCCCTTTCGATGAAAATCAACATAACTCTTTTTTAGTTGGCCTTGTTAGGTTTTTATACGTTTGTCGGATCGTTTGAATCTTTTTCGTAGTCATACGTACTCAACTCCCGGTCCCAACAACGTTATTTCACCCACCTCATCCCAAAGATAATCTTTGAGAATCGACACTTTCTTCCATACAACTCTTCGAATGGAGCCATGCCAATGCTTGTTTGATAACTGTTGTTGTAGAAAAACTCCACTAATGGTAAATGGTATATCTCTCTCTCTTCATATTGCCCCACCAAAAATGTATGTCAAGATCATGATACATTTTAAGATTCTGTGATGGATTGCAAACGGTGTGTTGTTGCATAGCTCCATCATGATTTTATACTTTAACTCGTGGTCGTTAGAACACAAAGTCCGGAGTTGACTCAAGTATTCCATCTTCATCGATTCTTGCTTCCGACATAAAGCACCTTCTTGTACTTTCTTCCTCATATGCATCGGCTCCAGTGTCAGTAGCTTGAGCAGCTTTTAACTTTATCGATTAAAGTCGGTTCCCACTCAGATATTCGCCATCATCACTGGGTCCCTGAGTCTTTATCTCTATCTCCATCCTTTGCAAGTCATACAAAATGGGCCTTTGATTGACAATATCGCACTCTCGCATTCCAGATATGATCTCTTACTCAATGCGCCACCTACCACGCTCGCTTTTCCATGATGGTATTGGATGGTATGATCATAATCTTTCAATCAGCTTCAAGCCAACATTGTCATCGCGTGTTTAGTTCCTTTTGAGTGAAGAAATATTTGAGGCTTTTATGATCCGTAAAGATCTCTACTTTCTCCCCATACAAGTAATGCCTTCAAATTTTAAGTCATGAAGACAACAAATTGTCAACTCTAGATCATGAGTAGGATAATTCCTCTTATATTCTTTGAGTTGTCGAGAGGCATAAAGGCTATGACTTTCCCATGTTGCATGAGAACACATCTTAACCCTTTGCTCAAGCATCATCAGAGATGACAATCCCTCCGAGCGGATGGTATTGTCGTAACAGTTGAAATGAAATGAGCCTTCTCTTGAGTTCTTGAAAACTTTTCTCGCATTCCTCACTCCAACCGAATTTTGTATCTTTCCGAGTCAGCTGAGAAAAGGGAGTAGCGATTCGAGAAAACCCTTCCACGAATCTCCGATAATAACCAGCTAAGCCGAGAAAGCTACGTTGTAACGACCCCAAAATAGGCCCATTCCATCCAACCCATTTTGAGTCGCCAAATACATGGTACAGAAAACAACTACAACTTTATTACAACAATTGTCGTGGGTAAAATACAACAACACATATGTCGTGAGTTTGGATAAAATATATACCAACTCAGAAGACGTCACAATGACACCTTACATAAAGGTATAGTCGAAAACCTGCTTTTAGAAATTAGAATCTTTGGGAAGTGCTCAAGAAACCTTCGTATACGGGGGAGGCCATGCGCTCAGGTTATGGTAGATATCATATGGCCACGTAATTATCCTTGGTTGACCTAATAGACCCCCAAAAAAAATGAGAAGATTACTATCATATTCTTCCCAATGGTGAGTCTTCTCTTGACATATCATTATCTCCACTGCCTCTAATTGGGTATTATACTCTAAACAAAAACCAAGATTATATAGGTAGTGCTTGGTAGATATACTCGAAGAAGTGGATGAGCACAATCTCGCTTTATGATGACTCGAGGTTGTATGTCATTAAACATCTTATATAATAAAGACAAAACACCCTTCCAAAGTTGAATTCACCTCACCTCAACATCTATAGACCACCGCTTCTATTCCCCTCGTTATTCCCAAACATCCCAAAATTACACTTTTATTACACGAAAGGAATTGTGAAGCAAAAGGGTGAAAAGCACAACTAACTCAAGAAAATATCATGACTAAAGATAATTAAATTATCAATAGCCTTCATCAATAATAAATCGTAGATTTAGAACATATGGTAGATGATAAAAAAAATTCAACCATAGTTGCAAATGAACGAAGCAATCCATTAAGAGTCAAATAGACTATAAAGTCTATTATCTTCTCCATGTTAAAAGTCCACCAACAATGTTTTATCCTCGTAACATCAATCAACAATTCCTCATCCACAATCACACGTATAACTCATAATCGTAATTGTTGTTCTAAATTCCTTTTCTCATTCGTGACGAAGATAATTTTCATCACTTGTCTTTACCGAAATATCAAAAATCATGGTTATACCAAATCACGCTTCTTGTTCATAATCATACTAATAAATTCATCTTTGCACTACGCCAAAGATATTCATCAACAGCTCATCTTTGCACTACATGCCAAAGATATTCATCAACAGCTTCATCTTTGCACCACAGTGCCAAAGATATTCAACTACGTGTCATCTTTGCACTACGACCCAAAGATATTCATCAACAATTCATCTTTTTGCAGACTACAGTGCCAAAGATATTCATCAACAAGTCATCTTTGCACTACTGGACCAAAGATATTCATATCTCAAAGAAATACATAATCATTTCGAATTTATATAAACCATAATTATAACCATATATATGTGATCAATTCACCTTTTGCACTTAAGCTAAAGATATTCAATTATAAATTCAATGGTCACGATCATACCACCAACAATTCAACTTTGCACTATCGGCCAAAGAGAACCTATAGTCACGATCATACCAATAATCTATCCATCTTTACACTCAAGTCAAAGAGAAATATCATCATTAGGGTTATAAGAATGTTAAATATGATAATAAAAATAATATAATCAACATATAGATTTAATCTTAAGAGTAAGATTCATAAATCAATGATCTCATAACACCTTAATCAAAATGTTATAAATCACTTAATAATCTCATAATCTAATATTATTAATACTACCACAATATTTTAGTCATTTCTTAAACTTATAAACAATTTATTTTAATTGTTTACACTTTACTAATAAATGCATTTAATCATCTTAAAATGTCAAACTCATAAGATCTCATCATCAATAACCAAAACCCTTATCAAAAATCTGCATATACCTCATATATGATTCTCAAGCCATAAAATCCTATTTTCTAATTTTCTTACTTCACAAAACATATTTAATTCATTTACTCATAACTAGAACATTTTCATGAAAAATATCAAATCAGTTCCAAAAATATTTCTTTTCTGAGATTTAGAAGAATATAGTCCCATATTGAATATATATTTTTCTCAAAATTTTTAAAATTCATTTACTATTTTTCACATGGCCAAAACCATCGAATATTCAGACATTTATCATAAATTGTACTTTTATTCAAAAATTTTGAAATTCACAGGGTATACTGATATTATATAGATGTACTCCCAATAAAAATTTCATCAATTTTGGAGTTAACCACAAGGAGTTATAAGCAGTTACTTTTAAAATAGTCTTTTCTCATAAAATCCATAACTCCTAATCTATACATTCAAAAATCGCCATTTTTGGACACAATCAACAAAACTCATCAAATTATCATTTCAAATTTTTCCAGAATTTTTGAAGGTTCAGAAGAATTTCGAAATAATAACCCTTAAAATCCCTTATTATCCCTTACCTCAAAAGAGCATTATAGATTTCCGACCGAATAACGAATCTAACTTGCACCGTATAGCAATACTCAAAGTATACTCAAAATACTCACAAGAATACGCCGATAATATAGAGAGAAAAATTTCAGTTTACGGTGTGATTTTCAATTATAACCTAAGCACCCTATTTATAGAAAATGCTTTAAACATTCAAAAGTAGAAAATTTAATATAATATTAATATATTATATAAATTTCTACGCACACATTCTAAAATCTGAACTAAGCCATCTTGCACATGCTAAATGAGGGAACCAAATGAAAAAAACGTTTTTGTAAATAAAAATATTTTAAACTTCCAAAAATCAATTATTTCGGAGCTTCGGAGCTTCGGAACTTCAATAATTCATAATAAATAGCTCTTTTATCAGAAAATTCGAATGACGCGTGTTTTTATAGAAAATTCAATTCTCTACAACTTTGCAGAAGAAAGTTTTTCCAAATTCCAAACAAAAATTGACCGAAATCCACAAACGAGCGATTTTACAAGCTATAATCAAATTTCAGTCAAGAAATGGGGTCCACCGACATGTTTAACATGTTTTAAACATTTATTGCAGCAAAAATACTCTTCCTCCTCGTATACTCATATATCCCACATTCGTTGTAAAAATATCACCATTATTATATTATTAAAATATAATAATATATTTAAATGAATTATTTTATCAGAAAAAGATAAAATATTAATTTTCTACAATTGTCACATTAAAATTTTTTTCCATCTATATCCACATAAAATGAATATTTTTCTCATCATAAAAATCAATAATTAATTATTCACAAATAATATTATATAATCACAATATTGACAACCAGGCAGTTTCCAAGAAAGAGGGGGCTTTCCAATAAGAATTTCTCCTTAATGGCGCGCAATTAGGTGACCAAACCTCTCCTTAGATAAAATTTTCTAGACATTGCCAATAATGTTATCTAATAATATTATTCAAATAATATAAATTATTGATATGATAATGGAAAATACTTGTGTAATGACAATTTATCAAACAACAAGAATATAAAATATCAATGCAAAGAATTATTGAATCAATAAAAAAAAATATTGAATAAGAATTACTGTGAACAATTATCGAGTAAAGTCTTCTTCACGTAAGAATCAATAATTGGTGCAATACCGCAGTGCTTCGTGTGTTTTAACCACCGAGTATTTTAACAAAGATTAATTCTGTGAATAACTATGCCGCATTTTTATAAACAACTTATATTTGTCGCTTTCCTTCATCCAATCGTTATTCTCATTATGGGGCCTACAAATAGTCTGCTACCATTGCATTTAATATATCCCCAACAGTAAAGAATATTCCATGACCAAACGAATATTCTCCGAAATAACAATAAATATTTTATAGCCACTGCATGTATTTTGTAAAATTTGCATAATTCACCCATAACTTTAAGCTTTTATCAATTTAACCATTTACCTAATAATAATTATAAAAAAAAATGAATAATTTTATTTCATAAAATTAGGGTCTTACATACGTCATTTCTATTATCGATTTAGGTTGCTCCCAAATTTGAATAGCTTCAATCTTTCTTTGGATCAACAGATATTCCATGACTTGATACCCGTGCCCAAGAAATGCTACTTCCTCGCCGTAACTCGCATTTCTTCAACTTGGCATAAAGCTTATATTCACGAAGCTTTTGGAGTATCACCTTCAAGTGTTGCTTTCATGATCTTCACGGCTTTTGGAATAAATAAGGATGTCATCAATAAAGACGACCACAAAGTGATCCAAACATTCCTCAATACTCGGTTCATCATATCGATGAAGGCGGCAGGAGCATTAGTCAATCCAAAAGACATGACTAGAATTCATAATGCCCGCATCTGAAGTTCGAAAAGCCGCCTTTGAATGTCATCTGGTCTAATCTTCAATTGGTGATATCTCAAATGAAGATCAATCTTTGAAAAGAATTTGGCGCCTTAGAATCGGGTCAAACAAGTCATCAATCCGCGGGTAATGGGTACCTATTTTTGATGGTGACATGATTCAACTCCCCGATAATCAATACAAAGTCGCATACTCCCATCTTTCTTCTTCACGAATAGAATTGTGAGGAGCACCCCAAGGAGAAGTACTAGGACGAATAAATCCAATGTCTAACAATTCCTGCAGTTGGGTTTTTAACTCCTCGAAGTTCAATAGAGCCATTCGATATGGGCTTTGGAAATGGGTTTTGTAACGGGGTTTAAGGTCGATACAAAATTCAATTTCACGCTCGGGGTAGGCCATGAAGTTCTTCGTGGAATACGTCGGAAATTCATTAACAATAGAAATATCATTCAAAATCGACGTATTTTTGTTTAGATCCGTGATATGAGCTAAGAAAGCTTGACATTCGCTTTTCAATAAACGAATAGCTTTATAACTTGAGATAATGATGATTGATTTTAATGGTTTGGTTGCTTGAATTCGCATAATAGGTTGGTTAGGAATATGAAAGCTAATAACCTTACAAAAACAATCAATTTTTGCATGATGAGTAGTTAACCAATCAATCCCTTGTAATTACGCCAAATGCAAGTATTTTCAATGAAATAAGATCGACGGTGTAATATGAGGGTACCGATTTGAACAAAACAAGACTTATAAATAGTGGATGTAATGAAGGTTTCTCCCAACGGAGTTTCAACAAAGTCCAATTTCTCCGGAGTTAAATTTAAACGTTGAGCGCAAGTAGGAAAAATAAAGGAATGGGTAGAACCGGGATCAAATAAGGTATATACTTCGCTAAGGTTTATGATAATCTTACCCGTGATGACCTCATTCGGGTTCCTTGCTTTCGGGAGGTCACAACAAACGCCTCCTCGCACCTACATCGGCTTTGACTTTTCTCGGGGCGTCCTTTGGTGCCTCCATCCTAGTTGAACTTGTCTTTGGTGAACGACAAAAAATCGGCAAGGTGACCTTCTTCCACAATTATAACACGCTTTGGACTGATCGCATAGTTTGATCGATGTGTCCTCTCCCTCCGTGATTTGAAGCATATGATAGGTGGTCGTTTCTCCATCCTTAACAACAAGTCTTGATCTTTGACGCCTTTACATCATTGTTGAATCTCCTCTTCTTTAAATGTCCATTCTTATTGCTTTGACCATGATTACCACCAAGTGGTTACCATTTCGCATATTGATTCCTCCACGCTTATTGTCACCGCTCATGATCAAGTATCACCGGTATTATCATTTTGTCATTTACCGCTTTTTGGTTGGGTTGACTCATTATCGCGCCCCAATAATCGAGCCCTATTAACAACATCCTAATACAAACACAATTTATGAGAGATAAGATATTGACGTATCTCGGGTTTCAAATCTCTTAGAAACATTCACGCATTCTCTCCTCATTATCAACCAAATGGGACGCAAAACCGGACAACTCGGCAAACTTGGCTTCGTCTTCGCGACACGATCATGTTGTTTTGCTCCGCTTTAATGAATTCTACCTCTTTCATGTGATTTAATACTTTGGGGAAAGTACTTGTCGTTGAACAGCTTCTTGAAACTTTTCCCAAGACATCTTCATCTGGCGGAGTTGAGTACGCTTTCTGATTCCCACTAGTAATCGCTCACCCATGATATGAAGGTGGCAAAGGAACCTTTTGCTCTCGGAGAAACCCAAGATATCAAATATCTTGTTGATCTGCTTTTATCCACGCCTCCGCTTAAGTGGTTTTGGCTTCCAAAAAACTCCGTGGTCCCAGCTCTTGAACTGCTTGGCGGTGACCGTCCGAGAGTTGCCAGTGTTTCCACTTGTATTTTGAACAGAGCCGCTTCCTCTCTGGATGTTGCATAAATTGCATGAAGCCTCTAACATTCCATCGCTCATCATTTGGTCAAGGTTGTTGTTTGCATGAGGATTGTCGCCTTCATGATGCACATTGTCCTGGTTATTGATCTGTGGAGACTCAACGGTCTCCTGTGCTCCATTGATGTTCTCAACATTCTCGGATGTCATTTTCAAACACTGCCACAAAACAAGGGTTAATTAACATATCACATATTATCCCTATACTCTGACCGACCAATTAAATATCAAATAAACTTAGGTAGGTCATACTAATGAAGAATTCCCCGCCTCTCCCCTCCTAGTTCTTGTCTCACATCTTAGCCAGGATCATATCCCTAAGCTTTGATATAACTATGATGCCCCCAAAATAGGTACACACATCACCTATTCGAGTCGCCAAATACATGGTACGTAATACAAATATAATCTTTAATATACAACAAGAAAGTCATGAGTTTTAATACAAATATTGTCTTCTAGACAATATCCACTCTCAGAATAAGTCCTCATTACATTTATTGTCACACTATTTTGTTAGAGTTTATGCCCTAGAGGCCAATTATTTGATATAATTGTTTAACGTTTTTATATTATATTTGATTGAATAAATGAATGATTTTATTATGGTTTTATTTACTGCGTTATATAATTGTTAACATAATAATTCCTTAGAATAATGATACAAATTATATGGTTTCAAGTATGCGACTTGAACATGAGATTATATAATTACAATTAGTATCATTGTTCTTAAATGTCCCTAGTCGAGTATCATTGTTGATGGGACAACATTGATGCATTGAGACTAAGATGTGGATCGAATTGATGACCAAATCTCATTGGTCATAAATATATGAGATATTAAGTCAATGCATAGGTACATGTTAGAGAACAATGTACTGGACAGACCCACCATGAGAATTCTATGTGGAGCATTATGCGAAGTGTCATTAGAAATTCTCATAGTGATAATGATGTAATGGTCCTTCGACCTGAAATCACTATATTACTACACGGGAATTTATGTACTTTGATATCATCAAATGTCACCTTTAATAGGGTAGACTATAAATGTGATTATTGGGTACATCATGAATCGTGTGAGGAATATGAGTGATCTAGATGGAATTTAACCTCCTATATATTGTGGGTGATATCCATAGGCCTCTTGATTGAAAGTAGACTATGAAATGCACGGCCATGCTCAAATAGTGATTTGTTTCATATAGTACACTCATTGATCAAGAAAACTCAGATTAAATTATGAAGAGTATGACACATTCCATGACTCGAGTTTAATCTAGATATTAAGGTTAAAAGGATTAAATTACATTGAAACATTGGTCACTAAAAGGTTGCATCTAATCATCGATCTTATTATTACTTGGGTAAAGCGAATGATGCATTACTAGATGTCGCCACTTGCTTATAATTTTATAATATGATTTTAAAATTATTGCCAACGTGATAATAACCTATAGGTCACACACATGTAACGTAATTTAAAAAGGGAATAAATTTAAATTTTAAGGATTTAAATATATTAATATGATTAATAGTATTTAAATCACGAATTTAAATTAAAAGGAAAGTTTTTATATATGTAAATTAAGTAAGACTTAATTAAGTTATATATATATAAATTGGATTTTATGAAATTAGGTTTTGATTAATTCCATTTAACTACTATATATAGATATATATAGCAGCCTACTTAGGGTTAGATCATAACTTGAAAACCCTAGCGACTCTTAGAGAGATACTTAGAGAGAAAAACGTCTGCTTTCATAAAGGTTCCTTTGGTGGCTAGTCTGCAAGTCCCTCTTATTGCGTAATCGTTCGACTTGTCAAATGCGGCGTTCGTGTGGATACCATAGAGACGTAGTTTCACGAGGAATTGCGTTAAGGATTCAAGCCGCTTTGTAAACACTTTCATTTTCGGTATAATATCTAAGCCTCCTAATTAATTGATTTTTCGCGTATGGATCCTGTGGTTGGGTTTCAAAATTGCTTTGAATTTTTATATTTTCATTTAGGCTTTTATGTGCTTAACCCCCGTGATATTTAACAAAATAGTAAGGACTACTAATACTATCATCCGGATCGCCACTCCGCTTCTCCGACTAGTCCCGCCACGCTCTCATTTCCTCGAAAAGAACAAAGGAAAGAAAGGGTGAGCTCAACTAGCCCAAGAAGAAATATTATGACTAAGATAATGCGTAATAAATTATCATTAGTCTTCAACAAATGTTAAACCGATAAAATACAATAGACATCAAGTTTAATGCAATAAAACAAGCATTCCATTAAAAGAGTCAAGAGAAATAAAATCTACTATCTTTTATGATTTAAAAGGTTTTTCATCACTTTTATCATTTGACTCACTTTTAATAAATAATCCACCTCATCCCCGCACTACACTACCAAGGATATTTATAAGATCACAATCACAAATTATCCATGCACTTACAAAAGCCAAGGATATTCGTGTATTCATCAATGGTCATGATCATGCCAACAACTCATTCCATCAATGCACTACGGGCCAATGAGGACTTTTACCACATCATTTGTAACATTACTACCATGATTACAAAGAATAATCCCTAATCATAATCATACCAAGTCCATCTACGCACTACAGCCACAAATGACTTTCAACAAAATATAAATATTAGGATGATGACAATGATATAAAATTCAATAAAACAAGTTCAAGAATTAATTTATTCAGGAACTAATAACGTCCAAATTGTCAAACTGATACTTCTTTGTAGAGTAAAATTCAAGAATGCTCAGAAGAATATTTCCATGAAAAGATACTGGATGAACCGCAAATATCAAAGATATTCCACTAATTTCATGAAGTATAGAAGTCAAAACTTTAACCAACTGAGTATAATAAAGAATGAAATAACAAAAGAAATCACCATGCATGCGTACTTCTTGCGATGATGAAGTTATTCCAACAAATAATAAATAACGGAACCGTGTCAAAGCGTAATACGACCGGATGTGAGTGATATTCCAATAGAATAATAAAGAATGGAATAACAACAGAAATCACCATGCATGCGGTATTTGCATTGGACAAAGTTATTCCAACGTAATAATAAATAACGGAATGAGGTCCGGCGTAAAACGTATGCATGACGAATATTCAACAGAATAATAAAGAGGCGGAACCAGTCCTGTAAAACGCATGCATGTGATGATGTTCCAATGTAATAATAAAGAATAATAAAGATTTTAACCGAGTCCCGCGTGAAAACGCATGCATGTGATGTTCCAAAGCGTAATAATAAAGACCGGAATAACTGCAGTAAATCACTAGTATATAGGGTAGGCACAGTAGATGTGGTTATTCCAATGTATTAATAAAGAATGGAATAATGTGTTCTCTTCATGAATATATAAAAAAATACCCCTTACCTTATAAAGAAGAAGAGTACTTTCCACCGGTAGAAGCGGGGATATATACTTGAAGAAACTTGACCTACGCTGCTTCGAAACTTTCTTAAACGCTAAAGAAATACTTTCGAAGATAGAGAATAATTCTCTCTGCTTTCTCTACAGAGTTTCAAAGAATTCGTAAGAAATAATGAAGGAATGAACTTCTATTTATAGGAGAATGGAAAGGATACTATTTGCAAAAATCACGTATACAACAAAGAATTATTCTGGACGAAGTTTACGTTTCAACATATCAATCTTTTCTTTTCAAAGTCTTTGACCAATGAGAAAAAAAACCACACATGCCAATTAAAATCTTTAACCAATTAAAATGCACCTTTTATCAATAATATCGCATGACGATCGATAAGTTTGGCCAAATGAAGTTCAAGTTTGAAAAATTCACCCACATTCTCGCCAAAAAGAGCTAGCAATTGTCAATAATTAAGGCCCTCCTCCTATCAACATCAACCATATATATATATAATACAAAATAATACTCCTACCCGTGCCCCAAAAAATCTCCCACCCAAATTGACAACTATATATATATATATATATATATATATATATATATATATATATATATATATATATATATATAGTCCGATCCTGGACTCTATTAAAATTCGAACCTTTTTTTTTTTTTTTTTTTGAAACAACTAAAAAAAAAATATTATGGAATTTGAATTTTTACATAATCAAGATGTTTTGGGCGTGATTTGGATGCCTATACTAAAATAATTACATAATCAAGGCATCTGTATATATACATTGGTTGGTGTAGGTATTAAAAACACACCCAAAACACTCAGACATGGAAAAATTCGTCCATAATTTTTTTATTTTTTTTTAGTTGTTCTACAAAAAAAAAATTAAATAAAATTTTGGGGTCCGAATTTTGGACCAGTCCGGGATCCCGGACTGGATCCGTTGTCTATATATATATATATATATATATATATCAATACATACCTTATAAATATACATATATATAACTCTAATATATATATAAGTAATAAAACAAAATTGAGATAACTTTTCACGTAAGCATTAATAATCAATACCGTGTGCTACTATGCAACCACGCGTATTCATGTACTTTTAACACCGGGTGTTTCAACAGTTAACGGTAAAACTTCCGCCGTTATTTTCATAAAAAATATTTTTGTCGTTTTCTCAATCCGACAATAATTCCGTTGTGGGGTCCACCAATGATTGTGCCGTCGTACGAATATTCCTCCAAAAGATCATCATATTATTTTTACGATAACGAACATAAATCTCATAATCTAACAAATCACATTTATTCTTAAAAAAGTCAATATAATTTCATACTTGCTCAATTTGTGCCTTGATAACCCTACACATCGTCAATATCAAGATTTAGATAATACTACCTCCGTTCCTAAAAGATTGTCGTTTAAAATTTTTGCACATGGATTAAGAAAGTATCATTTATCAAGTAAAATTTGTTTGAAATTCCACTACTACCCCTTTATGAGAAGTTAAAAACTATTAATACAAGGGATATAATTTCTTAGGACAATAAGAGAAGGTAGGAGTAATATAAGAAAGTAAATAATTTATTCTCCTCAAAAATTATAAATAATAAATATTTAAGAATAAATTTTTTCTTTTAAAACGACAATCTCTTTTAGGAACGGAGGGAGTATTTTCCAAAGCAAATCTCCAAGGACCGTTAAAGTATTTAACATAAAATGTGTAATTTAGGAGGAAAGAGGGAGAGACTTTAAAAATTCTCATGAAGCTATGGCAGTTGTGTGAATTTAGTGGGATTTTTTTGAATAAGGATATGAATGATATCAAATCAAATCATGTCTCATCATAATTGGTAGTGAAAACCTCTTGAGTCTTCTCTTCCACTAAAAATCTTACTTTATTCCTTCAGGGGGTCAAAAAATATCCTCATCTGGGAATTGTGATAAGAGTAATGTCATGTCAGTACCTTAATTCTGTGGTGCACTTCAAATCAATTTTAAACTTCTATCTACAAAATATTTAATTTTTAATTTTTCGACATCCACAATATTAATTAATGTGTCCAAAAAATAATACTTTTTTTTCTTTTTTCAAAAGAGAGCTCATAAGTTGCTTAATTGGAAATCTAAATGTCTTTTAAAACAATTATGCTAAGGCCCCTTCGTTTCACAAAAAATATTTGTCCGAAAATGATTTCTGAAAAATATTTTCAATGAGATGAAAAATATCATCTTCTCGACTTGAATTAATTAAATAATTTTTTTTTATTATAATTTGTCTTTTTTTAATATACACCGGATTATAATAAACAAATATATATTATCATTTCTATAATTTTTTCTGAAGAATTATCCCATAATGACCATAGATTATTATTATTATTTTAATAAGAGGGAGTATATAAATAGATTTTGAAATTATATATATTCAGAAAATTTGAAAAGCGGTGGCTCATATTCTCATCTATGGAAATGGAACCCTCAAGCGAAGCGTGGATTCCTCCTCCTACAGGAAAAGAAATGTTCCTTTCTGGGCGATTAGAGAGAAGCTGCCGCTTGTTTGTGGGCCCTACTATCTGCCCTTCTTGCTGAACATCCCCGGGTCGGGCGAACGAGACTGCCAGTGAAGCTTCTTCAGTCGGTGAATGGTGAAGAGGGGATAGAGAGGAGACGGAGATAGGGGTTATGCGGCGGAGCTGTGGAAGAGAAATGGGGAAAAGGGTTATTATAGTAGCTACACTACACTACACTACACTATCTTTTTTGGAGCAGATGCACAATTTTATTTCCTACTCGGCAAACACACACATAATCTATTATAATCCACTATCATTGGCAAGTAGTATACAATAGAATGAAGATAGTAGATTCTTATCAGCTGGCTGCAACAATGCAGATCATCTACCGGATGTTTCAGAAGCTCGACGTTTATAGCAAAAACATAATGTGCCAAGTTATTACGCAGCTTCATAAAATTTCCTTGCCCAAATACCAGATTTAACCAGTTTTAGCATAATCCTATAAACCATATGATCATTGTGGAGCAAGCAAGTCTTACATTGTGGCTTCTTCTTGGTCGGTCTCATCAACCGGAACTGGAGGCAAATTATTTCCGCCTCTCAACCGTGACGACACATTGTCAATGGCAGAATTGAGTTGACTTATTTTGGCGTTCAGGGTGTGTCTGGTCTTCTGCATGTTATGAAAGCAAAATGATCAGAAAAAAAGTTGTTTTGAATTTCAACTAGCGTGAAAGCTTAGTTGAGAGGAAATTCGTTTCAATTACCTCTAGACCTTCATCATAGTAAATTGGTCGCTTGGCTCTTCTGAAACCGTATTCATCTTCGTTAAGCAGGGATCTTCTTATCTAATAGCATGTGTTGATAAAACAAAAGTGGACATTAGTAAACACAAACTGTGGTCCCAAACCAAATTAAAAATTTAAAGCTCATGACTAGTAAGATGACAACTTTCTCATGCAAGTCCATTTCCCACTCCCCAAAACTCTAAATACAATTCTACAAGAAAATTGATGCTGCATATACAGTTTATAAAACAAACATTGTATAGACGTGATACACGTAATATTTCAAAAATTGGAAAACTGTATGGCAATATCGTCAATGATTGATGGAAGACACACTAATAATCTGAAAATGAAAGACCAACAAATAAGTCATCCAGAAATGTGTTTCTGGATGCAGACAATGAAAAATAAAAGATCTCAAAGTACAAGAACATTATAATTCAACAAGCTTGAGATAGACTTAGCCCCACAAATGAATCATCTTGAGCACGACTTCAATATTACTATTGGACATCCAAAGTGCAACCAACATAGGAAAAGGGAATATAAGAGATGAAATCAGTATCCGTAATGAATTGGCATGTCTAACCTCTAGAACACAGATTAAAAGAGCTAATTCTGTTGATTGTACATAAAAGTAAATAGGAAGAAATATGCTCCTTAATAATACCTGCGGAGCAAAAACATATGCAAGGGTTCCAAATATTGCTCCTCCCAAAAGGAAACCGGCAACAAAATCACCACTACTTCCACCTCTACCATCGCTGCAAATCACATACAAAAGAAGGGTGTTGACAAAAATATAAGTTTAAGAGAGAGGGAAAAGAAAACGAAAAAGAAAAAAAGAAAGAGAGAGAGACAGAAAAAAGTCGAACCCATATCACCAACATTTTGTGAACACTTACTTGACAATTCTTTAACAAGTCCAAACTTGAAAATATTATACTCCCTCCATCCCACATTATTTGCAACTCTATTTTAGACTGCGACATGGATTTCAAGACATTCCATAATCATGTTTAGATATTATATGTTATGTATCTAATATTTTAATATATTCAAATGTAATATTTTTACTAATAATTTTAAAATATAATGTTAAATATACTTTGACGCATAGTAAAATCCATGCCGCACACTCTAAAAAAAGAGTTACAAATAATGTAGGATGGAGGGAGTCTTATTTTTGTTTTTGGATCTACACTTCTCAGATACTGTCCACCATGTTAAAGAAAAAGTACAGTTTCAAAGATAGTTGATACAAAAACTTCACAAAACACAAATACGAAAACATTACATGTACAAGAAGCCACAATAACTACTTGAATGCAATCAAACATTACATGTACAAGAATACAAATCCACACACATATACAAGTTCTCGTGTTGGCGCACATAAAGTTCACTCCAATTGATCTACTGAACGTTGATAGAGTATTCATTATAATAACTTTTCTGTTGTGTTGTCCCCATCTCCATACCGTACTTTTCTCAAGATTTTTTATTTTGATATTTCAGTATTATGTTGTATTGGTTTTTCCCTTTGTACCATGCTTCACGGATTAGTGGGAAATAAAATTAAAACAGTCACAAACTCGCAATAACAGTATAGGGACAAATCCAGTTCAAATTAACCTCGCTAACAGGACATAAAAATGTCACATTTTGGCCACTGAAAGGGGCACTGCTTTGTGTAATTTTCATGTGTATATCAGTAGTCTACGAGCTTGTTTGAATTGGCTCTTTAGAATCACGATTATTGCTTCTACAATCAAAAGAAACTTGAGATTTTTGGATCAACATATTTGGTCCAAATAATACGACTTTCAAAAAATCTGGAAATGCAAGGACTAATATCTGATTTTTAGAAACTAGATTATTTGGTTCTTCAAACAGTTTTTCAGCTTATTTGTCTATTTTAAGAAATCATAGATAAGCAAATCGTTTCTCAGGTTATTTCAGCAATCACAGTAATCAAAATGCTTAAATACAATAATCTTATTTACAAAATCATAAGCAAATCCAAACAGGCCCAAAATAATGCACTCCCATGTAACATGCGTTCTTTCCTGACTATAGAATAGTCCATAAACAGCTAAGACGAAGTACCTTTAGAGTTATCATTGACATGAATCACCATGGTTTAACACCAAGTCAAAGACAAACAAATCATTCAACAACTATACATAACCTAAAGCTAAAAGTTGAAAGCCCGACGAATGATTACGTAACATGTGAAAGCCACTTTTGTGGATTTGTATTAGCTTGTTTGTTCGTAGTCATAGATAGAAAACACTACAATATAAAGTAACTGCTTTAGAGGAAGCTTCATACATGACTCTCAAGATAGGATCAAGGAATACTCTTTGGAGTCATTATAACGCAAGCCTTAATAAGCAGACAGTGGTCTCAAAATGACCACTAGACCATAGTACAAGGGGAGACTCAGCCAACATTAGGACACGCTAGTAAAGCTGATGTGATGACCTTACTTGTTACCTTGATGATCATCCAAAATGTACATCAAAATATCAAACAGAAATCTGCACAAGAAGTTAATTGAAAATACAAGCTAAACAAAAAGGAAAGTACAAAAGCTAAGATCAACTACCAAGTGCACATATTCAGCAGAAGCTGTCAAAATTTATCATGATCGGCAACATCTAACTGCATATTACCAGTGGTGCAGGTCACAACTCCCAAAGCACAAATTAAAGTCTTTCAATAGCACCTCAAACAAATCATATAGGATAAAACTGCATGTAGTTAACTAGAACCGTAAAGAGCACCGCTTTAAACCAAACTATCATCAGCCAAAACATTTCAGACCAACTCAACTAGTCACATAAAAGGAAATTATAGCTCCACAAAGGATGCTTTTTACCAAAATCCTTTCATCATTTCATATAAATTTACGGATATCTTTCTGTTTCAAAAGATATAAGGATCAGTTTGAAAAAAGGATCATATAAATATCAATTACTGCTGAATAAACCACTTCTATGTTCTACTTTCTAGGCTTTTAACAATACCAAAGACCTTCAAAATCTTTGTCCAATTCAGAGTAAATATTACTTTCGATATTTATTTAATATAACCTAGAGACAAAATATACATACTTGTACTCTGCACAAACAGACAAGTTGCGGTTAGTTCTTTGTTGACTTGAGTTCCTTTGAACTGTCGGTAGAAAGGTACTACCATACAAACTGGACTTTTTGGACCAGCAATCACGTGCCTTCAGAGGAATTCCACCTAAATATAAATAAAAGAGGTTACCCAAAATATCACATCAAGATTATCAACAACTAAAAAATAAAAGCACATTTTTTCAAGGGTGGTGCTAGGGGTCAAATTTTTGGTCTCAAATGATGTGTCACCTCATGTGATTGGCTATGCGGCCATGTCATTTGAAACCAAAAATTTAAGACCACTAGCCTAGCATTACTCTGTCTTCAATATGTCAAAATAAATCTAACTAGCAGAAAGTTTTCTTTCTTTTTTTCGTAAGTATCTCGATGAAAATATTATCTGAAACATAATGGTCTTCAAAAAATGCGATTGAAACAAAAAGCAAGTTCATTGTGCATTTACATCATAACCAAAACAATTGAGGATTGATTTTCATTCCATTCACAGGTTAAGCTCACTTCAAATCACGGACCACACTAGAAACTTAATGTTTGAGTGCCACTCAAAATGTTAATTAATCTAAGGTCAAGGGGTGAAGGTCTCATGAGGCACACACCTTAACGTCACTTATCTCATGTGCATAGTATGAGCTATAGGATCCTTTGTACCTCTATCAAAACTCATAAATTCCTCATTGTTTCTCTAAAAGGGGCACAAGTGAGAAAATTCATGCTGGTGCAGTCCACAAGAGGCCTACAAAAGAGCATGTTCAAAGGGGTATTTATGTGGTTCTTGAGCTGATGTGAATTTACTTTTGGAGTCGTTTTTCTATAGGTTTATATGATCAGACTTTGTTATTTACTTTACTTTGTTATGTTTTAGCCATCAATGTTAGTTTGGTCATTTTATCTTTATATTGGGTGTGATGCTCAACGACCCTATGTGAAGCGAGATTATCCTCCCCCTCTTTCTTCTTCTAGCTTCCTCTTCTTCTTGAATTTTTCTTTCATTTTTCCGGCACTAGCATCTCTTCAAACCCTGATTATAAAACCAATTATTACCATTTATCCTCTCAGCCTAAAAACCAACAATAAACCCACAAAAATATGTATAGGATTACTGTAGAAAATGTCTAACGCCACCAACCACAACCCCTTTCATCCTTATTAATGTCCAAAACTCTTGAGCCTTTACTCCTTTGAAAGCCCCAAAACCCCTCATATGTCAGCCACAAATCCAAGACCAACCAGCCCTTAAAAAGCCTCTTCTCTTGCTGTCAGAATCTGTGATCAAGTTTTCCCCACAGTTTGTTCAGTGTAACATGCTCAAAGGGGGATCTTTAAATAATTATTCTTTCATCGCACATCCCATTTTTAATCAAACAAGTATGAAAAAGTTCCATTTCATCAAATTAGAACAATTCTAGGCAGAATTAGTATAAGATATTGCTATATATAAATGATTTTTTACCTTCGTACTAGAGGTAATATCATATTACAAGTCTTTGAGAAAGGTAAATATAGAATATGGAGCAAAAGACAAGGAAGATATTCAATACTCAAAAAAGTAGAAATCAGGAGTGAAACTCAAAACAACACAGAGTAAAACTGCACATATAATCAGCAAAGCCCATCAAAAAGACGATTACAAGATAAATTATGCTTCAATTTACAACAAAATGAAAGGATGATAATTGATTTCCATTTCCATAATCAGGTGGAAAACTATAATAGGATTAAACCACAGACAGAGTTGCAGCTATATGAAATTACCGGAGATTGAAACAGCAGCTATGCTCGACGCCATGGAAGATCGGGAGTGAGAGACAGAGAAAGAAGCTTCAGATGGTAGATAAAAGGAGGATTTTTTTTTTTTTTGGTTCAAGTGATTTATAGAATAACTACAGAGCTGCTTCATTTCCATAGATGCCCTTTCACACAAAAAATTAAAATTTAATGTTGTTATATACTACTTAATTTAATTTTTCTGTTTGTGATTTTTTTTTATTGAGTACTGAGCTATTAAATATGGATAAATTCACCAAAAATTATTTATAAAATGATTCACTAAATCCCGTATAGGTTAATTAGTGTGTCAATATTTACTTTGTATTATACGAAATAAAAATTTAATTCAAATTTATAGTATGAAGATCACTAGACGTCATTTAAATAAAAATAATACTATAATATTAATTGTAGTATCATGATATTAGTAAATATGTATGTATGTGTATATATATCATTTTAATTTTTTACTCCTATAATATAAGGGAGCCTGGCTTGCTAAAGCCGAACCTATTGCCTCGAATGACCCGCCTCATGGTTCGGCTAGCTGCCAAATATTTGGGTCCTCCTCCTGAGACAAAATTACATTTTCAAGTCATAAAATGGTCGTTTGGACGAAGAGGGAAAAAGTATAAATTATGACACAATCACAGCAATTTATCAATATATTATCAACACATAAAAAAAATATCAACACGTAACTTGATCCGTATTTTTATTATTCTTTTCTTTTGAATATATAATTAATATTTTGTTTTGTTTGGAGTCCTATAGTATGAAAAGACAATTTCAAGGTACTACTTGCAGCCACCAGAGGAGGGTCTTGTTCGTTGTCTGTTCCGGCAAACCCAACATCTGCAGAACCTCAAGTTTGTCTACTTTAATACCAGGTACACAACAAAAACAGGGAGAAGGAGAAGAAAATTTCATGAAATCTGTCCAAAAATTCCCACATGTCAACTGAAGCGCTTCAGCTTGTCATTCTATTTACACACTCGCATCTATGCACTTGCAAACCAAAGATTCAAGGGAATTCCTTTCCAGAAAAAAGAAAAAACTTATGGATGAATCCTCCTATGTGGCCTGTGAACATATGGGAATGGGTTTTTAGGTACAACCCACTGTGACAATCATTATACATGAGATCCTGGTATACACCTACAACAGCCATGTGGGTGTAATGATATACAGAGAACCCCATGCTGTCTGTCTACTTGTCTGAGAAGCCCCCAAAGAGCAGTGAAGGATTAACGCGTCGCCTTTCTGGTAGGAGCTTTTCCGTTTTTGTAATGGGATGCACGGCCTGATCCTTATCAGGAAAGGGAAATGAAAGCGAAAGGGAGAGAGCGCCAAATGCATCTTCCTCTTCTGCTTTGGTTGCTGCCCTACCTGTAGACTGATCCTGGTTAACTTTCTTTTCTACTTTGGCATCTAAAAAGGGTGGCATGCTCTTTTTCAAAGGTTTCGTTACTGCTCCCAATGCAAGCTCGAGATTAGGGAAACTTTCTTGAAGGGACTCGTCATTGTCTGACAAGACCCCCTTCCAAGGCATGGAACTGTCACTCAAGCCAACATGCTTCACGGCAAATGGATTAATGGGGAAAAAGAACCTTTCAGCATCTCCTACAGCCTGACCAACAACCATCTCATCACAACTTTCATCATATCTCTTCTCCTTGATTGGGGAACTTGAAGTCGCATCTTGTATAAGTGAACCATCTCTAGAAGAACTTGAACGATCAGTACATCCATACAAATCACTAAAGTCCATCTTCGGTTTTTTGCTTGCACTGCCTCCATCAACCAATATGTTATTTACGTCATTCGAAAGTACTACCCGACTCAAGTCAGCCATAGCAATTTCTGATTTTGACTCCGTAGAATCAAAGTACAACCGTTTCCTGTGATTCAAAGTCCAGCTGTTAAGCTCCTTAAGAGTTGGAACTCTCATCATCTCTCCCTCCAGGACAGCTTCTGCTTCCAATAATCCTTCCATTTTCGAATTCCTCTTCAACTTCAGTTGATCTTTGCTAGTGCCCATCTTATCTTGTATCTTATTCTCACCAACACTCTGCAAAGTGGCAAACTCTTGTACACCAGCTGAATCTTTACCAAAATACTGAGGTGAAGTCCGCCTATCAAGTGTAGTATCCGAGTGACTTGGCATCTTTTCGTGACTTAAATTAGAATCACTAGCACTTCTTGTAACTTGAACTGAGGTTTGGGGTTCTGAATTCAATTTGCAGCCAGAATCAACGTGTCCCTTCTACAGGGAGAAAATAGAGATTAATACACCACTATAATAACCAGCATAAATAATTTCCTCGTGCTAAAGATTATACTTGAAATACACACTAAACATTTGTATAAGCAAACAATAGCAGAAAACTGGGTATGACAATGTTTACAGATTAATTCAAAACCTAGATCCCTTCCAAAGTTGAGACTTTCTGTGTTATGGTTTTAGAAAAATTGAATACATCTGTCAGGATCGCTGCAAATTCCACAAGACCCTACCTCCAAAAAATTGTTTTATGAGAGTGCAGAGTAATGATATGCATGCTCATTATTTCTATGTTGTTCTATTACTCGGAGCTTGTGGAGCTCTAACTTTGGAGTGTTAGGAGAGGAGTAGGTGTGCCCTACTTAGGTGAAAGATATGTTGATCCGTTTTTTAGGATTGGAAGCAACAAGGTTCCATAATTTTGAAGTGCTTTAAATTCAATTTCATGGTAAATTTGGAATGAGCGTAATGCTAGATTGTTTGGAGGAACCTATATTCTTTTAAGTGTGAGGATTATATTCCTTGCTTCCATTTGGGCTTCTGATCCCATTAGGAGTACCTTTGTGACCGATATGTAAGAGTTTAAAGGACTGCACTTTTTAAGTACTCTTTTTGTAGTGTTTCATTAATCTGGTGAGGGTGGAGTATCCTCTCCCTTTTATTAACAACAGTTCTTCTTTTATCAAAATAGAAGATAAAAAAATTAAATAAGGTAGACGATACCCACAATATGAATATCTATCATGAAGAATTATTATGTTAACCACATCTAGAGTTGAGAGATCAGATTCTTATTAGATGATGTATAAATGAAAACCCATCGAAATATATGGGAAAAATTTGTCTGTGTATAAGAAATTAAGTTACTAAGAACAGTACCTTCAGTCATGACCCTTTAAGTGAGCCTGTGGTGGGCTAAGATGACCCAAAAAGATATTATTGGGCCAGTGATTTAAGGCCTTATTTGGATGGATTTGATTCGATTTGGACTAGGGATTTGACACAAGATTTGTTCCGGACTCCGGATTTGACCCGGGTTGTTTCATAGATTGGACCGGAACAATAAACAGGTGGAGTGGAATAGAGAATAATTCCACACAAAATAATGTTTGATATGGCCCAAACCCCAAAGGTCAGTTACCGTCTTAATGACATCCAATTCAGGTATATTAAATAAGTTGGACTATTAGACTTTTCTATTGGAGGCTTGGGCCTTGAAGGATTTTGCCTGCAGAGTGTCAGCCCTTGGGGCCCACAGAAGCATGAGCAGTCTTCCATAGGAAATTGCACCCTGCCTCCAAACTTGGTGGGAATCAGGAGCTCTGTAATTTGACTACTTCTGGATAGAGGTTTCTCGATGTGACTGGGTACATCCAGAAGCACCATTTTTCTAAATAAATCTATTGGCAGGTCTCCTAAAGAAGAGTCTATAGTTTTTCATTTCAGGTGACTCCATTAATATACATGAATACTGTTTGGATTAGTCCGTCAGTCAGTGGACATAACAAATGTTAAACTACTTGTGTAGTTATGTTTAAATGACACCCCCTCCCCAAAAGGGAAAAAATCATCCTACATAGACAAAGAACAAGTGCAGATACTTTGGTTTGGAAACTTGAGCAAAAGTGAAGGAGATCAACATTACCAGGGAAGTCGGTGTGGATCTGATTTCTGGCCATGAATGCAGAGAGCTCTTTGGAATATGAGGTAATGAATTAAAGTCCAATCTGTACTCTGGCTGCTCCATAGTTAATTTCGGACATATATCCTTTTGTAAATCGGATATTACTTTAGTATCACCATTTATTGTCTCAGTTGATGATAAACAAGGCAAATCTATCACGAAACGGGCATCAGATGCCACATTGGAAGATCTGTTGCAGGTGGGTACATTGTTGTCTATTTGTACAACTGAACATATATTTTCAGGCAAAGACATAATAGCTGTAGGCATATCTTGGGCAGCAGAAAGTTTCTTCGAAGAACCAGACACTTCTTGCAAGCAATTAACCCGCTTCCCTCTGAACACACCCCAAAGAAAGAACATCATATTCCAACCTGTCAAATATGGAAAAAAATAATTATACGACAAATAATTCCAAGGGAATTATTTTCTATATCTGCAGAAGGACAAATATGTATGGAAAATAGCTTTAGAAGAATATGTGGGCAAGCATACAAGTGTTTCATATATCTCAAGTAATTATTATAAAAGCACAGAGAATAAATAAAGCAGAGCTGAAAGAGAAGACAATACATAGTTTATCAAGAGATACTGGCTTAATATTCAAGTACTTGATAAAAGGCTATGTTGAGTGCCAATACTGCCTGATAAGGACCCTTTCTCCAGAGTGGTGTACTATATATAAGCTTATAACATAACTCATTCACATTACATTTCACAATGTTTGGTGGCCCCATCTTTAAAACAAGCTGCTTAGGATTCTTGGTGAGATTTGGGTCTGCCCTTTCTACTTTGGAGTGGCTCAGATTAAAATTTGTGGTTTTGGAAGTGGAAAAAAAAAATAGCTTCTTCACAGATGTGGTTTGCTTGCTATTATTTGGAGTGTGGTTAGTGTGCAAGCCCTATTGAGTCGATAGTTCCTTCAGGATCAGTTTTTATGGACAAAAGTTGGCACGCCCTAAGTAGCCATGAAAATGTTTAACTGAGTCGAGTATAACTTCAAATTTATTCCGCATGCAAGGAATACTTCTACAATAGGACATGCTTCGTATGCAAATGGGATGAGACGAGGGCAGGCCATCCCATTTATAGAGACCATGTAAAACAAATACAAACACTTTCAAGGTTTCACAATCTGATTTTTACTTTCATTATTATTATTTGCAAAACCATTTAATGGCATTCCTCTGTCAATAGATTCAACACGAGACCAAAAAAAGGGGGTTATTCTAAATTAACTAAGAAAGGTGTTCTTGAATGACCAAAAATCTATAAAAGACAACTTATTGTGGATGGGAGCTCTATGCAGTGTAACGTTTATCCCGACATCACCAAACAATATGATTTAAGATGAGTATAAAAAACATGTGAATTGTTTCCAATTAGGCTGTTAACCCTACTCCTCTAGATTTGTTGTCTAAATGTGAATGTGTGTGTGTGCGTGTATACATAGTCAGAAGATGTGGGCAAAGTTATCCAAAGACGTGTCCAATTGCCATTCTAGGGCATGCGTCTAATGCATGATGTATGTCGTCAATGCTCACACCTCAACTACAACATTTTGAGTCAAGACTCGCACGGTCTTCAAGAGCCTCACCTCAATATGTTGCAGCAGGGGACAGGACACCATAGCATTATCATTATTAAAATTTTCATTAACTAAGAGCATATATAAGAGATGTGGTTACAATAATTATTCTTATGTAAGAAGTAAATTTTTACGCTGGGATTTCACGGGAAGCAGATTGGATGGGAATATCAGGATTTCAACACCATCAATGTCTCCTTTGAGAGCTAGATCATTCTTTGTCATACTCTCTAATAAAGTCTTGTAGCTTTTCTCACAGCTGTGTCATAAGAAAAATAGAATTTTCACCAATAATGATAAAAGAAAGACATGAATTTGGGAGCAGAGTAAAACAAAAAGGAAAAAAAGAGTAAGGAAGAAAAAAAGAGGGGGGGGGGGGGAATAGGCATGTTACCTCTCATAATCTCTTGCAAAAAAATAGAGCGCAATATGATCCTCTTTAACTCCAGTTTCCGCAAATTGTATTGGCCAAGTACTCAGGCGTGGTACTTGATTCAAAAGAATTTTCTGGGGAAATTTGTTCATTGTTTCGATAACTCTGGGTGACGCACAGGTTGATAAATGAGCTTGAAACCCATCATAAAGGTCTGGCAATTTTCCGCTTCTATGAACCTCAAAACACCCTCTGCGTGCAAACAGATATCAAATTCCGGAAAAGTACTTCAACATAAGAGTCCACAGTGAACCATTAGGAGAAAGTAAAAATAATACGGCAGACAAATAAAAAACCAATTCTGAAAAGGAGAAGAATCATACTGCCAAATATACTCATGCTCTGGGATGGCTGACATCATCAGAATAGCAGAAGTTGCTACAGATGCATGACTGGGCAAATCCTTCATGAAAGGCTTGCCATCAACAGGGAGAATGGGCCTATCGTTTCCTGTACTTGAAGTGACTGCTTCAGCAGAGAGCGTAATCTGCTTTGCATTGGTATCAGTCATCTTCTTAGTAGATTCGGCGTTAGAGTTCCATGCACTTGTAAGCCCCTCATTTACCTCCTTGCCAGCAACCAATTTTCTTGAGTTACTGGAGTCTTGTAAAGATACTTCACGATTAATGCTCGACACAGATACCTCATCAGATTGATCTGGAACTCTATTCTTTCTATATATTTCAAACTTTTTGGGCATAGCAGCCTCAATTGCAGCTTTCAGTTTATTACCTTTATCCATCGCCTCCTTTGAGCTTCTAGAAGTAAGTACATCTTGAGCAAGAGACTTAGAATCATCAACTACACAAAATTCTGCAGAGTGACCTGTGTCTTTACATTTCTGACAGGTAACACTTTTTACTCCGGCTATAATACCTTGCCTTGGGCGACTAATAGAACTTTCCTCGACTCTCTCAGCAAGATTTGTTGATTCTCGGGACTGAGGAAATTCATCTGGTAGACTTTCACCGGCTTTACTGATTGGTCGATCAGCAGTAAAAGAATCTGATGAGGTATTATCCTTCATCTTAGCCTGTACAGGCTTTTGTTCTGCATAATTGCTGACTCTGTTGGCAGAGAATGACAACTGCCTCTTACCTTCACCTGAACCAGATGGACAATAAAATAAGATGGACTAAGCAAATAAATAATGGCAAAAATAAGCCACGGAGATACTTGTATTTCGCAGTATGCAACAACAGGAATGAGATGACAAAATCATACCTAAAGGAACTGGCACTTCTGAACCTTTACGAACAACATGATTGACCGGTTTTGATAGCTGGGAAAATTTACTATCAGATGGCACAGACTTTGAGTCGCGATTGTTATTTGTGGAAAATGAAACAGTTTCCCCATGAGAAGCTAGTTTTTGATCAGCTCTCGGCGAAGAAATAGTAGAAGAGGATATTGTTGAACTAACTAATGAACGTTCTAATTTAAAGGAATTCTTCCTCTCAACAAAGTTCCTCTCTTTTGAATGTTTAAGACCTTTTAGATCATGACAAAATTTTGGGGATAACATTTTAACTTCTGATTCACCAGAACTTAAACGGCCCGAGTTAACAGATTTAAACGACATAGATTTACCCATCACCCTGCTAGTTCCTTCCTTAGCATTAAGTGAAGCAGGTTCTCTCAATGATTTCTGCTTCTTAAGAACAGCTTCATCCAAAAGCTTAACTTTTGACTTTGCATTTGTGGTACTGAATGAATTGGACCTTAAAAAAGTACCTGTCAGATGAACTGCTTAATTTAATATTACCATGAAAATCAAAAAAGACATCACAGTAGACAACATCGTAGAGATGTAATTTAGTAAACAATGTAGTATTGAAAATTAAAGTATTACCTCGAGCTGTCTGTTGTTGGGTACCTGTAGGAGATGCAGTTTCTGGAGTATCATCACCGGGGTGAGCACCAGTAGAAAATTGATGGGACGGCTTCACTTTCCCCCTATCTAAGTTCTTGATTGAACTATTACGAGAAAGTACACCAACTCTATTAGGAATGGATGTCTTTGGTGATCCAATAATTGGTTCAAGAGCTTGCTTTTTAGCCACTGAAGAAACTTCTACATCCTCTGCATTTCTTTTATGAGAGATTTTCACAATTGAGTTATCTTTATCAGTTTTATCTCCCTCAACATCTGCATCTTTTCCACCCGACTTCCCAACAAGATGAGCATTTTTGGAGCCCAAAAATCCAGAAAATTGAAATTTACCAACTCCATCCACTGCACCATGTTTATCTTTCTCCTGGTTTTTTCTTTCCTCGAATTTGCATTCTTGACACAGCCAATCACCTTTTGGAACTTCATCAAGCATTACTTCCATGCAGTAACTAATGACAGCATCAAGTTTAATAAAAGATTATTTTAAGCTTATAGAACTAGATAGACAAAATAGCCAATTAAATCTTCAAGAAAGCAAATGAATTTAAAACTACTTCATAAACTTACGTGTGCTCAGCACCATCACTGCACCTATAACATACAGCAAGTAAATCCTCTCGGCCTACATCTCCACAAATATCACACACCTGGTACCGGACAATAGAAATAACTAGCACCAATTAACAAAGTTATATCATAACCCCCCAAGTAGGAGTGTAAAAAATGGACACAAGATATTTGCACTACAATAAAAAAAGGAATAAAACGTAGAAGGCACAGATCAAGTTAAATATGAAATATTGAAGTCAATCCAGAAAATTCAACATGAAATGTAGTTTGCATCCTACAAACCAACCCTGGACGTCAAAGCTTTTAGAAAGATAGAACCACAAGAATTCAACATCAAGAACAACCGAACAACTGTAACAAACCCTTCAGCCAAAGTTGAAGCAAGATATAAATCTCAATGTTCTGTGAATGAGGTAAGCAAATACGAAACTAAAATTGTGCACAAATTTAAGAATTGCAAATATCAACTAATTGGAAGAGAACTTCATTCAAATAAACATACTCAAAGGACAACATAAATAAAGAATACAGAGTTGACTGGTTGAACAAGTATATTCTGTCAAAACAAACAACATAAGTATCAATACTTACATCATGCTCCACAATATCAGATTCATCACTTTCATTCACAGGATGGGACTGCATAGAAGTTTCCTTGGCATCAGGTAAGACAAGCAACTCATTGACGTTCTCAACTTCTTGTATATGTTCTACAGAGTTTAAAGCTTCAGTAGGCAGAGCACCGTAATTTTGTCAGTTTCTGTTTTAAGCTTTAGACAATCTTCCATTGAAGGCTCAGAGTTCCTCCAAAAAGACCAACTTTGCTAAACTGAATATCACCAGAAGTATACGAAGCAGATTTCTGTCCACAAACAGTATTAGATACTACCTCCTTTGTCACTAATGGATTCAAATGCTCTCTTGAGCATTCAGGTGGTTCACCACCAATCTGGGAGCATGAATCTACTTCCAAGTCCTTCAGGCTTGGGTCAAAGAAAATAGATTTTCCATCATCTATGTCTTTGGAATTCTCCATCAATCCTGAATTATGAAAAGAAAAATCAGTTGATGAACTGATAGGAGGGTAATCCTTCTGAATATATTCTTCATTATATCTATGTCTGCTAGATTCATTCTCTCTTCCTTCAACATCAAGTTTATCTCGACATGAAGCAGTTTGGGATGGAACTGCTTTAACATATTCTTCAGAAACTAAACAATTGGGAGAGGCAGAATGTGTTGCTTGATTTTTTCTTTCCATAGTTCCACTATCAAGACTAGACAATTTTGTTGCTTCATTAACTCCACTGATGCACGAATTATTATCATCATGTCCTTCTAAACTTCTCAAGTCACCTAACTTGTTTTTTAGATTACTCTTATCTGGATCCATTCTTTGAGGTTTCGATGTGGCCAAATTCTCTCTGACAGACCCACCAGATGACAACTTTTGTGGCATCTCAACATCTTGAGATGCACCAGTTACATCAGATATCCTCAGGCTACCCTTACTTTCTGCAATTTCAGAGAACGAATCATGACTCGAATTCACACTGATTACATTGCTTGTTTCACTAGCAGTATGCTGTCCAATTTCACATGTTCTGCTCTTAATAGTTGGTACTACATCATTCACAGAATAACTTAAGGCATTTTCGCTGCATGTGTCCTCCAAAGATTCACCATTCTTCGATCCCATGAGAGCTTGGTTAATATGCAAACAAGATGAACAAGGAGCAAAGCACAAGTTACACGTCCCAGAGTCACCTCTCACATCAATATTTGAACACTTGGTAAGCCTACTAACTCCTTGATCAACTCTAGCTGACACCTAATAAGATCAACACGAACACAAATAAGTAAAATATAGAGAGGATGAGGCATTGGAATCTTTAAAGTAAAAATAAAAAGCTAATAATAATGATTTATTCCTTTATATACATATACATATATATATATATATATATATATATATATATATATATCCACCATGATGTAGCACTTAACGCCTCTGAAATAATATAAACTTGTAAAAACTAGATGAAAGATCTACAAGTTAAAGGTCATTTTGTAATTGTGAGCACATAAAAGTAGGAAAGGACAAATATTCTACTTCTCCCTACATTTTTTCAGATATACTATCAGTTAATGCCCTGTAAACACATTTTTAATTTGATAACCACCCACCTCACTTAAACATATTAAGAAATACATAATCCCCCCCCCCCCCAACAAAAAACAAAAAAACAATGCTCAAGTATTCTGGTGCAGGAACTTTTTACCAATGAAACAGGCAAAGGACAAAATAGTAAGCATAATTGAGATGTGCATATTCATATTTGCATATCCATAGACACACAACAGCACCATATATGTAACTAAGATTTATATTTCATCAGAGAAATAAATTCCGACCAAGTTACCCAAGGTATTTTTTTATCCATGTACTTTTAGTATTTATACTACTGGGTCTGCCTAGTCCGCGTCTATATAATCTATATTTCACTGCTCTTATACATTTGTCATATTTTGTGTCCACTACCAATCCATCACAAGAGCCATCCAAAACTGACGAAGCCCATTACAGTCCATAAAAGAGAACCTATCAGATGCCCAAAGGCCGACACATTTACACATCTCAGGCAACAGGGTCACTGAGTGCAATCATTATCTAAAATTTCTAACTCCTGCATGTTAGATACATTTAAGTTGACAAGAAATTCACCAAACAATCTAAAGTGGAAAGAAAACAATTCCTAAATGAAAATCACCAATTCCTATGAATATCTGAACTAGCTACACCTCAGAAGACCCCATATCTGATACCCATAGGATGCCAAAAAGAACACCTTGTCCCAAAGCAATTGAAAAGGGAGTACTTAGCAAGAAAATTCCTCACAATTCTTTTGGTCCAAATACCCAGAGAATCACAAACATCACTGATCACACACCACCTTAAATTTTACATCCCTTTTCCTGCCAAAATACCTAAAACTAAATTTACTAAAATGCTGAATGCTGACGAGGGAAGGAGTACAAACCCAGACCTAACTAAAAAAACAAGAAAAGGCACTCCACAAACTCGTCATCTTAGCTTTCCAAATACAATTCGTAAGAGAAAGTGAAATTTTATTCCAATGACCAATGAGAAAGTCAAAATAGGACTTGGAGTCAGAAAAAAGTCTTGTTGGATCTCAAGATCAAACTGATCTATGTAGGAAGATACATGAAGAGAGGAGAGAATAAACATCCACAAACTCTCTATCATTAAGCTTCTGAAATAAATGAAAAATCCAAGAACCCCAAATGAAGCATTATGAAGAAAGAAAGACTGGAAAGTCTAAGAAATAAAACCTGAAATCAAACATCCCTAACCAAGGTTCCTCCTGCAACATAATAAGATTCCATAAACCCAATTGTGCTTGATCTGAGATTTGGCTGATAACTACAACATGATAAATCCAATCTTCACAAAGATGAATAATAATGAACTCTTTTTCCTGTTCTATACATTTCTTCTTTGTTGGACAACATAATGGCATCGCATGATACAGTGGCGGATCCAAGCATGGGGCAGGGGGCACCTGCCCCCACTGGATTTTCATGCAGGGTTAGGCACTCAAGCTAGAAAAGGCTAGGGAGTCAAGCACTGGAGCTAGAAAAATTTTATTTGAAGAGCTTAAAAAACTAATTCTATTAATCCCACATTCCTGCTACTAGTATTTATTTAATATAGTCTTACAAGTCTCACATTCCCACTACCTTGATCAAATTTATTTAATACTACTTCCGTTCCTAAAAGATTGTCGTTTAAGGTTTTTGCACATAGATTAAGAAAATCATGGGAAATTGAATTAATTTGTTTGAAATCACTACCCCTTTATGGGAAATTGAAAACTATTAATACAAGAAACATAATTTCTTGGGACAATGAGAGAAGGTAGGGGTAATATAGGAAAGTAATAATTTATTCTTCTCGAAAGTTGTAAACGACAAATATTTTGGAACAAATTTTTTCTTCTAAAACGACAATCTTTTAAGAACGGAGGGAGTATTGTCTAAATTCAATGGAGCAAAAACTGATTCAGTCTTTCCTTTTCTATTCAAAAACTCATGGATTATTAATTTCAAAAAAGCTATAATTATTTCAAGAAACTCCATCAAAAAAAATTTATTCGAGCTTGTATTCTATTTTATTTTTACTTTCTTTAAATTTTGTAATTTATTTTGTAATGTTACTTATTAGTGGTTTAATTGAGATTGTTTATTGTTGTTACTAATTACACTTGACTATTCATATTATATATTAGTTTTGTTTTGAAGTTGAATTAATTTTTAAATATTTATTTATTGTTAGGCACTAAACGTACAAAATTTGAATTTATTCCTTAAAATGTTCAAGCCGAAGGGACTAGTGAGAAACCTATCACTGCTAATATTTACCAAGAAACTCACCCGCAAAATGTTAATGGTTAACCCCCAAACCCAAACACATACACCGATATATACTTCCCTTAATTAATATTGAAAGGGATCTCGGTAAAAGACAACCAATGAGTTCTTATCCCGCCAGTGAAAGAGAGAATTTTAGAATAAGTTATTTACTCAGGTGTCCGACTCAACCAATACCTTACAAAAAGAGAATGTAATTGTAGGATTATTTAGTTTTGTAATTATTTTATTAAAATTTTATTCTTAAGAAGAAAATTTTTTTTGACTTTGCCCCTACTGAATCGCGAGGCTGGATCCGCCCCTCGCATGATAGGAGAAATATAGTTTCGCTTTGTGTAATGCAAATGATTTGCATGTATATGTTTTAAATATTGGGACAGGATGTGTACTTCATTTGGTACCAAAGAAAATGGTTTTCTTACAGGTTTACCCAGTTGCAAGGCTATATGTGATGTTTTATCCAGTCCGTAAGATTATATGCTATGATAAACCACTAGTGTACTAAGTACTAACTACTCTGTCTTCAGTGTTATATGTGATGGTTGCAGTGATCATATGTGATAGTTTACCCAGTCTAAGGGCTACATGCAATGCTTGTCAAGTTGAAGTCACGTGATCATATGTGATGGTTTACCTAGTCTAAGGGATACATGCAATGGTTGACAACTCACGTGATCATATGGGATGGTTAAATGGGTTTGAAATGTTATGCTATGAACCAATTTTGATATGAAATAATTCGGAAATGCAAAGTACACACCTATGATATGAATTGTGACAGGGCTTGCGATTGACACCAAATTTTTGCCAAACTTTGCCCTTGATGGCCTAAATCTGCACCAAACCTAGTCAGCCAATTTCATACAGTAAAACACACACAGTGTCCGTGCAAGCAATCCCACAAAGTCACACAAATGACCAACCTTTTATTGCAATTCAATATTTAGGAATATAACAATCCAACTAAGGGATTGCAAGACAACAAACAAAAGAAACATTACACCAATATCTAGAACATCTAGTAAATCATAATTAATTTCGAATAGTACATAGAAACAAGCATCATAAAGTCATTTGTCAAAGAAAAAATGACTAGAAGAGACTGATATCTAGTATTTTGACTAGAAGAGACTGATATCTAGTATTGTTTTAATATGCCTCAAATAAATATCAATATAAAAGCAGGCAGGTGCTGTTCCATCTTCCAAAGATTCTTGGCATAACAAATTCCAGCAACCCCTAATCAAGCTTGTCACGTTCACTTTCTCAACCCCAACCACCCCTTCCCACAACTAGAAAAGGATACACATGGATTAAGCCAAACCAGACAATAAGAACAACAATTGATTACCCTGTAATCACACCTTATTCAATTGATCGCCGTAGTCTATTTCATTAACTGGCCCTTGCATTCGACAGCTACCACTCAAAACTGGGGTGATCTAGAAAGAAAACCAAACAACATCAATTACAGTGTCCAAAAGCATTAGCCAAATGTTTACATTCATTTACGAAACCATGTCTGCATTACATAGTGATGCCACCTAAAGCACCTAGCATCCTAAGCATGATAACTGATAAGAAAAATATATGCTTGTTTATACATGACCACTGGAGTTATAAATTACCAACAAAAACACATCAAAATTAAATTTATTTTAAAAATCCCAATAATATTAACTGTGCAAATAACAAAATTAATTACAGAAAAATGAAGTGCTCAATTACGGAAACATTAGGGGAAATTAAAATTGAAAGGATTGGAAACATAAATTACATGCCTCCGGTTTCTTAATCATCACAGTCGCATTGTAGAGCTCTTCGACGGTTCGTTTCTTGCGGTTCACCATCGCCGAAATCTACTGACAATGGATCAAACATTAACTTGTTTTGGATTTCAACCTCTCTCCCACGATTTCAACCCACACTAATAAATTTATTAAAAAAAACCCCCAAATTCATCTCTACATATCTCTAATTATGAAAAAGAAATGAAATTAACGAAAATTAAACAGCTGCAGTATAAATAAAGAATGAAATGCAAACAATCTAATTATGGAAAAGAAATGAAATTGACGAAAATTAAACAGGGGCAGTATAAATAAAGTATGAAATACAAACAAAAACGATCCGAGGGATTATCTATACAAAAATCTATGGCGGAGATTATGCATACAGACGCCTTCTTTGCTGTGCTTTTCAGCTTCTTCTCAATATTTTTTCCTTCTACGTATATATATATAATAACAGATATATGCAGTTATATATAATGATTATTATATGTTTTTTAAAATTTATAAAATAACTTACTATTAATATTTATCATAGTAGAAAATCGCATGTGATTTGTATTTATTTAATTTTTAAGTAGATACTGTAATTATTCTAATATTAATATTGAGTTAATTTATGAAACTCAAATTTTTTATAAACATCATATAAAACAAATAAATTATTAAAAATAATAATATTTATAAAATAAATTGTAATTTTTTTAAAAAAATAAAACAAATAATTCTAAACAGTCGTAAAAAATATTATTATTATGTCTTTTATAATCTATATTATATATTAATTCTACCATTTACGTTATAAATATTAATTTATATTACTCAAAAATAATAAAATTACGTTAAAAAATTTAGGATCATAATGTTTTGTTTTGGTTGAATTTTAAGTTTAAAAAATATTTTAGTAGTAATAGTTAATAAAATAAAATTAAAAAAGAGAATTTATTATATAATAGATCATTGTTAAGTATATAATTTAATTATATATTTGATTTGTATATGTTTTAATTTAAGTTCAGTAGAATCATTATTAATAAATAACTTTTATAAAAAATAAATTAATATATAATAATAAGTTATTTTAAAAATTTTGAGAATCATAAATAATAATATTTTGATTCTAATTAAATTATAGACTTAAAATTATTTTAATAATAGTTAATAAAATAAAAAAATTTAAAAAATATTTTAGTTACAGTTAAATTATAATCTCATTTAAAAGATCAATTTTATCTTATTATATATATATAGATTTTAACGGATTTAATTTATGTTACATGAAAATAATAATAATAATAAATGAGTTTAATTAAATTTTAAATCTTTTGGATACGGAGGTTTAAATGAATTTTGTGAGAAAAATAAATAAATAATGGAAAATTCGAGAGCTACGTACGTGTCGAGATGCACGTGTAGTCTTATAAGTATGAAGCGTGCGCTTCTGGATTGTGTGCATGGCAAGTTAGAACTCAGTCTGACTATTTGCTATCTTGCGCCTACAGCTAGCGACACATATTTTAGCATTTATTTTTTAAGCTTTCACACGAATATTTTATAATTTCATTTATTTATATTTTTATTTTTAATTAATGATCAAAATATAAAAAATAAATAAATAAAATTATAAAATAATCCTATCAAATTTTTATGTTCACATAAATTTTTTCTTACTTTTTATAAATTTTATCTCCTAAGAGTAGACTCATTTTATTATTTATGTTAAAATTAAGTCGTAGAACTACTATTTTTACTTATAAAATTATTTAAAAATAATAATTATTCCTTTTATCTGAGTGCATTAATTTGGCTATTTACTTGTACAAAGTAATTGAGGCCCTAAAATATGAAAAGTAAGTACTATTTATTTATGAAAATTAGCAGAATTATGCAAACTTTAATTGTGAATAAACAAATTAATTAATTACTTATATATTTATAAATTATGTTATTGCGTCTAAAGTCGAGACATTTTTAATTGTTAAAAATAAAAGAAGTGAAAAGTAAACACGAAAAATAATACATTACTTATGGAATTGATAGTTCTTGATTAGTACATAAGACTCGTATTTATATTATTTTTACACCACCTTTGACTTCTTTCAATAATCACCTATTACCCATTTATTTTTCCTAGCTACAAATCTCATTTCACACTATAAACAACAAGTAGGGATGATATATATATATATATATATATATATATATATATATATATATACACACGGTCAGGATCTTAAGCTCACCCCTTATCTAACTTATCCGAGCTCATCCTCTCTTTAACAACGGATTAGACGACGGCGGTTTGGTCATATAAACCGTCGCTCATACTTTTAGCGACACTATATGTTGTCCATCGCTAAAAGTATAGATAGGCTATTGTATAACCAAACCGTCATCGAATCCATCGCTAAAGAGGTGAACTCTTGAGATGAGTTGATAAAGATAAGCTTTAAAATCCGCACTCTATTATATATATATATATATATATATATATATATATATATATATATATATATTTAGTTGTTTAAAAAAAAAGCCAAAAAAAAAAAAAAAGTCCAGATTTTAAACCTGCACGGACAGGATCCAGCCTATATATATAAAGGATTTTGAACATATCATGATTGGCAGCCTAACATTTCTTTGGCTGGAAACAGTATGTTTTTAGATCACCTGCAACTTGTGGAATCAAGTAGCATAATGAATACATGCGTACATAAGCTTTCAGCAAAGGATCTGATATTTCCACATATGTTCTTCTTTCACATGAGCATCCCGAAATATAGTTATAGATAGAATAAAAAAACCCATAAAACCACTCCTACAAAGATCAAACAAAACAGCTTCTACATCGTATAAAATACATAACCAAAACTCAACCAAATATATGACACAATTCCTTTTTCATCCATCCTCCTATATCCTCCATTCCTTTCCCTCCTTGGGAGTTGGGGGTGTACATAACAGCAGCAAAAGGAAAGCTTTCTTGCCACATCACATAAAACTCGGACCCTTCCCCTTAATTAGAGTACCGACATTCACAACATAGCAGAAAACTTGACGTTTCCCAACTGTACAAACTATTGCTTGATTCACGAAAGTGCTTTTGGGGTACTATTTTGTTCAGAGTTCAAGAAGTTTTGAAACAACTTGATCTATTAAAGATTTTATAATTATGAATCTTCAGTAAATGATTGCAACTAACTTTACATATGGAGAAGCTAATCAATTGGGTGTTTGTCAGCCTGGCGAGATGTATAATGTGCAGAAAGCAAAAGCAGAGATAGAAAAGCACTTGCTACAAAGATTGCATCGAACCACCGGTGGTAGAAATCAAACTGAATGTCTCCACCCAATACATCAGTTATGATCATCCTGCAAAATAGTATATCTCAGGTGTATACTCAAATGAAAAAAAAGTAGGATTCAACCAAACTTAAGGTAAGGTCACAAGGTTTTAATTTAACCAAGTAAAAAAGTCTTCAGTTCTTTGGCAGACAATAAAGCATGTTTAACCTGCTATATAAATACATGTCAGTGGGAAAATTCTAAGAATTATATTATGCATTTTACCCTGCCGCAGCTTTTAAAAATATAAACACAATTATACAAACAGGCAGAAGTACCACCTGAATTTTGCAGAGGTAATACACTTCCATTTATGTTGGGAAAGAAACTAATGCACATCATCACTGATTACAGTAGCTTCATAATCCAGAAAATGATTACATTTCTCTAGAACCACGAAAGAAGGGATAATTCCTCTACTAAGGTTGTCAATAAAGTATGTTCTTCAACTAAGAATTTCTTAGCAACTTTGCCACAAAATATAGTTTTATTATTTTGTATCTTGAAGAACGAACGGTTTAATTTATAGGATTTTCACTTTTAAGGTGATAAGCCTTCTGCTCAGGCTAAGCAACACCAAGGGATCAACTTATAGTTATTTATGTCTGTCATATGTGATATGTCAGAACCATTCTCAAAAAGGTTTTTTTTTTCCAACAAATTTTAAGGAATATCATGCCCAGAGTTTAAAATAAAAACTAATAGTAACTAACTCTGCAGAACACACAGAAATCTAAAACTATATGGCATGGCATCCAAACCATATATACCAAACACGAATGAAGAGACCCTGCTTGACCATAAAAATAAAATACCTGTATTCAGTGGCCAGGCTTTTTCTAATTAAAAGAATTGAAGATACGAAATACATCCCCATAATTTCAGATAGAAAAAGCACAACATTGCTTGAAGATCCACTTCCCACTCGAGAAACAGCAAAGAAGAACTGCACAGAGCCAATATTGCAGATCAGGAAGAAGATATCAAAACCAATATGGCCTGCTTCCATTCCCCCCCCCCCCACTCACCCACCCACCCACCCTCCCACCCACAAAAAAATGTATATATATGTGTGTGTGTGTGTGTGTGTGTGTATAATTCTACTTTGAGCAATGCACATTCTAATCACTACCATGCATCATGCATGTCGAAAACCAAAGGACTTTTGTAAATATGAGATAGTAAGAAGAAAAAAAAAAGATCATAGCAGTTATTTTCCTAATACAATGATCAGTACTATGTACAAAATGCAACCCAAAAATGAGTAGGAAAAAAAACACTTTACCTTCATTAGATTAGTTAGGAACCCCCTTACAGAAATAACTACCAACATTCCGATGAACAATAGAGAGATATACTGCATAACAGTGAAAAAATACAGGTGAGCGTAGCAGATCTGCCTTAGTCAACAGTAAGTAAAAGAGAAATCAACTGCATAAGTCCAGCAAAAGAATAAACCCAACTGCATATGTCCAGAAAAAATCATAAAATGCAACTGTGCAAAACAACAACAGAAGAGATCAGGCAGTTCAACTTCTGCGTCTCTTTTCCTTCTTCTATAATAGCATTTGCTTGCAAAGTAATTGGACTGTCATTTTACGGACTGACTGAAGCGCAACTACAAACATGGGGCAGAAACCTTTAGTTTCCTTTCTGGTGGACCAGAGAAAGAGGGAGGAGGGGAAGTTGGACTCAAGTCAAGAAACTGAGATATGAAAACTAACTAAATCTCGTGCAAAGAAAAGACATTCACTATTTGCAGCTAATAAACAGCAATTAATGAAGTTGTAGCTTTCTTTGCTGTTGGACCAATAAAGTAACCCAGTAATACAATATGCATTAACATAAATAAAATAGGTCGACAACATTGTTGCCTTTGAACAATGGCTAATTGTGCTACTGAGTAGTATCCTGTCATAAAGGCAGAATAACTGAAAATTCATATGGTTTGAAGAATTATGTGTCTGTGAATGGCAACATGACCAATTTAAACTCTCAATGCTTTTTGAAACTGGATTACAATATTCCATACAAACTTAAAGACTTCACAACTAAAAGCTTCACACCTCTAGAACTACAAGCCAGGGTTCCTGTTGCAAAATTTCTAAATCATTTTTACACAATATGTTAAGTAGTTGATGGAGGTTATAATTATAAATTTAGTAACTGGAGCCATCATGTTTTGCCAGACTCCCCAGTCCCCATAAGAGTGGGCTAGATATACACGAGTACAATCGACTGAGTGGAAGCAGAAATATTAATTTAGGAATTCGTTTGTCCTACTATCATGTTAAGTTGTCAATGACGTGCAACTACAATAATGATGACATCATTAAAACATCGCAAGAATTAAATATGCTTTCTACTAGTGTGAGGAAGACATCATTTAGGGGCAATAACTAGCCTGTGATAATAATGCGGCATTGATGCCAATGTCGAAGAACTGTAAGAATATGCTGATTGTCCTTGTCACGGGATCAACCGAACCAGCCTGTCAAAGGAAGACATGCTATAAGAAACTAAGTTGTATACAAACAAGTGCTTTAGAAGGAGCTGTAGATAAGTGCTTAAGAAGCAAGTGACAGAATAGATAAAGTAGAAATGTCAACAGAAGCAATTAAGAAAAAAAGGGCCTGTACCTCCTTGAAAACAACACTTTGCAGAGACTGCAGGGGAAAACAATTTAAAAAATCAAACCGCCAGATAATTTAGTTTAAAAGGCATCAACAATTAAAGACAAGGGAGGTTTACACTCCAGCAACAGATGAGATTAAGATTAAAAACAAAATAAAATATTTGCAGTATAATATCAGCAAATGATCGCAATAAACTTTCAGTGGCAAAACAAAATAATGTAACGGAGATAAAGTATTAGATACACCACATTGAACTTGCCAACGACAATTTGCATTCTCCAAGTTGTCAGGATGAGAAAAGAATTTCTCGAAAACGGGCTCTTGGGTTGAAGATGACGCAAAGGTGCTATGCTTTCCATTCTACTACCCTACAGAGGAATTACTGAATGCCAACGCCCGGTTGAAGTTTTGAGGCACGTTTCCTCGAAGATTGAATATATGCATTTATCTTAAGTTATAGGAAGTAGCGTTTTTTATTTCGAGGTGATTCTATTTTTTGAATCCACTATCTGCATATCCTGAAACTTGACTTTAGAGGACCTCTTCCACCATTATTTCTTCTCAACTAACACTACTACACTAGTCCTCTTAATTTTGGGTTTTGCTTAGTTTCGTGGGTTAGTTTAAGCACTTGACATTTGGTCTAAAGTTGTAGGAAGTAGCGTTTTTTATTTCGAGGTGATTCTATTTTTTGAATCCACTATCTGCATATCCTGAAACTTGACTTCAAAGGAACTTCTTCCACTATTATTTCTTCTTACTCCTCAATATGACCTGTGAATTTTCCTTCTTTAAAGGCTTCTCAACTAACACAACTACAGTAGTCCTCTTAATTTCTGGGCTTGCTTAGTTTCGTGGGCTAGTTTAAGCACTTGAGATTTGATCTAAAGTTGTAGGAAGTAGCGTTTTTTATTTCGAGCTGATTCTATTTTTTGAATCCACTATCTGCATATCCTGAAACTTGACTTCAGAGGACCTCTTCCACCATTATTTCTTTTTACTCCTCAATATGACCTGTGAATTTTCCTTCTTTAAAGGCTTCTCAACAAACACTACTACATTAGTCCTCTTAATTTCTGGTTTTGCTTAGTTTCATGGGTTAGTTTAAGCACTTGAGATTTGGTCAAACTTTTACAAGTCCTACCTTTATTGGAGTAGATAGGATATTTCCCAAGACAAGCAGCATTCATGAAAATATTACGACGCATTTTAGGATTTACTTATCATACAACTGAAACAAAATCTGCAACCAAGTGAGGAACGTTTATTTACCATCAATCTAAATATGTTGACCCTGTATAAGTCTATACCTTTATCATTTTATACACACAATAGACTGAACACGCATAGCCTAGTAAATTCTGCAGGTGACCCTTCCAAGTTCGAGAGTAAGCAGCAGCTTCCTGAAAGTAACAAACCACGTTCGAAAGTGATATCAGCCAAAAAAGGAATAATGAACTGAGATTGTATAAATATGAATTAGAAGACACCATGTTCTTTTTGTTTTTTTATAGTTTTATCAATGACTTGATAAACATAAATATGCTCTATACAAAAAGTGTTTTAGAATTCTTTTTTCAAATATTGATCACAAAACTGTTTGACTGGCTTGACTAATACTCCCTTCGTCCTCAGGATGGCCAAACTATATTTTTCACAGAAATTAAGAAAAGTAAAGTAGAGGAAAGAGAGTATAATTTTTTTTTCTAAGTTTATCCTCAATGGCCCCACATAACTACATAAAATGAAGCGTCTTTTTTTTATACTAGACCCCACAATGACATATTTGCCCTTTATGTACTTATTGTCATTCTTTTGAGGACAAAAAAATTGTACCTTAGGCCATCCTTTAGAGGACGGAGAAAGTATTCAAGAAACCACTCAGAATATGGACAATCTTACATTGAAGCTGATTTTCTAGACCTAAATATAATACAATAGACACATAAATTATATTACAAATTGTATTTCAACATATATATAAAAACACTGTTCAAATACTCTGTCCAAAAATGGAAGTCCTAACTGATTTGTTGACTCTTTCAAGGCAGCTTGCCTGTGACACACTCATAATTTTTATTAATCGTTGTTTCAATACCAAATTTTCAGAAAAATATATTATTAAAAATAATACACGAATGACCTATGCTGCTATGCAAACCTTGATATGGGTTACAAAAACGAAAAGATCTAACAAGTCAAAAAGGACTCGCATATTTGGACGGAGGTATTATATAAATACACTGACAAAACATCTTAAACTCTGCTCCCACGCCCCAAAAAAAAACCCAACTACAACTCAAACGGGAAGGAGATAGTAGTGTAGTAGCTTATAAGGGTTGTGAATGGCTCCGTTAAGTGACAATTACTACTTAAAAGTATTGCCCAATTTCTATTTGAATAAAAAAATATAGGTTGGTATATTCAAAAGTAAAATACTTGAACAATAAGTTATAATTATTAAGAACTCTCTATAGACATTGGAACCTATGGTACATGACCCAGTTTCTCAATAAACTAGGGGGTAAAAATGATCTCGTGATTTGTCCATAAGTTAATTAATTTTCCATTGAAATTTTGGAACTTCAAAATGTATATACATAAACTGGCTCATATCCCTTAAATTGGAAAATATTACTTGCTTCAAGATTATAATTTAATCAAATATTTACGAGGTATCTTTCACAAGTGAGTGGAGATCATAGTAAAAAAATGTCAGGAAACCATATCCAACTAAACTTGTTATCTAGAGATAGGTCTTGCTCCAATCACAAAGGTCAAAAGTCCTTTAATTACCAATTACGCAAAAATTCAATTTTATTTTTAGTCAATAGTATTACTAAACCCTAATATAAAAAAAAGTATCCTAAACCTTGTTACCCTTTTCAAAATTCATATATACACAAACAGAGAAGGCACGAAGAAAGTGGGAATAACCTCTAACAACGTAGATAATAGTTGTTCATGAAGTAAAATATAGAAGATGTATAAGATGTTAACTTAGAACAAACTTATAGAAATCCAAGCCATAGGAACAAAAGCTAGCTTACAGATAGAATTTCAGAATGGAAGAAAAATCAACCTTAGCTTGGCGAAGTTCATAGATTTCCAAAAAGAGCTGCTTGGAGAGCTCTTCTAAAGCTTGTACCTCTGCTTCCATGCTTTTAATATCTTCAGATAGAAAGAAGAAGGCGATATTAAGAAAGAAGAATTGGGATTTAAATGAAGTGGTAAAACATAACTGAATTAAATATTATTGAAAGTCCATCTAGAGATAGATAAGTATTTAAGACAAGATAAGTTTCTCTTAGAATTAGTTATCTTGGCTCAGAGTATCTCGTTAGGAGACATGTCTCTCCTTAAGAGGATAAACTACCAAATGTGAATTACAACAGCATAAACTGCCAACAACTATTTTCAGACCTAGAACTAACGTTTTATTTGCAACACAAAGGCAACAATGAAATAAAGGTTTAAATAGCACACTGATCGACATAGATATATGAGCCACTACGAAACAATAACATTTCTTTCATACTTTAAAGTGACATTTATGAACCTGTGTTTTAAAAACCCAGCCTAAGCCCTAGGCAGTCCCATACCGCCTCTATTATGGGCTCCTAAGTCCTGCTAACGCAGTATTAATCCTCACTCCCATCAATTTATTAAATCGAAAACTTTGAAACTCTACATTTGTTGTGCCTTATAATATTGTTTTTTGATAATTTTCCTGAAAAATCTAGAATGTTGACATCTATTATACGGTTTATATAGTATATACAAATACATACAATATATATATATATATATATATATATACAGTCCGGATCTGGTCAGGGATCCCAGACTTTACCAAAATACGGACTTCTTTTTTTTTTTTTGCTTTTTTTTAGAACTAAAAAAAAATAAAAAATTATGGAACTGGAATTTTTACATAATACAGTGTTTTGGGTATGATTTGGATACATGTTTTGTTATATGTATCCATAATCACACCCAAAACACTGTATTATGTAAAAATTCCAGTTCCATAAATTTTTAATTTTTTTTTAGTTGTTCTAAAAAAAAAGAAAAAAAAATTTTAAGGTCCGCATTTTAAGCCTGTCCGGGAGTCCGGACAAGATCCTTTCTCTCTCTCTATATATATATATATGACCGCCTAGGAAGCCTTAGTCTGCCTACTGATTTTAGAACACTAATAAAACTTGAATATCTCAAATGGCAAACATGATTCCCTAAGTTTTAGGACTCGCTGTTTTGAAGCTTCTAGTAAGCAGCACGATGACTCAGATCCCGTCACAAAATAAGATTGGCAGGTTCCAGTTTTCAGAAAACCATCTCATGATAATGCATGCAGTATGCATAATTGGTGAAGAATAATTTTTTCAAAAGAGAAAAAAAAAGTGAAGTTTTTCAACGTCTTAAATGCATCGACATAGATACCACAGAAAACAACAACAACCATATCAGTCGAGGAAACTAAAGAAGCACCATTCTCATGCACCAAATTTTAGTATGTGCTGATCATGTTCTTCTAAAGAAACCGCAGAAAGTAATACTAAACACATATATACTACATTCCTTTGGAGAGATACAAAAAAATATATTATATTAGATTTCCTTTACACAGAAATGAGCAATTATGTGAAAGAAACAAAATAAACTACCTTGTTCCTTTTGGTCATCCTGCACAGATCTTACAACTGTTCCAACAATGCGCTTGAAGATTGAGCTAGCCTTTAACTTCTGCAACATATAAATAACAGTAATCAGTAACTGAAGATCAAACTCAAAACCTATCATCCGATGTCCGACTCTGGTATTGAAAAACATGGTATTGAAAAACATTGTTAGATTATCAATATCATTTCATTTTTCACAACAGGAAGTACCACAGAAACAAACAAGTTATAATTTATAAAGAAAGCTAGTAACGAAACTTTAAGAAAATGAGAGTCGGACATTGGACTGGTAACATGATTCATAATATATAATATAGTGTCCACCACCATGTTGAGATATTTAGTGTCACGATTTAATGACTTGGCCACATATCACGTTACTGGAACCAAGTAATAAGCCTATTGTGTCTTTACTCTTTATAACGTAAAGTAGGTGCACCAATGATGAGTAAAAGGTCCAAGCTGATTCACTTAAGAGTACAATCCAGTGCCAACCCGAAAAATCTACATAAAAGGGGTTGCTCCGGCACATAATAAGTACACAAATGATAAGATAAATAACACAATAGCGACTCTTTTGGTTTTCAGTTAAAGGATTGCATGAAATGATATCTTCGTACTTATGTTCACTCTAACCATGAAATGATAATTTCTCTTCTTTTTTTATATGTAAAGAATGTTGTTTCTAGTTTTCATTATTTATTGATAAGTTGTTTATGATTTTATAAATACCAAAAATTATCTAAACAGTCGAACAAAGAATAACAATTAGGCTGAAAATTGACCATGTAATTATCATTTCAAATAAATCGCAGTAACTAGAAAGCAAAATGATTTTATACAGAGAGACTATTGAACCTCTTCAGACCCTTGAATTCGCTCCATCTCCATCTGAGAAAGAATGATCCTCTTTTTCTTTGAGATGCAAGTCTCAATTGACTGCATTAGTTGTCTTTCCAAAGCCTTGATCTCTGTTTCTTCAATTTCTCTTCCACATTTAAATAAAAAGAATAATCGGGAAGCTTTGAAATGAAATCAAAAGCACATAATAGTACATTTTCTAATATATTTTGCTTCCTGACTAAAGACAAATTGTTCTCTGCACAGTTGTTCCCATGAAACACAATTATGCTCAGGAGAAGATAGTGATCTAAGATTCAAAACTAACACCAAAAATGATAACAAAAACATGATTCCTTTTGGCACTTTACAAGGCTCCAATAAGTTGAAACAAGGCTTTGTTATTAAGATCTCTACATATATGTATAGATTATGATTTATGTGTGCGCATGGACTTGCTTATGTGAGATAAATTGTGCATCATGTAAGCATTTTTTACTACTTATCAATTATGATTATAACTATAAGGGTTTCCATAGTGCCATGAATCTCTTAGCCCCACTCCCTTTTACTTTAGGCTCCCCAACTTTAATATAAGCAAACTTACCTGATGAAGAGAGATAGATAACTGTACGGCAAATTCACAGCTCCAAAACCAGATAGAACAGCCATGACGGTCACCCCAATAACACCAATTCTGCTGACCAGCTGAGGGATGGTAAAAAATCCTGGAAATAAACAATTAGCTTGAGTGACGAACTGACATCACTAACATGGCAGGTTTGGAGTAAGGAAATGGTGCACTTCGTATACCGGGATTGAAAATTAAAGGATGAAAAGGTAAAGGAGCAAAAGGCACATCTCATGGGAAGCAAACCCTAAAACTTGTTGTTTGGGTGAGTGGGTACGAAAGGAGGAAAGAAAGGAAAGGGTCTTTATTAATTTAACACTGTAGTAGACCTGTTATTATAAAAGAAAGCTACCTATAACCTACTGAAGGGTAAGAAAAAGCTACACTCCTTCCTTGCCCTTCTCCCCAACTGTGGTAACTGGGAAGTGGGAATATTGTGAGTCCCAGAGAGAAATTCATCTCTCTTGTTTTCACTTCCATTCTTTTTCCCTCCTACTAAATGTACCAAAATAAACAGATAATTAAGAAGAAAGTAAAATTAAATACAATAAAGTTGATCAGATGTATAAAGCATTAAAGTTTAACCCCTCAAAAAACACAGTAAACTGTAAGGCTGAAAGCACAACATTCAGACAGCAATTGAAACAAGTGTAACTCAATTTGGAATATGAATACATTATTGAGTTAAAGGAGGAATGATGGGTTTGTTGTACTTGGGAGTATATAAGGTCCATCCCAGGATCTCAAACTCCATATTTCCTTGGTTTGGTAACAAAACTCAATTCATCTGATTACTACAGGGATGAACCCGATCCGGAATATGAACCATAAAAAAAAATACCTATTAAACCAATCACAAGAATACAAGCTACAGTATTAGTAACAAGGTTTCAATGCAAATACAATTTCAATCTAACGGGTAGGAATAAAAAAAAATTGGATTCTTAATCGAGCGTGCACCGCAAACATATCAATATATGGAAAGAAACAGAAATAGAGAGAGGGAGGGATGGAGGGAGAGAGAGAGAGGTACAAGAAGTCGGTAATTACTAATTATAGGGTTCTCAACTACTCATAAAACAAAGGGTAAAGACTAAAGAGTGATTGAAGAGAGGGACAAACACTATCAATTTGGAATAATTCAAACTAAGGAGAAAAATTGAACCTTTATCAGGTGAAGGCATGGGGAAATGAATGCCCATCCGCCAAAAAACATAGAGAAACACGAACAGGAATAAGATGGCTCCAAGTGCAGCCCGTTCTTTCCTTAAACCTAAAATTCAAATCAGGACTTGGTGAATGCATATAGATTAAATAAATGAATTACCATAGTAGAATGGAACTTACCATTGCTGCAAAGCATCAGATAACAATGATAATAAGGCAACATGAACACTAGTAACATTATCAAACAAAACAAATCCACCTTCCAGTTTATCCACCTCGCCCTACAGACAATACAGAATAAAACAATGTAATTTATAAGCTGTGCAAGTTCCCCCAAAATAAATTACCGCTCAATTTGAAAGTAAATTATTATTAGCAAGTAATTACAGCTGTGATTGGCATACTTCTTTTCTTCTAATCTTTTGTATACATCTTTGTATAGATAAAATATTTTGCATACTTTTTCTTTACATTATGAATATAACTATGTTTTGACATCTATGGATAAATATAAATAGAGAAACCATGAAGATTCTACATAACTGACTAATTTTTAGCAAGTATATATAAAAAAAATAAAAATACTCACATGGGTTGATTGAAAAAAACAAGTTCACTAATCCAAGTTGGGCATACAAGTCTCAATTTGAGTTTGTGTGTTATAATGTAGTACATATTTGATTTATTAATGTAGAAAAAACATTAATAAATCAAGAAAGTACATAGAGAAAATAAAACATTATAACTGACTAATTATTAGTAAATAGATAAAAAAAAAAAAAATCCACATGGATTGATTGATTCAAACAACGCATGGTTGATTGATTTAAACAAGTTCACTAATGCAATATGATCATATAAATCTCAATATGATTGTGTGTGTAACGTAGAACAAATGGCAACAAATCAATAAAGTATAAATACAGACAATAAAACAATGAGTAGAGAAAAAGTGAGAGGGAGTATTAAATGAGTTACTCTTTGGAAAGAATGGGAATGATCTCGAAAAGTACGAGCTGAAAGAGATTGCAGGAGAAGGCGAAAACGACACTGAAGATGATCTGAACCAGTGCCCTCTTCTCTTCGTACTCTTTGTAGAGTCTCCGGTTGAGGAACCAGAGCCCCGTCCATCCTAATAGCGAAAGGGAACCCACCACCACAAATCCCTCGTAGATCGCCAATCCCCAACCCATCTCTCTCCTCTATCGCTTGATCTGATATTTATTTTTAAAGGCGGATATTGAATTACTCATTCCACTCGAAAAAGATAGTAAATTATTTTATTGATAAATAGAATGACTTATTTCATTTGATTTAATGTTCAATACTATTAGCTTAAATAAATTTAGATGGCCGTTACTTATGGAGCGTCTATTTTTTGAATATTATATAATCGTCCCACGATTTTAGAGATTTAATTACATTACATTACATTCTAGGAGTATTTATTCAACATTCCATAAATTATTCTTTACTCACACTAGGACTATGGCGGTTTTTTTTTTTATTATGGGAACCGGTGAAGTTTCTCTCATCCGTTGTTATAGTCTAGAATAATTGATTGTTTAATATATATATATATATATATATATACACGTAGTTAAAAATTAAGACGATAGTTCTATATATAATGACGAATCGAATCGTCGTCCAATCCGTTGCTAAAGGGATGAGCAAGATATGTTAGATAAGGGGTGAGGTTAAGATCCGAACTATATATAGGACAATGGCGATGAATATAGTTCATCCATTGCTATAACTTAAAAAACCGTATGTGACGCCCCCAAAATAGGTATACAACACCCATTCTGAGTCGCCAAAATACATGGTATAGAAAGCAAACTACAACTTTGACAATACAGATGTCGTGTAGAATACGACAATACAACCGTGAGTTTGAATACAAATATTGTCTTCTGTATAATATACACACCCAAATAAGTCCTCATTAATTATTCATACACTATTTTACGTAAGTAATGAGGACAAAAAAACATCTTCCTGTAACCATCACTCCATACCCCGACTCGATCCTCGCTATGTTCTCACCTCCCGAGAAGAAAAAAATGGAACAAAAAAAAAAAGGGTGAGCTCAACTAGCCCAAGAAAAGATATTATGACTAAGATAATATACAACAAATTATCGTTAGTCTTCAACAGGAAAAATCTAATAGTAATACAATAGACAACAAGTTTTAGATCAACAAATGCAATGGAATAAAGAATCCATTGTAAGAGTCACGTAGAAAAGAATTCTACCGCCTTCTAAGGTTTAAAAGTCCATCATCAATAGTTTATCCCCGTAATAACAATCAATATACATCTTTAATCATCTTTGCACTACAGCCAAAGATATTCATTCAGATCACCAATTAGTCATGTTCATCTCAACACCGCTCATCTTTGCTACTACGTGCCAAAGATATTCATCGCTTAATCGCTCATCTTTGCACTACAAAGCCAAAGATATTCATTTATATCACCATTTAGACCGAGGATGATGAAAAATATTTTTAAAGAAACGAATCCAAAGAAACAAAATGACAAGGATTAAGGATTAAGGATTCAGATTTTGTTTTACCCATGTCCAAAAATACTTCAAAATAATCATATTGGTGTAAAATTCAAGAATGATCAAAACATGTATACAATCAAAGCTAGTATCCGTATTAGATATTTTGGACAAAAAAAAAAAAATTTATTTTTCTATGAATAAAGGTCAGATTCGTGAATAAAGGTCGATACGTGAATAAAGGCCGAGATACGTGAATAAGAACTCCCGACACAACAAGTTCCAAATTTGATAAAAAGTTCACCAATACTTCTAAGATAATGATATCAAGAAAAATATCATTTAAGAAGAAAATAATACCCCTTACCTCAAAATAATCGTATTTCCGACCGAATTTCTAGATATAGTCTCGATGTAAACCCAAGACCGTATAAAGAACACTCAAAGTATACTCACAAGAATACGCCGATAATTTAGAGAGAGAAAGAGAGAAAAACTTAGTTTCGTGTGATTTTCAATTCTAACTTAGCCTCTATTTATAGGAAAATGTTAACGCCAAAGGAGACTAAATTAATAAATTAATATTATTTATAAACCAATTCCTACGCATGCTTTCAAATTTCAATGCTGAAAATTTCAAAGCAATTTATGTGCATTCAACACCCACCAAAAAGTGGGTCCCACCATAATTAATAAAAAAAAATTATTTTATCTTCCTAAACTTCAATAATTCAGAGAAAAATAGCTCGCTTATCGAAAAATTCAAACTCATGACTTTCCATGGAAAATTTCATTCTCTACAACTTTGCGTAAGAAAATTTTTCCAAATTCCAAACAAAAATTGACCGAAATCCATAAACTGGACGATTTTACAATACCTATAATCAATTTTCTATCAAGAATCAGTGTGTCCACCGACACACAAAAAACATATGTTAAACATTTAATGCCACAAAATACTCTACCTCCTCATATACTCATATATCCCACAATCATTATAAAAATATCACCGCTAATATATTATTAAAATAATATATTTGAATGTATTATTTTATCGTAAAAGATAAAATATTAATTTTCAACAATTGTCACATTAAAATTTTTCTCCATCTATATCCACATAAAATAAATATTTTCTTTATCATAATAATCAATAATTAATTATTCAAAATAATATTACGTAATCACAAGATCGACAACCGTGCCGCTCCTCAGAAAGAGGGGCTTTCCAATAAAGGATTTCTCCTTACCTGCAAGCAATTAATTAGTGTGACCAAACCTCTCCTTAGATGTAACTTTCTAGACATTGCCAATAATGTTATCTCGATAATATTATTCAAATAATATGCATTATTGATTCGATAATGGAAAATATCGTAAATGACAATTATCAAAACAATAATAATATAAATATCAATGCAAAGAATTATCAAATCAATAAGATAAAATAATGAACAAGAATTATCGTAATAATTATCGAGTAAAGGCTTTCACGTAAGGATCAATAATTCAACAATATCGCAATACCGCCAAGCACATCGCAAGCAACCACGCCAGACATCAGATTTTAACCACCGTAACCCAACAAAGGTTAATCTGTGAATAATTTACGCCGTTATTTATAAAACTCAATCTTTGTTGCTTTCCTTCATCCAACCGCTTTTCCGTTATGGGGCCACCAAACGATCAAGGCCGTCGTATTTGAGATTCCCTTCACAAAAAAGAATATTCCACGACCAAACGAATATTCCCCGACAATAATGAATATTTTATAACCACTTGCTTATTTTGTAAACTTTTCACATTTCACCCATAACCAAAGAATTATATCAAATTAACCCTTATTAATTTAGAATAATGAATAAAGAAAAATTCAATTTTATTTATAATAAGTCAGGGGTCTTACAACCTCCCTCCTTATGAAATTTCGTCCCGAAATCGACATACGACTGTATATCGAAAAGGTGAGGTACTTTGCTTTCATCTCCGATTCCAACTCCCATGTCATTTCCTCAATCGCATGGTTTCTCCACAAAACCTTAACTTGTGGTATAACCTTCGTATGTAAGACATGCTCTTTCCTATCCAAAATCTCAACAGTATCTCCTCGTATGTTAAATCTTCTCGCTATCTCGTTTTTGGTTCTAATGCAATAATGTGGTTCGGTCTTTCACATATTTACGAAGATAGATATGTGGAATACATCAGAACACGAGACATACTGAGGTAACGCGAGTCTATAGGCTACGCTCCCTATTCTTGGCCAAGAATCTCAAATGGACCAACAAACCTCGATCGAGCTTTCTCTTTTCCCAAATCTTGTAACTCCTTCCACGGAGCAATACGTAATAATACATGATCTCCAATATTAAACTCCACGCCCTTTCTACGAAGATCAAAGATAACTCTTTTTTCGATCTTGTGAAGTTTGAATACGCTGTCAATCATTTGATCTTTTCAGTAGTCACGCTGCATTTAATTCTCGTCCCAACAATATTGCTTTCTCCCACCTCGTCCCAAAGATATCGAGAGAATCGACATTTTCGGCCCATACAACGCCTCAAATGGAGCCATGCCTATACTTGCTTGATAACTCGTTGTTGTAGGAGAATTCCACCAAGCAGGTAGTACTTATCCCAACTTCCTTTTGAAATCTAGGACACGTAGTCTTAATAGATCTTCAAGGGTTCAATAGTCCTCTCTCGATTGTCCGTCCGCTTTGAGGATGGTATCGTCGAATCGAATCAGAAATCTGCGCTCCATAGCTTTCTGCAAGCTAACCCAAAATCTTGAATCTCTCGTCACGATCCAAACTATGGATACCGGCATGCCATGCAATCGCATAATCTCATTCACGACATACGAAAGCAAGACGCTCAAGGAATAAGTCTCACAGATCGGTAAGAAATGGGCGACTTGGTTAATCTATCAACAATAACCCAAATCAGATCTACGCCTTGAGAAACTTTGGGAAGACCAGTAATAAAATCCATAAGAATGTGTTCCCATTTCCATTCCTAATCTCAAGTGGTCAGAATGGACCTTTTGGCACTCGATGCTCCGCCTTTACACGCCGACAAAGTTAAACATCTCGAGATAAACTCCGCAATCTCTCTCTTCATATTGTTCCACCAAAATGTATGTCAATATCATGATACATTTTGGTACTTCCAGATGGATCGCAAACGGGTGTCAGTGTGCCTCCATCATGATTTTATGCTTGTGTCGTAATCGTTAGAACGCAAAGTCTAGAATCGACTCAAGTATTCCTTCCTCATCAATTCTTGCTTCCTAATAGCCTCCTTCTCAAGACTTTCTTCTTCATACGATCACCTCTGTGTCCGTAGCTTGAAAGCAGCTTTTAACTTTATCGATTAAAGTCTGCTTCTACTCAGATATTCGCCATCATCATGCTGGGACCCTCGAGTCTTTAATTCTATCTTCATCCTTTGTAAATCGATAAAATGGGCCTTTATTTGACAATATTGCACTCAGATTGCATATATGATCTTCTACTCAATGCGCCACCACCACGCTCGCTTTTCCGTGATGATATCAATAGTGTGATCATAATCTTTAATGCCTCCAACCAACGTCACCGCCAGATGTTGAGTTCTTTTTGGGTGAAGAAATATTCGAGGCTTTTATGGTCCGTATAAATCTCCACTTTCTCTCCATACAAGTAAGGTTCCATATCTTCAACGCTAATACGATCACCGCCAATTCTAGATCATAAGTAGGATAATTCCTCTCATATTCTTTGAGTTGTCGTGAGGCATAAAGCTATGACTTTCCCATGTTGCATGAGAACACATCCTAACCCCTTTCCGTAAGATCATCAGATAACAAATCCATCCGAACCAGATGGTATTGTCGTAACAAAATTAAACGAAGTCTCCTCTCGAGCTCTTGGAAGCTCTTCTCGCATTCCTCGCCCATAAGAATTTTGCATCCTTCCGAGTCACCGAGTTAATCTGAGTAGAGATTCGAGAAAATCCTTCCACAAATCTCCGATAATAACCAAATAAGCCCGTAAAGTCACAGATTTCTACAACCGACTTTTTGTTCTAACTTTGTAGATTGCTTCAATCTTCACGGTCAACAGATACTCCTTGTTTTGACACCACGCGCCCAAGGAATGCTACTTCCTCGCCGTAACTCGATTTCTTCAATTTGGCATAAAGCTTGTGTTCACGAAGTCTTTGTAGTACCAAATTTCAAATGGTGCTCATGATCTTCACGCTTTTGAATAGATGAGGATGTCATCAATAAAGACAACAACGAATCGATCCAAATATTCCTTAAATACACGGCTTCATCATATCCATGAAAGCAGCAGGAGCATTAGTCAATCCAAAAGACACGACCAAGAATTCATAATGCCCGTGACGAGTCCTCGAATGCCGCCTTTGGAATATCCTCGCTTTTAATCTTCAAATGATGATATCCGTAATCGAAGATCGATCTTTGAAAAGAATCAAGCTCCTCAGAATCGGGTCGAACAGTCATCAATGCGAGGTAATGGATACCTATTCTCGATGGTGACATGGTTCAATTCTCGATAATAATACAAAGTCGCATACTCCCGCTTTTCTTCTTTACTTAATAAAAAAGAGCACCCCAAGGAGACGACTAGACGAATGAAACCGATGTCTAATAACTCCTCAGTAGTTGGACTTTTAACTCCTCAAGTTCAATAGAGCCATTCGATATGGGGTTTTAGAAATGGGCTTTGACCCGCCCAAGGTCAATAAAGAATTCAACATCACGCTCGGGGTAGACCGAAGCTCTTCAGAAATACATCGTGGAATTCTTTAACCACGTAAATATTATTCAAATCGACTTGTTTTTATTCAAATCCATAACATGGGCTAAGAAAGCTTGACATCCGCTTTTCAATAAACGAATAAATTTTGTGGCTTGATATGACAAAATGATCGATTTTAGTGGTTTAGTGGTTTGAATTGTATGACAGTGTTGGTTAGAATATGAAAACTAACAACCTTACGAAAAACAATCAATTTTGGTACGATGAGTGGTTAACCAATCAATTCCTAAAATCACATCAAAAGCAAGTATCTTTAAAGAGATAAGATCAACAGTAATGTGATAAAGCTAACTTGGATCATGCAAGATTTATAAACCGTAGATGTAACGGTTTTTCACCCAACTGAGTTTCAACAGATAAATCAAAATCTAATTTCTCCTGAGTCAAGTTTAAACGCTGAAAGCACAAGCAGAGAGAGATAAAAAGAATGGGTAGAACCCAGATTCAAGAAGGTATAAACTTCGCAAGAATTCAAGATTAGCTTTTACCGCGATCACCTCGCTTGTTCCTCACGCTTTTCCGTCCAAATACGATAAACGCCTTCCAGAACCGGCCGATTTCGACTTATCCGGATGTACTTCGAATCACCACTCCTCGCCGAACTTGGTTTCGCGATAAGACAATCTCGAGCGATGTGGCCTTCCTTTCCACAACAGAAATAACATACCTTGATTGTTGTGACAATTGAATGATATGTCCTCCTTCCCGCATTTGTAACAATATCTAACCAAGCTACGCTTCTCCTCCCCAAAGATTTGTTGTTGGTCTTTGGTCTGCCGCCGATATCTTCCCGCCATTGTTGAATCTTCTTCAAATTTCCACTGAGTCACCTCTCCTATTATCATGTCCACGATTACCACCGAGTGGTTACCGCTTTGTCCATATTCTTTCCTCCTCACCGGTTATCATCGCTCACGATGACTACCCCGATCAGGGTCCCCATTGAGTATACTCACTATCTCGCTCTAATAATCGAGCCCCGCATGACAACATCCAATACGTAGAAAATTTATGAGAGATAAGGTATCGACGAATCTCTCGTTTTTAGACCTCTCGTAAACATACGCTATCATTCGCTCCTCATTCTCCACCAAATGAGGTGCAAACTCGATAACTCTGCGAACTTTGCCTCGTCTTCGAGACACCGCCATGTTGTTCTGCTCGAGTCTAATAAACTCTACCTCCTTCATACGATTTAATACTTTCGGAAAGTACTTGTCATCGAACGCTTCAAATCTTTCCCAAGATACGCAAAGTCATCCGGTCAGTACGCTTCACGATTCCCACCAAAGAATCGCTTTCACCACGAAAACATAAAGGTGGCGAATGGAACCTTCGTTCCTCCGCACCCCAAGACATCGAATATCTTGGTAATTTGCTTGACCCACGTCATTGACGGATCCGCTTCCATGGAAATCTGTGGTCCCAACTCCTTAAACCGCTCATTGTGATGCATGCACCATGCATCGCCATCATTTCCACCCGTATTTTGTACACGAAGTCTCCTCATCTCGATTTTTGCATGAACCGCAAAAAGCTTCTAAACATCCCGTCGCTCATCATTTGCTCAAATGGCGTTGTTTCATAGAGAAACATTGCCACTGTCAGACGTTTCTCCTCGCTGGTGAAGACTTGCTCTCCACTGGCCTCATAAACTCCATTGTTAACGCTCTCAAGCAGCCCATTCTTAAATACTTCCATAAAACAAGGGTTAATTAAACAAATTAACATATCACATAATATCCTATATTACGACCGACCAACAAATAAGCTTAGTAGACACACTAACAAGGATTTACTCGCCTCCCCCTCCTAGTTTATTTCCCCGATCTCCGCCAGAGATCATATCCCTAAGCTCGATATTAATCGCGACGCCCCCAAAATAGGTATACAACACCCATTCTCGAGTCGCCAAAATACATGGTATAGAAAAGCAACTACAACTTTGATAATACAGATGTCGTGTAGAATACGACAATACAACCGTGAGTTTGAATACAAATATCATTTCTGTATAATATACACACCCAAATAAGTCCTCATTAATTATTCATACACTATTTTACGTAAGTAGTGAGGATACTTTAAAACATCTTCCTGTAACCATCACTCCATACCCCGACTCGATCCTCGCTATGTTCACCTCCTCCCGGTAAGAAAAAATGGAACAAAAAGGAAAAGGGTGAGCTCAACTAGCCCAAGAAAAATATTACGACTAAGATAATATACAACAAATTATCGTTAGTCTTCAACAGGAAAAATCTAATAGAATACAATAGATAACAAGTTTTAGATCAACAAATGCAATGGAACAAAGAATCCATTGTAAGAGTCACGTAGAAAAGAATTCTACCGCCTTCTAAGGTTTAAAAGTCCATCATCAATAGTTTATCCTCGTAATAACAATCAATATACATCTTTAATCATCTTTGCACTACAAAAGTGCCAAAGATATTCATTTCAGATCACCAAATGGGTCATATTCATCTCAACACCGCTCATCTTCAGACTACAGCCAAAGATATTCATCGCTTAATCGCTCATCTTTGACTACAGCCAAAGATATTCATTTATATCACCATTTAGACTCGAGGATGATGAAAAATATTTTTAAAGAAACGAATCCAAAGGAAACAAAATGACAAGGATTAAGGATTAAGGATTCGTATTTGTTTTTTACCCATGTCCAAAAAATACTTCAAAATAATCATATTGGTGTAAAATTCAAGAATGATCAAAACATGGATACAATCAAAGCTAGTATCCGTATTAGATATTTTGGACAAAAAGAAAAAAAAATTTTATTTTTCTATTGAATAAAGGCCAGATTCGTGAATAAAGGTCGATATACGTGAATAAAGGCCAGATACGTGAATAAGAACTCCCAACACAACAAGTTCCAAATTTGATAAAAAGTTCACCAATACTTCTAAGATAATGATATCAAGAAAAAATATCATTTAAGAAGAAAATAATACCCTTTACCTCAAAATAATCGTATTTCCGAATCAATTTCTAGATAAATAGTCGATGTAAACCCGCACCAGATAAAGAACACTCAAAGTATACTCACAAGAATACGCCGATAATTTAGAGAGAGAAAGAGAAAAACTTAGTTTCGGTGTGATTTTCAATTCTAACTTAGCCTCTATTTATAGAAAATGTTAGAACGCCAAAGCGAGACTAAATTAATAAATTAATATTATTTATAAACCAATTCCTACGCATGCTTTTCAAATTTCAATGCTGAAAATTTCAGCAATTTATGTGCATTCAACACCCACCAAAAAGTGGGTCCCACCATAATTAATAAAAAAAAATATTTTATCTTCCTAAACTTCAATAATTCGTAGAAAATAGCTCGCTTATCGTAAAATTCAAACTCGCGACTTTCCATGGGAAATTCCATTCTCTACAACTTTGCGTAAAGAAAATTTTTCCAAATTCCAAACAAAATTGACCAAATCCATAAACTAGACGATTTTACGCCTATAATCAATTTTCTATTAAGAATCAGTCCACCGACACACAAAAAACATATGTTAAACATTTAATGCCACAAAATACTCTACCTCCTCATATACTCATATATCCCACAATCATTATAAAAAATATCACCGTTAATATATTATTAAAATAATATATTTAAATGTATTATTTTATCGTAAAAAGATAAAATATTAATTTTCAACAATTGTCACATTAAAAATTTTCCATCTATATCCACATAAAATAAATATTTTCTTTATCATAATAATCAATAATTAATTATTCAAAATAATATTACGTAATCACAAGATCGACAACCGTGCCGCTCCTTTCAGAAGAGAGGGGCTTCCAATAAGGATTTCTCCTTACTACAAGCAATTAGGTAGACCAAACCTCTCCTGTATGTAACTTTCTAGACATTGTCAATAATGTTATCTCGATAATATTATTCAAATAATATGCATTATTGATTTGATAATGGAAAATATCGTAATGACAATTATCAAACAATAATAATATAAATATCAATGCAAAGAATTATCGAATCAATAAGATAAAATAATGAACAAGAATTATCGTAATAATTATCGAAAGTAGGCCTTCACGTAAGGATCAATAATTCAACAATATCAGGCAATACCGCAGCGCCATCGCAAAACCACGCCAGACATCAGATTTTAACCACCAGTAACCCAACAAAGGTTAATTGTAATAATTTACGCCGTTATTTATAAAACTCAATCTTTGTCGCTTTCCTTCATCCAACCGCTTTTCCGCATGGGCCCAAAAAGAAATGATCAAGGCTAATGCATATTTTAGATTCCCGACAAAAAGAATATTCAACGACCAAACGAATATCCCCCCAACAATAATGAATATTTTATAACCACTTCCACATTTCACCCATAACCAAAGAATTATATCAAATTAACCCTTATTAATTTAGAATAATAAATAAAGAAAAATTCATTTTATTTATACCACTTGCTTATTTTTAGCCCAAATCAATTTGTAAACATTTCATACATTTTTCATATATAAAATATATATATTGGCTTTTGTTTATATTAGAATAAACTTTATTTACAATGCTTCGTGAATATGTGACAATGGAGGAATCAAGCTTCTTTTCACCATTACCAGATACTTAGTTTCACTTCATAAAGTATATTGACAGGGAATATGCTTTTAAATTAACAATAGAAGACTCTTAAATAAATAAATTGTTTGTGAGTTTGATAAGAAAATAAAATAATTTAAAATTTATTAGACAATAAACAAGATATAAAACGAGAGGAACGTTAATTTGTCTCGAAGTAATACATTATTATTTTTTCGCTGAGAAATTACTTTTGATAAATTAATATAAAGATATTGTCAGTATTTTAAAATAATATACAAATACTAATTTTCTCAACGTAGAAAGAAAAATACTTTAAAGTTTATGTTTTTCTTTATTTTATATAAATAACTTTTTATTTTATTTCCCAAAATTCTCTAATTTTTTATACATGAAATGATAATATTTATACATAGTTTGTGCATGTGTTATAAATGTTTTCTATTCCTTGCATTTGACAATAATTTTATTTCATAACTTGCAAAACATTTATATATTTAAATATTAAATATGCACAAATAGGCATGAAAACATTTAATTTACCTATATAAATAACCACGTGTTATTATTATTTTTTAATTTTATAGTTGAAATTAAAGATATATCTGTAATTTTGCAACATTAAAAACAAAATTAATATAAACTTTGAAAATTGATCATTTGCGATTATTTATTTATATATTTTAAATATTATTTATAATTATATATTAATATTAATACTCCATAAGATTACTAAGTAGGTGTTATTTAGTGAAGTTTCCAAATAATGGAGGATATTTTTGGAAATACAAAAAATTGTAAAACCCTCGACATTCTGATTTTTTTATTGAGTAATGCTACGCAGACAGGGGAATGGGACAGATTTTTTTTGGATCGGTTGTAATTTTTTTTTTTTATTATTGTGATTCTCAAAAAATATATAGTATTTATTTTAATAGAAATTTTTATAAAATATAGTGTTTTATGTATAATTTAGATATATATACAAATTACACTTAAAACACTATAAAATATAGTATTGTATATGTATCTAAATTATATCTAAAACACTATATTTTATAAAAATTTCTGTTAAAATAAATACTATACAATTTTTGAGAGTCATAATAATAATAAAAAAAAAAATTGCAACCGGTCCAATTTTTTTTTCCAATAATCCTGTCCGGCTAGACTTATTCTTTTTTATTACGTGTACGGGGATGGACGAGGAGCCATTGTCTTATAAAAGGATAATTGGGTTTGGGCGTCAAGCTTAAGCAGAAGGCAAGAGCTTCCACTTTCATCATCAGCACTTGTGGCGGCTAACCGTCTTTTTCCTCTTCGGTCATCGCCGATTAGGGTTTGGTTTCGCCGACCTTTATATACTTGTTCACCTTCCTCATCGTTTTTTGAATTTCCAAGCAGTCGTTCAATGGGTTCGCAGCAGGGAGAGCTGGAATGGTCGGCTCACAAGGTCAGGGATACGTTTATCAAGTTCTTTGAAGAGAAAAGCCATGTTAACTGGAAATCTAGTCCGGTTGTTCCTCACAATGATCCAACTCTCCTATTCGCCAATGCTGGTTTGTTAATTTCTCCATTTGATCGTGTTAAATTAGTTTTTTAGAAGAAAGGATTTCAAATTTGTTGAAATTCTGAATTCTCAATCTATATGTTTGATATTTTCTAATATTTCTGGAGAAAGCATCAGTGTTGTAATACCTAATTTTTATATGCATGTCTGAAATTTATTATTGTTACTTATTGGTGGAATATGGGCCTGTGACAGGTATGAATCAGTTCAAGCCTATCTTCTTAGGGACTGTAGATCCCAACACTCAGTTGAGCAAACTCACTCGTGCTTGCAACACCCAGAAGTGCATCCGAGCCGGTGGTAAGCACAATGATCTGGATGATGTTGGAAAAGACACTTACCACCACACATTCTTTGAGATGCTTGGTAATTGGTCATTTGGCGACTATTTCAAAGCTGAAGCTATCCAATGGGCTTGGGAGCTTCTCACCACGGCAAGTTTGCTTTTCCTTTTTTCCTTGTTTTTTTAATGGTACATACCCAAAATATACATTCTGTTGTTAAAAGATTAAATTTTGCATTTTTTTCTACTTATCAATTATGGTCTCATTGGATTGACCAAAGTTGCTGAATTGCTGGTTTTGTAGATCTCATGCTACTGTCTTGCTACCCAAGTTTTCTATAGTTTATTGATCTTCAATTCAGTGTATCTTTCTACTTTTCTTTTTTACGGCCTACAATGTATGTTCTTTGGGTTGACCTGTGGTTCTCATTGGATTACTTGATTTTGCTAGTTTTCACCTTGGCCTATAGGTAAAATAGAGAGTATAAAGGATAACCGAGTCTTGATTTTGTAGCCTGTGTCTTATTTTTTAAAAGTTACCCCAAGGAGTGGGAGAAATGGTAGAGGCCCAGAGGAATAACCTCAAGATAGCTGCTTCAAATCCCCATACTTGGTGCCATATTAACTGTAAAAAATGTTTATAATCATGAGAGGCATGATGCTTGATAACTGGTCATAAATTTGTATTTGATTGGTGGCATTTATTTCGTAAGTGCCTTTACAAATTTCATAGTTTTTTTTAATCTACTTTTGGTCTTACATCAGTTTCTGTTGGATTTACTCATTTGATGCAGCTTCAACTTGTATGAGTTAAAAGATTTCAGACCTAACAATCTGTTTTGTACTTGGCCTATCCTAATTGTGAATTGTATATCTCAATTGTCTGTCCAATCTCTTGCCTTTTAACCCACATGACTTGCATTATGTATTTGTTTGGAGTAGGGGGCACATCCACGACGCTTTAACTTCTTCTCACTAGCTGATTAAATTGTATATTTTGTATTCTCTATACTTTAGTTTCTTGATGGTTATTGATCTACAGGTGTTTAAACTACCCACGGATCGGATTTATGCTACCTATTTTGGTGGTGATGAGAAATCTGGCCTTCCAGCTGACGATGAAGCTAAAGCTTTGTGGCTTAAATTTCTTCCACTTGAACGTGTGTTGCCATTTGGTTGTAAGGTAAGGGTTCTCTTCTATTATTATTAATTCTTATTATTTTTAACAAGTAGGTTCTCTTGTATTTTGTGATGAGCAATAACTAGCATAACAACTCAGTTTGGTTATGATGACCGACGAGTTTGACACATGGTTAAAAGTGTATGTGAAGTGTTATTAATTGTTAGGTGTTCAACATCAGCTTCTCAACCTTTGGAAGTGTATATGCTTCTTACGTCATAGCTATCGAATCAATTTTGTTGTGATGATTTACTTCTTTTCATATTCTACATATGGTTTCTTCCCTTTATGTAATAAGCAAAATAATTGCTCACTTGTCAAGGGTGTCGAGCAAAAAACATATTTTCTTTTTTCGTGTTTTAGCCTTTTGTGAGTATTTATTAATCTTCATAGAGAAAAGATAAAATCTTACCAGAGAAGAATTCTTTCTAAAGAAACCCTCTCAACAAGCTTGCAGATCTTTGCATTTTGATTGCTTTCCCACAACTACTTTGAATTCTTCCTGTTTCCAAATGACTGCAATGATGAATTAAACTAGAAATTCTGATTCACATCTTTAGGATTTGCATTGTTTCTATTGGTAATTTTCGACGTCCTGTACAGCAGTGGATATTATCAGACACCATGAGGTTGGTTACTTCTCTTGAAGGGGGGTCTATTATCTATTTATGAGCAGAAAGGAGGAAATGATGGTCAAATTATGAATTACGGATTATGTCTGTATTAAGTCCGATATACACTAATGTTTTACATCTTGCTCTATTTTTTTCCTGCCCAGTGCATACTCCTCTCCCCACCAAAAGAGAAAGAACAAAAAGAACTGTTTCTGTTATTATTATCAATTACCCTGCAAAGTTTATGCAAAATACTACTATGTTGATCTTGTTTTTCGCTTTGCAATTCTGAGTAGGATAACTTTTGGGAGATGGGTGATACTGGACCTTGTGGACCCTGCACTGAAATACATTTTGACAGAAATGGTAATCGTGATGCTGCATCATTGGTTAATAATGACGACCCTACTTTGATTGAGATATGGAACCTTGTCTTTATCCAGGTAGCTTTATATTACAGTTGTCTGGTATATAATACCTCCCCCCCCTCAAACTATCAGTTTGATCAATTTTGTTCTTCTCTTGATTAAATTTTAATTTATAAATTTATTTGATGTTTCTCACAGTTTAACAGAGAAGGTGACGGCTCTCTAAAACCTCTTCCTGCTAAACATGTTGATACTGGAATGGGTTTTGAAAGATTGACTTCTATACTCCAGAAAACGATGAGCAATTATGATACGGATGTGTTCTTACCCATCTTTAATGCTATCCAAGTGGTAAGATGAGATGACCATGCAGTGGAGATTTTTCTTTTGGCAAGTAAAATATATGTATTTTAAAAAAAATAATATTTGTCAAAAGAAATAGAAGAAGAAGAAGAATATTTGCTTATTGCTTATAATCACTGTATTATTTTTAAGGAGAAGTTGATATATGGTCAAGATAACATCATAGAACTTTAATTTTGAAATTGACTTTTATATTTACTGCATTGCTGATATAGATGTATAAAACGAGCCTTATGTTTTCTGGTCCTTAATTTGATTTTTCCTAATTAATGCAATTAAACATGTCTATACTTTTTATGGTCGCAATTATCCAATAATGTTCGTGCTTTTCTTGTTTGATTCGAACTACAAGATGACAAATTGAATTCATTTTTTCTCTTTACTTTTCTTCTACTGCATACTTTTGCCCTTTTATGTTTCTATTTATCTTTCTGGATTTTGGCTTCTATTTCCTCTATCTTATATTAACTGTTTTTTTATCCGACTTAAACCATCATTTAAACTGCTCTTGAGGGGATTAGATTTGTTTTGATTTTATAAAGATTGAAAATAAATTCTTTAAACACATGAGGTTGACCCACCTTTGTCAGAGTTTTCCTCTTGGACTTGATTTAAATTGCAAAAATTCGGTTTTGTTAGTGTGAAGATGAACATATAGGCTTCTTATTTTGTGCACAACTTTGTAGTCATAAAAATGATATCGGCCAGAAAAATAGAAAAGTATCAAGCTAATGGTATATATACGCATAGTTGAACATACATAGCACCCAAATATCAGTTTAAGCATGTTTTTGCCTCGTCTTTTAATGCAGCTACTAGATAATTACCGAAAAAATCCAGCTAGTAGTTAAGCATTTCAATTTGTATAGATCTAGGAACATGAGTGAGTTACACAAGTTTCTTTTTAATTTTTTCAATTCTTTCCTTGGGATGAATCTTTTAGGACCAACTCCCATCATCATCTGGACTTTTGGTTTTGTAATGTATGTCTGTCATCTGGTGGTAACTACACTATTTGTTTAGGCATGTTGTTTGGATTAATATCCTTAATTCTTATGTCAAGGTCGGTTGTCCAACCCCCATACTTGGGTTGGGGCCAACTAAATGAACTGACATACTTTTTTTTAAAATCCTAAATTTTCCCATGAATCGCTTTTGTGTGTCATACTGTTCTTACTTTAGTAGGCTGGAACTGGTGTTTAATTCTTTCACAAGCAGCTTGTGCAGTCTTTCTGATGACCAAGGTATACGAAATGATGAGATTTTCAAGGGATATATTATTAATTTGAAGTTGCTTGTAAAATTTCTTACGGGTCTGTTTGGTTCATGTATTTGGATTTTATTATAAATTTTATTTGGTAAGTTTTCAAGCATGAGATTTTGAAATCTAGGATTTTGAAATTTCAGATATCAGATTTTGCAAAATAGAAAATCCATTGTTAGGATAATCACTTATAAAGCTGATTGATTTTATTTCTAACTACAAATCTAGTGTTTTGTATGTCAAACCCCTGCTTAAGAATTTAAGATCTTTCATTCTCTTTTAAGAATTACATTAACAATATCAATAATCAACAACGTAAGTGTATATGAATATCAAAGATGATAACTCTGCAGCAAATCTTAATTCTCAAGTTGAATACATCAAAATATTTGGGCTCATATTCAAATCTCACCCCCAAATCCTACCACTATGGTAGATTTGCAAATATAAATTCTTGATTGTTAATCAAATAAGGATATTTGGGTTGAGGGGTTCATATCCAAATCTCACTCCCAAAACTTGCTACTAATTCCATGAACCAAAAGAATTGTACATAGTTTCTTTGTGGTGTAGTTGAGAATTATCACATTATTTATGAGCTTTATCTGTTTGATGCACCATCAGTTAGAGAACTTAATTGCAAGTGCAGTTCTTCATTTTTTGATTTAACTGATGTATTCTGCGGCCTTATTTTCTCAACTATTTTATTAGGCAACTGGGGCTCGACCATATTCAGGAAAAGTTGGTCCTGATGATGTGGATAAGGTTGACATGGCTTACAGGGTTGTCGCTGATCATATTAGAACTCTTTCGTTTGCAATTGCAGACGGTTCCTATCCAGGTGAAGGGCTACAAAATTATACATCTATTCTGCTTACTTGTTTTTCAGATAATGGTTCTTTGAACATTTGTTGGAATATACCTTGTGCACATTACCTTACTTATCAAGTTTTTTGGGTTGGTGAATGGACTTCTATGTTTAATTTTGATGACACATAGGTATTACTACTGGGTCTTTAAGTTTTGTGTGTGTGTGTGAGCGCGGTCGGGTGATGTTGAAAAAGTATTCTATTTTACTGGTTTGTCCTGAACTTCTTGTGTTGCATTTTTAATTAGACAATGGTGTTAGACTAACTTCTTGGATTGATTTCCTCTCTAAACTGGTTATTCTCCATTAAATGTTGGCGTTCTCATTGACTTGGTAATATTGTATTTGAATTAGGTATACATACATGTAATTTACCTTTTCATTAGGAGCCTTCTGTCTTGAGAGTTCAGAAGAGAAAGGAGTCCTTTGATGTGTTTTCTTTGCTTTTTTAGGATTACTCTTGCTATGGAACTATGCTACTAGGAAGAGGTATATACACTATAAAGAAGTATATATATTTGATTTTTTCCCCAATTTTTAATCACATTGGTTTGGGACAAGCTACATGCATTGTTATTATTTACTATATGCATCGTTTTGTTAAAATTAATCTTTTTATTTTTTTGATGGAAGTGAAAAAGGACATGAAGTGATAGGCTGGTTATTTTCTGCTTCTTTCTTTTTTTCGCATTTATTTTGACTATGATTTGGCTATATTAACTTGCATTATGATGCTATAATTTCTCTAGTTACACCTTATGACAATCTCTCTCTTTACAGGAAATGAAGGCCGTGAATATGTCCTTAGGCGAATTCTTCGCCGAGCTGTACGTTACGGGACTGAAGTCCTAAAAGCTGAAAAAGGTTTTTTTAATGGGTAGGGTTTAAAACCTTTAATCGATCTCTTTTAATTATCTAACGTGCTTGTATGCCTTGTAGTTATCCTTGTATATTATGTCATAATATCTAATGTAATAGTTCGATATACTAGTTTACACATGTAGCCCCTTATAAATATTGCTTTGCAACCCATGTTGTGAAAATCAGGTTGGTTAAGGTTGTGGTGGAAGTGATGGGTGATGTTTTTCCAGAGCTGAAACATTATGAAGAGCATATCGTGGACACAATTGCAGCAGAGGAAAAAAGCTTTGGCAGGACATTGGTTAATGTAAGCTTGAGCCTTTGTCATTGGATATATTTATATATTGCTCTTTTTTTTTAAATCGGATGTGATTCAGCTATTTTTTTTGCAGAAAATAAGAAAATAAGAAAAATGGTTAGAGTATCTGCACGGACCACTAGTATCATTACTGTTATCAGCACAATTTAATGTTACTTTTCTTGGTGATGTTTGATGTTTCACAGTGGGGTTGTAAAAAAAGAAAAGCACCACTTAAGCCAACCCAATCAGAGTACTAGATGGCTGTTAGCTTACATCTGGTATTGACCAAATCTACTGACTTAATGGATTAAAGAAGAACTAGTCCTTTTCTCACTAAGCTTCTGAAATATATCATTTTATGGCTGATATGCTGAAAGTGAGGTTTAAAAGTATTTCCATGTAAGTTCTAGATTTCCAAAGAACTAACTGGGATTTAGAGTTATGATTTTTTTCACATCTCTTCCTTTTGAAGACAAATCCATATATAACACATTATGCTAAGAAATAATTTTTAAGGAGCATTTTATAAACAAGTGAAATATGGATTTTAGACTAAGGTGTTTGAGTGTTGGAGATTATTGCTTTGTTTTGCTTTAAAAGCATCTCATCTTAATTCTCGTTTATGAGAGCGTGTAAAGGAGAAGCTTATAAATCATAATAGGTACATTAACCTAGTGAGCTTGTGATTTTAGATGATCGATCCAGTGTGAAATCTCCAATTCATTGAGTTTATCAGATTCAGAAAAATATTGATATTAGAATACTTATTGTCTTGTCTGAAAATAAGTTCAAACCTCCATCCCCAATCATTGGCAAACACTGGCAATTTCTTTCTTGTTCATATAGCCTGTTATCATAGGAGAGGATATGGTAAAAATTATCTTATTTATTATTGTGGAGAATGAAACCCTTTTTCAACTGATGCCAGTAGAAACATTCAAAATTCTCAGATGCTGCTCCACTAATTTAAATTTCCAGGACAAGTTAGGAAATTTATTTGACTTATTGATTTACCTGATTTACTCATTCTTCTGATATATTGTTGAAAAACTTACTTAATATTCTTCCCATTGTTGTTCTACTTATTTTCCTCATTTAAGGTTTGGTTTTAAATATGTAATCCACAAACTAAACTGGTTATTGATCTGTCTTTAGGGAATTGAGAAATTTAAGAGGGCTGCTCAAGACGTGCAGGGGAAGATATTAAGCGGGCAGGCAAGCATAGAGTTTTGTTTAGTTTATTTTTACATACATTCAATGTCCTATCCCTTGTGGCTTGTTCTCATTCTATACGTTATGTTGAGCTTCATGTTAAGCAATAGATTGTATATGGTCTTAGGTGCATCCCTTGTGGCTTGTTGTCATTCTATACGCTATTTTGAGCATCATGTTAAGCAATAGATTGTATATGGTCTTGGGTGTTGTTTGATAAAACTGAATGAAAAGTTCTGAATTTATAGAGAATTTGAATGATTTGAATGAAGTATAAACTCTAAATATAGAATGAAATAATGTGTTTGATAATTGTGAATTTAAAACTTCCGAATATGTGTATTTCCCTATTTTAACCTTCTGGACTATTATGAATAAATTTATTGTGTAATTATAAATAAACAATGCTATTTAAGAAAAATTAAATATAAACTTGTGAACAATTTTTGATGGAGTACACTATTAGTAATAGACACTAAATTTTTTTTAATAACATTTTATTAGTCCATATAACCAAAACAAAAGACTACAAAATATTTATTAAATTGATTATTGACCAATTTGTTAAAGAAAAAAAATTTTAAAAAAATTTGTAAACAATAGTAAAAAAAGATGGATATTAAATGCATTTTTTAACTGTCTATGAGGGTAGGTAGGTAAAAATATCACACTTTCTTACTAATTCAGTCATAATTATTGCATGAATCGTGACACATTCAGAGTTTAAAAATTATAAAACAAACAATTTTACTGACTTAATCGGTCAGATTTTTAGATGCTCATTTAGATGCTTTTGAACAAAATTCAGTGGTTGTGAATGCTTTTAAACAAAATTCAGTGGTTGTGCTAATTTTGTTCTTTGTCGTGACTTGCTTTAGCTGATATTATGTAATGCTAGTTATTTTCCACGTTTTCTTGGACTTGTTTTTGCATTTCTCTGCCCCCCTTACATAGAGGTCAGACCTTTAGTTGAAGAAATTTATTCTCTAACACTTGGCGAACATGTACTTTCATTAGTTTGTTAGAAAGGCAATGAATTATGAATAATTGAGTATTATTTCCTTGTTTACTTGTTAGAAAGGCAAATTTCCTTTTATTATAAGATCTTTTAACAACACTTGTTGGAGACCTTAAAGAGCAAGCTGTATGGATTAGGATGCAAATCTGGACCTTCTTAAAATCGAGTTCTAATTTTTAAATGTTTTGTCAAGTATACGCGGTTATACTTCCTAGTTCTTTAGAATTTTAAGAATGGATTGGGTTCCCTTAAAGAATATGAATGAATCACTGAGTATAATTTGATGTTGAGTTGTAGTTCATTCTCGAAGTTGGGGTCTGATGAAATGTTATATTCCTTTGTTTTACATCGCTAGAATGTTCCTACAATGTCAGTAATGTTAATGTGACAGCGGTTGTAGTCTATTGTTATACACCAAAAGCCTGGGATCGGGGTAGAAATTTTGGATTAAGAGGAAGAAGACAATATGTGTAATCCCCCCGCTCTCTTTTTCACTTAAATAAGATGGCCAAAACTGAATGTCAGTTCAATTCTTCTTTCAAGATTATGAGGGTCAAAATTAATTTATTAAAGCTTTGCTCATTTATTTTTTAAAAAATAATATTTATGCCTGTTATTTCCACCCCCAACCCGGAAAACCGTCCGGGGGGTGGGTCAATTACCCCTCTTAGTCACTTGTGGCTATCTATGCCAAAAGCTGTCTTTCGTTGTTTGTTAATTATTCTCTCATAATATGAAGAATTATGAGTGATATGCATTCCGTTTTGAGACTTTCACCCCTTGCTGTGACCAAGAGAGTGTCTCTCTAAAAAAATAAATTATGACCATTTGCATCCCTCTCACTGGTTGTTTTGCTTGGTGGTCTAATGGTGAAATGACCTTCATAAAGTTTTTTGAAGAGTTTGTATCAAACGACTAATAAAGCCAGTATGCCAGAATTTGGATTTAATTATTGTTTCACTCTCATTTAGAAAAGATGGGTTTTGTAACTAGATTTAAAATTACGAAGCTAGTTTGAACCGAGGCTACATGATAAATTTGTATTGCAGAACTAAAGTTATTTATGTTTGTGTCTGCTTCACGGGCCTGTTATTTATTTATCTCTTTGTTGCAGGATGCATTTCAATTGTGGGATACTTTTGGCTTTCCATTGGATCTGACTCAGGTGTGTGGAAACGCTGTTAAATTTTGTTCAAACTTTCTTTTATAACTAGCTACTCGTGGTCTGTTTTCAACCAGTTAATGGCAGAAGAAAGAGGCTTAGTGGTTGATGTTGAGGGTTTCAATAAAGCAATGGATGAGGCAAGGGAAAGGTCAAGAAATGCTCAGAATAAGGTAACAAGTTTTGCATTTCTATTTTGTTTTATATCCATCAACAAGAAGCCCATTACCAACTGTGCTCCCTTGAATGTAAGGTGCTAGGAGGAGTACTATTATCCTATATGTATAGCTTTTGACATTTCTTGAGCTGTTATTCTACCAATTTTCAACGATAAGCCATTCCACTTGAAAGAAGCATAAGAAGGCAAAATAAATTGATAAGAATAGATGCTATCTGAACTTTACTTCAAATCAAGATATGTGCCGAAGTCTTACAATAATTTCTTGACAGCAAGCTGGTAGAACTATTACTTTGGATGCTGATGCTACGTCAGCATTACAGAAGAGAGGGATTGCTACAACAAACGACACCTTCAAATTCACATGGAAGGTTTGTGCAGAAGTTGTGGATATTATTTTCACCTGTGGTTTAATTATTGGATGAAAGTATTATGTTTTTAACAATGTTCTTTATTGGCTCTTTCTTCTGAGGGACTGATCCATATACCTTGGAGGCTTGGATCTATATCCAAATAAAGTTCTGGCTGAGAATCTTTAGCTTGTGCTTGTGCCTGTGTGCATGTCTGTTTGTGTTTGATGATGTGTTTGTATATGTTATTCCTTATCAATGACTTGTTGGATCCACCTAGCATACACACATTTTCACTTGATAACAACTCACCTGTTGTTTAATCAAAAGTCTTGCAATGCATAGAGTATCATATTTTGGTATACATTTAAATATCAAATCAGTATAAAAGAAATTCTTAGAAGCTGGCAGTGGAATGTATAAAGAAGGTATTAGAGACTTTTCCTCAATATGTAATATATTTAAGTATTAAATGATGCAGGACAATATATAATTACTCTTGTTTTGTTACTTGATTACAAAGAAATCTAATTAATTCTCTTACTGTCCCCTCGATCATCGTTGTCCAGTAGGAGACCCTCGTTTCCTGCTTCTGTATCTATCCTTTGTGTATCAGCAACCCTATAAGGTGATATGTTATTTGTCTTTTCAAAATATAAATTTGATATAAATGTTAACTTGCAGATTGTTGGTAGCTTTGGATAATTTATTGTATGTATTGGTAAAAAGTAAAACTAACTTGGTTAACTACTTAGCTGTAAATTTACTAGTATTTAGTCTAAGGAGTCTGACATCTTCATTGGGCTTTAGGGCTTCTAAATTTGCTAAGCCATGATAAAAGGGGAGAGGGAATATTTTTGGAACAGCTAATTTCTGAAATATGTGCTGGGTGGATGTGATTACCACAAAATAATAAATTGAAAAATGTTAAAAGGAAAATTGTTATTTCACATTAGTTTATGACCCACATACATCTCATATGTGAGAGGGAGGCCTTGTGGAACCAACATTTTCCTTAGTAAAATATACTACCAAGTAAATGAACATAGCAATAACTTGCAAAATAGAAAGGCTTGCATTTATTTTGGCCAGATTTTCAATGTTGATATAGTATACTTTAATGAATTTTGCTTGTATCAATGATCTATATTAAATATCTCCACATTTTTTCTGTCGTTGAATATCTCCCACCTACTGAGGTTGCATCCTTTGTTCTATGTCAGAACCATAGAAGTGTGATAAAAGCAATTTACACAGGGAGTGAGTTCTTGGAAGATTCTGTTGCTGGTGATGAAGTTGGTATTGTTGTGGAAAGTACCAGTTTTTATGCTGAGCAAGGTGGTCAGGTTTGTATGCTCCATGCATGTTAATTGGCTATTGAATTACTTAATCCCACAGTTGCTTGACATTTAAGTTCTTCAACTATATTTTTGAACCTAAATGGTGATATGTGTGGTTTAGTAATAACATACTGCATGTAGATAATGCCTTGGATATATAGCTGTACTTATCATGTATTTTGGTTGAGAATATGTTTCACGTCTTTAAATATAAGATGATTGCACATCAATTATTTATTAATATTATTTTTTTGGGATGAAAAGTATATTGGTGGATGAAATGTTATCTATGTGTTCATCTCAAATATTTATTGCATATCATGTCTTCAACTTTAATGCATTGAACTTTTGCATCATATGTTATTTAGTTTTTTAATTGAAAATTACAATGTTAGATACTATGATCTTGTAAAATAAAGTGCCATATATAATACCATATAGAATAACAAGAATATTTAATTAACTCACTATGTACTATATAAAACACAGAAGTTACTCTGAAGTGGTTTGGAACATAGACGGTTCTGAGTAACTTGTAAAATCTGTTCATACTTTTGTTGTTTGATCTACATCCTGTTATCAGATTGTCCTTTACCTCTTCGAATGGTTGTATCTCAGTATCTGTAAATGTTGTGCATTTTTGGTATATGCTAGAATAGAAATTTTTGTAACTCTTGGCTTTCTTGTGGGATTATAGATATTTGATACTGGAGTACTTGAAGGTCCCTTTGGAACATTTCAAGTCTCAAATGTTCAAACTTTTGGAGGATTCATTGTTCATATCGGTTATTTTACTGAAGACAGTGGCAGATTCTCTGTGGGTGACAGAGTAAATTGTAAGGTAATATTTGAACTTGAACTTTTACCACATAGTTTAAATAGAGCTGCAAATGAAACTGAGCTGTTGATGAATAATAGCTCTCTCTCTTGATTGGATTTTAGCATTTTTCTGGTTTATTTGCTCTGGCCAAACTGGAATATTGTACAACATCTTGTTCTTAAATGAGCTGAGCTGAAACAAGCTCCTTCTCAGCCCATTGTTTACTCAAATCACATCCTTTGATTATCACTACTTGATTTTTCTTATTTGCTGGTCCATTTTTTCAAAATTTAAATGGTAGTGACAATTTTTTTGTTACTTTTACATTTAAAAATTACGTCAATAAAAACTCTTAAAAACTAACTTGCCAAACCGATCACTTTTTTTTTTGGTCGGTATGAACCGAGCTCAAATCAAGTGTTCTTAGGTGTTAATACAAACAAGCCTAGTTTTATCGGTTTGAAGATCTCCCGTATTACACCTGAGCTCGTACAGTCTGAAACTTGGCTACCAGCCATAGTTGCATATATTGATGCTTACAGTTGTTTTCTTTGTGTCTAACATTGAAGTTATTATTTAATGTCTCGAGCAGGTCGACTACAACAGGCGTAAGCTCATTGCTCCCAACCATACCTGTACACACATGTTAAATTTTGCTCTCAGGGTAATGTCAACTGATATTCTTATGTGCTTCTAGGCTTGGTTCTTTTTCTTGGTAATTAGCTTATATTCTTAACCCTTGTTTAGTAGGAATTAAAAGATTAGAGGACTGGAAGTAATAGAGGAAATGGGGTGGGTCTCATGTTTGGTGAAAGAAAAGGGGAAGGAAAGTAAAAGAGGAGGGGTGCCCTCCCCCTCCTGGCCCACAAAACTCTTCTGCCCAAAAATGGGAGGTGAAGAAAAGGACTTAAATGACATGCTTGAGAATTACCCCTTTTTTAGTTTAATACACTTGTAAAGTTATTAAGTATTAAACTGTAAAAATACTAATTCCCTTTGCCTTCCTTGAGATGTACCATACACCATAAAGTGAAAGAGGGTTATTTCTAGTAGGGGTACCTTCTCCTTGAAAACACTCCCCCTCACCTTGTATTCCCTTCCCGTTCTACCAAGTGAAGCATTAGTTTTTTCTCTTTATTTTTTAGGATATATCTAAGTACTCTGAAATGTTTATGCAGGAAGTACTTGGTAATCATGTTGACCAGAAGGGTTCCATTGTTCTTCCTGAAAAATTGAGATTTGATTTTTCTCATGGTAAGTTTGATCCATAAGCTTTGTTAAGTTTGTGTACAAAAGAATTTCTAAATGACTGAAACTTACAGGTAAGCCTGTAAAGCCTGAGGAGCTGAGAAAGATTGAATCTATTGTGAATGAGCAAATTAAAGCCGAACTTGATGTTTATTCAAAGGAGACAACCCTTTCTGATGCTAAGCTTATAAATGGTTTACGAGCTGTTTTTGGAGAAGTAAGCTGCTACAGTGCTGTCATCAGAATCTATTAGAGTTGGTTTAGCTTATTAGGACTGCACTCAGCTAGCAAAGCCTTCTCCAATTTTGATCATTTTGTCCTTTCCTTTTTCTGATACAGGTCTATCCTGATCCAGTTAGGGTTGTTGCAATTGGTAAAAAAGTGGAGGAGCTTTTGGCCAATCCAGAAAATGAAGAGTGGTCATCAATATCCGCAGAGCTCTGTGGAGGTACACGTCTTCTTGTCACCGAGAGTCCCCCGTATAACTTTCACATTAAATTGTTGTGACCTTGAATTTGTCGATATATCTAGGAACCCATATATCAAATACAAGAGAAGCTGAGGCATTTGCCCTTTTATCCGAGGAGGGAATTGCCAAGGGAATCCGCAGGGTTACTGCTGTTACGACTGATTGTGCTTTTAAAGCCATAGAGCTGGCATCCACACTTGAGCAAGAAGTAGATGAAGCATCAAAGACAGAAGGAGAGCTACTGGAACAGGTTGTTATATTTTCTCTACAATTTTGTGAAAATAATTATTAATTAGGAAAACAATTAGGATTAAATTTTAGACTTGTCTTTCTTTTCTATAACGTCAAAGATACATATCCTATTTGCTTCCTTTTCTCACTGAGGGCATTGGTATCTCAATTGGTGATATCATGTAATATACTAATATTTATTTATATTAAATTTGTATATTCCACAACCATTCATGTCTATACCTCATGAGTCATCAAGTTAAAGTTCTCCTACTTGAATCTGATCTGTTCCATTTATCTACATCTTCACATTTCAACAACTTAATATAAAAGCAATCAAAGGTTAACCAATGGTAAGAAATAATTCCTCTTCATTTAGTTAGAAGGCTTTATCTTCATTATTATCTCCTAGAAAAAGGTATATTTTAGGTGGTGATAGTATGTTGCTTATGAATCTTGAGTGTGCTAGCATGTAATCTGTTTTTTTTGTTTTTGTTTTTGTTTTTTTGTTGCTTAGTATCGCTACTTCCATTACCTTCATAGCCTGGCTTGTGTGCTCTTATCTGAATTCTAAACTTGAATTCTGCATTATTTACTAGCTAATAATTGGATATCACAAAGTATTACTAACTGTGTTATCCAGTTTAACAATCTGAGAAGTATATAGCTTTTTGTCTGTGTTGATATGTCCTGTGCAATGGTAGAAAAGTACTACCTCCTTACCAAAATACAAGACTATTATTGACTTTTTAAAAGTCAATTTGAGACATTTTCAAACTCAATATTGACATAGATTCATTTAAGTTTTAGACAATTCAATGATATATATTGTAAACTATAACAAGTACTACTAATTATAAGATTTGTTATTTTGTAAGTTTTAATGAATTTTATCGATTTTGAATTTGAAAATGTCTTAAATTGACTTTCAAAAGTCTTCAATGATCATATAATTTGGAATGGAGGGAGTGCAGTGCTATTTATTTTCTCTCATATGTAGACCTTTTGGTTAATATTTATGTAATTCTCTATGAAATATTGTTTTCTTGTTTCCTGTCCCACCCAAGTGACTTTCTCACTCTATATACTTGGAACTTTTGAAAAGTATGCATCACAAATTTTCAGATACTGACAAGGAATCTATCTCCATTCCATGATCAACATCTTCCTCCCAAACCATTAATGCTCTACTGTTTAGAATAATTTTAGGTATTTCATTATTCATGTTTCTTTTCCTCGTGATGTAAATTCTTTTTTCACAAAAAGAAAAAATATGTGCGTGTAGATATATCTGGTTACATGCCATTTTAAAAGTGAACAGTTTTCTAGTATCAAGATTATTCAGTTATCCTATTTCATCTTGCTTTCCTCTTTATTTTGTGCGCTTGATCCCTTCCTGCTCCTTAATTTCATCAAAGAATTAATTACCATAGCATCAGCTGTTTATAACAGTGGAGTAATAAAACCAACGTGATGTTTTTTCACCTAAATATTTCCCTTTATCCTTTCCAGAAAGTAACTAACTTAAATGGTCGTGTGGAGTCTGCACCAATCCCAACTGCCAAGAAAGCTGATCTAAAGGCCAAAATTTCAATACTTCAGGTATTTCCTTACATGCTGTAGAAAACTTCTCATGTTCTCTTTTTACACAATGATGCTTGCATCTATCTCTAAATGATGATGATACTGAATTATTGTATTGCCTCATCAGAACCAAGTAATAAAAGCGAAAAAGAAGATTGCTGAAGAGAATATACAGAAAGCTGTCAAAGTTGCCAGTGAAATGGCAGAAGCTGCTTTGTCTGATGGAAAAGCCTTCTGCATCTCGCATGTTAGTGTTGGTTCGGACACTACTGCAATCCGGGAAGCAGTTGTCAGGGTCATGGAGCAGAAGGTATAACAGCTTCTTACTTTCCTACTGATTTTGATAGTCTGTACATTTTTCACAAATTGGAATTGTGATCTGTACATCCTGATGTTGGTGAATGTGCAGGGGATGGCAGTGATGGTTTTTAGCACAGATGAAACTACAAACAAGACTTTGGTTTGTGCTGGGGTGCCAGAGAAAGGGGATAAGAGCAAGCAGTTGAAAGTGTTGGAGTGGTTGAAGGAAGCTTTGAAGCCTTTGAAAGGAAAGGGTGGGGGCGGAAAAGGTGGTCTTGCACAAGGCCAGGTTAGCATATATCTTATTGTTATTATCTGTTTTTTGTTTTTAATCAAAGTTATGGTTACAATAGTTTTTTAATGGAGACTGAAGTTATTATGTTGTGTGTGGAATTTGATGATTAAACCACCCTCAGAGAGCATTATATTCTAGGGCAACTGGGAGTAGATCAAAAATATGCACCTAAAAAAGTGATAATCCAACAAATTATTTGTATATGATATGATTATTCTTTCTTTTTATTAATTATCAGTTGCCTGCCCAAAAGTATAATGTTTTGTCTCGTATCTTTCTTTGGTCTTGGTGTCACTTGGTATACTTTTATTTGGGAAAATTAGTTTTGTCCATTGGGTCATATCTTATCAAATCATATCAAGGTTAGTGTTAATGAGCACTTTTAGTACATAACTTTTGAGACACTGTTCTCTCGCACTTTTCAGGGAACTGATATTTCACATGTGGAGGAGGCAATAGATGTGGCAACATCATTTGCAAAATTGAAACTCAGTTGACAAGGTTTCCACTTTTTATGTAATTCTTACTAAAGAAAGAGAAAAAGGAAATTATTGTTTGTGGGAAATGCAATGACTGGTTGATTTATATGTATTGCGATTGGAAAAATGAAGGAGAAAAGGTAATTTTGAGTTAGATGTCAACATTGTATAAAGTTTAATTTTCTAATTATTTCTCTATCAAGGTCTCTGAACTTGTCACTGGTATAAAGATAGGGATTTTTTACAGTTACTACTCAGGTTGTCAACGACAGAGCCAATATATGTTGGTGGATATTTGGGGACATATCGTGAAATGGGGTATCTTGTAGAAATAGTCTAATATTTCTCTCTATTTCTATGATTTTAAACCTTGTAAAGTATACATTCTCACTGTTAATTTTAAGCTTATTTTCCAAGCCAATTTGAGAGGTTGAACCTCTTTTTATGTTAAATGCTTAGTGTAGAACCAAGAGCCATGTAGGAACTAACCCCTAGTGAAGTTATATGCATTTAATAGCTTAATTATATTTATATTATTTTATTTCAATATCAATATTTAAAAATCTCATATATGCATTCAATTTCTCGGAAAGAGCATAATCATTCAGTAGATGAAAGACTAGAATACCAAAAAAATTGAGCGCTGAGCATGTTGTAGGTGGCAAGTAGCTAAAAGTCAAAAAGATGATTGCCCGTTAATTTAACGGTAGAGCTATATTCCAAAAAAAAATATTCAGAAGAGGGAAAAAAACACTTTCAAGGTAACTGAATGTGAGAGCAACCTTATCAAATACCTGACTACGAAAGAAAAGAGGTTGTACCTTCCTTGTATATATAGCAAGGATCAAGTATTTCAGAAAATATGGCACAAGTACTGCTCTAGTGCTCTACCCTCTTGAATAACATAATCACTCTTTATGTTCTTGATTTGCTTCCCCATTTCTTCAAGGTGAAGAAGCCCACTTGCCAATATCAACACTATTGAAACTGAAGCTCAATGTTTTTGGTTCCCGCTATCATAATTATATTTTCCACAGTCTAGATGTAAATCTCCTGCCCATTTTAGGCCAACTCCAGTGACATCGATTAAGGTTCACCTTGTGTTCAAATCAAATTCTCCCATACCATCATATCCATTTTCTGTTTCTTCATCATTCAAGAAGTCATCAGATGGTTCTTTATCATCTCTCTGTGCATTGTTTCCCCATCCATTGATCATCTCTTCTGGGTTAACAAACTGCTCCTGATCAGTCATGTCATGACCAATAGGAATATTACTCCCTTGAGTCCCAAGGGCATTCGGTCGTATATGAGCTCGAGCCATCATCTCAGCATGAGCCTGTGACTCGGCACGAGCTTGCTCTGCATGAACCATCGCTGCCATTCGCAGATTAGCCTCATGAGCCTCTCGACCTGCCTTCTGTCTTGAGTCCATTTCTACCCTCAGATCGAGCAGGGCTCGTCTCTCCTCTTGTAGGAGAACCTGCTCGATCATCAACCTTTCCTCTGACCGGAATTCCCCAAGAGCCCGCTTGCGCGATATTATATTATAGGTGAAGACCTGTTTCTCAAATGTGGCACTCCGCAACTTTGTCAGCAATGTTGTGGTCCCACTGCTGGGAGCGAGACAGCATCTGGCCTGTTGTATCGCTATCAAGGATTCTGTCATCCTCCTCTGCTTCATAGTCTGCCACCACATGGTAAGGTAGTAGCCTGTAAGAAAAAATGTCAAGGTGTATGTAATAGATTTACGAGGTCAAAAGGCTTGGAGTCGTTTACAAGATATAACTAAAAGAAATGTAGACATGGATCATTGTGAGTCTGAGACACTTTCCTCCAAAAATGGATTTTAAAAGAAACAAGGCATATGTATACCAAAAACACACAGCGAGGCAAAGAACTATTATGCATTGACAAATAATGGACTGCAGGCTTTCTAGTTTCCTTTTTGTCTGGTATATTATTTTTCATCTTTTTATTTATTCATATATAGTTTACCAAGCATAATCATTTCTTAAACATGAAAACTTTTACTCTATAACAGTTTGATATAAGAAAAACAGACAACACTGAATCTTGTGTCCGACATGCTTCTTCAAGAAACAATGTTAACATCATAAAGAAAGAATGTAGCAGGATACAACATAGCTTTCAAAAGGTATCCAAATTAAAATGAGAGGGAAAAGGAGAAAATAAATAAAGCAACCAAAATTCAATAGAAGTTAACTAGGAAAATATTTCAGTAGTCTTTAACCAAAATTAAAATTAAAACTAAAAGTAGTAAACAAATGGTCATCTGGACAAGTACTCAAGCTGCAAGCAAGATGAGAGAGTAAAAACATCAGATGAATATCATGAACTGATACATGACATCTAATTTATATCCTCACAATGTTTTGACCATTGATGGAAAACCAAATCAACTACTACATTTAGAAAGTACATTGTACAAATACTTTCCATTGAAACATTAAGTAGGATTGACACCCATGATAATATTAGAACATCTGTAGTACTTTTCTGAGCCACTAAAAGAATTCACCCTAAGCATCATAATAACCATATTGCATTTTAGGGTTCAGCTATCAAAATGCCCTCAACAGATACAAAAATAGCTCATTTCCATTGAAATTTATATCTTACAAGAGACCTAACACAAGAAGATAGGGATAAACCAACTTTTAAGTAGCATGATTAAAACAAATCTCAACTAAATAATGTGTAAAAACTATTTCAACAAGTCTCTCTCTTGCATAAGATTGAGATGGGCCCCATCTTCGTGTGAGAACTGGACTTGTGGAAGTATTAAAACTTGTGAAATAAAACTTGATTTTTTTTACGAAATAGAAAATCTTGATGAAGTGATTTTTTTTACTCCAACCAAAAGAACTCTTAATATTTTTGAAACAACCCGGTCAAATCCGAATCCGAACAAATCTCGGTCAAACCTAGGAAAATCTTGAGGACTAGACATTGACATGATACTTTTATTGGTACTCCAACCAAAAAATTTTCTTAATATTTTCTACCTCAGAAAACTGTTATTTCGGATGTGCATCATTACATTTTCCAAAATGGATAAATGACAAAGGAGATCAGCATAAGAGCCCGACCGCCAAACAATTATGTGCCACATGCCACATACACTTGATGCCTAGTCAATGATAAATTGTGTATATTACAAATTTTTTGGAATAAAGAATATTCAAGCCCACTATCAACTATATCTCAAGTGCCATGTGGTTCACTCACAAAACCAGATACCTGCTTCTCCGTCTTTAAGCATATAAATGTGAGATTTAGAAAATGATTACTTTTGCAGTCTTAATCTATGTGAAGAAGGGAAAATCTTCCTGATCTCAAGGAGGCATGCAACCTATTAGCTCAATTACTATAAGAGCTGTCTATTTACTAATGCCACTGCGAAACTTCATCTGCCATGAATATCCTCAACTTCATCTGGCATGTCTATTATTAGCATATCCATGGCTTAAGAATAATTTCTAAATGAAATCTAACTATCACCCACATCCCAGTTCAAATTTTTACAGAAATGAGAGCTAATTCAAAAGCGAGAATTAGCATTTGTAATCAATGAGGCAAAAGAATAAAGTAAATAACTATGGAAACCCTAAAAAAAAACAAATTCCAACCAATAATTGAATGAATAAGCTATAGTAGTGAATAAAACCTCTCACAAGCGTCCTCGAGGGAAGAGAAAGGGCGTTTGTGTTCAGGATGACAAACTCGCCAGAGATCCTGATATGACATTTGTAGCTCTGCCTGGTTCGTCGCAGATGGGCCTCGACTCACCTTGGGTTGCATTTGCTGTGGATTTGAGTTAGGGTTTGATTGTTGATTAGAATTACTAGGGTGATTCGAACTAGGGTTAGGGTTATTAGCGATTTGTGGATGTTGATACTGCTGAGATTGTGATTGAGATTGTTGACGATGAAGCACCGAAGCAGCTCGTAAATGAGCGTCAATGTTAGAAGGAAAACGAGAAATTGCTGCTTCTTGTTGTTGTTGATGATGCTTCTGCTGTTGAATTTGTTGCAACAACAGCAATTGCTGCTGATGCTGTTGTTGTTGTTGTTGCTGCTGCTGTAACATTAGTTGTTGTTGTTGCTGCTGAGCTAACGATTTCGCCTCTTCCATTTCTCTCTCTCCCTCTCTCTCTCTGTCTACTTTCTCTCTGCTCTCCCAAGCCAAGGTATTGCTCTGAGATCTTCCGTTCTGTAAAATTATTTTTAGTTTCTAATTTATTTTATAGTCGATGATTATAAAATGTATATTTTTTAAATTTTAAATCTATTAATTATACTAAAACACAGTACATGGCATAATAGCTTGACACATGTCATTCTCAAAATTTAACACATGTCATGTTTAATTAATATTCCTTAAGACTCTTAACAAAAATATCCAACTAACATAACAAATGAGGTTGAAACAAACCTAAATTTATTCCCCTAAATTTGGGATCAACTATTCAAATATGGCATCTAAAATAATATTTAAATAACAAATAATATCAATCGTAACTTACTATGTTGATTTTATAATCCCCAAAATCTACTATTTTTCTAAACATAATTATTATATCCTAAAATCACTATTTTTCTAATATTATATCATTCATAATTATACCATATATTATATCATACATGTATGATATAATATTATAATACAGGTATGATATAATATTATATATAATACACGTATATAACAAAATAATAAATTTACTACCTATTTAAACTATGCGAGATATTTACTAATTAAATTATATTACAACATAATATTTTACCGCTTATAATTATATTACAACATAATATTATACAATTTAAAATATTTAAAACAAGATTAAAATAATAAATAATATCATTCATAACTTACTATGTTGATTTTATAATCCCTAAATCATTACTTTAAAATCACTACTTTTGAATTTCACATTAATATTTTAATTTTATAATTTCATAAATCACTACAAATCTAAACTGCTACGATAATGTTAATCTTTCTAATATTATCATTACTAATTTAATTATTATCTCCTAAAATCACTACTTTTTTAATCCCAAATTAATGTTTTAAATTTATAATCTCCTAAATCACTATAAATCTAAATTATTTTAGTAATGTCAACTGTTCTGATATTATCATTTCTAACTTAATTATTATATCCTAAAATCACTACTTTGCTATATTATCATTACTCTCCGTTATTTAACTTAATTTTATTTTTATTAATACAACGTAATATTATACAATTTATAATTATATTACAACAAAGATATTATATAGTTTAAAAGAACAAATAATATCAATCATAACTTACTACTTTTTAAAAACATAATTATTATATCCTAAAATTACTATTTTTCTAATATTATACCATAAATTATATCATACATGTATGGTAAAATATTATAATACACGTATATAACAAAATTACCACTTATCTAAATTGTGCAAATATTATCATTACTAATTAAATTATATTACAACATAATATTATACCATTTATAATTATATTAAAACATAATATTATATAGTTTAAAACATTTAAAACAAAATTAAAATACCAAATAATATCAATCATAACTTACGTCTTATGTTGATTTTATAATCTCCTAAATTACTACATTTTCAATCTAAACAATTTTTATATTATCATTATTTAATTATTATCTCCTAAAATCACTACTTTTTAATCTCACGTTAATATTTTAATTTTATAATCCTATAAATCACTACAAATCTAAACTGTTTTGATAATATTAACTGTTTTAAAATTATCATTACTAATTTAATATTTTGAATTTATAATCCCTTAAATCACTACAAATTTAAACTGTTTTGGTAATGTCATCTGTTCTGATATTATTCTTTTTAATTTAATTATTATCTTTTAAAAGCACTACTTTATGATATTATCATTATTCTTTGAATGACACTTCATCCTCTAAATTACCACCCATTTTTAAAGTCTTCTAAAGTTCAATTATTGTCATTAGGTCCTTAAAATGACATTTTGTTGGCATTTTCCGCTCATTCAAATTTCAATTTAACCTCAACTCGACCTATTTTGACCAATTTTGATCCAACCCGATCCAGTTTGACCCAACCCAAAATTTTAATATTTTAAAATATAAAATTATTTTTAAAATAAGTTTAAAATAATAATTACCGGGTTGAAGTCAAATTGAAATTTGACGAAACAGAATGCCAATAAAATGTCATGACGAAAATTGAACTTTAGGGACAACTTTAAAAGTGGGTGACAACTTGAAGGGACAGAAGTGTCATTCAAATTAAATTGAGCTATTATCATTATTCTCCGTTAATTAACCTAATTTCTACATATAAATGCATACCAACTATTATCTGCAATGTACTCATGTTACGTCTGAAACAATTCTAAATACTTTTGAAAGTGCAAATGACTTATATATCTGGATACCTTCAGATTATGGTGACAATGCATTCAATGGGAGGGGCTATGACTTCATTTTGTAGACTATATATCACTGTGTTTATATTTATGGCTTTTTCATCTATTGTATTTTATTATCTGGATTATAGCTTTGCATGATTTGTTAAGTACTAGCATCTGGTAAATTATTTTCATCATCATTAATAATTTTTTTGGCATTATGGTAATATTGTGACAATTGTCAAAAATGGATAAAAAACTAATGAGACAATGTATTCGTTTTTTAACTATAACATTGTGTTATGTATGACACAGTGTTATACTACAATGTTTTTGGACACGATGTTTGTTTAACATGTAATTTTTCTTAAGGTCTGAGGACTGAAATTGGTACATTCTTTATCTGTTTTTCCTTTCGTTTGGATGCTTGAATTCTGGTACAAGTAAGCGTATATGAGACATGGACTCTTTAAAATGCATCAAGTTCCTGTGCCAGATATTTGAGGCTTGGTGAGATTTGTGTAATGTGTAACAGACTTCAAATATGCCACTAACAATCGTATCAATATAACAACTCGATGACATTGTGCATTACACTTTCTAAATATTTATTAGTGCTTTAGAATGCAAGAGGTACCTATTTTTAACTCTATTGGTTAAATTATAAATATTTTTATCAAAATATTAATATATATATATATATACACACACACACACACACACACACAACTGTTACCCAACTCTATACAATATATGCTATACTTGGATATGTATTTGCTCACAAAACTTTTACTCAACTCTATACAACATATGCTACCAAAATTTGATCATCGCATAACAATCTACCATCTTCTTATTATATTTTAATTTAGTAATTCCACGTATAAATTTATTATTAACAAAATGAATAATTCCGCTGCAACGCGCGGGTTTATATCTAGTTAATTTACTATTAACAAACAATTATCAAATATTCACAATTGAGTTAATTTTACAATAATACTTTGGTGATAAAAAAATTAAATACAAAAAGTAAATAAATAATGACATAAATAATTATTGATTATAACAATTGAAACATTCACTAATTATAATTTCACACCATTTTATATTCAATTTTTATAACTATTTTTTATTACGATAGTATTACTTTTAATTTTGTATAGATAAATCTAAAAATTTATACTTGGTGTGTGTTCTCGTCTAGTTTATCGAAATGTTTTTGTTTTAAGTAAGAAATTTAATTTATTTTTTAGATGGTAATATTAAAGGATACAATATTATTAAACATAAACATTTAATAAATAAATATAAACAAAAATTTATTATGAAAATAATAATAATAATACGCACAAAACAAAAGCAAGTCGCAGGCTCAAAGCACACTAATGGATTTAAACATATAGAAATTAAAATAATTAAATCCGACAATCCAATCATTTATCTACACTAATTCCTTTGTATTTACCAACCAACTTTTTAATTAGACACCTTTCTATCTGTCAAACAGTCAAAACTACATAAGCAGATAAACATAATTGTTACTCCCTCAAAGAAGTCCTCCTTGGTTAATATATATATTATTAAATATAATATTAATTATTTTTATATTAAAAAAATATTATTTATTAAATAAAAAATAAAACTAAAATTATATTTAATAATTGAGATAATATTAAAAACTAAATCTCAATATACATCATTATTATATATAATATATATGTATTTTAACGGCGTGGATAATCCAATAATTAAAATCTTAAATTACAACCGTTGGATCATCCCGCATACCTGTTCCACCATGACTATAAATACAGCCTCATGTTTTAGTCTGGATGATTAAAAACCCTAGATTTGACCAATTTTATTCTTTTAAACAGAGAAATCACAGTTGAGTCAAATGATTTGTATTTATTTCTCTCTCTCTACCGTGTTTCTCTGTTTAAAGAGATGAACTTGGTCATGGATCATCATCATCATCCGTACATAACACTTATACATCTATTTCTTCTTTTCTTTTTGTGCCTTTATATGTTGCGGTTTCGATGATTTATGTATCTACTACTCTTCCGACTTCCTCAGCGTGAATGATGAAACAAATAGACCACACGGTGAAATTTCTTTAAACATGCATGTACCTTATTTTCTATTTCACATGCATTAATAACTAAACATAACCCACATCTACATAATACATAATAATAACACTGTATTTATACTAATCCAATGCGGGCAGCCCCTTGATACCTTTATGATTGAGCTCTGGGGGAGATGTGAGTTTTTCATGACAACAGTGAACACTTGCTTCTCTGAAAGATCAACATCAACATCAGCACCAACCTTCCATTCAAAGTACCAAATCAAATTGGCCACAAAATATTCCAAGTGAAGCAGAGCCAAACCAAACCCAGGGCATATCCTCCTCCCTGCACCAAAAGGCATCATTTTGATTTCCCTACTCCCTGTTATATCAAAACCTTCTCCTCCATCCATCAGGCTTAAACTCCATCGGATCATTCCACACCTTTGGATCCCTCCCCATCTCCGCCACCATGAAATTGATAACGGCATTCTTCGGCACCACATAGCCATCCAATTCAACATCCTCGGTCACCGAGTGTGGCAGCACAAAGTGTCCAGGCGGATGGCGCCTCAGACTTTCCAACACCACCGCTTTCAGATAAGGCATTCTCTGTAAATCCTCCTCCTCCACCATCTTCCCAGGACCTCCTCCAGATAATGCCGATGACTGCTTTCTAGGCCCCACAACCTCTACAATTTCTTCATAAAGTTTGGTCTGAATATCACTGTACTTCACCAAATTAGCCATAATCCATTCTAACGCGGTTGAAGTTGTATCAGTGCCCGCATTAAGAAATTAAATTCTCCACACAGAGAAACCAGATCCCCATAAGTCAACTTTCTATTTTCTTCATCCGGCAACTGCAAATTCAGCAGCGTGTCCACATAAGCAACCACAAACTCTTGTTCTTGTCGTTGACTTGATTTTTCGACTCGAGCTTTAATAAGGCAAACTAATACATCTTCCCGATTTTGGCAGAGCCGTAAGAACTCCTTCCATCTCTGCCGAAATACAACCTTCCCTAATTTAGGCCACAAATTGAGTATGTTAAATCGGGTTATGTTTAACAGTAAATCTCGCTGCACCTTTTCAATTTGTTTGATTTGATTCTCTTCAAGCTTGTCCCCAAAACACATAAGGGCGAGCAAACAGAACAAGCAAACAGAACATGGCGTATTGAAAATGATCCATCACTTTAATGGCAGTAGATTCTCCGGATCCGGATACGGATTCGGAGAAGAGCCGGCGGATGAGGATGCCTAGGACCCAATTGCGGGCGTGAGAGTAGGACTTCACCCGAGAGGGGTGGAGGATCTCAGAGGTGAGATTGCGGCGGAGGAGCCGCCATGTGGAGCCGTAGCCGGCGGAGCTGATGTTGTGTTGGTTGTTGGAAATGACCCGGTTGGTGGGAAGGCTTTTGGGACGGTCTGAGAAAACGGCGCCGTTCTGGACTAAGGCACGGTGGGCTATGGAGTGGCTGGAGACGAATATGGCGGTGCGAGAGCCAAGTCTGATGGTGAGGATTGGACCGTACTTGAGCTTGAGGTCCTTGAGGATACATTCAAGCTCGAAGAATGACTTGCGGAGCCATAAAAAGCGACCGATGACCGGAATCAGGGTGGGTCCCGGCGGGAGCTTCTTCTTGTTGTTGTTGTTGATGGAGGAGGGAAAGAAGAGAGAGAAAAAGGATTTGAGGAGGGCAGAGATGCAGAGCGTGAGGATGATGATGAACCAGGTCTTCATCTTTTTGCTGTGTCTCATCAGCTTGGATGATGAGTATAAATAAGATCGGCAAAATAGGGGATTACCCCTTTCTCAAGTTTTAATCACGGGAGACACCTGCAGCCAATAAGGATCGTTCCTAGTCCTACATATTTTATTATTTTAACTCACGTGGAGAATAAGTCAAACACACATTATTCTCTTCCTAATATCATCTTCTACTATATTATCTCCAAATTATATAAAAAAATAATAATCTCTCCGTCTTGTTATTTTATTTTTTTGGAGAAATTTTTTTATTTATCAGTTATACATTTTAAATAAATATTTAATTTCCCATATTATCTGTTATGATTAAAAGTTAATTTATTTCTCTCTCATTTTTTAATAAATTTTAAAAAGTTGATATTAAAATTTTATACTCAATTTAATCATTCAAATAAAGTTATAAAGATAGTGTAACTTTGGTGAATTGACTGTAGGTGATTTTTTTATACGTGTCAGTATTATATTTATCAATTAATCAATTTATCATAAAATTAACTTTTACACGCCCGTAGCAAAGCTCATATTTTTTCTTATTTTAATTTTCTCGCAATAGTGGTTAAGATTGGTCCATCTTTAATAATAGATTTAAAATTTTGATTCGTTTTTTTAAGGAAGAAGGGAACGTTATCAAGATTCAAGTATCAATATCTATATCTTCTATATTATAAACCTTCCATACGAGTTTTTGTGATTTTTATTTTTCTCTTTTACCTTTATAACTTTTAACTATATTAATATTTTTTTATTTTTATGTATTACTCCTTTTGTCACTAAAATAATGAACAAAATTATGTGTATATATATTAAAAAATAGAGAAAATAAAATAAAATATTTTAAATTTATCCTTAATGATTCTATAAGATTATATATAAAAAATAAGTTCTTTTATTTTTTATACTATGAAACCCACTATTTTATACCATGAAACCTACTAAATGACTAAATGACGTATTTAATTTTGAGATAAAAAACGGAGGGAGTAACTTTTTTATATTTTTGTATTTAATCCTCTAAATTTAATAAAATTCTTATTTTACCCCCATAATAATCTACACACAACGCATGTGCCACCTGGAGGTAGTAAAAAGTTCTTCTCACAAACTTCAATACTTTTAAACTTCTTATACCAATACACACACAAAAAAATTAATAAATAATAAAACATACCAAAATCTAATAAATTTCTTCCTTTTCATTGTTTATGATGTAGAATCCAAAACCAATAAAAAAAAATTATTACATATAAATTAATGTACCGTAATATTAGAATACTAATAATTGTCCGTACCTAAAGGCATGACGTAACAAATAATTAGATTAAAATTCGTAAAATACTACATTTTCTAAAGGCTCTTTGCAACCTAAAATAACTTCCAATCAAACATAACAATTATCATAATTCACCGTACCATCACAATAATTAATACATACTCAATCATCAACACATTCAACCACCAAAATATAAAGCTATCCACTACTAATTTCAAAAAATTCCGGCAGAGCTTCCTCAAAAAATAGATATCCAGAAAAATCTAAACCTGTCTATAAAAATCACAATCATCAATACATATCCAAACAACCATCATTCCATACTCAAAATCATCATAACCATGTATAATTAGTTAACTTTACAAAAGACATAACACAAAATACACATGCAGAAAATAGAAAAACAACTTCATATTCTTTACAGCTTACACCAAGTATCCTTCAATGTATACCTGAAAATATTTGAAATATATAAATTATCAAAATATGTGAGTCAAAATAAAACAATTGTAAATCCGAAACATAAGACCCTTTACTTTTTTCTTTAGTTGAATTCAATATAATTAGATAAATTGAATATGCAAAAAAACATTAAGATAATTCCATAGCAAACAACAATTCAACAATATTATCTTCTTTTTTTCTTTTGAAAAGTACAGAAGTCACTATTAACTTGTTTGAATGATCATTAGTTGAATGTACAACCTCTATAATGTGAAAAGCTTATTATAATGAAATTCATGGACATGATCATGCAACAAAATTGTATGATTCTAACAATCAGTTGAACATATAACATAAAGCAAAGCTGCTAACAAATGATTAGAAGAGTAATTACCTATAAGCGTGAAGCCACCAATTATGGCCTTTAGTTTAGGATCTCCGCTAAAAGCACCACAACCTCAATTCCCTGTTACAATTCCAATTTTATGTTGATGGGCCATATACTGACTACCCTTTTCTCGGAGTTTCTTGATCAACTTATAACTCATATTTTTCACATTTTTTTCAAAAGATGTTGGAGTTTCATTTAACTGAGGAAAAGCAGAATACAAACAATAAAAGCATTGAAAAGTTTAGCATTTGCATTAGGGCTGTATTTTAGGAATTGAGATGGATTAAATTAGACTTAATTATAGGGATTATATTGGGGACTAATTATGGAGATTTGAATATGAGTGGTGCAACTATATAACTAATAGCTAGATCTAATCTTCAGGCAAGGATATTGCTAACATTGTATTTAGCACTTAGAGGTTTGGGTTTCCTCATAATAACCCAACTTGGAAGAGCACTAACTTCACATCCATCCGGTTTCCATCGCCAATTCATATACTGAGAATATTTTCTTCCATTGCTTTGGCAATCATAAGCCTCATCAACAAAAGGGCAATTCCATAATTTTCTTCATCTTTAACCCAACTCCCAACATAAAAATTTTAACTTTTCATCGTCTCCATTATTTTAGCATAGAACAAAATCTACAGTCTTAAAGGCAACTGACAATAGATAAAATTAATAGTTTAAATACAAATGCATAAATTGGAATACAAAAAAAGATTTGAGGAAAAAGAGGATTAACTCTGAATCACATAGTTCAATATTAATTTTGGGGAAGCTTTGTTTAGTACCATCACATTCCTGCAATATTATCGAAGGACACCAAATCAAATTCTAGAAAATGAAGTAAAAAATTGAGAATTTGATATATGTTGTATACATAAATATATAAAAATACAAATATAAGAATATACTTGGAGAGGTTGTGAAAAATAAAGGAGGTGAGGGATTTCAAGACATGCTTTGAGAGATTCCTAGAAGAAAAAATTATGATAGGATCTTATCCTTCTTATATCATAGGCTTAATGATGCAAGAACTCCATAGAACCAATCCACCAAAAACACAATAATTCTCTAAACCGTCTAAAAACTTCCAAAATGTATTCAAAAAATTAATCAACCACCAAAATTGATAGATCCACGACCTCCATAGTTCGCAATCTCTCAATTTACACAACCCAAAAAGGCACAAATAGTTCGAATTCTAGAGAAATAAACCCTAAAGAGAATGAATATATAAAAATAACTTTTAAAAAAACACAAGTAATACGATCAAAAAGAAGAAAAAGAGGAAAAGACAGCTAGAAGGATTATTTACTTCCAAATTGAAGCATTCAGAAAAAAGGTTTTAGCAAAGATTTTCCATTCGAATCGAGATCGGAAATGGGCATCAAGTCATAACTAGGGACGACAGTATGCCTAACCTCATATCAATACTAATATATAAAAGTAAATACTAATATATAAAGAACACATAAGTAAATTTGATGATGTTAGCTCAACTCTAGTAAATATTCTACTTTTTACTACCTTATACTCTCAAGTTTCAACTAACTAAAAATAAAATTTTGGTCAGGTTATGTAGTTATATGACCTTGCCAATGAAAATGAGTTGTTTTGCAATGAATTCTTTTTTTCTCTACCTGTTGTTGCCTTCCCCGGTGCTTTTTACATGAATACTTCATTTGAACAACATAAATCTATACCATGATCATTGTGTTTCAATGATTATCAGGTTACTAAATTTTTAACATCTATAACAGTACTTGGAGAAAGAACTAGAAATATATTTTTCTAGCTCTGGAAATTTTACATTGCGTAATGCTATCCACATAATTGGCAATTAGCACAACAAATCCCTTCCTTGTGTTTTGTTACTCCCACAAAGATCCACTAATAATTTAGTAATGGAACCTACAGTTCTTCATCTCACCTTGTGAAGCCAATCCAATCAAGTTAACAGTAAAGTGTGGTTATTGGAGCCTTTGACATATATAGCCAAATATATATGGAACTAATTTATCAAAGAGTGAATACCTGAACAATGAGACTGTCATTGAGCTCAAATCCATTATTAGAGACCCAAGAATCAAAAAGCCGGCTACACTGATCAAACCGTTGGCTCTCGTCTCTATACTCCAAGATTCTCTCCCTATCAACACATATTACCATCTTAATTAACAAATTAATAAACTTCATCACAAATTCATATTTTTTAGTAAATTCAACTCTAAGCAAATTAATATACTCCCAAAAAAATCATAATTTTTAGTAAATTTAACATTTAGCTACTCACTTACCACTTATACTACCAAATGAGACCTAATTTAAAACGTACTCGATTTTGAGGAGGAATTTCTGAGAATCAGGGTGGAGGTCTGCCCATTTAGTTCCATAGCTAGTGGGAGCCTTTTCGTTGGTAAAGAGATAAAGTTAATTTTGTTGTTGATGTTGAAATTGTTGTTGCTGTAATTGCTGTAATTGTTGATGTTGTTGGGTTGAAGGAACACGAAGCTCTGCTGAAATGGAGGTTGAGGTTGGAACAATGACGATTGTTTGTGCTCAGGCGTTAGTGGAGGAGAACAGTGACGGTTGTTTGTGATCAAGGGAAAGAAAAGGAGTCGATCGAGAAGAATAGAAGGAGTCGATTCACTGAACAATGGATTTGACTCTAAACTCGCGTGAGTTTTTCAATTGAGCGAGTTAATTAGTTGACTGAGTGAGTTTTCAATTGAATGATGGAGGTGACTGGAACAGGAGAGAGAGTAGCTGTAAGGGATTTGGGTAGAATGCAAGAGGGGGTAGCGTGTAGGGGTTGAGTTTGATTTGGGCAGGATTTTTTTTTGTGTGAGATGAAATGTGAGTTATTGAATTGAGATTAAATTGGAAGAATTGAGATAAAATCTAGGTCATTGAATTGAGATTAGAATAAATTTGAACCGTCATTGTACTTTTAAAGTTGGAAAAGATTCAAATTGGGTTCAAAATATTTCAAGTGAAGCAGAGCCAAACCAAAACCAGGGCACATCCTCCTCCCTGAACCGAAAGGCATCATCTTGATTTCCCTACTCCCTGTTATATCAAAGCCAAAGCCTTCTCCACCATCCATCTTAGTTTCACCATTCATATTCAAGAATCTCTCAGGCTTGAACTCCATTAGATCATTCCACACCTTAGGATCCCTCCCCATCTTTGCAACCATAAAATTCACAATTGCATTCTTTGGAACCACGTACCCATCCAATTCAACATCCTCAGTCACCGATTGGGGCAGCACAAAGTGTGCAGGCGGATGGCACCTCAGACTTTCAAACACCACTGCTTTCAGATACGGCATTCGCTGTAAATCCTCCTCCTCTACCACCGCCATATTCTTAGGTCCTCCTCCAGATAATGCCGATGGCTGCTTTCTAGTCCCCACAACCCCTACAATTTCTTCATAAAGCTTGGCCTGAATTTCAGGGTACTTCACCAAATTAGCCATAATCCATTCTAAGGCGGTTGAAGTTGTATCAGTGCCCGCATTAAGAAATTCTATGCACAGAGAAACCATCTCCTCATAACTTTCTATTTTCTTCATCCGGCATCTGCAAATTCAGCAGCGTGTCCGCATAAGCTACCACAAACTCCTTTTGTTCTTCTTGTTGTTGATTTGATTTTTCGACTCGACCTTTAATAAGGGGAACTAATACATCCACCCGAATTTGGTGGAGCTGGAAGAACTCCTTCCATCTCTGCCGAAATACAATCTTCCCCAATTTAGGCCACAAATTGAGTATGTTAAAGCGGCTTTAGCTTAACAGTAAATCTCGCTGCACCTTTTCAATTTGTTTAATTTGATTCTCCTCTAGCTTGTCCCCAAAACACATGAGGACGAGCAGGCAGAACATGGCGTATTGGAAATGATCCACCACTTTGATAGCATTAGGTTCTCCGGTTCCGGATTCAGTAATTAGGCGGCGGACGAGGTTACCGAGGACCCAGTTCCGGACGTGGGAGTATGACTTGACCCGGGAGGGATGGAGGATCTCGGAGGTCAGATTGCGGCGGAGAAGTCGCCATGTAGGGCCGCAGCCGGCGAAGCTGATGTTGTGTTGGTTGCTGGAAAGGATCCGATTGGTGGTAACGGGTTTGGGACGGTCAGAGAAAACGGCGCTGTTCTGAACAAACTCACGGTGTGCGATGGAGTGGCTGAAGACGAATATGGCGGTGGGAGAGGCAACTTTGATGGTGAGGATTGGACCGTACTTGAGCTTGAGGTCCTTGAGGATAGATTCCATCTCGAAGAATGACTTGCGGAGCCATAAAAAACGACCGATCACTGGAATCTGAGTTGGTCCCGGCGGGAGCTTCTTGCTGTTGTTAATGGAGGGAAAGAGGAGAGAGAAGAAGGATTTGAGGAGGGCAGAGATGCAGAGCGTGAGGATGATGATGAACCAGGTCTTCATCTTTTTGCTCTGTCTGAGCTTGGAGCCTTGATGAGTAGATTAATACCACCCCATTTAAAGTTACAAAATTATGATTTGATTTTTAAAGAAAACTTTATTTTATACTAATTTATATGTAATAGTATTAACATAATAGTATTAATCCAACATTGAGATTAAAAAATAATAATAATGTATTTGATTATCATTTATGTAACGAAAATTCACTCTATTTTATTGCTTTTCATAGTGTGGTGGAATGAGAGAATTTTTTTTTATATAAAAAAAACCCAAAGATAATGAGGAAAAAGTATAATTACATGAAACATGATGGGCAAATATTGAAATAATGTTACTAGGTATCGTCCCCGCTCGGTGCCCATACAAAGTAGTCCAACTGTCTCCAAGTATCCTAATTGCTGAAGAAAACCTAATTCAAAAGAATTTCAAATTCTTTAAACATATAGAAGAGGCTCTGGTGCAAGAAGTGAAGAGAGACGACAGAGAAGAAGGAATGCCACCAAAAGGTGTAAAGGGTTTCTTTAGGCAGCAGAAGAAGAAGAAGAAGACCGCCGGAATTTCCAAGCCCAAAACTTCCAAAAAAATCTTTGCCTCCAAAACATGCTGCTTCTCTTCATCTCCAAGGTTTCTCCTTTTATTCTTCTCATATATCTCTAAATTTATATCTACAAATTGGAGGTAATAGTAAATTGGCTATAGTTTCTTATGCTTATATTTCCTCCATCTATATTCCAATTTGAAGTAGTGATAAAGGATTTTATTGCTTTTGGATGTTTAGAAATTATTACTCATAATAATTTTTGATGATTATTGCAATGGTTAAGATGATCACGATAGGGATGAGGAGGTGTTGAGGCAGTTCGACATGAACATGGCATATGGTCCGTGCGTTGGTTTGAGCAGAATTTCTCGGTGGGAGCGTGCCAATAAACTGGGTATGAATCCTCCCAAAGATGTGGAGCTTCTCCTGAGAGCAGGCAAACTTAAAGGCAGCCCCTTGTGGGATGGCCGCCTTTAGCTCTTTGCTTATTTGTTAGTAGAGTAGATGAATGAATGCAAGTTCAGCCTCTGGCTGAACTGCACTACTAGACTAGTTATTTGGTTCATGTCAAGCTAACGTATATAACTTTACAATTTAATGACGATTAACATCTTATGAACAAAACATTTTTGGGTTTTCAATATGATATGTTTTTTTGTTCAAGTTTAGATCTATTCACTTGTGATTTTACTCTTGTTAACTTCCAGCCCTTCTCCATACAACATTTAGATTTAGGTGGGGCCTAGTTGCACCCCACATTTTCTCATTTAGTTAAAAAACCCCATTAAAAATCATATGATTCTGAGTACACCCCTTTTTCATATTTTTTTCAAAAAAAGCCAAAGAAACCCTAAACAAAGTAAAACTACAAAAACCAGAGCAAAACCCCTTTACTTAAACTGTGAATCAAGTTATTACATGAACTGGTCATTAAAGCCTAAGCATTCAACAATAAAAGTAAGCTAAATAACTAAGAACTAAACATTTGCATCAATCGATGAACTCAACAATCACTGTTTCACAATTGGTGAAAAAGGCAAACATATTAAACTTCTCCATCTCTTCTGGATATTCCATCTCTGTAGTCTGGATCGACCTGGTAATTTTCGTCGTCCATTGATACAATGTGGTGGTGATGGGGGAGAGAGAGGAAACAGAGAGCAAGAGAGAAAAATAGTGGGAAAGGAGGGAGTTGAGCAAATGTCCGCGCCATGGGGTGTTTAGAGCATCTCTAGTAGATGGACTATCTGCTGGACTATATTTAGTCCATCTGACATCAGCAAATGTCCTTTAGTCTTCACTCCTTCCAGAAGATGGACTATCTCGTAGACTAAATGTTGGAGTAGTTGATTGAAAGATATAAAATAAATTGAATTATTATACATATTTATATATTTTCAATTAGGCTTTCAATTTCTATCCGTTTGTACTCTTTATTACCGTTCTGAATTTTTTTTTCTATACCGTTCATCTCTTCTTCACTCCACTTTCAGTTCTCTCACTTCATCTCCTTCTTCTTCGACAGATCTTCTTCTTCAACAGAGTTTCTCTTCTTTTTTTTCTTTAATTTCTTCAACAGAGAGTTTCCCATTTAATTATATTAAATTATAGTCTGGCTGATTTTTCGTTCGCAGATTTGGTCGTTTTAAGCGGCCAGAAAAGTTGGTCGACTAAATATAGTCCATCTGCTGGAGCGATTTTGGCGTCCTAGACTAAATATAGTCTACGAATTTGGCAACTCCAGCCTGCTGGAGTTGCTCTTATTAGCCTGGGTTTTTTTGGTGTACTGTTTGGGGTGTGACTGGGAAAGTAAGGGGGTGCGACTGGCCCCCATCTTAGATTTAATATTAGCCATCAAGCAAAGAAGCAAGAATTAGATGGGGAAAGGGATTGTTGCTGCTTACCTGAATAGTGATGTACTTATTTCGGTTCCCCTTTTTGTTCCATGAACTTGTCGAACTGCAAACCAGATAACTTTGCTATGTAAAATAAAATCAATCTTGAAATAGATAAATGAACTATACAGCAAACTTACCAACTTACCTACATAGACTCGTCAGCTGACCTCGTCTTCAATTTCTTGACCCCATGGATGAATTAACAGTGCAGCATATAGCTACTCTTTTTCATGTCCACCATCATCATAACAAATGAAACAAAAATTTTTATTTAAAATTAGAGCAAAGCCATTAAATAGCACACTATGATCACCCAGCCTAGAGAGAACCCCATGGATGCTTCACAAACAATCATCTAAAAGGAAATTTAATAAACCTTAATAATTGTGTATAAAACGACTATAACACAACAAATTTGGAATAAACTAGTAACATGAACTACATTCTATATTACTGTGCTGTAGCTACCCATGCATCCGCAGGTGGTGCTCAGTTTTCCTTCCTTTTGGTTTTGATACTTGCATTATCTGGGATACATGATGACCAATATAGTGGCAAAACTGTGCATGCCGCTTGTATTATAAGGCCAAGTGGCAAGCCCGAGAAATCATTGCCAGTCACCCCAACATAGGATGCAAGTGCCAGGCCTAAATATCCACTTACTATAAATGCAAGGGCAACAGCAGACATAAGAAATGCCATTAATGATCCTTCACATCCTCTTGGACAGAGCTGGGCCAATAGAACACTAAAAGGTAGAATCTTAAAGAAGTATAGAACCTCCAGAAAGCCCGAGAAAATGACAACATACACCGAGTCTGGTAAACCCATCTTTTGATATATCCCTTTCACAAACAGAATATCTGAAAACATGAGAACCGCCATAGTGGCCTGAATGGCTGAGATTAGTTTCCTTGGTGGAAATGACTTTAAGTGTTTATTATACACAACACCCCATAGCAGCATTGATACCTGCCCGATCACCTTGGAGATCCCCAACACTGAAGTTTCAATCTTTAGATGCTGTGTTTGATAGAAGAACATGGTACCTGTCAGGGCTGGAATTATGGCATAAGATGCTGCAAACCAGGCTATTGAATAAGAAATCTCAGGCTTCTGTAATGCAATTAGGAGCTCTGATAACTGCTTTCTGATCCCAGTACTGGATGGACTCTTGGGGAGGTCAAGGGAGCTCTCTCGAATGGAAATTGTTAGGAAAAACTGGATACTAAGAAGAATGCCGAACAGCAAGAACATTGCTTGAGGGGAGAAGCGGTCAATGGCAATACCACCTAGAAGGTTACCAAGCACCCCACCAACTGAGGAGGCCATCCAAACAAATGATTGTAACTCACCTGAAGAAGATGACTGTGAGTTCTTTAAAGAGGAAGTGGGCTGTTTTCCAGTCTCCACAATGATGGCATCATTTGCAACTTCAACTATTGAAGCACCAAGATTTCCAAGGAGGAGATATAGGGTGATTAAGAAAACTGAGCTACTTGACGGGGGGAGAAATGCAATAGCAAGCCACGACACCGCTTGCAAGAAAGCTGCACAGCATATGGGGATAAGAAGTGGTCAAAATTATGATAATTTCCAACTCATGTCAGCCACCAGTACAAGAATCTTTATTTTTATTTTATTTTTTCTGGAAAATGCTTTTAAATTTGCTTCAAACTGTAGCAAGAGTTTAACAGAGTTCTCAACTCAGATCTATAATCCAAGAATTCTGCTTTAACAACAAAAGGCCAGTTTTTATAAAGCCACCAAATACAAAGGATAGGAAATATATGGAGTAGAGTAATTATATATGCTATGAAGCACTAGTTTGATACACAGACAAATCTGTGGTTTATAGAACTTTAATAAGTGGAGTAATCAAAGATAAACTAAAAATGGCCACAGAGTTTAAATGCTTGGGTATAAAATATATATATATATAAGAAAAAAGAATAAGTATTTAATTCGTTTATGTTTTTTTTTTAGAAATGAGAATACAAGAATGTGGAAATAACATCAGGAACACGTGGTAGAAAACGAAAAGAGATTCAATTTGAAGAATAATGTTTGCCACAGAATAAGTGATATACTAGTATCATAATTGGATTCTGGAATTAAAAAACAGCACCATATGAAGGGAAAAAAGAAGAAGAAAAAGAAATGAAGAACTTGAATGGGAATAGTTAGGAATTACCTCCAATGGCGATGTACGGGAGGCGATGTTGGCCGGAAATGTAAAAGGAATCGGAGAGAATACCGTAAAAGGGTTTGGCAACCATGGGGAGATTGGCAGAATTCTGAAGGATCTGGAGGGTAGAAGAGTCCACTCGGAGGCCATCTTTGAGGAAGAAAATAACACCCAACCATGGCAAACACCTCATTCCCTGTACCCAAAATCCAAACCCTAACATAAACCTCCTAATTCTCCCAACATTTTCTGCTGCTTTATTACTACCATCACTTGTTCTTCTTGTTGTTGTACCTGTTCTCTCAAAATCACCATTAGATGATACCACCATATCACCACCTCGAAACAAACAACCGGAGATGGATATAATATATTCTTACAGATTAAATAAAATAGATCCAGACAGTGAAGAAGAAGAAGCGGGATTCAGAGATTTATATATGAGTCACCAGCCAGCTAAAAAGGAAAAAATTAATTATTTGAATATGCTCCGAGATACGTTTTACTTTTTATCCAAAAGATATATTTATGAGAAAATATTATTGATATTTTTATATAAATTATTGATATTTTATATAGATTTTTTTATATGAGCATATAGTGAATTCTAAAAGTCATGTAAAAATATCAAAAATATATATTTAAATAATATTCTCCTCATTTATTATTATTTATACGAGGATATATAGTCTTGTAAAAATATTAGTAATTTTTTTTATTATTATTTTCAATATCAAACTATCACAAATGGATTTCTAATTAATACTAAGAGTACAAAATTATCTTTAAAATCATTGTTTAATAAATATATATCTAATTTTAAAATAAAGATTTACATTATTTAGTCTGAAAAAATGAAGAAGAAATCTTAACTCATACAAGTAATAAGATTCATAGCCCGCTATATATTGCAAAAATTTCTATCATAATTACGATGCATATTAATACATGAGATTGCACAAGACTGGATAGATACTATACTAAATACATGGTAAAACTATTATTAATTATAATTATTTATATAACTCATAATAAAAAAATTATCACATAAAGTGACAATATATATATATATATATATATATATATATATATATATTCGATTCGAATTTACGACGATTCGATCAATTATTTATATGTTCGGTCCGTCGTTATATGTTGTCCGTTGTTAAAAACTAAGACGACGGTTTTATATATATGACGTTTAATTTGAATTGTCGCCTATTTATCAAAATCAAAGAGAGAGTGAACAATGTAAACTAAATAAGAGGTGAACTTAAAATTCGAAATCCGAACTATATATATATATATGATTTTCCCAAGAATAATAAAAGATATTCGGGGACACCTTTATAGCTTTTGTTTTGCGTTAGCTTTTGCTTTTTTAGGTTCAGTATCCATGCACTGCATAAATCGCATGTACCCGCCCACCCGGCTTTATTAATGTTCATTTATTTAAATTTAAAAACCATAAATTAAATCTCATACATAATAACCTACATATACATATTACTAGTGGTGTAACATTTACATTAATCTTAGAAAGAAAGAAAAAAACACACACTAAATTTACTACATGGTAACGAATACTCAATTTTATACACAATTTATTGCACGAAAGGATTTTTATTTACATATATATATATATAGAGAGTCCGGATCAGGTCCGGACTCTCGCATTTTAACAAAATTTGGACTTTTTTTTAATTTTTTTTTGCTTTTTTTTAAAAAAATTAAAAAAAATAAAAATAAATTATGGAACTTGAATTTTTACATAATATAATATTTTGAGTGTGATTTAAATACATATATCAAAACATGTCTGTACAGTCTTTACAGGCTGTACATATATTTTTTGGTATAGGTATCCAAATCACGCCTAAAACATTATATTATGAAAAAATTTCAGTTCCATATATATATATTTTTAGTTGTTCTACAAAAAAAATAAAAAAAAATAAAATTCATTCAGCATTTTAATCGGGCTCTAACTCCTTGGACACGATCCTAGTTCTCTCTCTCTACATATATATATATATATATATATATATATATATATATATACAAAATGGATCCAGTCCGGGAGTCCGGATTGGAGTAACATCCGGACTTAATTTTTTTTTGTTTTATTTTTAAATAACTAAAAAAATAAATAAATTATATTGTATGATATATATTTTGTTATATGTATTCAAATCACACCCAAAAACAATCAGTATTATGTAAAAATTTCGCCCATAATTTTTATTTTATTTTTTTAGTTATTTTAAAAAAGCAAAAAAAAAAAAATCCGCATTTTAAGAAAATACAGTCCTAGATATATATATATATATATATATATATATATATATATATATATATATATAGTCAGGATCTTAAGCTCACCCTTATCCAATTCACCTTGCTCACCCCTTTTATGATTTGAACCGACGGACGGTTCAATAATACAACCGTCGTCTATACTTTTAATGACGGACAACATATAAGCGTCGCTAAAAGTATAGACGACGGTTGTATCGCCGGGTCCGTCGCTAAAAGAGGGTGAACTCGAATGAGTTGGATAAGGGGTGAGTTTAAGATCTAGACTATATATATATATATATATATATATATATATATATGGGAGCTGTCGTTGACACTCCTAAATTAACCTCACTTTCACTCCACAATTTACAATAATTAGCACAATAGCAAGTAAGGATCGATCCCACAGAGAGTAAAGTTGTTTTAGAATTATTCTACTATTTTAACAGAGAAAATAAAGATGGGGTTTTGAAAATTATTTTTAAACCAAGAGAACAAGAATTAACGATAAAATTAACCAAATATGTAAAACTTCATTCTGCAGCCTGGTTTCACCAAGTACAACAATCAATTAATCAAGTAATTATTATTTTTTCTTCAATGAAATTATTAGCCCTAGATAACAATAAGCTCTGCTTATCCAAAATTCTCCTTAGATTATCACCGTATGAAAACAAGCTCTCCACTTGATTCTAACTAAAGATATAACCTAGAATAAGCTCTCTAGATTTAATATGATAGAAGCATTAAGAAATAGAAAATTAGGCTAATCCAAGCAACAAACACATAAGCTCGATTTATTTAACTTGTTTTCTAATAATCTTAGCAATAAACAAAAGTTTGTCCACAATTATTATTACCAAGTCTTATTGTGATGAAGAGAGATATCAATTACACGTAATACCAATCTTAATCTAAAGATATGATAATGATCAAATTAACTCAATTGGCCATATTAAATTAATTAGATCAATTAGCATGCAATCAATGAAAAACAGATTATCGTAAGAAATTTCACACAAGAAGGAATAAATAATAATACTCAATTAATTAATTACTTGTAACAAGGATTCACCTCCTTTAGTAATCAATAAAAGAACTAGCATTTGACATGCTTTTTGAGCCTTCACTCCAATAGAGGATACTTGAATGTTGAATATTGAATGCATAAAACCTTGACCTCATCCTCTATTTATAGTGTTAGACAAAGTCCTAAATCCTATAGGATGTAGAAATCCAAATCCTAAAAGGATTTACAAATCATAACTAGTTTCCATAAAGAAATAGAATTCAATTTGGAAATAAATCTTAGTCTAAAGGAAATCCTAAAGCTAATAGAAATATCAATCCAATTCCATGTAGAAGTCTACCAAAATCGCATTTAGAAACTTTCCAAAAATCCAAGATTTCGATTTTCCCGCTCAAATTCATTTGGGTGAATTTTCATTTCCTGCTGCGACGTCCTTTGGTAAAACGAGCATAACTTTTGATCTAGGAGGAGTTACGGGGCCTGCTACCTATCAAAACGAAGATATCGACGAGATCTACAACTTTCATTCTTTGAGAATCGACAGAATCGCTCTGCATCAAGGTCGAAATCGGCCTCCAAGTGACTGCTGTGTACATTACAACTTCCAAACTTTGAGGTTCAACGTTCGTTTAGTAAAAATATCATAACTTTTTCATATGAACTCCGATTGGGACGATTCAAGATGTTCCGGAAAGCTAAAGAAGAGCTCTACAATAAAATTCAAGTCCCAAGCTAAGAACATGCATCCAACTTAATGCTAAAAATTCTGCAATTTCTCTTTTTTCTTCATTTCAGCTCAATTCTTCCTTGAAATCATTAAATACCTTAATAAGCTCATATACCCATGAAACATGCAATAAAACTAAATATAATGGAATCAAAATAAATGAATAATATGCACTCATCAAATTCCCCCACACTTAGCCTTTTACACGTCCCTCGTAAAAACCAAAAGTTTGATTTCCAAAAAATTCTATTCAACCATAAAGTGTCAAAAGATTTCAAGATACAAATAATGATTATCAACACTAAATTTGCGTAAATCTAATCAACGCCTTTATCAATTAACTCACAATTACCAACTTTACCATTTCACCAATGAATTTCATTAAATCAAATTGTAGCCACATAAGTAACTTTCCCAAAATCATCATACTTACTCAACTTAGTTACCATGGAGCAAAAACCATGCACAATCGACTCATAACCAAGAACAAATTTTTCTCGCTTTTAATTTTTCATAGAACCTTCTTTTTAGACGATGAATGTATTTTCATGCTTCTTTTTTTTTTTCGATTTTTCTTTTCTTTTTTTTTTTTTTTTCTCGACATGTGCAATGTCTCCTTTTCTTAGGCTTTTCGTAGTTACCCATTAAATAACTTTCCACCAACGACTCCCAAACCAGATGATCTTAGGGCGCTAGTGTGAGAGACACCCTCTACTGGCTTACTTATTCAAGTAACAAAGGCCACAAAAGTCGACTAGTCAAGTCGCTTTTATCCATCGCACTTTTCAACGTGAATACCGATGCTTCCCGAGGCTTAGATACCAGCTTATTTCAAGATGATAGACATCAAGCATATTTTTAATTTTTTTTTTTCATTCATCATTATTTCACATGGTTCTGTAACAACATAAGCAAAGTTAAATAGCCTTAAGTCGTGAAATCAAAGGTACATAGACAACTCCACAAATAACTTAGCCAAATAAACATGCTTCTCATATTCAAGTACTCATGTATCACAAATTCAATTCAAATCAATTACTATGGATCATGGCTTAGTTGTCATCATTCATTAACAAATTAAGCATCAACAGATTCTCGAATTTTAGCATTAATTTTCAATCTTTGACTTTAACCTTCAACACATAAGCAAATAGAACCATGGAACCCAAGTTTTAGTTGTTTTTTTTTTTTATCAACTTTCCATCAAAATTGGATTATTATTCCTACATAAAATAAAACCTAAATCTTCCCCACACTCAAACCTTACATTGTCCCCAATGTAAGAAAAATCATGCAAAGAAAAATACTACTAAAGAAACATGCAATAAAAACAAAAAAAAAAAAAAAAAAATAAAGGGATAGAAAAATCAAATCGAGATCTTGAGTTGCCTCCCAAGAATGCCTGCCGTGTTTAATGTCTTTGCCTCGACGTCATGCCTCTCTTCTCGACTTTCATATATCGGATCGCCTAGCTCCACCATCTCAATATTTTCCACCGATGCCCCTCATGTAAAGGCTTTAATCTATGTCCATTCACCTTAAAGATCTTGTTTGTTTCAAGGCTTTCAATCTCAACTGCACTACGAGGAAACACATTAATGATAACAAAAGGACCAACCCATCTAGATCTTAATTTACACGGAAATAACTTAAGTTTGAGAATGATATAGCAAAACTTTTTGTCCCACAAAGAAAGGTTTTCCAAGACAATCGCTTATCATGAAAAGCTTTGGTCTTTTCCTTGTAAATCTTTGAACTTTCATAGTTTCATTCCTCAATTCTTCTAACTCTTGTAATCGCAATTTCCCTCGTGTACTCCAAATTGCCTCCAAACTCATGTTGCCTTTGCTGATTGCCCAAAAAGCCCTATCTTCCAATTCAATGGGTAAGTGGCATGATTTTCCAAACACAATCTCAGATGGTGACATCCCAATAGGTGTTTTCAGACGCCGCTCTATAGCCCAAATTGCATCATCTAATCTCGGACTCCAATCTTTTCTCGCCGGGTTGACTACCTTCTCCAAAATGGATTTTATCTCTCTGTTAGACACCTCGACCGACCATTACTCTGCGGATGGTTGGATGTAGAAACCTTGTGCGAACATTGTATTTCTTGAACAAAGCCGCTAACACCTCATTGCAAAAAGTGGGTTCCATGATCACTAATGATGGCTCGTGGTGTTCCAAACTCGACAAATATGTTAGTCCTAACAAAATCGCAACAACTTTAGAATCGTCATGGGTAAAGTGGATTTAGCTTCCACCCATTTTGAGACATAATCAATACCCGAAAAGAATATATAAATTCCCAAAAGATGAAGGAAAAGGTCCCATAAAATCTATACCCCAAACATCAAAAATTTCAACAACTAATATAGAGTTTGGGGCATTTGATTTCGCTGAGAAATATTCCCGTCCTTTGCAATTAACACATGTTTTACAAAATAGATATGAATCTTTAAAAGCGATGGCCAATAAAAACCACTTTCCAAAACTTTATTAGCAGCTCTTTTTGACCAAAATGTCCTCCACAAGCATGAGAATGACAAAAGAAAGAATAGTTGAAAATTCCTCACCGTTAGCACACACCGCCTAACTATCTCGTCAAGACAAAATTTCCATAAATATGGATCATCCCAAACATAAGTGTCTAGCATCACTTTTTAACTTTTCCTTTTGGGGTTTGGAAAATTCTTTAGAAAATGTGCACCTACCAAATAATTTACCAAATCAGATACCAAGGAATCTCAAAGATGGATGGAAAGAATCGCTCATCCCGGAAAGAATCATGTAACGGTAGCTCCTCCTCATCTCTCAATAACCTACTCAAGTGATCCGCTACTAAGTTGTCTGCACTTTTCTTATCCTTGATCTCTAAGTCAATTCTTGTAGTAGCAGAATCCATCGAATAATCCTTGGTTTAATCTCTTCTTAGTGAGCAAATACCGAGAAGCAAAGATGGTCGTAATAAACTATAACTTTAGTACCAAGCAAATAAGATCGAAATTTATCTAAAGCAAAAACCACGGATAAAAAGTTCTTTTTCAACAGTGGAATAGTTTATCCGAGCCTCATTCAAAGTCCTGAAGCATAGAGATGGCATGAACGGCTTTGTCGATCCTTTGTCCCAAAAACAAAGACTCTACTACATAGTTCTTCACGTCACACATGATCTCAAATGGCAACTTCCAATTTGGCGGTTGAATGACGAGAGCAGTTTAATAATTTCTTTAAAGTATCAAACGCCTCCTCGATTCATCATCAAACCGAAAGTCCACATCTTTTTCGCAAAGAACTTACATATAAGGGTAATGCCATCTTCGAGAAGTCCTTGATAAATCTTCGATAAAATCCTGCATTTACCAAGAAAAGAGCGAATCTCCCGTACGTTGACGGGGTAAGGTAAAGCAGATATAACATCTATCTTAGCTTTATCAACTTCAAGACCTTTAGATGACACAACACATGACCAAGTACTATTCCCTGCTCTACCATGAAATGACATTTTCCCAATTTAAAACAAGATTAGTTTCCATGCATCTATCTGTAGAACACGATTTAAATTATCTAAGCATGCATCCAAAGAATCTCCATGAATTGTGAAATCATCCATAAAACCTCGATGCATTCTTCTAAAAGATCCGAAAAAATGCTTACCATGCATCGTTGAAAAGTACACCGGGCATTACATAATTCAAAGACATCCGTCGATAGCAAAAGTACCAAAGGGACATGTGAATGTGGTCTTCTCTTGGTCCTCGGGTGCAATCACAATCTGTTATATCTTGAAAAACCATCTAGAAAACAATAATAAGTGTGCCTAGCTTAATCTCTCCAACATTTGATCAATAAAAAAGGAAGAGGAAAGTGATCTTTTCTTATTACTGAAGATTCAATTTTCTATAATCTATACACACTCTCCACCACCGCTTTGCATTCGTGTGGGCACCAACTCATTATCATCGTTTTGACAACGGTGATTCCGGATTTCTTTGGGACTACTCCGACCGGACTCACCCATCGACTATCTGAGAGATGGATAGATGATACCTGCGAGATCGAAAGGTTTGAGCACTTTTTTTCACCACCTCCATCACGGGTGGATTCAATCTCCTTTCACAAGATCTCTTGAAGGCTTAGCTCCATCCTCTAACAATATCCGATGTATGCATACGCCAGACTAATACCTTTGATATCCGCTATTGTCCAACCAAAAATCGTAACATGGTCCTTAGGACTCTCATCAATTTTTCTTCCCGCACCTTGTTAGATTACTAGCAATAATTACAGTGCAAAGTGTCATTAGTCCCCAAATATGCATATTTCAAATGAAAGAGTAATTGTTTCAATTCTAGAGTTGGGGCTTGTCAATGATGAAGGTAATAACTTTTGATGAGAAACAGAAAATTGAATAGAATATACCGTTGACTTATTTGAAAATTTTGGCAATGAATGTAATGCAACTACATTCTCTTTCAATTCCGGTTTCGCGAATCTCTTCTTCCCCGCCCATGTACAAACTGTTGTTGATTGCAATTTCCAAATTGTCCCTATGTAGTTGTTCAAAAGCTCTACGCACCAAGGAGTCTCTCACATCGATAAGAAAAAACTTGTCCTATATCACTAGTGGTACCTCATGGCATCATAGATGTTAAACCCAATTTTCTCACCATCAAACTCCATAGTCAAGGTCCCATTATGCACATCAATCATGGTTCTCATTGCTTTTTAGGAAGGTCTTCCTAACAAGATGTGGGAAGGATTTGGTGATGTATCATCTTCCATATCCACAATGTAAAAATCACAGGAAAGATTAGTTCGTTCACCGCACTAAGACATCTTCAATTACCCCTCGGGGTAGGGTGTTAAGACGATCCGCCAATTGGATAATCACACCAAAGATTTTTTTAAAGGGCCTAGATTTAAGGAAGCATAAAACAGATAAAGGCATAACATTAATTGAAGCTCCTAAATCTAGCACGGCTTTTTCAAATCTGTGTTTCCTATTTTGCATGGGATTGTGAACATTCCCGGATCTTTACATTTAGGAGGCATTTTCTTTGAAGAATAAGCGATATACATTTTCTCCAACTGTGACTCTTTCATCATTTTGCAATTTTCTTTTATTAGTGCATAATTCTTTTTAAAATTTAAGATACCGTACCGTAATACTTGTTTAATCAGATCGAAGAGGGATGTTCACTTCTACTTTTCTAAAAGTTTTCAAAATTTCTTTTTTTTTTTTCGTTCTTTGAAGTTTTAGAAATTACGGAAGGAAAGGGAAGAGGAATGTTTTTAAGGTGATTAGAGGTTTAGGTTTTACCTTGATTTTTCTGCTCCTCCTTACCGCTTCCTTCTTGAACTCTCACGGGGTTCAATGGTGTATCCAATCGTGTTCCATTCCGTAAAGTTATGGCACTTGCATTCTCCCTTGGGTTGACTCTTGCTTGAGATGGTAATTTTCCGAAAGCCTCTGAATTCCAATATCCCCACAACAGTAGCTTCATTGTCCTACTTGGTTCTCAAATCTTGAACCAAAGTTTTTGTCTCTTCTTTGGAAGCTAGCGTGTCCGATTCATGAATCTGTTGTGTTCATCCCATGAATGCTTTGAACATATCCTCCAATGATGTTCCAAAGGTGGGTGCATGGATCGCTTGCTTTTGCTTGATATTGAGGTTGGGGTTTGGTTTGGAAGCCCTGCTTTGCTGGTGTGGAAATCACGAGTGGTGCCGCTTGCTTGCTTCTCCATAACTCGACTTGGATGATCCCTCCATCCCGGGTTATATGTGTTTGGGTACGGATCATACTTTTCTCGAGGTGGTGGTGATAATTTCCCATTGTATTAGCTTGTTGCATGTACTCGTCATCTTGTAATGTTGGGCATTCATCTCAGATTGTGATTTGGTTGTAGACATATTCCACAAACCTTTGCAATTGGCAATTGACCAGAGCTAATTGTCTAACCATAGCAGCTTAATTGAAAATTTGTCACCATAATCACAAGTGCTTACCTCGCTTACCACTTCATCGGTGCATTTGTTTGTTCTAGTGCCATATTGTTGTGAGTTCTTTGCCATGTTTGCAATTAAATTCCTTCGCTTTCTGGGTCTTGTCAAATAGTGCTCCCGCCAAATTTGATCGATCATGCTTCTATCCATCTGCCAAACCTTCGTAGAAATCGGATCGGTGTTGTTCATCTATTTGATCGCGGTGACACCCAATTTGGAACAAAGTTTTTGAATCTTTCCCAATACTCGTATAATGTCTCCCCAATTGAATTGTCTAATCCCACGATCTCCTTCCTTATGTTGGCTACTCTTGAGGTTTGGAAAGTATCTCTCCAAGAATAGGCGCTTCATGTCATTCCAAGATCAGTATTGAACACGAGGGTAGGTAAGACAACCAATCCTTTTGCCAAATCTGCTAGGGAGAATGGGAATGCTCTCACTTGATTTGTTCTTCTGATTCCGTTTGGTTTCATAAGAGAGCACACCACATGAAATTCCTTCAGATGTTTGTAGGGTCTTCACCGTAAGACCACGAAAAAGTAAGCGATAAATGGATTAGTCCAGATTTAAGTTCAAATGCAACATCTAAATTAGGATATTCAATGCATGAGGTTGTTGATTTAAATTAGGAGTTACTTGACTCCCCGAGAGTTCTATTGTTGTTTGGAATCGCCATCTCTTCTTCTTTGCTTTGGATTAGTTGGATAATAATTCCAAAGCTAAGTTGAGGCACAGTGATGATGCAGGAAGCCTCGTCTATATATCTGGAAGACCGTTGAACTTTAAGTTTTTCCTTCTTTAGCCTCCTTGCGCTTTTCTCAATCTCCGGATCAAAATCTAATATAGTAGCCTCGGAAGATCGAGTCATAAAACAAAAAAAAACAAATAATAGAATAAAAACAAAACGCCAAATTACTCCCCAACGACGCTTGAAATTTGGGAGTCGTTGCCGACACTCCTAAATTAACCTCACTTTCACTCCACAATTTACAATAATTAGCACAATAGCAAGTAAGGATCGATCCCACGAGAGAGTAAAGTTGTTTTAGAATTATTCTACTATTTTAACGAGAAAATAAAGATGGGGGTTTTGAAAATTATTTTAAACTAAGAGAACAAGAATTAACGATAAAATTAACCAAATATGTAAAACTTCAGTTCTGCAGTTCGGTTTCACCAAGTCAACAATCAATTAATCAAGTAATTATTATTTTTTCTTCAATGAAATTATTAGCCCTAGATAACAATAAGCTCTGCTATCCCAAATTCTCCTTAGATTATCAACGTATGTAAACAAGCTCTCCACTGATTCTAACTAAAGATATAACCTGTAATAAGCTCTCTAGATTTAATATGATAGAAGCATTAAGAAATAGAAAATTAGGCTAATCCAAGCAACAAACACATATAAGCTCGATTTATTTAACTTGTTTTCTAATAATCTTAGCAATAAACAAAAGTTTGTCCACAATTATTATTACCAAGTTCTTCTTGTGTGATGAAGAGAGATATCAATTACACGTAATACCAATCTTAATCTAAAGATATGATAATGATCAAATTAACTCAATTGCCATATTAAATTAATTAGATCAATTAGCATTTAATCAATGAAAACAGATTATCGTAAGAAATTTCACACGAAGGAATAAATAATAATACTCAATTAATTAATTACTTGTAACAAGGATTCACCTCCCTTTAGAATCGAATAAAAAGAACTAGCCGACATCTTTTTGAGCCTTCACTCCAATAGAGGATACTTGAATGTTGAATATTGAATGCATAAAACCTTGACCCTCATCCTCTATTTATAGTCTTTGAACAAAGTCCTAAATTCTATAGATGTAGAAATCCAAATCCTAAAAGGATTTACAAATCATAACTAGTTTCCATAAAGAAATAGAATTCAATTTGAAATAAATCTTAGTCTAAAGGAAATCCTAAAGCTAATAGAAATATCAATCCAATTCCATGTAGAAGTCTACCAAAATCAGATTTAGAAACTTTCCAAAAATCCAAGATTTCGATTTTCCCGCTCAAATTACCGGGGTGAATTTTCATTTCTTCTTCTGACGCCCTTTGGTAAAACGAGCATAACTTTTGATCTAGGAGGAGTTACTGGGACTCTTACCTATCAAAACGAAGATATCGATTTAGATCTACAACTTTCATTCTTTGAGAATCGATGTAATCGCTCTGCATCAAGGTCGAAATCGGCCTCCAAGTGATCTATTGTGTACATTACAACTTCCAAACTTTGAGGTTCAACGTTCGTTTAGTAAAAATATCATAACTTTTTCATATGAACTCCGGATTGGGACGATTCAAGATGTTCCTAAAGCTAAAGAAAGAGCTCTACAATAAAATTCAAGTCCCAAGCTAAGAACATGCATCCAACTTAATGCTAAAAATTTCGCAATTTTCTCTTTTTTTCATTTCACTTTCTAATTCTTCCCGAAATCATTAAATACCTTAATAAGCTCATATACCCATGAAACATGCAATAAAACTAAATATAATGGAATCAAAATAAATAAATAATATGCACTCATCAATATATATATATATATATATATATATATATATATATATCCAAACTCTCTCTCTCTCTCTCTATATATATATATATATATATAACCCGTCAAAGTGAGGGCTCCCTTACTTTGTTAAAATGCGAATTTTTTTTTTTTTTAAAACAACTAATTTTATTTTTTTTTAATATTTTATGGAATTGAAATTTTTTCATAATACAATGTTTTGAAGCGTGATTTAGATACCTATACCAAAAATATATATGCATTCTCATGCAGATTTGTATAAACTGCTTTTTTATACGTATCCAAATCACATCCAAAACATCAGATTATGAAAAAAATTTAGTTCCATAAAATATTAAACTTTTTTTTAGTTGTTTTAAAAAATAAAAACCAAAAAAACCAAAAAAATTTTTAACAAAATAAAAGCTCCCTTACAGAACCTATATATATATATATATATATATATATATATATATATATATATATATATATATATGAGATTAATATAACTACACAAGTGTGCAAACTCCCAAATGTACATGTAGCCTACGATCGTAAAGTAGTCACTCTACTATCTAAAAAATAACTCAACGTTTCTACAATAATTGTAGAATGGCTATTATACGATCGTAAATTGACTTCAACTCTACGATCATAAACTGTGTATATTTAAAATTTACAAAATTGTGTACCTCTATTTTTTTTCATATATATATATATATATATATATATATATATAATTATTGAAATGAAGAGAACACGAGATTACTTAATTTTATATTTTAAAAGGGTAAGAGTACTCAATCTAGGGTACACTTGATTAAAACTGATCAGTAGTGTTGAAATTGGGGGTAAAACTGGCCGGCCGGCTCCCCAAGTCAACACCCATTATTTCTACCAACATATTATCCCCTCCTCCTGTCCAAGTTTACACCATTTATAGTGAGCTCAATTTTGTCATCTGGCTCTAGAAAACAAAAAGGTCTACCAATTTGGGTCTGCTAAAAATGGTCAAGATTAAGACCGAAAAGAATGGCTCAATTCTTGAGATAATTCCTGTCCTGAGATCATCTAAATGGTGTACGTATCAACAAAACAAGACTTGACAACCTCTTTTATCACAACCACGACAACGACACGCATTGCATTTGGTGCCTCTGTATCATACCTACTCAATCACAGTAAGTATGACTCGACAACAGTCCGCCCAAACTTCTCTTCAAAATCTTTAGGGGTTTCTATCTGGAAAATGTGACAATGAAAAGAGAAGTTATCAAGAAATTTCTAGAGAATTCAAACAAGGAAAAAGATCCACCTTTTAGAGATATAGATCCTACTACTTACCGCATTTAGAGCCTTGAAAAGGGCTTTAACTGTGTTATGGGGATTCCTTGAGCCAACAACCTGGATAAAAGTTGAGGTTAGAAACAAGAGCATAATTTTAAGAATCACCTTTTGCAACACGGGTGGGGGTGGGAATTCCTTCAGCTCGCTTACCTTAGATTTCACATTTCTAAAACCAGCTAGATGTAATATAGTTTGGACATGTCTGCCTGCTGACATTCCTGATTGAGTTGGGCCAGGCCAAAGATACACCTGAGGAAATAAATATACAAGTTGAAGGTTGAGTGGGCGGGTTATTGTTGTGCCAAGATAAAGATTTTGGTGGGGAGAGGCATTTAGGAAAGAGAGGAAACTAGATAAATGATTAGACACCTTGGTTTTCTTATATGATGCTTGAATTGCATGTGCAATTGTGTGCTCCTCGTGACGCTCTACATAATGGAGATTCTGAAAGCATTTCTCGCGTGCCTGTCACAGAATCAATCAGTAAACAAAGATAACATAGCACGCAACTGAAACAATGTAGATATAATAAAATGCACACAGCCTTTTAGAAGTGGAATCCTAAAATTTGATCAACATCACCGAGGACTTCAATGGGAATCCTCTTCCTCTTGAGATATTAAGGGAAATTATATTATAGACTGATTTGCACGCAGATGCCTCTCAACTCTTTTGTGACCAACTACTAATTTGACAATGATGCAACAAAAGGACAAAATATATATACAGTGATATCCAATTATTTATTTTACAAACATACATGGTTATTAACACAATGAAAACCACCAAATGGATAGACAGCTCTATTAAGATGGTTTAGAAAGGGGAAATGAGATACTACTGTAGATTCGCAAATCAGCAGCGTATTTCTAGAAAAGATTATCATGTTTGAAAATCACCAAAAAAGAAAGAAAAAAAAAAGAGCCTGCTGAAGTAATACACTGTTCTGCTTCTTCGTACTTCAATCTAGTTAGCTCAAATACGCGGAAACATTATGGTTCCCTTTGTTGAATTACACACTTAAACTATGCCATAAGTCATAAAATACATAGATTGCAAATGACACCAGCACCTTCCTGAATTATAGTGTGCGTGTGTATATATAAAATACCGGAAACTGCCATGCTGTCATTCACACTACTAGAAACAAGGGAAAATGATTTTCCAAAAAAATGGCAATAGTACAATTTTTCACCAAGTTGTACAGACAAAATTAAAAACTTGATGAAGAAAAAGAATTTGAGAATATAAAGATGTATCCGCTTAGAGAGAAATTAAGGATCGTGGTAAATTAGAATATACATAAAATATCTAAGATGTTATATAGAGGATCAACAGAGTCCAAAATTTGAAGAGAAGATTACCCTGCTTACTGGATTCTTATCATCTGAACATAAACTAGGCCAGCAGAGCCAACGAATTATATGAAAAGCACAAATCCTAAATAGCATGATCTGTGATACATCACAACAATACCTTCTGAATGGCAACATTAATTGTTGATGCTTTTGCTTTTGCAAAACCTATAACACCATGATAGTTACCACATGCTACTATAGCAGTGTAGTTTTTTAGTTGTCCTCCCTACAGCAGAAATAAATTTAAATCATGACCATATTATTTGATCAATAAATGGATAGTCCCAAAGAGTCGTAAGTATTACCTTCGTTACTTTAACAGTTCGATTGACATCAATCATTTTCTCATCAAAACCCTGCCAGTATCAAACAACAGTCATCGTTACAATATTGATGATAAATATGCACACTACTACATAACAAGAAATAAACAAAAATGACGACACACATACATTTGGAAGTAAATGACAATATAACAGAGATGGCTGCAGAAGTAAATATCACAAAAGGACAGCAAATAAAAGTAAAAAGCACTAGAAAGAGAAAACCAAAAGGTCAACCAAAAAGGACATATAATAGAAAGGAAAAAGGTAAAATGAAAAAAATAATAACTGGGGCAGAAGAAATCAAAACACACTTGTCAATAAGCAGACAGCCATGAAATTGGCCTTAAAGGAAACGAGTTAGCTTTTATCACTTCAGAATGTAAAACCTCTCTACAGGAGCATCAAGTGGTTTAGCTGAAAATGTTCAAAAAAATATTATACAACTTCATCTCATTTTCCATGGACCAACTCTAATATCTACACAAATGAACTTCTCTATTTCATCTCATCATCCTTCAACAAAGCACTAAGTTATCATCCAACTTCCAGAGGCCACATAATCTGCATCATTAAGCTTGATGGGTACATGTCCACATAATTTGACTGCTATCTAGCGATCATCAGGCAGTCCAAAATAACTTCCCCACTTCATCTATCGACATCATTTTCATTAGCATTCTCCTTTCAGACTTCCTTCCCTTATCCATTAAATGGTCAAAAGATAATAATGACCATTCAAGTAACCACATACCAGTAATACATGACCAGCTATCTCAATTAATTTGAAACCTCCTCTATAGTTCCGTGCATGTAGTCTATTAGATTCCTCCCAAGTTACAAGAATGATTTCCGGCGAATTTAACAACCCTCTACCAACATAAACAGCCATCTAACCATTAGCTACGATATTGTAACCATGGCTTTCAGTGATGGGAATTAAACTTGGATGAAACATGAAGCGACAAAAAGCAATTTACCTAATTAAAAGAAGCTCTTCTTAAACATCATTCACGCACAAATAAGTTGATAAGCTTACCCTTGCAGACATCTATATAAATTCCTTGTGAATACGTCATATAGAAAACTCAGGTACTCTTACACACATATAAGAGGATGGTTAAGATTTTAATGATTGAAAATAATTTATGAAAATATAGTGGTAAAAGCATAATTCATAGTGGCCACCATATTATCTAATAAGTATGAATACAAACATATCAAATAGATATCATCAAGCATTACTTCTAGATGAGAATCATGGAAGAGACCACAAACCCGAAAGGATGAAGTTGATGAATTTACTTACTATCCTGTAAAGAGGCCTTCTCTTCTTCTCAGTCAAGGAGCTTCTCTCTTCGGCAAGATCTTTAATCTCCCCCTCAAGTACCTTACCTTTCTTCCCGAAAGTATGACCCAACTGCCCTAACTTCTCTTCGAGAAGCTTATCAATAGCATTAAGCTTCTCTAACAGTTTATCATCCCTCTCTTTCATGTCATCAAACATCATGTCGTCATCGTCGGCATCCAGACCTGCCCCTTGTTGTTCCTTTTCAGATTCGGAATCTTCATGGTCACTCTCATGCTGTTGGGGGCCTTGGGCCCCCCCCTGTCCGGTCTGGAAGACACCATAATTGGCGGGATTATTGGGATCATAAGCTTCCTTCCACTCCACTAACCGAATTGCCCTATTTAGCTTGTGTTGGAGAAGGAATTTGTCCTTCCCAGTAGTAGCCTCTTTCAGTCGGTTCATCAACTCGCCAATTACTCTATACTCGAGGCGAGGATGAAAATGTTTTTTCTCAAATTCGTGAATTCTATTCATCCACTTAAAAGCATCATCCAACGTCTCTGCCCAGAATCCAGATAATAAATTAATCAGTCATGTAAAAATTAACTGCATTTATAATTCATGAACTGTGTAATAAATAACTGGATTAATTCTACATTTTTAAAGCCAAAAAGATTGCATTTTTCCACGGAATAAGAAAGTGAAATGTTAAGTGAGCAAATTACCGGAGACATCGAAGTTCTTGAGCAGCTCTTCAAAGCGCTTGAACTTCTTCTCGAACTCGTCCCCGCGTTTCTGAATAGCCTCCGGGGAGAATCTCTCGTCATCTTCATCACTATCAGAGTCAGTGGGCTCTTCGTGCCTCATGAGATTTCTGCCGCCAGGGTCCTTGAGATTCTCCATTGCAATCTGCTTTTCAAGCTTTTCGATAAGTGGGCCGACGCCCATGTAATCCTCTTCGTCCTCAGCGTCAATGTCGGTGGTGTCTAGTCCCTTTTTTATCCTCTCCTCTCTCTCCCTCTGCTTATCTAGCTCCACCTGCAGCAAAAGCCTCGTGGCCGGGTTTTCGTCCGAGAAGAATCGGGTCCCAGAGAGGGCGCATTGGGAATTGGGAGACGGTAGGTTTTGGAAATGACGAGGGTTAGCAGTAATTGATCTTGGAATCGAAGAAGAAACGGAGAATGATCTGGAGGAGCTATTGACGAAACGAATTTGAGTTTGAATGAGACGTGACCATGCCGATAATCGCGATTTGCTCATTGCTGTTGCTGTTGCATCGTCAATCAAACCAAGATTTTCATAAACCCTGATGTCAAAATTTATTATAGTGCATACATATTGTATTTATATAGTAAGGAAGAGGGAAGTATGAGACTGGGAAATGCGGATTAAAAGTGGGTCTTTGACAGAGGAGGCGGCTAAGCTAGGCTAGGGTTCTGGGTTTTTATTTTAGAACAAGTCTGCTATCACATACGTCGCACACCTTGTTTGTGACATTTATTTAATTATTTAAATAAAAGAATATTGTTTTTCCCTTAAAACCTATTCTATTCTATTACGATTTAATTCAAGGGAATACATTTCGTTCGAAACCGTATTTACCTACCTTTTTCATATAGCAGCACTTTGAAAGGTGAGGAAATTTACTTTTTTTCATATGATTTTAATATAAAATGTTTTGAAATGAATGGGAACATAAGGAGGTAAGCTTAATTATTATTATTTTTTAAATGCTTTTGAAGGGGGCGATGGAAATTAAAGGAAACTTACTTTGGATTGGGTCACGAAATGAATTAAGAAAAAACTTTGACTTGTTATTATAATGCTTAATTTTGACTTCTAAACTTAAAATTTTTTAATTCTTACTTTTTCAATTTACACATTAAAAATACAAACTTTTATCACTTAACTATCATCCTATGTCAAAATAAAAGATCAGATAGGTATGAATCACATTTGTACAAGATTTTTTAATGGCATATTTGGAAATTAGAAAATAAAAAAAAAATGAAATAAGAGAAAATTTTATCTCCTACACAACCTAATACTAGTTGTACGTTTATGAGTTTTGCGGACAAGGAGGAATTATAAGAAGGATTGATTACGTTAGTGCGGAACAGTTATTGGTTGGCCAATAGACAAGTGCAGGAAGTGGGTGGAAACTGATATCCCAATGCCTTGAGAAATGAGAGGGAGACTGTGGGCCAATTTGCATGAGGAGAATCGATCCAACCAGCTGCTGTTGATTCATGGGAAACACTGTTTTCGATCCAACCAGCTGGGAGAAACTAATGGTCCGTTGGTTGGTATGTCTTTATACCAAAATTGTTGGCTCTCATGCATATATGATTTCCAAATAAATCCAGCAAACCAGAATCTCGAGCAGTTCTACTGCTATTCCCATACATCATATGCTTCCTTTAAAGGATGTGTTCTTCAACAAGTGACGCACGCTGAATTTCTAACTCTAGCAGTGTGTTTTTGAGGAACAATATCAACTTTGGGCTGATTTATTCATAATGCCATGACGAACTTAAGGTTTTGCTAAGATGAACTTGGAAGCTGGAATTACTAGTTCAAATTAACGTGGACCAAGTTAGGTTAGAGAGAGATGTATAACAAATTAGTATCATCTTTTGGGTTGCTTTAAACAATAGGCATGCTGCCTAACCTTTACTTGTATTTTAATTTCCAATTTCTGCGCTTGCAAAAGATAACCTTATATCCTGCCGGCCTGCAATTTTCTTTCTCTTGATTAATCTCCCGCCTACATCCCTTGATGATTCTGTTTAGCACGCACCCAAAGGTATCCAAGTAGCCCTTGGTAATACTCACCACTTCACCCATACCTCCATTATACCTCCTTATTTGCCTATCCAAATTAATCAAGGCCTCACATGAAAAAGGTAAGTTTTTCTTAAGTTTCCCCCAACTCTCTCCTGTTTCCCTTGGGATAAAATAGTATATCCCTAAATTCGAATTGTAATTGAATAAGTTCTCAAAAAAAGTTAACTAAAGGACAAGGCATCGTCAAGCTACCTGAACCCCCCCCCCCTTCCCCCTTCCCCCTTCCCCCTTCCCCCTTCTATAATATTTTTTTTCTGAATTACAATTGCAACATATCTCAATATATGAGATTGGGTCAGATTATAAAATTGACCCACTATATCAAATATATCATTAAGATATTTACTAATTAGAATTATTCACGTAACTCACAATTAAAAGATTGACTTTGTTAAAAAAGAAAAGAAAAAAGTGTTAACAACGTTTATTAAGGACAATGCACCGTCAAGCTACCTGAAAACCAAGTATGCAGTGGCCAACTAACTAGGTACACACTATCTCACAAACGTAAGTTCATAACAAACTATATGTTTGGGTATTTAAAAGGATATCATCGTCTTTGTGGAGTATGGAACTCTTGGCTTGTTCCTATTCAAGCACTTATAGTTAAATCCTTGAGTTGAAGCATGCAACTTTATTCATGAGGTAGAGAAAAATCAATTCAAAGGTTTTCCTGTGCTTTATCTAATGAAAAACTATGCAGCACTTGTGACATAATAGATGAGTTCAAGAGAAGGCACGAATATAGAAAGAAAAGGCATAATAATCAGCTATCATGTTTATATAAAAAGTACAAGATTAGTGAAAAAAGAGAATCATGGTTTTCTTCCTATTAATTAACTTGAATGTACTCTGGACGATCTATTTGTAGTGCAAATGTGATCACATTGTAAGACTGTTCTTCTCAATGAATGATACATAAAACTTTGGCTACATTTTACAAGCTCTTACCATGTGTTGAACTCTTTCTCAGTATATATGTACTTATAACTTGTTCCTCATGGAAAAAGATATGAGAGATACAACTTCTCTTTCTATATATATACAGGACTTTTTTACCGTTGTAGAAAAAAATATCAAATCAATGTTTTACCAGCATGGCCTCTAGTCGTTTCTTCCTCGCAGCATGTTTTAGTTTCTCCAATGCAACAAGTCCAACTTGCCTAACCCTTTCCCGGGACAAACCTATCCTGCAGGGTTATAGAGAATATAACATACAGTTACGATTGAAACTTGGAAAACACCAGAAAAACATACTTTCATTTAAGATACTCATAGGAAAGAAGCACGCGTACTTGCAAGTACGCATGTGACACACAATATGAAACACGAGATCTAGAAACTACGATACATAGACAACACGCATTCAAAACACATATATGGTCTAATTTTGAATATCTATAAGTGACAGCCACCATTTTAAACCTCTTGATCATTCTAAAGTAGACATGCACTTAAGTACCCCCAATATCAGTTGGATTGCTGTAATCAGAGGACAAGCTAATTATGTGTTTAATATTATCACTTTCTAGCCAGTATAATATGACAAGGTCAACTCTGAGCAAATTCCAGAAACTAGGTGACTAATCCATTGCTTAACAAACAACCCTGTCAAAATCATCATTCAAATTTGTTCATAATGCATATTTTGAGGCAGGAATCTATGTTTGCACCTTTTACTTATATCCTCCCAAGTAAGACATTCATTGTCCAAACCATAGTAAAGACGGATAATATCTCTCTCCCTCTCCCTTAATGTTGTATTCATGAGCCTGTTTACTTCATCCTGCAAAATAGAATTAGCACTATATTAGTTGAGGAAGACAATGTGCATTAGTTATAGCAAAACTAAAACACAGTAAGCTCTAAGCAGTCAACTGGCTTCTAGTTCTGGAGCAAGTCAGTAGAGATGAAACAGAATAGGGAACCCAGTGCAACAAAATCAAAATCATGATGAGAACTGTTAGGAATATTAAAAGTCTATAAATCCAATTCAATCCAATCAAGGAACTATCAGTGGTTAGGATTTTCTGGTTTGATGTAAATGCAACTCGCATGAAATAATTATTTCTAACAATAAGCTTAATAAACTTAGTAAAAGGGAAAATATTATATAAAATTGAACTTGTAAATTCTTTTCTTATTATAGTATATCGTTATCTGTGAACAAATACTTGTACATGAATCAGGGAAAAAAAAATTGCATCAAGGCCCAAGGGTACTTAGAATAGGTAGAGCTAAGGACAAGCCTTCAGAGATGAGGCACATGTCTAATGTGAGCCTCAGTCAGGTATCAGCTCTTGAGCTTAAGTTATGAAGCACACCTACCAAGAGCCAAATACCTTGGTAAATCAGCCTTAAAATTATACCATTCCAGTGTCCTTATTGGACCTTGCATTAAGGTGAGAAAAGAACAAGGTACTGAAAACATGTTGTAGTCATGTAAACATACTGTAGTTACATCATGTTTTTAAACAGGATAATAAAGGGATTCACTTTTTGGGTGTGCAAAAGAAATATTAGTCATCCATCAGTTCAATAGTTATAGAACCTATTTTCCTTCACAATGAAGTAATTTCCAATTAAGACATTGCAAACTTACAAAAACTCATAATGTTGGTCTTATTTTACTACCTTGAGTGCCCATTCATCTACTCCATGCCACGGGTTGTTCTCGAGGCGATTATCTGCAATGTACTGAGGAAAGTAAAGAAGAGTCAAAACTAGGGATTCAGTAAGTTCTTTCCAATAACCACGTCCAGAATAATATAGAAAAAGTAATTTAAGTTGTATGATGTGGTAATTCTTTTCTTTCTTTCGTTCTCTCTCTCTCTCGGGATCAACAGTATGGGAAATGGAATTAACAAGCCTTCAGATTCTCCCTTTAAGGCCTCTGCCATTTCGCCACCCTGTTTAGTATGTTGTGATAAATAGCTTTCCTTTTATAGGACAGGCATTTCGAATAACTTTTTTTAAACCAATTTCATTTAATGAAGGAGATATAAGACTTACACTATGAAGTGTTTCCCCCGGAAGACCATTTAAGGATGGGAATGCTTCCCTATCAAGAGAGTAGACCTTGTTGATTGCCTACAAGTATAGATTTCTAAAATTAAGCAGAATGAAAGTAAAGGCACAAGTACTAGAACATTATAGATCTCCAAAATTGTTAAGTACCTCGGTGGCATTCCTAACTTTCTTCTGGGACATGTTAAGACTTTCTGCAATTTTCTGAAAAATTAAAGTGAAACACAAGTAAATAACATGTGAGAGGCTATGAAATGAATACAAGTTAAGATCTTGATCAGACACTGAATTGGGGAAATAAGAAAGCCCCTAATGTTTATATAAAAGCAACAAAGACTAAACTTAGTCAGATATGCACTAGGTAACTTACATCGATAGAAGGAGTTATTCCTCTTTCTTCCAGTTTGGTCTTGGCATTCTGGATTAAACTTAGTCTTTCATGCAAATAAGTGGGCAATCTTAAAGTTCTTGAATTCTCAACTAATGCTTTTGAAACACCCTAGTAAGCAAGTGCATTGGCTCATCATCTTGAGTTTCAAAAACATTAATAAAAGCATGGACATAAAATAATGACTGATGCAATAACATATTGAAGGGAGGAACTGAAGAACAGTTGATTATGGTTTTCTTGGAAATTGTGGATGCTAACAAAGACGATAACAGAAACTTGCTTTTGGTTTAGTAATATGGAAGTCATCTAATTTATTTTTTATCTTCTTGAATAGAAACCTTAAGTAAGATGAAAGCAATAACAAGAAATCATTTAAAAACTTTAAGCAGTTAAGTAGAACCTACCAATTTCACAAATTCAGGTTCACCAGTAGATGACACTGTATGGTTTCATTTCAGTGGTTATTAATTGAGTAATCTTGTAACCCTATAACCTAAACCCCAAACACACAAAAAAAACTAAGAAACCAGAAACATCATGAAACCCCAAGTATAGGTAAGGATGAGATCTAGAAGATGACCCTGTGCTCAATCTGTTCACATATTTAAGTCAGATGCCAACTCACCTGACGTATCCACCAATAGACATAAGTTGAAATTTTGAATCCCTTTGAAGAATCAAATTTCTCAATCCCACGGAGTAGTCCAATCAGGCCTCCCTATACAATAAAATAATTCTGTTTAGTTACTGGTGTAAGAGCAAGCGACTAGCATTCTACTTCAGTCAGACACTAGACGATCACCTGAACAAGGTCGGCCATTTCAGCACCCATGTTATCATATCTTTGTGCAATAGACATTACTAGACGAACATTGCTCATTGCCAGCTTCTCTCTAGCCAAAGAGCATTCTATTTGTGTGTATTGTAACTCAGCACGGGAAATCTTCAAGGAAGATGATAGTTGCTCCTCTGAAGGTTCGCATCCTAATCTTTCCTTCAGTCTGAAATAACCAAAATCATAGAAATAGGTGATTTATGATGTTTCTTTTATCAGACAGATCATTGAAAAGGTGATAACTATTATAGACAACTGCCAATGTCTTCGTAAGTTGAAGGGGTTATCTGCCACCAACTTAAGTGGACGAAAATATAACTAATTAGCACCTATTTAAGGCATGATTATGTTACCACATGACTTTCTCAGTTACATCAGCATGCAGATAATAAGATATGAAGAGAAAAATTTTAATCCAAAACAAATCGATGGTTAATCCTCAAAAAAAAAATTGAAAAGCAAGTACAACATTTAAGAACTGGATTGACATTGTTAAGAAGGATCACATGACATCTACTTTGGTGAAATGTCGACAAGTATGGAACATCATTTCTTGCATTTCAATCATTAGATAAACAGAAGATCATTAAATCTCCTGTGTTGGTAAATGCCTTGCTCCACAGACATTCACATTTAGGGCAGGGTGAGTACCATAACAAGTTAATGAATTAATACATTTAACTTAACAAGAAAGAAAACAATAAAAATAATAATTCAGTTACCTTGATTTCCGATCTTCTATGTGAAGACCAGTCTTAATTATTTTTGACAGTTGCACAACTTCTGTATGGGTGAGCAACTCTTCACTTATTACACCCTTCACATAACTTTTCAAATGATTTTGAAGCAGATTTGGACTGATAACGGAGACTTGCTGCTTATTTGTACTAAGCTGCATATGATAACTTCTTTGGTTCACAACTCTCCTCCTAGTATCTATTCTCCTCCGCCGAGCAGCTGTCCCTGAACCAGTGACCTGCATCTTCTTACGGGTTCTTTCTCTTGATGTAGAAGCTAAAAGAGTCTCCTCAGTTGTCAGATTCCACTGCTTTTCCAGCATAGACTTCTGCAACAAGAGGAGAGCGTCTACTGAAAATTCAGGATTAGCGATTTCATCCTCCAAGTGGTTCGAACTCTGAATCCATGGCTCTACATTTGAAGGACTAGAAGCAGTATCCACATGTTCTTTTACTGCCTTGATGGATTGTGCATCTCGACTGGAGAGAAAATTAGGGCTATAGTTGGATGACCTCTTCGCATTGATCAGGTTCTTGGGCGAAGTAACCTGATGGTGTGAGAACCCAAGATGATCGCTGCTACTCGACAGCTTCTCAGCAAGATCAGAGTAATAAAAGGTGGAACTCAAAAGCCTCTTTCCCGCACTAAGTCCAATAACTGCAGTGGTAGCCATTTTTTATGGCTTTCTTTTGGTTGTATTCAATATCATTTACTTGCGTCTGATGAAGTGTTGAACCACCGCCATACCTCTAAACCTTAGTGGTAGTCTGAGCTTTATATTTCCCCTTGATCAATTCGTCAATCGTCCACAAAAGACTCCTTAACACTAAATACGCTGAAACAAACAACACAGAGCGAAATAGTTCAGTACAAAGGACAAGTTCAGCTTAAAGTGGCACAGTATGAGAATCAAATTCAAGCAGATAATGATAATACAGAGGTTTTGAGAATCACGTACTTGTATCTGTTTAGGTTAAATTCTCTTGCGAATATATGTGGAAAACATCGATAAACAGATTTCTAAACCGATTATATACATATTTTTGTACATAATGTTGGCTTCTTTTTTTCCTAACATATCATTAGAATGAAGATTATCAAAAATAAATGGAAATGAAACATATACATACAGAAAGATAGACACAAACTATGATTGTATAATTACAAATTGATGAGCAAAATTTACAAGCATTTATTTAATTAGTAAACCATCAGCAACACATATGTACAGAATTTAGCAAAGAATTTGGGTGAGTAAAAGCTGAAAATATACCTTGAAACAACCTCTGGAGAAAACGAAGAAAGAAAGAAAGGGTGGTGACGATAACGAAGTGAGTGAACGTGAAAAATTGGTGGCACTGTTTCAACTGCCTTTCAACTACTCTCTCGATCTTTCCTTTTGGAAATCAATAAAAATGCCGCGCTATAAATTTATAGCGACACAAAAAAAATATCCTATAAGATATAAAGAGATGAAAATATCATTTTTATTTTATTTTATCTATTCTTATTTTTTATTCTTCAAATTGTTGTATTTTCCAATAATAACAATTAAAGGTATAAATTAACGCAGTCGAATATGATCTCGAATCGAGGCGAGTAATTTAAACAAAAGAATAAAATTCAAATATCAATAAAAAATTATAATTTAAAAAAATTTAAATAGTTTATTGAATTTTAAAATTTATTTATATTTTGAGTGGAGTTTAAATTGAATTTTTAGTAGGAATCTAAATCTGAACTTACACCCGCCTTAACAATAGTTACTACTCCCTCTGTTCTTAAAAGATTGTCGTTTTAGAAAAAAAAAATTGTTTCAAAAAGTTTGTCGTTTACAACTTTCGAAGAGAATAAATTATTTACTTCTTTATATTACCCCTACCTTCTCTCATTGTCCCAAGAAATTCTCATTCTTGTATTAATAGTTTTTAACTTCCCATAAAAGGGTAGTGATAGAATTTTAAATAAATTTTATAATTTTTTAGGAACCAACGTAGTATGAAGAGGAACTTCTTTTTCTTTTTTTTTTCTTCCAATAATAGTTGTGATATTATTATGGTTATTAGCGATATGGAATGGAGAGATGGGATTGGTTGGATGAGATATTTGGTCTGGCTGGTGGTGCATACTTTCCCAAGTTTGCTAAATTGACACATCTCTATTGTTTTTGTGTCCTTTTCCCTCTATAAAAAATAAGTGTTTTTTCTTTCTCTAAATAGACCTATTATTAGTTGGAATAATAATGTTCTAATTTATCAATTATATATGGTTTACGTATACAGATTTTATTCTTTTAGATTATATTTTATCTGTCTCAAGATATAAATCAATATTAGTTCCAAATTTTTTAAAAAAAATATCAATCTTTTTATTTTAATGTAAAAAGAGTATACAAGTATATGTATAAACTAGTACTAAAAACTTTGTAGGTATGTTTTTAGTTTTTAATTTATTTTATATAGTGATTATTAAATATATTTTTTTGAAATTTTAAAATGACTTACTATTATTTATTTTACTTTTTAATATCACATACAATTGTCGAATATTGACAATCAGTGTTACTAATGTGATTCTTTTGTTATTTTTAATTTAATGTTAAATTTTTATATAATTTCAAAAATTAATATTTACATTAAATTTCCACACACACACACACACTATATATATATATATAATGTAGTAAGAAAGAGTGAAACCCATCATGATGCTTGTCACCAAATAGTCTGTGAAGTGTTAGTGTTATCAGTGAAAAACTTAAATTGGGTAGGGTAGTATTCAAGTTGGAGATTTTTAGCCATCTAAGAGGATTGGATTGATGTTCCTCAATAACATCTCATTGCCAGGCCAGGCCAGGCCAGGCTAATTTTACCTTATGCCATGACTTGTAGGAAGGAATAATACACATACATACATACATGCAAGAGCCGGAATAATAGATGGTTGTCAACTGAAGAATAAAGGAAACCTGATAGATAGATAAATGTCAGGCTGCCTGCATCCCCGGGGTAGGTCCAAATGGAATACAAAGATCAATCGGATGGATATTCAAAACCTGAATGAATGGTATACAATGACATTGGCTCTGCAGCTAAAAGACCAACTTAAATTCTTCAATTATTCAAATCACATTCTAAATTTTGAAAACAAATGCGGTCTAAGTGACCAGAAAAACCCCATAATCATAAATTATATTTTTGCAAGCACAATGAATGACATAATTTGGATGAGGATTCCGTAACATGAGCACACAAGGGCCAGGGGCAGGCAAAACCAATAGATACAACTTTTTCCCACCTCTCCTAACATAATCCTTGCAGCAGCAGCAGCAGCAGCAGCAGCAGATGATATGACTTGGCAGCATCAGGAAATTCTTCCGTAGTCTTTTCTACCGCGGGAAGTTGGGGGAATATTTGTGACCGGATGATTTACCCTACGCCCTACAAAAAAGAATGACATGACTGGTTAAACCTTACCTTGTCCCCTCTCTTTAACCCCTATTGGAAAATCTATTTTAAGGAAGAAAAAAACCCCCTCTGCTTGTGCATATTCCATAATTGAATGGGAGTCTGATACACTTTTCTTTCCCAGTTGATTAATAAAATGCATTTCATTTATGAGGGAAATATTTAGCGACTTGAAGTGGAGTTAGTAAGTACCCCATGGTGTGCCATTGCTTCCAGGAGAACGGGGACCCCCGGAATTAAAGTTGGAAAGAGGAGCCTGGACCTTAAGATGATTCCATTCAGTTCCATGGACAACCATTGATCTCCCATGATTAAACCGCTGACCGGGCTGCTGTCCCAAACGGCTAGGAGAATTTTGTGGGAGATGAGGCATGTAATGTGGAGGCTGTGTCATGTGGTGGACATACCCACCATGCAGGTCAAGAGATGGACTGCCAGCTTCTCCGTGCGTAAAGGCTTGAATAGGCCCATTTGGTCTGAATCATGAGACATGTAAAATGTTTAAAATTAAACTGAACCCTAGGTAAATATTCTTTTTTCACTCTTGTAAAATTCAAAGAACTAAACACTTTAAAGATCAAAGGGATATTCTGTAAGACAGTCGAGCTTTTGTTATTTCCACTTCGGAGGAAAGCATAGTTTCCTCTATTGTACAGTTTGCTCTTTTATATACTATTTTATCTATTAAGCAGATTGGTATTAGAGTAAACGAATTTATGCTTTACCTTTGCATCATCATGTTTGACCTAGTGTTCAAGGTACCACTGAATCTCTTCCCCCCACCTACCAATGGTTCTGTAGGAACCAAAGCTTGACGGAGATGCATTCCCTTGCCGAACTCGTGTGTTATGCCACTTACTTCTGAACCATCTCCTTGCAGAAGCAGTTCATCACTGAAGTAAGAATACAAGGGGTTACAGAAGTAGGATACTTTCAAATGGACAAACACTTTCTAATATGAACAACATACTCTTTTAGACAACAATTAACCATACTTTTTCAAATTCAATGACTAAAAATCTTAAATTATCATGACAATTATGAGAAATTAGTTTCCTACACTTTATTTTACAAGTAGCTATGTGTCATACAAATCTAGGAAGCAGGGATTCTAAATTATCCCAGAGAACTGCCATATCCCTGCATTGGGAACTCCGATTCTTGGGGAATTTCTCCTCATTTATAACTTGTATTTTGAATTATCAATAAATATTTTTTATTATTGTTTATGAATTCATAAATTATATTGTTTGTTGGATGTTTGTTGTTTTCTACTTGTAGTATGTTTAATCATAGATATACACATAAATATATACATATTTAATAAGAAAATGTGTCAAATCCCCCACGCCCGGTTCCCTGTCTTCTAAGATTTGACGAATAGTCATATTATCCGTCCTCCTTAGATAAAAATTGAAATCCATAGCAAAATAGGAATAAGAAAATCTTGAATCCAACTCTTTCGGTTGACTCACATATCACCAGGATATAATGTGACAAGTTCAAAGGTATAATGTTTCAGATGAAAGAAAATTTTATTAGAAATGAGAGATAAATTACAATGCAAAAGGATAAAAAAATTTAAAAAAAATCAAGCTTCATAGTGAAGGAACTCTAGTGTGCCTTTTATCTCCAAATGAACCACCAAAGCTAGTGTAAAAACCTAACATGGAAAATTCAATTAGGACCTAGTCCAGAAAACAGAAAATATTATACTTCACAAGACTAGAAACCAAGATAACAAACTAAAATTAAATAGAACCCTTGGTGTGAACTACTTTCGGCCCAGGCAATGTGTGTGTATAAAAGAGAGAGACAGAGAGAGAGAGAGAGAGAGAGAGAGAGAGAGAGAGAGAAACTACAGTTTTGAGGCATTCTTACTTTGTGTCAGTAACGAAAGTAGATTCATAAACACATGAATGGAACAAACAAATTTACCATGTATCTGCAGAACCAAACAAAGTTGAAGGAAAACAAACAGAGTTACGAAAAGCTTGAAAAACCAGACCAAACAAAATTTCAGAGAAACAAAAAAGGTATATTTCTAGAAAGATCAGGAAATGGAAAGCCTGACAAGCAAGGTTCATAGTAGCAATACTGTCAAACAGTTAAAGGAATACAAAAGCTGTCTCTGTCGTACTGTACTGGGGGTCAGGTTCGGTAAGACAAAGTTTTTTCATAAATAGAGATTGAAAATCATCCCAACATTAAACATAACTTGAATTAAATATTAATTCACAACATAAAGAAAAGACATCGATCAACCCACAGTATGTCTAACATAGGCTGCACTACATTGATATTTGAAGCACATGCATTCTCGGTTATGTCCAGATGATATACCACACCCAATGACATATATAACATGATCAGAGAATGCTTACCTGTAGTTTGGATCCCAATCTCCAGGATCAGGAAGTGAGTTACTAGTCTCAGGCTTGTCATGACTGGCTTCCTTATTATGTGAGGATTGCATACTTGAACCACGTGTTGATAAAGCTAAGGTGTTAGGAGAGGCAGAGTAGATAGCAGTGCTTGCATTGCCTCCTTTTTGCTGCCCCCAGCTTCCAGCATTTGAACATGGGTGTAAATGCAATGGTGAACCGCCATGTAACGGAGAGTTTCCCTCAGCATGGCCAGAGATGGCACCATCAGTAAATTGCCTTTGAAAATAAGGAGCTGATGAATTCTCTTGAGACTGTAAACTTCCAGTATATCCCCAACTTTTTCTTCTGTTAAATTGGCCTACAGCAGCCATTTTCCCTAAAGGTGACCCTTGACTATTGCCTCGTGCGGGGGAAGTTGGACCATATTGTCCAGGAGAACCAGCTGAAACCTGACCACAGGAGCTTGGAGGAGTAAACTGTGAAGGACTAGTACCAAGGGACATAGGCACAAAGTTCCCTGATGGGCTAGCACCAAGTCCATTCCCATGTGGGTATTGATTAATCCTTCTCCTTGCATCAGGACTGGTCCCAAGTATTGGCACACCACCCTGTACATGCATATTCATCCCAGATGGGCCCGCTGGTGAAAAAAATTTAAGCATGTTACCTTTATCCCCATAGCTTCCATAGCTACTTCCAAGAGCTAGACCATCGTTATAGCTACCATGGCTTCCCAAACTGCCATAGCTGCCTGCATGTGAATATGGCACCACGTGATAATGTGGGCTTTTATGGAAGCTGAGTCTGTTTCCACCTGGAACCTACACGAATTGTAAGAATAATTCAGTGACGTAAACCTCTAGTTGATGTCCATAAAGATATGGCTAGTGTAAGTGTTCAAATATCGAAAAAAATAAATAGGCCACATATTTCAGAGAGGTACCCTCACATTAGGAGAGAGACCAGCAGCAAACCAATGGCCTCCAGCTGGATGATGATCCACCCTCATGTTTTGAGAAACAGGCTACAGGGGAAAAACATAAGATAATAATAACAGAAAATATGTGAATAGAAGATCTTTGTCTACCCAGCAGCCAGTATTTTAAAAACAAACCAAGAAATTTATGAGGGAGCCAAGGGCATACTGATAAAAGTAAACATATAATAACATTACATAATTAAACAAAACAAAGCCTAAAAGTTCAATTTTGTCTCAAGTCCAAACAGGGAGCTCAGGCAACTCAATATATAGTTCACATGAAATTCAGGATGCAACTAAAAGCATATAACTAAATCAAATGGCAGTAAGGATGCTAATATAAATAAATATTATGACAATAGAAACAAATTGCTTTCCCAATGTATAGATAATGGAAGAAAATAAACATGAAAATATGTACAGATACTTCACAGAAGCAACAAAATCAAATCAAAGACATTAAAATTATATAGGATATGAACTATAACAGTGATATGGAGATCTTCTGATAAAATGTGTACATTCAAAAAGCATAAATTATTACCCGAAAGTATCATCTTTAGTTCAAGATTGCTAGCTTATTCGGAAAGTTTAGAGAAATATCTACTTACCACACGAGCAGTCTCTGGAGCAGGTTTATAAGGGCACGTGAAAGGTTCCCCAGTCACAAAAGGGTGTTTAGAAGCCTGTAGCACAAACATTTAAAACATCATGTCAAGTTGCAACATAACTGTTAAGATCTTATTACCATGATATGTTAACAGCGAAAGATGATGCCTAATGAGCTCAGAGAAACTGATACCTATTTGTAAAAATGTAAGAGCCAGGGTTAAAATTAATAGCTCTTCTTCTGTCTCATTTTAATTTTTCCTTTTTCTTTGGTACGTGTGTCATGGAATTTAAGCCGCGCCAAAAACAGATTTATATAATAATCCCTCCGTCCTAAAAAAATACTACTATTTGGTTTGTTGTTGACTATTTTAGTAAGATCTGGCAGATCTACATAGGACACACTTCAACATAATCCTGTTAAGTTCTTTTAATAATAAATTTAGTCTTTAATATTTAAGAGTAATGCTAGAGGTCTCAATTTTTTTGTCTCAAATGCCATGGCATTGAATATTTTAATGATAATTTATGGCATAGACAATGACATGAGATCTAACCAACCAATGTTATGGTGCAAATCATTTGAGACCAAAAATTTGTGACCCATCACCCAATATTTAATATTGAAAAGAATCATTAATTTTATTTCTTTTGCAAGTGTGACCCACGAAAACCTTAAATTCGGGAAAACAAAAAAGTCAAAAGTAAAATAGTAATCTTTCTCTAGACAGAAGCATATTATTTTTTATTTTAATTTATTTGAAAATATAATATATATATATATATATATATATATAATATACACATCTTGAGAATATAAAAAGAAATGCTAAAAGTATAAAATATAACTAGATTTTTCCAATTTTTTTGCACGGTCTTAATATCTTGCAAATATCATTTCTTCTTTTTTTTTTCGGTTCACTTTGCTTGGAAAACTCCGTGTTGTCCTACCTGTAACTTTTTCTGCTTCATCTATAAGATTTATTTATATCAACGAAATGTTATCTTGGGATTGAATTAGTCAGAGACATGACAAAATGTTGAAAGGAATTGATTTAGCAAAAACTAAGACAAAACAACAGTGTTGGTGAATCAACTTTACGTAAGAGGTAATAATGGAAGGTATCTATCAATCCAGGATACAAGTGGCTTTGCAAAGGGAAAAAACAAAATATCTCCTTATGTAATTTATAATGATAATCTCATATGTTGACATGGATTTAGAAAGTGGGATTTATTGACATGATAGAGGACATATATGACGTAATAACTATTACTATGGTTTACAAATTTTATATGTATGTGTGTGTGTGTGTGTGTGTGATAATAGTCTCTATACGGTGATATGGATTTAGAAAATGGGATATAATGACATGATAGAGGACATGAATTGATGTAGGAACTAGTACTCATAAAACAAGACAAACAGATGAGTTACAAACCACATAGGCTTACATCAAGAATCAACCTTCATCTACTGTCTGCTTCCTTTAATTAGAGATGGACCACTATAAACATTCAAGGCGACATGCTTTGGTGTATGCTATTAGATGAGGATATTGTCTTAATTAATTGAACCAAAGCAATGATAATACTAAACTAGAACTATGGAAAGAAGCTGGAAGCAGGAAAATATAGAATAGGGACAAAAGCCGAGTATATGGAATACACTTTAGTTAAAGAAAGTACTCAAATAGCAGAAATTGAAAGATAGATGTAACAGATATTGAATGGTGAATGATTCATTCATTTAGACAAAAGTATCCATATGAGAAGCAGATTGCATAAAATTAAATATCGTTTGGGAACGGAAGACTTGGAAACCTTGTGACCTGGAGATACGAAACAGAGCAGGAAAACAACAAAAGCCAGGCTGTAACAAAAAAATTTAACAGATAGTAGTTCCAGGCAGACACTTGTACTATGTAAACTATATTTATTGGGGTATTCAATTTCCACTTTTCAGCCAAAAAGGTGTCGTCAAATAATTCAAACGCAAACTTTTGGTTTAGTTGTAAATTACCATAAAATGATTTATGGAGGATCAGTCGATCAAGAGGGATCAAGTCTTGAATGATTGTGGATACAAGGAGGCTGAAACTGGCGAGTCACTTGTTACACTGTGTGGTGCAATTTTAAATTCTCTTTCAATATTTATATTCAGAGTGTCATGGGCTGCCTAATTATCTCAGTCAACCATGAAACATAATTTTTCTTTTATGGGATCAAGGCTGATAATAATAATTTTGAATATGATTTTTCATGTTGGAAGGTGAAAAAGGGGTGGCGAGGAGAGAGAATCTGTGATACCCCGGGGGAGGAGGACTCTCTCGGTGGAAGGAACACGGAAGTGGCATGTTTTGGCAAAGGGTAAGGAGCAAGACTTCCGTTGGCGCATTCTTTGACAGCCAGGAGCTCCTCAAAAAGTTTTGGTTTTCAATTGGATGGCAACCTTAGGGTAGATTCTGACGCAAGACAATCTTTGGAAAAGGATGAAATTTATTAGGAACCAGAGTTAGATATACTGTCATGATTCGGAGTCAATAGACCATTCGCGGCTTGACTATGAATTTGCTTGTAAGCTTTGGTGTTTGGCCTTCTCAATTGTAGCCTTGTAGGTATGGAGTGAGTGATGCCAAAGTTGATGGTGGATGTTTTGAAGGTGGCGGGGTTTGTCAAGGTCAGGAGGCGCTGATCTTCGATTCAATATTGTTTATGGCTGTTATTGTGAACGGAGAGGAACAACAAAAATAGACTGATTCTGAATATCTGATTCTTGTTCCTGCATTTATTATTGTTTTGGTTGAATGAAGTTTTTCCAGGAGCTATTGTATCATTTGTTAATTTTTTGGCCGAGATTGATTTGGGAACATAATTTGGATATCTTTTGTGTGCTCCCGACATCTCTCATGGTCTGCACATATCTTTTGGGGCTATGTTTTTTAGGCGCTTCAGAGGATTATAGTTGTTCTTATTGCCTTTTCATAATCCTTGTGTACATGGGCATCAACCTTTCTGGCAGCTTGCTTTTAATAATATAGACTTTTTTTTAATATTAAAGTTTGCATAGACTTATTTAGGCAGTCTTTTTCAACTAAAAATTTTACTTATAAATTCTACCTGTTAGTCGTTAAAATTAAGTATAAAAAAATCATACAAAAAGTTCATGTCTAATACAAACCTTAGTACTCGAAACGAAAAAGAGAACAAAAAATTGAGGACTCTTTTTTACAGATAATTTTACATATAAAAAAAGAGAGTGATGATGTTGAGTCTCCACCAAATGGTCAAAGTCTTAGTGACTACAAATCCTTCTCTACACCAGGCTCAACATGGTAAATATATTTACCAGTATATTGGCAGCCTTTTCTATGAAACGATATCTTATCTTCATACATAACTCATGTACAAGGGCATGAGCCTCTATTATACTAGAGTTATCTTTCCTTGGAAACAGAACAGAAGAAATAATGGCAGTTGAGGAAAGTTCATTAACCTGCAAAGGCGACCACCGCTTTGCCGGATCAAACTCAACCAGTCCCCTCAAGAAATCAATTAATGCTAAACGTACTTGACTCTCTATTACATGTTCAAGAAAACACAGATATTAGTAACTATGGAAACTCAGTAACAAAATTTCTAGTCGGTATCAACTTTTTTAAAGAAATATCAAAGCTACCTTTAACCATATCTTCCTCTGCCAAGTTTTTTTTGTAAGGGTATTTTCTTACAATTGCTTCAAGGTTCATATGATTAAAATACTCCTTCCCAATGGATGGCTTCTTCAATTCCCTCTGAAAGGACAACAACACAACAAACAATATTTGAAGAGAAATGAAGCTCTACAAAAACATATTACGATTTAAACACCCGGGAGTAAAAATCCTAATAAATGCAAAAGCCAATAAAACAAAAAGAGTCTTGTATAATGGAAGACATGGGTTTTAGACGAGGACACATTCATGCAAATGGGTCAAGGATAAAGCTGAAGCAAGTTTATTGCTCACAGCCCTAAAAAAGTGTGGACCTGGTAAATGCCATTCTTTTATTCTTTTGTTAGCAAGGGATAAAAGAAACAGTATGTAGGGGTGAGCAAAAAAACGGGTAAAACCGAATTACCGAACATAACCAAATTTTTGTAACCGAATTATTTCGGTTATTCGTTTTTTTTTTCTAATTTCGGTTATATCCGATTTCTGGTTCGGTATTCGATTTCGGGTTAGGTAGTAAAAATCCTATTCGGATACCCGAATAAACGAACTTATTAATTAAAAATAATAATTTTATACTTGTCTGTATTCGCAAAAGTCTACCCTACCCCTTAATTTTCATTTCCCAAATCTCAAATCCCAGTCTCATCTCAGTTCTCAGCCTCTCCGCCTCTCTCCGTCTCAATTTTTGGCCTCCACCTCTTCTTAAAGCGGCACAGGAAGGTGTTGAAAGAGAACACCCAAGGCATCACAAAGCTAGCAATTCGTCGATTGGCCAGGAGTAGAGGTGTCAAACAAATCAGTGGTCTGAGGAGACTCGTGGAGTCCTCAAGGTTTTCTTGAAAAATGTAATCCATGATGCTATCACATACACTGAGCATGCTCGTCGGAAAATTGTCACTGCCATGGATGTGGTATATGACCTCAAGTGCCAGGACAGGACTCTCTACGATTTTGGTGGTTAATTTTATGGGGGAGATCTAATAATATTTCTCTATTTTTTTTCATTTTACCCATTTTTTGTGCTCAACTGAAAAATAAAAATACTTGTGATTTTGGAGTTGATAGTTAACAAAGATGTACTTTTGTTCAATAGATGCCTAAGTTTAGTTTTCTGCTTTAATGGTGCTTTGTTTTGGGTTAGCATAGTAAAATTCAACCGAAATTTTCAATCTGTCAAGTATGTGGGAAAACCTTCATTTTATTAACCGATATTATTCAGTTATTCGGTAATTGGGTTATCTACTATTTCGGTTACCAGTTCGGATATCAAAAGTGTGTTAATTTCGATTTTCGGTTATAACCGAATAAGCTATTCGGTTCGGTTATAACCGAATTGCTCACCCAACAGTAAGTCAGAGATGGCACAAAACTAGGGGTGAAAATGATCCAGAGTCGAGTCTACTCTAAGCTTTTTTAAGGTACACGAATTCGTATTCGGATTCGAATAAAATTTTACAATCTTTGCTCAGATTCGAATTCGACTCGTTTTTTAATCGAACTACTCGCGAGCATTTGAGACATACACGAATTAGAATTGAATAATTTATATTATGATACTATATATAAAATTACCTCAGCCAAGTAGTTGAAATAATTAAGATTTGAACACTTCAAATTAGATCTCAAGCCGTGTAAAAAAATTAATGAGAGGAGATGTTATTATCACTCTTGAAATAATTAATGAACTACTTCCAATTCTAAAAGTATGTAGAGAATTTAATTGTTAAATAATATATATTAAATAAATCGAGTATACTCGATACTGTATACGAGTAAGGATCAACGAACTTGTATCAAGTATATATCAAGAAAAATTAGATACTCTAAATGAGTATTTGACTCGTATAAATGTCTGAGTATCAAAATGGATTCAAATTCGACTAGTTTAAGTATCGAATCCAAGTCTCTCAAATTTTTTGAGCCAATCCCAAACTGGGTTTTAAACCACTCGGGTTCATTTTCAGCCCTACACAAAACTTTATTATATTCCCTTTTTTATTCATTAATATACTCTTAGTGCAGATGCTATGAGATAAACACTTACAGCTTCGTATTCTTCTTCTGTTAAAGCTTGATAAGCACCGTGCCTACTCATAGAAACCTGACCACCATTGTCTTCATGGCTGATACTCCCAATGCATTTGAAAAACTTGCTGGTGTTATTGGCCTCTCTAAGCACATAATCAGGAGGTTGTCCCCTATAGAGTCAAAAAATGTATGATTAACCAAGAGAAGAAAAAAAAAAGTTATATTGCAATAGATTCCAAGAAAACTTTTTTATTTCCTAAAGAGAACAAAATGTTGCCATGCAAATGAGGAAAGCGTCAGTTTATATACATTAATACATGACATTATGAGGCAATAATAAGAAAACAATTTCCCACATTTTCAATTTAATTAAACATGAGAAAAGAAACTGAATATCCCACTATATGAAAGTAATCCTTCCGAAATTTCATGAAGGATTCCATAAATTACAAGTTCAAATTCCAGATGGTATACAACACATATTTCTTTCTTTATTTTTCAAAAGTAATCATTTCACTTTGAAAGAAACTACCAGAAAATAAGAGGCACAATAGTTAAACCAATACATTGAAGACTATAGTGCCAATATTCCTGCACAGTAATTTGTGCCCAATACAATAGGACAACAAGTTACTCAAACACGAGTTCAAGAGTCATACCCAAGTATTTTTATCATCCTCCCGAGAAGATCAAACTCTGATGCTCCAGGAAACAGCGGCAGTCCAAGATACAATTCAGTAACTATGCATCCAAATGACCACATGTCTATAGCTGTTGTATACCTGAGGCAGGATCAAGGTCTACACTAAACTTTCAGGTGTGATCAGGATAAAAAGAATCATGGTTTTACCCACCAAATGTATCATGTACATAGTATCTCATGCTTAAACCAAATTGTATAACAAATGTACTTTCAAACTAGAAGTCTGAAAACCAATAGAGAGCGTGTAATGGGGAAGGGATGGACAAACTAAATACTCATATCATGACATTATAATGTTGGATTTGTACGTCTTCGGTGGAAGATATTCTTCTATACAGTTTCAAGGGTTTTGACAGAGAAGGTATGAAGATTTATGTAAATGTGCTTGTTTCATCATGTTGTTGAGAGTTTGGATCAAGAAAATGCAAGGATTTTTTGTGGGTTTCGAGGAAATTCTTTATCAAGCTGGCGGTCTTTCACTTATGCCTCAATGTTTCTTTCGGAAATTTTTGTTGCATTATTTTGGTTTTCTTTTGGGAGGACCTCTTATCCTACATATACATTGTAAGTGCTTCTCTCTTAATCGTTAAAATTTTCTTCTTTTACTTAAAAAAACATATTAAATATCTAAACAAACATAAACTTAATGAACATTTTATTAAAAATTAAATTAATTGTCGCACTCGAACTATATACGAGTCTCATCTATAATATGTATTTTAGTATTAAGCACTTGTTTCACAGCATGGTTAACTTTATTAAAAATAAGATAAAAATATAATAGATTTAACTAAACAAATAGTAGTACAAAAACTTCTTCAAAATACTCTTCCCTTCTCCTTAGCCCCCAACCTAACCACAAACAACATTGAGCTTGTTTTTCTCCATGCCCTTATTGATGCAGAATTCATAACCTGTCATTATAAGAACTTAAATATCATATAGATCGAGCTTTGGATTTCTTAAAAATGTCTTAACAATTAATTGGTCTAATTCAACATAAATTTATAATACAGAAAAAGCAAAGAAGTGTGCATTTATATTTGTGTGCACTATCGATGCATTAACGAACAAACTTTAAAACGGTGAGAGCCACCTAGGAGCCTAGGTAATTGTTTTTTAATTACTCTACCCTCAAGTCAATTATCTCCTTATTCACCTGTGGCAGACTTAGATGGCGGAGCTGTCATTTCAGAACTCAATAAAAGTTGATACTTAAAATTTCCAACCAAGTATACCACAATCCTCACAAGTTAAGCGCATTTTTTCCCATAATTGACTTCAGAATACATCTAGTTCAACCATAGAAAGTTGCGGCCACAAAAGAAAGTAAATGGAAAGAAAAGCAATTGACTTCACACTCAAGGATACTGATATCCAAGAAGAACTTCAGGTGATCTATAGTAGCGACTCTGCAGAAGAATTGAAAAGGATTCAGATAGAAAGAGTAACAGCTTAATAGAACTAAAACATAAGTCTAGGAGAGAAACATCTATAAGGACCTGGATATAAGAGTACACAGTTCGATCTTCCATGCATGCTGATCCAAAGTCTATAATTTTTATTTCTGCTGGCTTCACGCTATTAAATTCACGAGACAAAACTATGATTGACAAGAAATGAGTCTAAAACTTGATTTTCAGTCCGACTTCACTAAGGACTCACCTAGTGCATAAAAGGATATTCTCTGGTTTGAGGTCACAATGAATTATGCCAGCATCTTTCATCAGAGCAAGTCCATGCAATATCTAATTTAAGCATAGATATCATAGAGGAAAATATGACCATTCAAAGGAAGTTACGACATCATGATCGATGCAAGGAAAAGCATGATGAGTATACCTGTTTTGAGAATAGCTGGACAATGCTCAATGACAATCCCCTAAAATGATTCAACTTTATAAGCTCGTAACTGAAAGAACAATATTGTAAATACCAGGCAGCGCAATAAATCAAAATTACAACTACGTTGCTGCAAGTAGAGTAAAAGTAGAATTGAGTAACCTTTATATTCAGCTAGTATTGAAACTATGTTATGCAACTTACAGATTCGTATCAAGCAGTTCGAAAGCAATGCACAAATGACGTTGATAGACAAAGTAATCATAAATACGAACAATGTGATGCTTATCTTCGGGATCAAACTTCTTATTTAACTGCAAAAGGCAAATAAATGAACAAATGAAAATGAAATTGATAGTTAATATCATTGTAAATAAGAAAACCAGCAGTACAACCACTTTGTTTGTTTTTTTTGCTAAATCAGTACAACCACTTTACCGTTGTCAGTATGGAAACTTCAACCAGCGCTTGCTGATAGTATGCAGGTTGATTTTTAATGATCTTCACAGCAACAAAATTCTTTGTTTCTGTGACCCAGCACTTCGCCACCTGCCCAAATGTCCCATGGCCAAGAATATCTTTGACAATGTATCTGCAAATGATGATCAGAAATACAAAAATTCTTACTTAGGAAGGCTCACTCGAAGTTCTTACACGGCTATTATCTGAAAAAGAAGTTATTACTCAACAGAAGTGAAAAATTAATTACTAAAAGAAAAAAAAAATTACACTACTGCAGTAGCTCCAAGGTCTTTATTGCATCTTCATAAACAACCATGGTAGCATATCTCTATTGAGTTTTCATTTCACTATTTTTATCACCAAAGAAAGTTGATGAAACTACAAACAGAGACGATATTTAGTTTTATCATGAATGGCTTAAAATATGAAAAGAAAACATCCAAGTGTTAATGTCATAAAGCAACTTAGGATAGACTCAAAGTCGCAGAAGTTTGCTTTTGAGTTAACCAAATGACGTAACAGGTAGGAAAACGTGAGCATGAAATTCCCTAGCTTTTCGCACATATAACACACATATGAGGGAGAAAACCCTTGTAAGGCATCCACAACTGCAACATATCTATGGTGTTGATCTTGTTGAGCACAAAAAACCAAGTGAAAGCTTTGAATTTGGGATGATCCTTACCATTCCTAATGAAATTTGTGAACTGAATGGTGTGATTACCTTGAGAACACATTAAAAAGGAACTCAATTCAAACAAAACCCCTAAGGACCCCAAAGACCAAGAATGCCAGTCAGCGAGACAGCAAAACTAATAAGAGTTTAAAAAATGGATTAGCAGATGCAACTCACCACTCTACCTATCATTTTGGTTTCTATAAAAGTGGAAATCCCTAGAGGCAAAAGAACTCTCGACAAATAAAAAGCAAGAACTAAAGGCACCGCGTAACAAGATTGGATTAAAATATTAGGAAAGTAGTATAAAGGGGAAATCACCAAACCAAAGATCCTCTCAAAAATGAAACACTAGTGTCAATCCCCACTCTTTTAGTACACAAAGGAATAAAAGAATAAAGGACTTAAATTAAATTCCAAAAGCTCAATGTGTGACACTTGATCCAAAACATCCCAACCATTCCGATGTAACTCAAACTTGCCCCAAATCCCAATTACCTCTTCCAAAGGGCGTGGAACTCTTTAGGAATTTGTATCCTTACTTTGTACTTCTTTATTCCACTTCCCTTCTGTATAATAAAATTCTCCTTCTATAGTAAAGAGAAAGTACATCACAAGGATGATAGAATCCAAAATGAGGCAGACAAAACAACAAGAAAGTAACAAAGTGAACATTTCGAACCTTTGCTGAGATTCTAAATTAACCAACGCCAAGTTCACAGACAGAATGAGGTCTGAATTTGCGTTATCATGGCCATCATTTAGCACTCCAACAGATGGGCTTGTCAAAAACCTCTTTGGATTCAATTCTTCCGAATACTTGAATTGTGGGTTGCATGTTTGATACGTTTCCAAAATATCCTTGGTTAGTCTTGCCACCAACTGTGAAATGGAAAGCTGTATGTCAAAATAGGGTTCAATTTAAAACAGATCTTTACTGTAGGTAATGATCCACATGTAATAGGTCCAACAAGCTAAAAATTCGGTCAAATATATAATATGACTGCTAACTTTCGAATACTGGATTTTCATATGCAGGAGGCAAGGGCAGATGTTACTTACATAACTAGCTGAATATACCTTCCTACAAATAGGACCATAATTTCGATTCAATCAAATAGTACCGACTACTGATCCACAAAGTAATCTTTATCTATCCATCAGATAGTATCTATATTGCACGAACAGATAAATAACAATCTTGAAATAGTTGTCTTCCCATGGGTGGTGGGACAACAAGAAGTTGTCTGTGTAGGAACTGTAAGAATCATACACAGTTTTACATGATATTTCATATATTAAATTACTTCACGACAGAAAACTAACAACTCATACATGGTTGTCCTTCCATGGGACAGACAAATAAGAAGACATATTTTGTTGTCCTAGTTGGATTCACAAGATTGTGATTTATTGCATTTACATGATACTGCACAAATCAATTTACTAGATATACCATTATCCATAACATGAGGCACATTCTGCATTTAGGTTTAGCCTGATGACGAACAGGTGATTAGATTAAAGATCACTTAAAAACTGATCAATGGCATTACAATATGATTATACTCTTCATATTTGTTTTTTTTATGAGAGAAGTGGTAGAATCTTGGGAAAAATCTTTGGAACTTGACCTTTTGTAGAAGAGAGTAGGCATGGCAACTTGGCGGGTTTGGTCGGGGGTAGCCCTTCCCATCACCGCCTCGCCTATGATAGCCTTGCCCCCATCCCCGCCCCACCAGATTACTAGAACCCCGACAGCCCCGATAGATCCCCTCCCCCAAAGGGCCCAAACATCATGGAATGCATATGAAGCCGAAAAGAATCCAAGTGCCACAAAACAAATAAATTTGAGGGTATATGAGTACGAATAAAACATGTGAAATAAAGAATTTCAAGCAGGAGAATTACCAAGAGAAGATCTGCAGGAAAATTGTTAATGGTGAGACAGATTTGATTTGCAGCAAGCAATGAATTCGCAGAAAGAAAAAAGTTGCACATGTAGAGAGAGGGAAATTAGGAATAACAAGAGATCTTTGATCTACGAGACGCCTCCTTACTTTTGTTGCAGTCTCAAGGAACCATGAGCAGGAAAAAGAAAGTGGAATCAAGGAAGAGAGTAGGAGGCTGGGCTGGCTGTGTAGAAGTCAGAAAGTAGGAACTCTAACTTAACCTTGGATAAACAATAAATAAGCATTTATTTTGAGAATATGTACAAAATAGATAATTGGGTCGGGGCAGGGTTGATTTTAACACATACCCTACCCTAAGTTCCTAACCCTATAAGGTTTAAATAATCGGATCACATTAGGGTCGGGATCAATCGGGGCCCGTAGAGTTCGGGTAAAATTGCCAAGCCTGGGAGAGGGTGGTCCTTTTAGCCTCTCTCCAGTCTTCTGCTCCAGGGGCACTTCTCAAGGTTTCCATATCTAAACCATAGGCAGACCCCTGTTGAGGACTTCATATCTTTTTCTTTTATCTTTTTGCAGTAAAGGACCATGTGTACTCTTTTAGTACTCTCTCTCTCTTTCTAATACAATTTCTTTTTCATCAATAGGAAAAGGTCACAGTGTCAATATTAATTAAAAAAAAAACTATAGTTCAGTCTAACAAGAATAAGAACTCAAATATCATGTGAACTGCGTTTGGAACCTCGTGTTTACATGAACACAAAGTATTATTTTCTCAACCTCGGTAGGCAATATATATACATGAGGTTAGTAAGCCAATGTTTACTACAAGAGTTTACTATATTGCTGGGTTCTCTCTTATTTGTACACTGCAGTTAGAATTAATCATCTCATGGGACTCTTATGCGTGGACTTAAATAGTTTTGAATTAGTCAAAGTAGACATTTTTATACTCATGCAATCTCACTCTGAGTAGAGGTGAAAAACTACCACCGATAGGTGTAAGTTTATTTCAAGAGTTGGAATTATCTGAGGTTTGAAAATTTTTATGTAATCTAACCCTTGTGGGTGAAGCCAAAAGGCCTGATTTGTTTCACACTTTCACAAACAAAGATCTCACAATTGGACTTTTTCTTTCATCGTGGTTTCAATGGACAAATAGGTAATGCAACTAGGAATCCATGTGGCCGAAGAATAGTCAAATCTGGCCAACTAATTTCTCACAGTTTTCCAAGTCATTTAACAGGTCCTTAATTAAATTTTCAGCATGTCAACTTAATCAATGCACATTCAGTATTAGAATTCATATGAATCAAGGTTGATCTTCATTTTGTCTCAAGGCCTACTAGTTCTTGTTCTTGTAAACTGTGTCATTTATCATTTTAGGATACGGTATTTGGTGGACATAAATATTGATTATTGAGTAATTATGCAATAAAATTTATTTCAAAACTAAAGACTGCTAACATATTGCTAGTTAATGTTTTTTTTCTTTTGACAATAAGGAAATTAAGAATATAGATAGCAAGGAGATAAGATGTCAACTAAAAAAACCTCACGAGTGATTTGTGTAGTTTGCACTTATTTCTTCACTTGGGTGGACATTATCTACTATAGTAATTTTCTAAAACAAGTAAGAAATGTCATTCACATCATGTAATTTATAAATTAGAAGCAACATCAGTAAACTTTACTTGCACAGACACTGAGACAACAAAAAATGAACAAAATAAAGGATGATAAATTAATGGCGAAAAAAATCTCTTACCGGTCTTCTTACAACAACGCGCAAAGATGGGGACTTCGCAATAACGGGCGCATAAGTATTGAACACAATCTGGCGTGGACGCCATGGCACCAAACTAGATGATGATGAGCTCTCATCCACTGTGAATTCCAAGGGTTTAGCCTCCAGTTCCATACTACTACTGACTTCATCCATGACCTTTTCAACACTATATAAATCACAATATATATATATGTAAAGCTATCACGGATTCATCCACTCAATCATGGGATGCATTAATCTTCCGGTAAATTCATTGAATTCACCAGAAGATTGCAATCCCATTATTATTCACCAAATCCCTCAGAAGTTCACAACAAGACCATCTCCATTAATGGATGACAAAATCCAATAATCAGTGACTGAACAAAAAAATATAAATCAATATTAAAGAGGGCCACCGATCAGAATCGGAATTGAGATTAAAATTCACGGCAAGAAATAGGGTAAATAACAATTTAACGATATTCAATGCGTATGAATTCGCCGGAGAGATAGGGTGTGTACTGTAATTTGGTCACCGTCGGTCGATACCTCCAAATTGGGGGATTTTTCACTTTTGTTTTTTCATACCCTGAGTAAACACCTCTGTCGCTCAAAAAGCTGTTTGTGCAGCTCCTGAGTACTGATAATATTAATAATAATAATAATAATAATAATAATAATAATAATTATTATTATTATTATTATTATATACATATAATATATATTGAAAAAAGAGAGGATATATTTGGACATATTAACCCCTATATATGTGTATATATTTGGACATGAGAAAAAAATAATATATATTTCAAGTATAATTTATTTTAAACGGAAAATAAAAGAAGAGAATTGCAAAAATTAATAACTTGAAGGAATACAAGAATTAATAGTTTAGAGTTAAAATTGTAATTTCGTTAAACTTGGAGGCCACTTTTGTAGTTACCCATTTGATAATATAAAATCTAAGATTATCTATATTTTATTCTAATATAAATATTCACATATGTGAAAATCGAGTGTTAAAATGGCGAAGACGCTGATGATTCGGCCACAAGTGGCGGCACTATGTGCGTGCCGACCTTATTTCTTCAGCGGCCTCGCTCTCCCATCTTTTCAGGCAGTGAAACCCTATCGCCAGCCGCTCATTCCGTGCGTTTTGCTGCTGCAAAAGCTCGGGCCTCGCCGTCGTTCAGTTAACTATGGCCCAAAACCCGAGGGCCTCGTCGCGGGTCGTCGGAGCCTCTGTATTCGAGCCACAACTCAGGCCAGTGATCCTGGTTCCATCGACTCCCCTTTGATGCAGTCCATGGAGAAGAAGGTTCAATTTTTAGCTTTTTATATTGGTTAAAAATCATTAACTAATTTGTCGTCTTCTTAATTCTGAATGTCTAATTAAACTAGTAGCAGTGGATAAAACTATTGGAATTTGAGGTTTTGCGTTAGATTGTTTTATAGAATACAGAACCCATGTAATGCTTATCTACACAACTTTGATATCACAAGGAGATTAGTTGCTAAATGAAGTAGTAAACAAGTAAGATTGATACAATATTACCCTTTTATGGTACATTGGTCTGGATGACTACACTAATTGCATAACCAATCAACAAAGTTATTTTAATTTTGTAATTCAAGAACTCAATGATTTATTGAATTCATAAGACTTGAGAGAGGTTATAGACTTGTAGTAAGGAAGTCTTTGCCTGCATAGGAACATTTCAATCCATCGAAATTTGACAATGATCTCATCAATTGCATGATTACTATGCACAATGGCCTTGAAAAATCCTTTGAAGTGAGTAAAGGGGGTGCAGTAAATGTACTTATATGCTCATGAAACTACTAAGATGCAATTAAGGCTTCTACATGTTGTTTCTTTTGGATCCAATTAAGGCTTCTAGTTGTAGTCACGTTTGGAGCTGATGCAATGATGTTGTCAGAGCTGCAACTACGGTTGGATATGGGATATGAGTGTTTACGTCAGCTGGTGGTTCCATCATTCACACAGTTTTGGAGTCATGCAGTACCTTGCTGGCACTGGCGACCATGCTATATTGTTTTTCCTATGTTACCTGATCTTCTTGCTTGGTTACTCTGGCTTTAATCCTAACTGATCTGGATCACAGGTGATATAAGAAGAAACAAAAGAAGAGGAAGTGTATGATAGGAAGAAGATGAAGAAAGAGATTAGGTTTCTGTCCTCTTCAATAAATTATTTAACTTTAGATGAAAAAAGATTGTAAATCGATATGAGTCAATACTAAAATGGAGGACCAGTAGCCCTTTCAAATGAAATAGAGCGTGTGGAAAAGGATTACAAAAAAGAGAGAAGCATATAGAGGTTTGTTTGGTCAAAGGACTTTGTATTTTACATTTTTTGATCAGTGAAAGACTTGTTGTAACAATCGGGTTTTCTATAATAATAATAATAATAATTAAATAGTAAAGATAATAACTGATACATCTGTTAACTAAATCCTACATTTAAGGATTGTGTTATAGTTTAAAAACAAAGGGATAACTATAGTTTTTAAATTTGAATTAACAACTATCGGTTCTCATCTTTTAAAACACTGAGATTGAGATAATATTAAGGAGGGTTTGAGGAAGAAATTTCAGAGGAGAAAGAGAGAGAGAAAAGAACGTAAATAGTTATTTGGCTTTGGGACTACTGCAGAATAGAGAAGAAGAAAAATCATACAAGTAAATCTAAATCTTTCTTCTGCAAGTATGAGATGATTATGTACTATACATATAAAAATAGATTTTTAAAACTTAAAATTTTGATCCTGATAAAATAATGATATGTATATTGCTTGTGTACCACATATGTATTCTGTGTAAAATTATGACGGTCATAATTTGTGATCATGATTATATGCTAATATACATGTCTGTATATATATATATATAAGTGCATTGTGAAACGTGGTGTATATATATATGATTACTCGGTGGGGTTTATGGATGCACCTGTCAAACTCATTAGGAGTTATAGTCCTATTAGATCATGGCTTTAAAAAAAAAACTATGAAGGAAGTTGATGGCCTGGAAATATGTCCATATGAAACAAATAAAGTAGTAACTCCAGTGGGTTCTTTTGGTATCTCAGTTCTTTTAAATCAATAAACACACTTGTATATATGCATATCATTTATGTCAGTGGGGTTAATTGAACATATACCATAGGTAAACTGTAATAATTCTTTTGTAGTATTTTTATGTAAACCGTGAATTTTAAATAATAATAGATTCACTAGCTATTGTTATTGTTACAGTCTCAAAGTTTATATTTTTTTTAAAAGCAAAACTTATATTTTTTTTAAAATATTAAATATAATAATTAACTTCAACTTCGAATTTAAAATTAAGATTTATGTGCATAAAATTTGAGTAAAGGGTATGAGTAAGCTATAATATTGTATCCTCGTGATTTTATTTGTTCTAATTTTATATTTAGGATTTGTTCAGTTAATATTTTTGTATTTCGCGATATCGAGGTAAGTGGTTTTCTGAGCTATTTAGTGTTTTTAAATTATCGTTTATTTTTATGTATACGTTAGTAATTACTTGGATGCCTAAATGTACGATTTCAAAATTTGTTATGTTTTATTTAAGGCTTCCATTTAAATTAAAATGTTATTGGATCAAGTATTTATATCGTTTAGAATATTAATAATATTGAGAATATGTTTTGAAATCCTCAGTCTGACTATGTATAGAACCTGTTATAGTGTTATTGATTACGTTTAGTTCCGGAGCTAATTTAGGACCTACCAAGACACACACCTTTTAGATGCCCTTCGGGGAGCGTGCAGATTAGATACCTTAGTAGGGTACGTGATCATTGACATTATCGAACTCTTGGGCCGTGTTACAGTGCTACTGTAACCTTAGTCGCTAATGCTGTTGATTAAATGATATATTGTATATATTGAAATCATTAATGTGAAATTCGTTTTGTAATTATCTGTTTTAGTTTTGAAAAGTATATTTATTATTGTTATCGAACAAAAAGAATTTCGAAAAAGTAGTTTTGCAAATTGTACTTGATTCGGCTAAATAGTGAGAATTGTCACTTGTTGGGCTTCACCGCTCACCCTATACAATTTTTACAGGTCCCATTGAAGGCTGAACACTTGTTTGATGCATTTGAAATAACTGGAATTTAGTTTTAGACATTATTTCTTTTATTGTTAGATTTTTGACAAAACTATTAGTTTCGAGGAGCTGCGTCTCTGTTATTCGAATTTGATATTTATTGAATTGGATTAAAAGATGTTTATTTTTGGGTTTTAATGTGAGATTATCCTTGAGTTGTTTTGTTTGGGTTGCGCGTATTGATATTGTTGCCTTGCGGGCCTTTGGGCTTGCGGCGTGTAGCACTTCGGGCCTATAGCGGGTTCGGGGTGTTACACTTGTTCTCCCTTTTTCGTATGCTCCTTTTCTTTCTAATAAAATTCTTCTTTCATCTACATTAAAAAAAGTAAAATCCTACAAGAACAGCCCTTTTATCTAGTAATATCATTAACTGGCACACTCCTAAAACTCCCTATAGCCGCATTATATTTATGCCAGAGTTGCTGAAAGTGTAATACCATCTCTGATATAATGTATCAGATTAAAGTATTTCCAACCAAGCCATTTTCGTTGAAGTATTCTCCCTCTTGGGGTTTCCACTTCCATATATAAAAACTCGGTCAAGTTGTTCTTTGGCGGTTTTCTTGATGTATATTGGGGTTCAAAGTTGTCCTATATTACTTACCTTGTTTATCATGTTGTTTAATTTTCATAGAATGCAAACAGTTAATCTATCTCATTAAAAAGAATGACAGCAATTTGATTTAACAAAAGAATAACTGCAATTAATATCTTTCCAGTTTTTACTTTTTCTGTGTCTATGAATTGAACTTGATATAAATCCGTTTGTTCTGAAGTTTTGAATGAAAGGTTTCTGATGCATAAGTAACAAGTGGATAAGTTGTGTTTTCAACAGATTAAGGAACAGCTAAATGCAGATTCGGTCATTGTGAAAGATGCTTATGGTGATGGTCGTCATGTTAGGTAAGTTTTGTTTCCACTTTAATGATACTTATATTAGGGAAAAAGACAGCTTATAGTGGTTTGTGTCACACAGTGTGTGTATTCATATTTAAGCTATCATATCATAGCAGTCTCGATCTAAGCAAATGAAGTTTCACTCCTGGACTTGGACCCACCCTGCTCCTGCTAGGTCTGACCTAAGTAACAAACCCAAAAGGGCCAATCAAAGCAAATGTCTGCCATTCTGTTTTCCTTTCCTTTTTTTGATGCTTTGGATATACTGTGTCATTTTAATTGTGCCAGCAGGTAACCTTACCATGTAGAGGCACATGACCCTGTATCTATCATATGGCTTGTTTACATTTTTATCTCTTTTACTTGTTGCAGCATTGATGTTATTGCGTCATCTTTTGAGGGACAATCTGCTGTTAATAGGCAGAGGATGGTATACAAAGCCATATGGGAAGAGCTTCAAAACACTGTACATGCAGTTGACCAGATGACCACCAAGACCCCCAGTGAAGTGGAATCAAAGAAGTGAAAACCTTACTATCACCGAGTCCATTAAATGAATTCCTTTGATGTTTGTCTTGTTAAGTTAAGAGCCATTTTGTATGTATTAGTCGAGTCACTGGTGTATGTACTCATGCCTCATATTTCACCTGCTTGCTTGACTAAAGCTGAGTACTGCCTTTCTTTCCTATAAATAATTTACTACTTTATATAAACAGCAGTGTTGCATTTTCTTGCAAACATGTGCTGTGGGAGTGTTTACTATTCAAGTGTAGTGTCTCTGTTGCATATAAAACAGATTATCTGAATATAAAAAATTGCTATGGCAGGAAAACCAGTGGTTGATTGATTGCGGTAAGACCCTAATATGCCATATTTGTTTGCAAAATATATGCTTGAAATTGGACTATTTGTCTCAAAGTTTTTAAAATAGAAGGAATTATTAATTCTACATTCATCATGAAATTATATAATTTCTCATAAATAGCTAGAAATAACAAAAAAATAGTTTATATAATGACTATTAATTCCCATAATATAATAAATTAGTCTGAAATAATATTAAATTAAGACAAATTGTCCAATTAACATAGCCTAAGAGTAAATCAGGGGTTAATATACATGAATCAAGTTTATTTATGCATAGATATTGTAAGAAAGATGAAATCAAATCAGCGAGAAAGGAAAATATCTGCAGACTTGAATCTCTCTTTTACTCGTGTATATATTTAAGTGAATATGCAGCATACTTGTATCATTGCGTAGATAAAGTAATGAAAAAGAAGCAGCTTTTAAGAAAGAGAGAATTTTAAGTGTGCCAGCTACTCCACCAGCAAGTTAAAACACTGGTATAAAAGTTCCAAAAACTATTTACAAAAGTGCAGATAAAAGCAGAACCTAGTCTTTCATTCAAACCAATTAGCACTTTGAATTGTATATAAAGATAAATAAATAAATGGTATGTGTTGTTTATATACAATAACAATATAAACGTATCTGTACATCCCGAAAAGGACAGGACAGGCAATCTAACAAAGCAAGTGTCCTCCCAGGCAATCAATGTACAATTTAAGTAAACAACAGAAACATGCATGTACAGAATTGATAGGCTCATGCAAATTTAACTAACAGAAGGCAACATCGGATTCATGCCAAGTCCCGATCCCCCAATACTACCTGTCTCGGTATGCTTTACTCTTCCGAAATATCTTATATGACGGAGCAGCCTGGCCAAGAAGGTGTTGTGGCATATTGTTGAGCTATCACACACCACTGCTACATGTTTGCGTGCTCTCGTTATGGCGACATTCATTCGCCGACTATCCCCCAAAAATCCAACAGCTCCCATTGTGTTTGATCGAACCTAAGAAGAGATATATTAGTCTTATTTCTTTGCTATAACATAACCCAACTATTCCTTAACAGCCACGTGTATGTGAACCGATAAAGGAATTCTTGGGAGAAAAATATATTGTTTTAAAAAGATCATTGAAACAAAGATTTCTTGCTTCAAATCCTCTTTAAGGAACATTTGAAATTTAAATCAGACAACATAATGAACTTCTAAACATATCAAGTAAATAATGCTTGCAGACCAAGTTAAAACAGCTCATGTGACCATAAAAAGAGCACAACTTTCAAATAGGAAAATGAACACTAAGATCTTGAGATCTCAAGTTGATAAACATGGCTAAAACAATATAATTACTCTTTCAAGAGCATACCATTGATATAATTACTGCATCAGCTTCCCGGCCTTGAAAGCTATCAATAGTTGCAACATCGATCCCTCTGGCCCCTGGCAGCTCATCAAGCCTATCCCTCAATAGTTGTACTTGAGCAACATAAGGAGATTGCACAGCAATTGCTGACGGGCTAACGCCTGCAATGTCACATTTACATTATATGGGGTCAGCAATTGGTTTTACAAGAATCAGATTCTGGCTATAGACTCTAAAAAGAAAGTTAACAATCTTAGGTATGCAAGCTACTAAATTCATGTCCTGAATAGCTACAAACCAAGGACACTTGTGCAATTAATACTGAATAACACTTCTTTTACAGCTGAGATGCCTTAAATGTAGCAACTTCTTATCCAGTAAAGTGCTCAAGTTAAATTACTATTACATTTTCTGGGGATGTCATCAAAGAAATCATGTTTAGGGACTCTTTTGCAAGGAGCATACATCCAAAGAAGAATAGATTAAGATGTATCGAGTTAAAAATGTTTTTATCTAGAAGATAAAAAAAAGCCTAAGGTCAGATAATGTGGTTGTTTATTATAGTCAAAGTTTGTCTAAGAAATTTGATTCAAAATTATTAACAAATTTGGAATACCTAATTCAAAGTTTTGACACGAGTATTTGATTCAAGCCAACTCAGAAATAATATACAACACTACAATTAGATTCTCTGTCATGCAGCATTTGCATTAATAAGTTCAGATTTAAAACAACCAAGATGAATACATAGAAGTTTATGACATCACCTTGTTCCAATGCACATAGTTATGAACCCTATCATTGCAAACCCAGTAAGTCACCCAATAGCCAATATCATTAGACTAATAAGCAATTAATATAATTTTAAACAGTAAAAAAGTGGAAAATATTAGCATTAGTGTAAATTTAATAAGAGGGATACGTACCAGCATAAAGCAAGGAAAAGACATGTTGCACGACTATATCAGCCTCCCCTTCATTGTAAAAGGAGCCAGTGCCAGCCGGGTCTAGATGCTCCTCACATCCCACTGACAAACTTCCATATGGCATTCTCGTATCAAGCAATAGCAATGGGCATTGTGTTATCCATGTGGGCTGCAATAACATACAGAAACCACTAATGAAGTGCAGTTGCTATGAAATACTACCAAGGACATGAAGTGAAAAGCAAATGACGAACTCCAAAGTATACTATTAAGGTAAGATATTTAGACTTTCTCTATGGCAGAAGTGATGTGGCTTAAAGTTTGTTCAACAGATTTGCTGTCAGTTAGTTACCATCCACATTGGTGCTGAAATCATTTACAAGCAAAATCATCATTAAAACTATACTGATAAAACATCACACAAAACAGCATGTTATAATTAAAACGATATATGGGTTGAATAAAGGTAGGCGAAAATCAAAAGGGGATCACAGCTATTAAGGATTAAACCATAATTTTTACCAAATTCAATAAGGATTGTAAAAGTTTTTATCTTATAATATAATTATGACATATATGACTAGGTGTATATTATTTGTTAGCACTTGGTGTTTATGTTTGTCATGAACAAGACACTTAAATGGATGAATATGTAGAGTTTCTAAGGTGTACAACTATCAGGAGTCTAGAAATTTGAATAGTAGGAAGTAGAGAATCTCGTGGAACTACTACAATACACGCATAATTTAGTTTCTAAACAAAAGGAAAAGTTAAAACCATAAGCCCTCCATACATTTAGATGTAGTCTAAACTCTAAAAAGACATATATAGGTCTGACTACCTTGCCACATTAAAATGCAAAGAAATTTTGCATAAGCAAGTAAAATAAATGGTTGAAAGGATAAATGTGATGTCAGGATATAAATCCTGAGCTGCAGATAAGGAAACACATCTTCTTGACCAGGAACACTATAGAGAATACTCCCATATAATTTAAAAGACTCCTTTCCAATAAATCGAAGTTGTGAATGTCGTGTAATTCTGACCCACAAGTTGGCCGTAACCAAATGAAAACTTGAAAAGTGAAGGAATAAAAAATTAAGATTTAAAAGCAAGACAAAGATCACATGCCTCTGCAGTTACATCTGAAAGTATTATGCAAATATCTAAAATCATTGCGTAAGAAAGAAATGCCAATAGGTAAATACCATGACAAATGGAGAATCTACTAGAAGATGAGAAGAGACTGTCGAAGAGGATGTTAATGTTCCTCCATACATCTCTTTTGAAGCCCAGCTTGCTATTGCATCATTCATCCGATACTGTATCGTTAACTTGGTGGCAAGAACCCCCTCATGCAGTGTTGCAGCTCTTTCCAGGAGAGATACTCCAAGACCACCTTCAGAGGCTTTTCTAGATAAAATCACAGGAGCAAGCTGGCACTGATCACCTGCAAGAATAGTGCGCTTTCCCTGCAAAATTGGGATCCAGCAAGATGGTTCAATGGCTTGTCCAGCTTCATCTATAACAACCAGATCAAAGGTATCCAGTCGTCTTATTAGTGGATCGGCTGCTCCAGTGTTGGTGGTTAGCACGACTTGAGCACTTGTTAATATATCCTTCACAGTCTCCTTCTCCTTTTTCTTTAATGTCTTTCCAAGTTGTTTTAGAAGTTGGCGTATTCCAGCAGCTAAAGAATCATCCCGTAAACAATGCCTCAGGTCCTTGCGCAGATCTGACTTCTTCCTATCAAACTCTGCTTGGAAATCCGCAAGATTCAAATTCACAATCTCAGCCAAAGATTTTGAAGCTACTGCAGGCGATATTCGTGCTGGATTTCCAACCCGGACAATGTTGACCCCAATATCGGAAAGTTTCTCAACCATGTTATCCACAGCTGCATTTGTGGGGGCAGTAACAAGTACCCTTTCACCTTGGTTAACAGCAAGTAAAATCAATTCCTTGAGCAAACCTGTCTTTCCAGTTCCAGGAGGCCCTTGAATAATCAACATTGGTCGCTTCTTGTTCAAGCCTAATGCAATTGCCCTTAGTTGCGAGTCATCATATGTTTCAAAATCTAACAGTCCATCTAGTTCTGCTTCCGCCCACTCTACCACGTGATTCTCCTCCAGCCATGCAATATCATCTTCATCTCCAAAAAGTGTAGCCACAATACCTATTGAAGGATTTTTCGTCCGTAAACCTTTCTTCTGAAGCATCATCAGGGCTTCACAATTCCGCTACAGAGTAAACAAGTAGAAAACAGATAAGTTACTAGAACAGAGTTGCTTCAAAATCAAGATCCAGTGATGATCTGCTAATACAATATCATTTCATTAAGTGTCAAAATTTGAAAGGGATTTTACGTTTAGGCTTAGGATATTGCAGCTTTCAGACAATAGATTTTCCTAAGTTATGCTTGACTTGGTATTTAAAATGACAGATTGGGTTTATTCAAAAATGAATATAGCTTAGATTTAAGCTTTTAATAAATTAGCTTTACAATTGAACGATATGCATAAAAGAACATTTGATGTTTATATATATGGTTGGATTAATTAGTAAGGTCATGAGTGATAATGTGATACTTAACATTCCATGACAACAAGTATCCTAAGCTACTTCGTATATATTAAATCTCCTCTATCTATCTCCCTTTAGGTCCGCCAATCAAAAATAAATACCAATCCCTAACTTTTAAATCCCAATGAGTACCCATAACGATATTATACAAAAGGAGTTGACATTTCCACAAGGGAATTTGATAGTTCCACAAGACTCCACTCACATGACTAGTAACTGGGACCCAAATTTAAGTGAGTAAACCTCTGTAGAAATATCAAATTTCTCATGGAAATAACAATTTTTATATACAAATACAGAGAGAGAAAGGGAGTGAAGAAGAGAGAGAGAGAGTTACAAACATGAATTATGGTAAAATCCCCAGTACTTCCACAATGATTGATTAAAAATATCGACATCTAATACAGTTAGAAGCACCAGCAGAATTCTAGAGCGATTCATTTATCTCCAGCAAAAAGAGAATTTGGTTTCTGGTCAAAGCTTGAATGTGAGGAGGCTAAAGTCTTGGCTCCGGAAAATGGATTGCGTGCCTAAATAAATGAATTCTATGCGTATTGCTGAAATGAAGAGAGCAAAGGATGAATCACTCTGCAGCTGCTTTACTGTAGCACAATTACAGAGATGATAAATGTGACCTTCTCAAGTATCAACCCATAGGAACGGTAACAGAATAGAAGAAAGGGAAGAAGTGAAGAAGTCTACTTTTGGCGTGGGATTACCTTAAGCCAGCAAGGGTGAATTTAATGAGAAATCAAGCAAACTGAAGTGGTTATTTGAATGTATTGGGAAGACCTCTTTAAGAACCAAAAACTCAATAATATGACATAATATTAATTGGACTCTGACATAATATTTCATAATTATGGCTTCTCCGGTTACCACTGACATTCTTCTTTTTTAAAAGTAATGCCAAAACCAATTGAAAGTAAAACGAGTAAATGTTTATGCCTTAATGAAGAGAAAATGATTTATGTTTATGAATGCTCTCATCAAATACCTCATAAGTAAGGGTATCAGCCAATCCATAAATGCGGTCAATGCGCACACTCTTACCAAAGAGCTTAGAAAAGGTGGGATCCCCATGACGAGACTCCAAAGCCACACTGATGCTACATCCATCCTCACCTAAGTTGTTAACAAACCCTTGAATGCAAGAACTTGCACCACCACCCCTGCTATCACAAGTTCTCACACATACCATATCTCCAGGAGAGAGGGTCGTTGGGGGTAACCTGTGATGTCCCTCCACCCTAAACAATACCAAATGCATACCACCTAATCCTGCTAGCACAACTAAATTCTTTTAGATAAAATTATAATATTTGACTGAACCAATCACAGAAAGGTACAAAAATGAGAACATACATATAGATGTTTTCTGATAAATTAAAATAATTGTGTGATCCACCTATAAATGTGCTGACCGCAACCAAATTGCAGATAGTATCGCAGAGTTCCTGCTCAACCTGGCCATGTGCAACCAAGAACTCAATTGGCTTCGACGAATCAGAAGTCTCATCTGGCGTAGGAAATGCGTCCAACTCCTGTTGGGTAAACTCCAATTCAGAATCCCTTTCTATAAGAAGGAGCTCCGACATTCGCTTGGTAAAATCATCAATTCTGCTTTGAATAGCCTTCACTTTATGAATGTCCAACCCTAAAGCACCCTGAACAGCTTTTGGCTGAGAAACCTTCCTTGCTATGGCTTTATGCTGAGCTGCAAACACACAATGTCAACCTAAGCCTTACTACACACAAATCTCCTCAAAACTTTAAAGTACAACGGCAACAACACTAATACAATACAAACTCACAATAATCTTCACTGACTCATGTTGAGACGAGATAAAATGGACACAGATACAGACATCAACATTAAAAACGTGTCTTCAAAAATAGAACCTGAATTGGCAAGTTCTTTGAGGAGCTTCCATGACTCGGTTTCGCACCAATTTTCAATTACAGATTTGGCCTGTAGCTTCTGTAGAACATCCCTGAGCTCCCTTTGGAAGTGATCAAAGAGGGTAGGATAATGTGTGCAGACCTTCAAGCAAACAGCCTCAACTCCAACGGGCATGGGAATGGCATTGAGATAAGGCTGAGCTTGTATCACAAAAGTAAGACCTGGCCCCATTCTCTGTTTCACCTCAGCAAACTCCCCCTGAATCTCAGCGGCGGCAAAATCCGACGCCATCGCCTTCATGCCCTGACCTATCCATTTAACCACATGCTTTCCCAAATCCCTCCTCCCCAATGGGTCACCGTTCTGATACAGTGTCCGTACATCTACCCTATTCGTCGTCGTCTCCGGGGCCGGCGGTCGTGCCTCCGGCTTAATACTCCTAGTATTAGTAGTAGTACTAGTACTAGTCTTCGGATTTTTGCTGGCGGCGCCACTATTTCCTACCCGTTTGTTTCTTTTCTTGGTACTAACTGATTTATTGACGCTACCCGCACTGCTGCTACTGCTAATACGGATGTGGTACCGAAATCGGAATGTTGACCGGAGGGCATCACGGTGGTCGCCAGCGACTAGAGATAATGAGCCTGAAGTGTAAGATGTAGAAGAAGATAGAGAATAAGAAGTAGAGTCATTGTGACGTGACCGGAGAATAGTTGGGCAAGACCAATAACTCGCCATCGCCGCACCGCAGCCCGCCGACGAAGCCAGATTCAACGTTAATGAGAGGGGGCTAAAGATATTATTTTTAAATAAAAAATCGGTGACCCATCACCCATTTTTGTGGGAGTGGAATTTCGTTTAGAAGAGTTTGGCTGGCTGGCTGTTTGGTTATCGTCGTCCGCTTGTTGGGAAATTGTTGTTTTGTTATGTGGCCGATAATGGAGGAATTGAAAGTCTTTATCGAGGAGAGAGAAGATCCCAATTGGACTCTTGATTGGCTAGCTGTGATTCTCTTATTTCTATGTGTGCAGTGTGCTTGCTTTGCCGACGTGACCGGACAGACACCCTCCATTCCTTTTTATTAATCAATTTTTATTTTTTTATTAAAAAAAAAAAAAAACTCTTTTTCAAGGCCTTGTTTTATTCCGCTCGAATTAATTTATTTGGTTTTTCATTTTCTTATTGTGTGGACTTGGATTTACGTTCTATTTTTGAGTTTTAAAATAGATAAAAAAAAAAAAAAAATATAGACGGAAAACTCGATCAGCACCTTCAGTTTTAAAAAAACACACAAATACTAAAAGGTGAAATTAATAGCAACTTTCAATAAAATTAAAAATTAAAATTGTAATAAAAATATATTCTTAAAATTTATAAATTTTTACTAAAAAGCTTATTTTTATAGGACAGTTCTGGAATTTAATTTTTATTTTGCCTCGGTAATACATTATGGGAATTGATATTTTCATATCATTTTTTAATTTTTTTTTTGCACATATTAGTGGATGTGTTGAATTTTTATTAATTAATATGTTGGCACTAAATGTGAAAATATCAAAAAAATAATATGAAAATATTCATTATTGTATTTTATTCTATTGATTATAATTAAAGTAATTAATGTCAATTTTAAGTAGATTTTAAAAAAGTCAATGATTTTATTTAGTATAAAGTTTGAGTCCTGTATTGCGAAAAAGTTTTGTATTATAAAGTTCACATTTGCGCACTATATCAAATACCTTTATGGTTCTTGATCAAATGATTTGAAAAACTTTGGTGTACTAATTGATAAAAGTAGAGTTTAAGGGAGGCAATAGAAAATATGGATAAAGTTTAGGACCCACAGTGTAATTTGAAACTAAACGAAGACTGATCAGGGATGAGAACGAAAAAGGGTGCAGCATATTCTCGGAGTTGATCCATAGTTCCATACCAGGAAAACTGTAAAAAGCATCGCCGGGAAAGAAATGTCGTTGGAGCCCCCGCCGTTCCAAGAAGCCTCCCGATGCGACGTCTGCAAATGCAGCTTTAACACTTTCAGGCGACGGGTACTATTTCAATTTTAAAATCCCCAACTCGGAATTACACCAACCACAATGAAAAACTCAATTTTGTTGATAACTTTGTTTTATTCCTATAATTTGTTCATATTAGTAGTATGTATCAGAATTTAAGTATGATCGGCAATGTAGCTCAGGATCTGAAATGCCAAAGACTGCAATCGGACAACTTCTTATGCTTTTCTGACTAGGGATTTTCAGACCAGCAACCGGGGTTTGATTTTGATTATCGAATTTGCTTGACAGTATTAGGTTTTAGTAATTACTTACTAACGATTTAGTTTGTCTTGAGCTAATTGCTGGATTTCAGTGTACTGTGTTTGATTGAATAATTATGCTAAGAAATTTAATATGGGTCTGACCAAATTGAAGAAGAGGGTGATTAATTAAGTAGAACTAGTATTTTAGAAGAACTGATGAGGTATGGTCTCACCACACTCAGTCACCCTAATGATTATGTATTTAAATTTATTTTGTATAATTCACTGCTTAATTTTAAAGTGGAACTCTTGAGTATTATATATATGGGAGAATAAAGCCTGAAGATGTGAAGAAAAAGGTTAGTATTTAATGAACTGAGAACTTTATTAGGCCTTGCTAAAGGTGATTGGGGGGAATTTGTTTTTCCAGGGACTTGTGGCCTAGAAAGGAAATGTTCCTAATCTGACTATTGCCTTTGAGACAGAAGACAGGAAAATTGTTCATTTAATGTTCTGTTACATGTGTTAACGAAAACCCTTATGGTTTCATTGCTAAATGTTCTTTATGGGAAAAAGGATTTTCTAAATGTGTTTTATATGATTCTAGTTACTATGCTATGGAATCTTCTAGTCCTAAAGATATCAACTCACCTGTTCATTTTTTTAATGTTTTGCAGCATCATTGCCGATGCTGTGGCCGAACTTTGTGTGCTGAACATTCATCAAGTCAAATGGCATGCCTTCTCTCTCTGTATATGCATCTGAACCGAGTTACTCATTGCAATAACTTTTGACCTATTATATTTCTTTTACGTGCTATTTTCAGGCCTTACCACAATTTGGTCTTCATTCATTCGTCAGAGTTTGCTCTGATTGTTTTAATGATGCCTCTCGGTAATTTTTTTTATCATTTTGGATTATAATGGTTTTCTTTTTAAACAAATTTTAGTATAAATTTGAGCCTAATTGGTAGAAAGATGTGTACAGAGACTCGAAATCCTAGAATTTGCGGTGAATGTGTTTTTTTTCTGGTTTTTCCTATGCATGAGATATTGTAAAAGAGATATTTAATTGATGCTGCTTCTTGTGTCTTGTAGATTTTTCATTGAAAAAAGGAAGCATGTATTAAAAATTTAAATGTGGGTGTTGCCAACTCAGTAACACCTTATTAACATAGGACCACGTAAACTTGGAAAACCCTTTCAACATCTGGTTTCATTCCTAGGAAGTGGAAGTGGAGAAGAATTGAAAATAAAAAATTACTGATTTAATTTTGTAAATGAAGAAGCTTGCAATAGACTTGATTAGAGTTGGCAATTCATGATTCTTGATCCATCAACCTGCCAACCCATGGAAAAACTAACCAACCTATGGAGTGAGGGTTTGTGCCTTTTTTGTCCCCGTCGAAAACTATAGTCACTATTTAACCTTCTTAAACATGAGTTCAAACTGCTGAGTTTGCCTATGTATTGGAATTTGTATCTGATGTACAAGAAGCCATGGTTTCGGGTTTTAGGCATATGAATTTTTCAGTTTGCACTTTGCAGAGAGGTAAACTTGCTTCTACATGGGTTTGAGAAAGTAAGGGGCGGGTTTATTTCTTGTTATTTGGAGAGATAAAGAGAGAGAGAAGGTGAATTTGGGGGAGAGAGGAAAAGGGTGAATTGGGGCATAAATAGAGTTGCGAAGCTGTGTGAGAGATGTGTTTATTGAGGAGAAAATTTTAAATTAATATTCTTTTTGTCTCATAGAAAATGTCACGCTGAGTTATAAAATTTACTTTTATTTCATTACTTCTATCTGTAAAGTAATTATATTCCTCTACAATTGTTTTTTTGATGTACTTTTTTCTATTCCATATTTGATAAACACCATTAGTTTTATCTATAAGAAGTATTCCTGTACGGATTTGAACCCCTATCCTTGAGACCTTTATCCTTTAGCCAAACCACAGAACCAAGCCATCAAGTGAATTTTTAGTTTAATGTTAGTGTCTAATTATTAGTCATTTAGTCTTATTGGTCAAGGGCTCAAATCTCTTTAACTTTTTGTTAAAGATGCATAATCCAGTAGAAGATACTGTTGACTTTGATATAAAAGAGAGTATTGAAAGAGAGTGAGAAGGCATACTCGTGCAATCGATCCAGTTGGATGGATCGGTACCCGTTTGACCTGAACAATTTATTTATTTATTATTTTTTACATAAAATATAGTCAAGGTAGTGTAAAAATTTAAAATAAATGTAAGTTGTGGCTGGATATTGGTTAATGAATTAGACCCAAAGACCTGATAACACACCTTTTGTTTGTTGTTTTTTCCCAGATAAAAATTTATCATATGAAAAGATATAATACAAACCATAGGGGGGACAAGGAGTCCACCCATCGTATAAAGGAAAAACGAAAACTTCAAAATAGGATAACTTTCTAATCTCTACAAAAGATTAGTCACAAAAATACTCCTAAATGCATCCATGGCTGAGGCTCATAAAGAAGGAAGGAAAAAGATCTTATCTTGCGACAAAACAAATAAATATAGCTATCTCTAAACATTCAAGCATTGTTTTCAGTGCAAATCCCCCAAAACACTGAGAAGATCTCACACTTCCTCCTTCCAAAGCATGAATCCACACATATTTAACCCATTTAAATATGACCTTCATTCATCAAGCCTGTACCCTAGAACCCACCAAATCAATCCGTTTTCCACCTCTAGACTTGATCATATTGACAAAACACCGGAAATGGTTAATGACTAATGGTTATTTAGAAATAAGAAATTTGGGCTCTTAGTGGTAACTTGAAGATCACTTCTGACTTTCTTTCTGTCCTGCTCAACTAAGCAAAAGCGAAAAAAGAAAAAAAAGGTAACGACAATATCCTTCTTCTAGGCATCAATTTTTCTATTCCCACAGTCCTCTCTTTGCCATCCATTCTACATAACGAAGAACCAGTCCTTTTTTCATCTTTCTCGATGACAGATCAGCAGCGATATACTTGTTTTTATATTTCTTTTACTTTTATTGAGAACAATGCAATGGCTGACAAATCATCTTTAACAATTTATCCATGTAAAAATAATTTATGTTCTTTCTGAAGTATACAGTAGCTGTGGCCTTTTCGTCATTAAGCCACTATAGAACTCAAGAATAGATAGTGTTTCTTACTTTCTTTGGCATATCGATGTAAGATGTTGGTTGCAATGTGTAACAATTATATTAACTTATAAACTTATATTTTCTGGTAAGCCTCCATATGATCAGTCTTATGTGAACCGAGAAAATCTCTTGATCCATCAATATATTCCTTGTATAGTCTGTTTATTTTACAACAATGGAAACAATTCCATGAGTTATGTAATCTGATGTGGCTTTCACATTCTTTACAATTTAAAGTTATTTTTTTTACAAAAAAAATAATTCAAGTGTTGGCATGGCTTCTGTGCAAAATCCTTAACACTAGACCACTAATGATTGTTTGAATTTTGTATTACATGGATTTAATTTTGCAAAGTGCACTTACTGAACACTTTTTCTGTAGGTAGTTTTCCCCTAGCATTCATCCCTTACGGTAGGAGCAGTGCCAAACAGACCCTTTTTATGAGAATAAAATGATGCAACATATGCTATTCAGGGAATTATTATAATATTCTCAGGCTTTTTTCGCTAAGAGCATAAGACAAAGCAAATACATTAGGTTATTTTGTTCAGGCAGAGATTATTTCTTGGCTGATTAGGGACTTTAATTGTACGTAGTTTTTTTTGGATGACGTGTACATGAGTTTGCGCTATTTGACATCTTAATACAATACTTGAAAAAAGAACAATTAAAACTAGATGCATTCAGGGATTGAGCATCTTTCACTTATAGAGATGCCGATCACTCTTCTTTTGGTGCTCGTTAATCTTAATTTATCAGTTTCCTTATTCCAACTCAATCTTTTTTGGAAAGGAGAGGGTATCTTTCTCAAGTGTTTTGTATTAATTTTTTGGATTCTGTGTTTTTTTGTTTATTGCTTTCTTTTCTGCAAACTTTTTAAGAATTCCCCCCCCTCCAAAATTCTCTAATATCAAAGATAATCTTATCAAAACTATAAAGATTAATTTGTGTTGTCTGTGGTGTAGATCGAGGAAAGATGATTCCCCGGGTTCTTTAGACGGTGTCAACTATGTAACAGACTCAGTTTCAAGATTAGACATCAATACAGTTGCGGAGCCCGAAACCAAACCAATTACCGAACAATTAGGTGTTTCAGAATGCAAGTGTGGAATGCCTTTATGCATTTGTGAGGCTCCAGCTCCGGCTCCGGCTCCGGCTCCGGCTCCGGCTCCGGCTCCGGCTCAATCTAGAGATGTAGTTACCTTGCAGCTAAGAAACTCTTAATGACTTGCAGTTGCATCTCAAGTGAATTCATGGATCTTATGGGCTTTATTTATTTTGACTTGCAGAGCTGGACTACTTCCACTTCTACGCTTCAGTCAAACCCGAAACCGAAGAAGTTGGACACAAAGCCGAGGAGTAGAGGTTCCACATCAAATAGCAAGCACAGGTAGGTTAATAAATTTTCAATTTCTCCTTAGATGATTTGAAATTCAAATTGTAGGTATAAAGTTACTGCTCAATTATGTGATGTAGTGCCATGATGACAGTTCCAATCTTGAAAACGAGAGCCCCATCTTTATGTAGCTAAGATCTCCTGAATAAAATTAACCGAAATTAACCGATTCAGCTGGTTCAAGGGAAGAATGGTTTATATTGTTGATGCATGTATTGCAATTGTATGTAGGTGGCACATGACCAATCTCCATAACACTTCGCTTGTCACTACAACTAACTTCTGCGAATACATGTCAACATCATGTTGTTTCTTTGTTTCACAAATCCGATGTTCTATGCAGTAGAAATTGGCTACTTCTGCATTCACTTTTTTTCTTAATCCTTTTTTCTTGCTACTGGTGTAATGTTTTACTGCAAGGTAATCTAACATTCACAAGGCCATGCCATATGTATCATGATGCTTGTGAAACCATTGTTTGTGTTATCTACATACCAATATTGTTTCAAACTTAATTAATGTCTGAGCTTTAGTTATTCCAGTGTTTCCCACAAATCTTCTGGTGCTAAATATAAAAGGTACGGGTAAACTCTTCTCCTAAAGTGGAAAACTTTTTAGGCAAAGCCAAATTGATAGGAACTTTATCATCTAGAAATGCATCAAGTTACATACTTATAAATCGATTCAAGACATATGTCCTTCTCTCTTCCATGATCTCCAATTGGTCTTTAGACCTTCCTCTCATCCTAGGACAAAAGAGAAGTATATTGTTAGGTAATCAATAGGTGCACTTTATGGTATTTCCAATTCTTATAGATGTTTTAGTCCTGTGAAGTGATCTATTTTTTTATTTTAATTTTTTAAAAAATCATGTACAATGTTGTTTTATTGGCTATATTGTGTGAAAATTCCATTTGTAGTTAACTTTGCAGTATGGTTTTCAGTCTTGGTCCTGCAAGCAACAATATCTTGGAATCAAATACCGATTATGAAGTTAATGGAGAGGTACAGAAAAATGTGTATTTGTTTAGGATAGAGAGTAGAAGGTTGTACTAAGTTTCCAGAAGCTTGTAACCAGGGTTAATGAATTATTAATACTTGGAAAGTTGTATGACTCGAACTTTTGCTTAGGGTTTAAGAGAAGCTATAAAGAATGGCGACACTGCTGCCGTCAGGAAGCTTCTAAGTGAGGTATTCTGGTTCCTCCTCCCCCCCCCCTTGTGAAGCGTAATATTACAAGTTTTCTGCTTTTGTAGTGCTGATTAATATCTTCGCTATTATCGAATTGGTAGGGAGTGGACGCAAATTACCGTGACAAGCAAGGATTGTCACTGTTACATCTGGTACCTCTTATCTCTCTATCTGAACTTTATTGCTTTTGAGAAGATGAACATATTATGACTGGTTTTGTTGGGTACAGGCTGCAGTTTTTAATCAAACTGACATATCTTTCATCCTCATGGACCATGGAGCAAGTTTGGAGTGCAAGAACTCGCAGGGTAATTAATTTTAAGCTGAACTTGATTTTGCCCAGTTTGCTTGCTTGGTTAACCTGTAGTTTGGCATGCTATTGCTGAAAGAATTGCCTTAGGCCTTGTAATGAGCTGTCTTATAGCATTGAGTAGTGGTTGCGACGGTTTTACAAAAATGAAATAATCAATTCAGTAGTTCATAAACAAACCAGAAAAGTAATCCACGCGTCGTTCTTGAATTATGCTAGGCAATAGGATTTTCCCAGGCAGACATGTTCCATGATGAAAGTCATTTTTACCTTAGTTATGAGTAGCAGAGTAGGTAGTAATGTCCATCCAGCATCCTTATGATCCGCCACTGATATACCTCTTTTCCAGGGGAAACACCGCTGGATTGTGCTCCTGTTACGCTACAATACAAGATGAAAAAGAAGTTGGAAGAAGGGCTGTGATAGGAGGCACTTCATGTGAGAACAGCACTCTCTTTCTGCAAAAGCTATAATAATTTATCTGCTCCTTTAATCAAATGGTGAATGTGAGTCAACATCCGGAGACTTGTGTGAAATTCTAATGTCTCGGCAAATGAGCATATGTCCCCAGTCTATGGATAATGAGTGTCAGTAGCAACAATAAAATTTGTTTTTTCCTTGATTTGGTCACAGTTTGAAAATCTTTAGTCCCCACCTTGGGGGCTTGCCTTGGTATATTAATGAAGTCTGATGTAAATTAGGAAACTGTTGTCCATGTTACCATGAAGGAGAGGAGAATTGTTAGTTAATTGTTCAGGCATGGTTCTGCTTTTTGTTTTTTCCCCTTCTTTTTGTCTCTTGGGTTATAGTATTTGTTTTCAAAAATGATGCTTGAGAAATGACTATTAGTACTCATTTAATGACCATGGATTAAGTTATTTAATTGACACAAAATCAGCTTATAAATGACAGGTTAAAACATAGCACTGACCGACCGACCGACCGACCGACCGACCCACCCTTAACTACTCCTTGGGTACAATCGGAGAAAAATGGGATCTGGTTATTTAATTTCATGTTAAGTTGGTCAATTGATCATACACAGAAAGTGTTCATTTCTGGCGCTTGTGTGTTGATATTGTATTAATCAATTGAACAAAATTAACTTCATGTTAGCCCTTTTCAAAAAATTGTAATAGTACTTTGTCTTAAACTTCCCAAGGGATGGGATACAACCACATTATTCAAATGATTTCTCTTTATAAGTAATTGAGGCCTTTACAATCCCAAGGGCGGATATAACAACATAGGGGCTCAATATTTGCCGATGGATGTCTAACTAGGAAAACCACAGCACTTGGCGCAGCGGTAAGCTTTGATCTGGGGTGAGCCGTAGACCCGGACATCCTGGGATCGAGTCCCGCTTGCCTCAAGTGTGAGAATTCTTTAATTCGAGTGGCCACGGACGGCTAGCGCAAGCTGGTGCGTAAGCCAAAACGATTGAGTCCGGCCTGGGGGATTAGTCCCACCGCGGTTGGGAAACCCCACATTATCAAAAAAAAAAAAAAAAACTAGGAAAATAATTATAGATTGAAAATAAGTGGTGAAAACAAATGTGATTAATTTAAATTATTATCACAAACATGTGATTAAAATTATTTAATCTTACAATTAGTAAGTAGTCTTGGGATTATTCAAATTAATTTGAAGATATTTATTTCCCAATTGTAACTTTTTCCAAAAAATTGAAATATTAATTTAGAATTCTATATTGACTCTTTTTTTTTTTTTTTTGTAATTGTACGATATCCATTAAGATATATTGTAAATAAATACGTTTAAAAATATGTCAAAAATTATCAAAAACCCAATAAATTGAGCATGATCAAACGAAAGAAACCGTTACTGTATGTGATTTTAATTAGGGTTAAGTTCAGATGATCACCTGGGGTTTGGACGGTTTTTCACTTAACCACCTATAGTCAGTAAAGCTACATTTAAACACCCGACCTGAGTTAAAAGTGAAAACGTTCTTTCTGTCATAACTCTGTTACTTTAAAAGGTTAAAGACTTAATTACCCTCTTATATATAAAATAAAAGAGACATGCTTATTGCTTGTTCATCTCTCTCTCTCTCTCTCTTTTTCTAACAAACAAAAAACAGAGTGGGAGAACAAATTCGAGAACAAATTCATTATGCAAAAATTACATCAAGGTTAATCCAGAGTGTGAGAATCATAGAATATATCAAATGCCTGTATTCATAAATAGTGTTACAGCTGACAAAAATTAACCGGTCAGGTCACAAAATTGAAACAGAATCATAGAATAGAAAAGGTGAACTAAAACTTGTCTCCAAAATGTAAGGAAATGAAGAAATGTGTAACCTTTCCAGTTACATCCATTACAATCTGTCAATACCCACATAAATTTATTCAGCACTTAACTATGGATGGGTAATTAACTTAATCTGATCTGTGAATTGAATGATATCATTCACCCAAGCATGAATTAGAAAAAACAGAGTCTCCATGTACCTTTCACGAAGCAACCTTGTTAATCCAAAGTCACCAATATGTCCAGTCAATTCCTCATCCAGGAGAACATTACTAGGCTTTAAGTCGCAGTACACAATAGGAGGCTTGCAGTCATTGTGAAGATAACAAAGTGCAGCTGCAACATCAATTGCAATATTCAATCTATCAAGGAGATTCAAGTGTCTTGGCTCATTCTGTGCCCCATCTTCTCTACAAACTGGATGCAGCCATTCCTCTAGGCTACCATTCGCCATGAATTCATAAACCACAGCCTAGTGGCCATGGCAGAAGACGTATTTCATCTTCTGATCGATTTGCGGATGATATTTGGGAGAAGGACAACTACAAAGTTAAAGACCTAGAAGCTGTTCAGATGTTGCAGGACATTTTTCTCAAGGCAGACAGTAGGGAATTGCAGGCCTAAGTACTTAACAGAATGTTTAAAATTTTCTCAAGTCATCTTGAGAACTATAAGTTGTGTCAGCAGTTGCGGACAGTGCCCCTCTTGATCCTCAATATGGCCGACTTTCCTTCATCTTTGCAAGAGATAATCCTGAAAATTCTTGAATATGCAGTGACTGTTGTGAATTGCATATCTGGACAGGAATTGCTTTCACTTTGCTGCTTGTTACAACAACCAATAACAGCTGAATTAAAGCTCACTATTATGTCCTTCTTTATGAAGCTATTATCTTTTGATCAACAGTACAAGAAAGTCTTGCGAAAAGTTGGGGTGCTGGAGGTTCTGTTAGATGATTTGAAGCAGCACAAGTTTCTTTTGGGCCTAGACCAGCATAATAGTGACCCTAATCAATTGGAGAGGAAATCCAGCTCAAGCAATTTGCAGAAGCACATGGCTACCAACAACAGAACCTTACCAACTAAATCTAAATAACGAATTAAACAAAAAATAATTGTGTCACGATTGTTGCAAAAGAACAGAGGAACAAAAAATCAACTGAAAAAATACCAAATCGCAAAAACCTAGAAATCAACCGAGGTCAAGAGTTACGAACTCTCCAAATCTGAAGAAATAGTGGGCTTTCTTCTGATTTCGACTTCGATTTCTGTTTCAACTTCGTTGCTCTTCAGATTTGAAGAAGTTTTGTGAAGATCTGAGTGAGAATACTCTATGCTTTGTTAATGAACTGAACGGCGACGGTCGTTTACTCCAAAAACCTCCTCCTCTCCGGTACCTCCACGACGACGTCGTAGCCGGCTCCATCATCAGTCTCTCGGCAATGGCTCCTGCACGATCTCACCGACTGTAGACTCGAGGAGAGAGGAGACAGTAGATTTGAAGGTCGAAGGTTGAAGATAGAAGAAGAAGGGTATTTCAGTCTTTTTAAATCGTTAAAGTCCCTTTTTTATGCGTTTTTGGCGTTTGACATGCACGCACGGTTAATTTAGACGAAAAAGGTAACGTTTTCATTTTAACTCAAAAGATCGGATGTTTAAATGTAGCTTTACTAACTATAGGTGGTTAAACGAAAAACCACCCAAATCCCATATCATCATCTGAACTTAACCCTTTTAATTACGGGGAGGAACGAAAGTGAAGGAAAAATTCTTCTCCTTTTTTTTAAAAAAGGAGCTTGAAATAAGAGTTTTAACTTTTCATTTCTTCCCTGGCTCCAAAATAAAATTATCAAATGGCCCTTAAGTTTATCATAATTCTAAAGAAACTCCACTTTAATTTTGAAAATTAAAATTTGCCAGACTTGCCAACGCCGTTGTGGATATTTCTATTCTCCATTTTTTGCCCTCAGTAATTTGATTAATTACACCTATAAAAATAGACGAAACCTTTTTTATTTTTTTATTTTCTTCAACCCCTTCGGCCTTCCTTCTCACCAAAATCTAGCACTGACCTCAACAACCTCCAATGGCAAAAAGTTAAAACAGAGCTTCGTCTTTGCCAGTCGGAACCAATATTCGGGTCAAAACCTTTCTCATATTTTATTTGAGTTTTTGCCTTTGCAACCATCTCACTGATCAAATATTAAACGGGAAATTTTGGTCAAAATTGCGGCGAATCAGAAGGCTGCCCAGTTACGAATCAGAGGTGAGATGGCTTTATTTGTGAAGATCAAATTTGGGTTTTCTTCTACTAAGCGAGTTTTATTTGTGATGATCAAATTTGGGTTTTTATTTCTTAATTGTAATTATATAATTTTTTGAAACTTGTTTAAGTACACAACAATTTGGAATGAAATTCTATGGTTGGATCTCTTACTTTTGTTTACTTTACATGTTTGTTCACACATAGTTGAAACATGTTTGGTTGATTTTTAACCAGTGAGGTAATCTGTCTATCATGCTACTTGACTCCAACTCTTGTCAGTTTTGAACTCTTTTCAATTTTTAGTTTCCTAGCAAGTTTCCACATATTAAAATGGGTCAGTAATTTGACTGTAGAGGTTTCATTGTTGTTCAGTTTTTGCGGGGATAGTTTTCAATTGCAGCATAAAAATGGAAGTGTGTCCTGTTATGTTTTGTTTACATTTCTTGTTGATCAGTTGTATCTTGACATAGAAAAAATATGGAGGTGGTTTATGTGGTTTATGAGATATTGATAATACTGTTGTATGGAGGTGGTTCATGAGACATTATTAATAGTGTTGTTGCTATTGGGGTTGGAGATGAGGGGTTGATGTTTTGGGTTCTTATTCAAAATAAATAAAATGGAAAGCAGTAAAGTGTAAGAAAGATAATTCACTATGAGGGGTATGATTTTTCAGTTCAAATTGAGAATTCTACTGCTGTATACTAAGCTCACATTAATATACTGTTTTTGTATATCCTTTCATAGTTACCGACTACTAATATTTGCTTAAAAGTCCTAAATAACATTCACCACCTTAATTATACTGGCCACTACCTCAAACATGAAAACTTATTGACATGATTACATGGAAGAAACTATCTCTATTTACCATGAACTGACATATCCTAATTTCTGTCTATACTCTTCTGGGTTTGCTAGCCGTCTCTTGGCGTCTTTCAATACATTTTCTTATACACACAAAAAACACAAAAACTCTAATAATCTTTGTTTTCTGTAATTATCTTCCGTATGTACATTTCATTCGATGTCCTCAAGGGTTGATATGTAATGCTTGAACGCTGGTGGAAACCCCACTTCATCTTCCTTTTAATAATCCACATAAATAACATCTCAACTTATCAAAAAAGAAAGAAAAAGAAATATCTCTTCAACTTGACATGGTTTTAATGTCAACTCTTCCCCAATTGTTTTATCTCCACCATAGTTGTTATGGTGTCAAGGCGAGACGCGTCAATGGTTGACCGCTAGGATGCCTAGACGATAAGGCGCTCGCCATGACGTCCGTATGGCAACAAGTCATTAACAATGTGCAATTTATACATTATTTGATTTAGTTCTAAAATATATTGAATAATAAAATTTTATATACATTAAAGCTCAAAACATAATACCTAACAATATGTAATACAATTAAAAACACAATTATGAATACTTTACATTAAAAAATAATAGTACAAGACTACATGTCAACAAACACCACGTAGAAAATAAAAAACCAACTAAGTCATCACCCATCACACATTACAAGTCTAATAAATAATAAAATTACACCACATAGTAAGTCCATGAGTTATGACGAGTCGGGAGTAAAAAAAGACTTAACCACTGAACTTTGGACAACTACCAAGGCATGAGCCTTGGCAGCTCGGCGTCTAAGGTGTCGTCTTGCCCTTTTCCACCGCCATAACAACTATGATCTCCACCACCCATTTTCCCCCTTACTACCCATTTTTTGTGCTCCTTTTTGTGCACTTTACTCGATGCTCCCTTGCTGGTTATATTCAATGGAAAGAAAAGCAAATATTCTGGGTTAATTTGGGACCTTGGCTTCGGGCAAAAAAAAGGGATGTTTTAACTCAGGGACCTTGAAACCAATTTCAGCAACTGTTTCATGTTTACAAAGTAACTTTGAACTGGGTTAGCTAAACTCAGACCAAATACCAAATACTGTGTGAAAGTTGTTTTGGAGCCCTGAATGGGATACGAAAGAGATGGAGTCAGCTAAAGGGGAGAGAGAATGGTGGGATATTAACTTATTTTATAGTGATTGATTGTGATAGTGATGATTGTGCTTTATATAGCTTATGTAATTTCTTTAGAAGTATATGTATTTGTACTCCCTTGTTAATCAATTCCAAACTATGTCGTATTGTCATTTTTTGTGATTGTGTTTTTCACAGCTCGAGCTATGGTTTCCACCTCTTTCTGGGTATGAGGTATTGCCTTGAGGGCTTATTTTTATTTACAGGGAGCTCCATTTTTCAGTCATATGATGTGCACTATTGGAATGTAATTCTTCTCTACTGTCTGCCTTAAAATCCTCTTCAACACCTTGTGCTGAATTTCATGTGTAATAAACTGATTCTTCTGAGAATTGATTATTGTGACTAATGACTTTGATGTTTAGTATGCAGGCTTATTTTTTATGCTGGGTCTTGTAGTGATTTTTTGTGGATCATCTGCATTAAAACTCATGCAACCCTCTCATCATCATATACCAATTCTGGTCTACTTTGTTTATATTCTGTTGTAAAATCAGTATGCAGAAGAGTGGGAGTCTTTCCAAGAATAATTCTTTGAGACTGACAACTCAGCAGTCAGGTCGTCGCCTAAGCTTTTGTTCTCAAATAGCTACTGGATCCCCAATTGTCTTTCCAGAAAAGCGTGGTAAGGTGAAGAGTTCAAGGCGTGGCAACATCAGTGTCAGCAATGGTGATCCTAAGAATGCAAAGGGGGAGGAGCACAGGATTGATATTGGAGATGAGCAATCTGACTTGTTGGGATATGTTGTTTTCTCTGGGAAGCTGGTTTTGGATAAGAGAAAAACAAGTAAAAGTAATGATATTAACTCATCAACAGATATAACGAGTCAAGATACTGTTGATGCTAAACTTACAAGCAAAGCACTAGTTTGGGGCACTCATATGTTGTCCCTAGAGGATGTGGTTTCGGTAAGCTCACTTCGGTTTGTGGGGTTTTCTGTCTGAATTTTGTACCACTTGCACTTGTAACAATGGACTCAATATTTCGTTCATGACTGGCAGGTATCATACAATTTTGGTCTGAGACATTTTACTGTGCACTCATACCCCATTAGAAAGGTCTCTTGTGGCCTTTCTTTCTTTAAGAAATCTGGAAGAAGCCGGAAGGACTTGCGCTTCTTGGCTTCTACCTCAGAAGAAGCAATTCAATGGGTTAGTGGATTTTCAGATCAGCAATGTTTCGTCAATTGTTTGCCTCATCCTTTGGTTCCTTCCAAGAAGCATGCTTCAGATTTTTTAAATAGTGATTTTTCTCTTGAATCACATATCAAATGTAAAAGTCCACCTACAATGCTTGTAATTTTAAATCCTCGGTCTGGACGTGGTCATTCAAGTAAAGTTTTCCATGGAATGGTGGAACCAATATTTAAGGTATGTACCGGGTAACTTGAGATTTGATAACCTATTGTAGATTTGGATATGCATTTTCAATGCCTGTACTACTTTTTGGTCCTAATTACAATAAGGACATCTACCAGGTAGTTGTATTTTAGCAATTTAAACTATTGCTGTCTATGCGTCATGCCTATAACCCAAACCTCTCTACCACAGTTAATTAGGCAATTAGAAAAGACCAACAAAATAGTTCATTAATTGCTTCTGGTAGGTGAATTTGCAACCAAGCTGATTTGTTTTGTTCTTTTCCTTTCTCTTTAGTTGGTAGTTTTTAATATTAGAAGATATTATAAAAAAGATTTCATACCGTTACTTTCTGATTAATTATCTATGGGTTGTGCTTTGGATACTTGAAGTTCCGCCCTACTCAAGAGGAAACAGACAAGGAACCCTACACTCTGTAGTTTTCTGATGATAGTGAGATTGGATGCTAATGTAAGTTCTTTATTTAGGAAGTTGTCAAGCGTAGCAGGTGAAGTTTTGGCTTATGACACTTGGGCATTTTCTTTTCCCCGATAAGTGAAAGTATATTGCTATCAACTATGCACCAGAACAGGAAGCAACCTACATACATGCTCTCTATACAAAATACACCTAACCATGTCCGAGTACAGTCTGTCCTGAGAGTCAAAAGAAGAAACATGAGAGCCTTAATGCCTTCTATACAATATATTCAGGGCGAGGCTTAACTTTAGGGGTGTGTAATTTACCGTACCGAACCGGTTACCGTTTTCACTCCAAAATGGGCACCGGTCCGGTATACTGGACCGGTTCGGTACCGGTAAAAACCGATTTTGTTTTGTATTTTTTGAGATTTACATTTGGAACGAATCTGTCTTGTTTTACAGCATCGTCACACATGCTCTGAAAGTTCATTTCATGCTTTTGTCCTAAAGGCTTACTTGTTTAGGGAATGCATATTCCTTGTTCTTTGGATGGAGGTAGCCGATGGAATTAACATTCTTGAACAAAATCATTTCAAAAGGACCATGATATACTCTGTTTTTAGGTGGCTCGAGATATTCCAAATAAAATCTTGCACATCCGGTGTTTCCTTTGTGTTAACCTTTTACAGATTTAGAAAGCAAAAAAAAAAAAAAAAAAAAAGAAGAGAAACTACTCTCCTTTTTTTCTCTTCCTTCATTAAAACCAAGCACCATTTTTTTTATTTCTCCTTTCTTAACCATTCTAATAAAGTGAAAGACTATTGAGTTTATTAATAGCAATCAAGGGAATTCCTTGTAATACCCAGAAGATGTCAATGTAGTACCATTCTAATCGTGTTTAGCACATGATATGTTTTGAATGCTCTCTTTGAATACCCAGATGTCAATGAATGCTCTATTTACAAAACCAGACTTTTCATAATTCAACTGGTATACCGGTTCGGTATGGTATGTACCGAACCTCCAAAATACCATCTCAAAACCGGTACCGAATAACCGGTATATACCGTTTATTTATATCGATGTCGAATCGGTTTTGTTTTGTCCCGAACCGGCCAGTTCGAACCGGTTTGATTAGCCAAAAAACCAAAAAAAATGTCCACCCCTACTTAAGTTAATCTGTAGAAACTTCGTCATTCAATGAGTGTCTAAGGTTAATGTTAGATGTTGATTGTTAGAATTTGGAAATGTAATTAGTTGTAAAAAAGAATGAATTTAGGGAAGTTTGAATGAATAAAATGATGAATTTGATATTTTGGGTTGTTTGAATGATATATTACTACCTTTGGTCTATATTTTTGAATATGCTACTATCAAGTAGTGTCAGGCTTCTTAGCTACAAGACAACCCAATTACGATGGGAAATAAGTGTATAGTTTTGCTTTACTGATTTGAATTGTTTTCAAATTTAATATTATACCATGACAAGCTTGCAGGATTTAAGTTGGAGGTAGTCAAAACAACGGCTGCTGGCCATGCTAGAAATCTTGCGTCGAGTGTAGACTTCAGTACCTGTCCTGATGGTATTAGCCGTATGCATTTGTCCTCGTCTTTTGTTTTGCTGTGAGTCCTGTGGTGATTATCTTTATTATTTTATTCTATATATCAACGGTAAATTACTTTTCTGACAGGAATTATATGTATTGGAGGTGATGGAATTGTTAATGAGGTTAGTCATTTTTCACCTGGTCATGTTTACCGTACTTCTATTAATAAAGTTTCCTTTTACTTATAAAATGTTATATGTAATGTTTCTTTTGTATATTTAATTTCATTTACCTGTTTAAGTATTTATGTTGCATTCAATTCCTGAGAAACCACATCTGAACCATATTATGTAGTAAGTTAGATAATTTGGGTAAGGAGAAAGAAACAAGACTAAGATACTCTTTTGTACTTACAGTGAATCATATCTTGTTAGCAATGATATTAAATCTTAATTTTACATATTTCTGTTGAGGTAATGAATCGTAACTCATGCTAGGCAAGTTAATTCCCCCCCCACCACACACACACACACACACAAAACTTTCCCTTCCATTGTTAGAAGGCATGGTCTTTAATTTTGGAGGACCTTAAGAATGGTATACATTATGTTCACTTGCTATCTCCCTCAACTCTTTTAGAGGTTATTTTTATAGGTAAAAATGTTATTCATTACCCCCCATACCATTAAATGTATCTCTATTTCTTTGACCTCCAATATGGTTAATCTTTGGTGTTTAGAAAGGAAACCATATTCACAATTATCTTTGTAGGTAGGAAGGTATTACATTCTTGATATATGGTAAAGTTGCTATAGTATTAGTTTAGTTAGGGTGAGACCATGCACCAACATATTTAATATATCTTATACTTGATGTTGTATTAGGTTCCCTGAAGGACCTGAACGTGGCCTAAAAGGCTTTAGGCAAGGCTGAATAGCAATTATATCATGATAATGTTGTTGGCTACATAAATCTTGTTTTGCTATTTGTCTAAAGTTACATTCGGCATGACCATTGGTTATCAGATATTTTGTAATTTATTTAACCAACTGTTCTAGTGATTCAAGTTTACAGTTAATAGTGATATCTTCTCTGTCTCATGGGTGTTTATTGATCTTTGCATGTGTCAAACCATGTAAGGCAGTATTCTTACATGCAATGCTGCTTGTTTCAGAATTAGGATTGGTTGTTATGTAGTCAAGGAATTGGTTAATGCTGCCTTGTTGGACTCTGGTTTTGTATCATACCAGAAGTGAAACTGGTCCTCTATCTGACTAATATTTCCTTTTCTGTTTGATAGAAGTAATAATTTTTAGTTATCTGCAAAACCGAATCAGCAGGACAATTACATGAGTGTTTTTTGTACAGGTTTTGAATGGCCTACTTAGTAGAGACAACCAGAAAGAAGCAATTTCAGTACCAATTGGAATTATCCCTGCTGGTTCTGACAATTCCTTAGTTTGGACTGTTCTTGGAGTTAGGGATCCAATTTCTGCTGCAATAGCTATAGTGAAGGTATATCCAGAGTTACCAGATACTCTCATAGATGTAGCGAACCGCGTATTGGTATTTGCGTATCCAAACAGCGTACTCTTATGTACCAACACTCTAAATTAGCGTACTGAAAAATTTCTTTGTTGTTTAACTATAATTGCACAAATATCAATATTATAACTTAGTAACTTATTATTGTATGCTCAAACATGACATTTGTACTAAAATATTTATAAAACAATCCTCTACTAAAAAAATTCTAGAAAACTTAGGTTTATTACATTTTGAATTTTTGATTCTAAGAGAATTCCTAACTATAAGAACTCACATAAAGATACCCAGTGATCGCGTTTTAGTTTAGTAGCTTTCTGTGTACCCGTATTCTTATTGTGTACCGAAACGTACCACGTTTTAGGTAACACTGGGTATATCTCTATTATTATTTTAATTTGATTGCATATTTCATGCTTGTGATTATTTTCACAACTCAAACGCTATCCGAAAGGAGGAGAGAAAGTGGGGAGAGAGAAAAAAAGGGAAGAGATAGATGTGACATATTTGAGAGATGGAATTTGAGCTGCCTGTTCTCTTTCTATCCAATGCAATCTCCGTCTCTGTTCTCCTCTTCCCATCTCAAACTCATTCTCTCTAGATAGACCCAGTCTGCAATCGCTGTGAAATTGCTATCCAACAAGCTATCTGTCTCAGATTCCGGATGGTACATTGTTGAAGGAGGATCTGGTGTCGTTCAAATTCCTTTTGGGTTGAATTTTGCTTCTGAAGTGGGAGGATAAGAATACAGGGAAAATAGTTCTTAAAAAAATTGAGTAATGATATTAGGGATAACAGGGAATTCTTAGCCATTTGGTTAATGATTTTAAGGTTAAAATAGTCTTAAGGGTAATCTCCATCTGGCCCGAGGAAACCTTTGGACACCTCCGGTATCTTTCTACTAGGCCCTAACGGTGTTAACACGAAAAAGTCATCACTTTTTTTATATTTAAAAAACCACATGATAGCTTTTAGGACTGGTTGCAAGGTAGAATTTTGGATTAACCGCATGTGGTAATTTGCATTTGATTCAAAATCTAAAATCAAGCTAGAACTTCTTTGGATTTTATTCATTAATTATTAACTAGCTGATATCCTTGGCATACAATAGTAGTTTATTATTACTTGAAGCGTTATCTCTTTAATAGCAAGAAGGTGGGGGAACTTATGAAAAGACAATAAGATAAAAAGACAGGGGAAGAGGAAAAGCCGAAAAGGGAGTTGTTGCATGTATTGGTATTACTGTTAGATATGAAGTGGTCCCTCCATCCACTTTTATGTTTGAACTTTCTTTTCGGTGTTTTTGGCACAGATTTTAAGATGTGTCAAAAACATATATATGTATTATATTTTTATGAAGTTGAAAATAATATAAATATTTTGAGAATTTGAAAGCATGTGAAAGTATAATATATAAATGTGTTTTTTTGGAAGAAATTACATTCCATGTAGAAAAACTAAATAATAAGTAGTCACATAAAATTGTACGAGAGAATTTTTACTTTTTGGTGAGCATTCTGTTACTTTGATTTGTTCTTGTTGGTTTCAGGGAGGTCTTACTGCCACAGATGTTTTTGCTGTTGAGTGGATTCATACTGGTGCTATTCACTTTGGGACGACGGTCTCATACTTCGGATTTGTTAGCGATGGTAAGACATATCACTTTATGAGGGATTAGATTGATATTGGATCTTATTATGTAATCATACTTGGGATAAACTTATGTGCAGTTGATGTGATGAACAAAAAACATGGTATTTGAAGGCTATATACTTCCTCCATTCCATTTTACTGCAACATTTCTCTTTTTTGGGGGGATGTCCCAACACAAAGCAACTCAAACTTTTGTCTTACATGAAATCAGTCCAATTTAGAATTAACATGAATAGAATGCTTTCGATTGTGGCTAATTATGAGGTTTTGAACGCATCTAACTTTTTGGACTCGGTTAAGAACAGTACTTTCTAAATAAATATCGAAGCCTCCAGTTTCCTTAATATGCTTGCAAAACGAAGTGTTCCAAGTAAAGTGTGACAAAAGGGAGAGCCAAATGATACTTTTGACCCTTGAATTTGACCCATTTTTGGAATTGTAGTACTTAAAGTTCTAAGTGTTCCGTGTTCAAGAAAAGTTCATTAAATTGATTGCAGAAAATGTCAGCACTTAAAATTGACTCGGGTAAAGACTGGGAAGCAAACCTAAACTGGGGAAAAAATTCATTCTTGAGGTTTCTCTCCAATAATACATCATATTGTTTCTTGCTATTATTTTAGTAACAACACGTTAATGTATAGTTGACATATTGTATAATTTTTGAGCTACCAGATCTATATTTATGAGGCTTTCCAGGAACCCAAGCTTGATGGACCTTATTACACAGTTTCTGTTACTTGTCAAACTTTCATATCAAATTGATGAGTATTAAGTGTAGAGCTCCAAACTGGAAGAGCTCCGAACTGGATAATCATAATACTATACCAAGAGATCAGCTTGTTGAATTCAAACTCAATAATTAGAACTGGTGCCTATCTTTTCTACATTTTTTTTCTTGCATTTTATCTACTTAATAAAGTCATAGTTATGCGAGACCTAATAGAATATCCAGTGCAACTAATACATTTTTAACCTTGTGAACAATCAACAAATATTATTACTGAATTACACAAGTACTTCATTTGATTGTTGGAGCCTTAATTGTTAATAAGCACCTGGTTTCTCCGTGTGTTGCAGTGTTGGAACTTTCTGAGAGATATCAAAAGCGCTTTGGTCCTCTACGTTATTTTGTTGCTGGTTTCCTGAAATTCTTATGCTTACCTAAGTACGGCTTTGAAGTGGAATATCTTCCGGCATCAAAAGAGACAACTGACCGAGAAGGAAAAGTCTCGGCTGATCGTGAAATAGTTGATATTTCAGACCTTTACACGGACATCATGAGGAGATCGAACACAGATGGCATTCCTAGAGCTTCTAGCTTATCTAGTATTGACTCAATAATGACCCCAAGCCGAATGTCTGGTGTAGACTTGGATACAACCTGCAGTAGCAGTGAGCCATCAGACTACGTGCGTGGCATAGATCCAAAATCAAAACGCTTGTCATTAGGGAGAAGCAATGTGACGGCAGAACCAGAAGTTATCCATCCTCAGGTGCCACTTTCAGCAAATCCCAACTGGCCAAGGACTAGGTCCAAGTCTAGGACGGATAAAGGATGGAGTGGATTAACATCCACACATGATCCCACTAGGTCTTCTTGGGCAACTACAGTAACAAATGATAAAGAGGATATTTCATCAACAATGTCTGATCCAGGTCCAGTTTGGGATGCAGAACCAAAGTGGGACGTTGAGGCTCCTTGGGATTTGGAAAATCCTATAGAACTACCTGGCCCAGCAGCAGATGATGACGAAGATGAATTAAGTAAGGATGTTGTGCCTGAACAAAAATGGGTGGTTACGAAAGGTCAATTTCTTGGTGTCCTGGTGTGCAACCATGCATGTAAAACGGTTCAGAGTTTGAGTTCTCAGGTGGTGGCTCCAAAAGCTGAGCACGATGACAACACCTTGGATTTGTTGTTGGTCCATGGAAGTGGAAGACTGAGGCTGTTGAGATTCTTCGTGCTTCTGCAAATGGGTCGACACCTTTCTCTACCCTACGTTGAATATGTTAAGGTATGACGGTATCTCGCTTATTTGGCTTGTAAGCATTTGGTTTCTCCCTCGGTTGAGACATTAAGATATTTAGTGCAATGCATTTTGGTTGTGATTCTTACCTTGTTCTTTTTGGGTTTATAGGTTATAGCATGTAATTGAGAATTTTGTTGACATGTAGGTAAAGTTGGTAAAAATTAAGCCGGGAAAGCACACACAGAATGGGTGTGGCATTGATGGTGAACTTTTCCCAGTTAATGGACAAGTCATGTCTTCTTTACTTCCTGAGCAATGCAGGCTTATAGGTCGCTCCCCCGGCAGTAGTGGCGAATGATATGGTTGGTTATGGCTTTACCTATCCTCTGGTTATGTACTACTGAATCATGTTTCGGATGGATGGATGTATGTATGTCAGCCTTGGTGGTGCAGATGTTCATTCTGTCAATGTTTTGTTGGCTCATTTTTCTTCTCTCTAGTCTATAATATATGACGTACTACTACTTATTTTGTAATGTAATATTATTCTATAATGTATCCTTGGCACGGTTTGCTATTGTCCGTCCGTCCGTCCTTCCTTCCTTCCTTCCTGTTCTACACAATGCAATGCAATGCAATACGCTACGCCAGCTAGTGCCTAGTAGTATATCATTATTATTATCGATTGATATTGATGGAGAGGAGGGGATGGTGGTGGCCCACGCGGAACAGGTCAAGTCAGATGAATACTACTTGTATGTAATGTAGTATGTATGTATACTCAACCCCTCTCTCTCTCTCATTCATTTGAAATTATGACTTTTACGTGAAAATATAATTTCTTTTAAAAAAACTAATACAGCGTCTAATTGTAACAAATATATTTGTAAAGGTTTATTGTGTAAATATACTAACATTTTTTAAAACTTAATATCGTATGAGGGTTGAAGTTTAAATTGTACACGAAATCGTTTAGGTACGGTTGATAAATTCAAAACTGCACATGAAATTGTTTGTAATTGGGGCGGGGGTGGTTTCATTTGGTGCGGTTTCGGTTTTAAAACTAATTAAAAAAACAAAATTTTATGCAATTTAAATTAACAATTTACCATCAAACAATATTAAATATCACTTTAATAGTACATACAACTTTGCTTAATGTTTTATCTAAACAAAAGTTAAATATAATAGAGTAGTATGATGTAAATTATTAGAGTAAACAATAAAACAAAGGTAATTGTTTAATCCACAATATTTTTTGTTATTTTCACAACAAAAGTATAAATGTATAGCGATGGTGAAAATCGTCGCTATAAGATCTATAACTATACTTTTATTGTGATAATAACAATTTCTATTGTGGAATTTAACAATTTCTTAAATAAAATCTTAAATAAAAGCTAAATACAATATTTGCTACTATACTTTTAGTAATAATATGTTGTAATGTTTTAGTAACAATATGCTGTAATAATTTACAGGCTATTCTACCATATTACAATATATTGTTACTAAGAGTAGCTCAATCATATTACATCATATTATTAACAAATATCATATTATACTAATATTACAATCATAATACAAAGAGTCGGAAACATTATAAGTTACTTTACCAATATGGTACGGTTTCGGTTTTATGCGTGCACTTTTGACTAGTAACTAAATCGAAAACATAAATTTAATTTTTTAACCCACCTAAAACTGATTGCGGTTTATGTTTAGTGTGGTTTCGGTTCCAATTTAATTTGCTCATAAAAAAATATAAAAAAAGGGGAAAAGGTGAGAAGAAAATTCTTCCTTAAACCGCCAGAAAGTAAACGGTCCCTGGGAAGACTGGAGACTAATTGCCATTGGCACAGAGTGATTAGTGGTGGGGATGGGTTTTTGAGCGGGAGGAAGAAGAAGAAGAAGAAGACGAGTTGGGTCATCTTTTTCATAGTTTTTAATCTGCAATTCCTATGCAAAAAGAAATACACAGTAAGCAGAAACACCTGGGGAGAATAAAAGAGAGAATAAAAAGTCTCCCTTTTTATATGTTTTTGGAAGGAGAGTGGGAGAGAATTAGATATATAAATAGATAGATAGTTATGGACAAGAATCGCGCAAACAGTAGCATCCTTACAAAGATCAAGGTTGGCCATCTTCTTCTTCTTCTTATGATGAAGCATATATAGAGTAATAAGCAGTGATATGTGTAATTTCTATTCGTTCATTTTCTGATAATTATTTTGTCTTGTTGTTCTGATTTTTGATTTCAATAAATTTTACACTTTAGTCATGAATTAATAGGGATTGCCTATGTTTGTTATTAGTTTTTTGATTTCCCTTAATTATGTAATCATTTAATAATTTACTTTTGTTGGTTTTGTGAAAATCTTTGTAATTAAATGTAGAGTTCAGGGGATTTCATGATATAAGGCATATTTTTTTTGTCGGTCCTATTTCTGGAATCATTCATGAATAAATTATGGTCACTTTCTCCAACCCATGAAAATATTTTTTATCTATTCCATCCATGTAATGATATAAATGGTCAATTAGTAGTGTTTTAGGACACCTGCAATACTCATGGTCTATGTTATATGTTATATGGACTCTTCGCTTTGCCTAGAAATACCCGTGTCTGACGCTCACACTTGTGACACAAGACAATCTGGCAAGTGTATGGCTGTTGGACACTTCATTGTAAAAAATTGACAAAATTGAGGAGTACTCATGTAGGACTCTTCAGTGTACCTGGTTTCACAGAACACCATCCGAGTCCATGTAACTTATCTTATGGTTTGCTGAAGAAAATGCTTACATCCTTTTAAAAGCCGGATGCGCTTTCGTGAGATTTTCACTGAGGTGATATGAGAATGCTGCCATGATGATTTTATTTCTGATTGTTTCCTTGTCTGTCGGAATTTCAGAGAGCTGCTTGCCTTGATTCATCCTCCCCAGACACTGGAAAAGGGAAAAGTAAGTCATCCATTAATAAAGTGGCTCATGGATTCCATTTAGTTGAAGGGCAAGCCGGTCATGACATGGAAGACTACCATGTTGCTGAATACAAAAACAAGAAGGATCACATGCTAGGATTATTTGCTATATTTGATGGTCACCTCGGGGACCGTGTTCCAAGTTATCTGAAGGATAATCTTTTCAACAACATACTCAGAGAGGTATGAAACCTCTATATAAATATCTTTTTGGTGTATCTGTCTCTTTAGATGAATCTAAGGATTTTGTTACTTTATTTCCATCTATATATGATTCCTGTATCTATCTTTTAAAATTTCATCTCAATGTTGGCAGTTGAGGAAGATTTAGATTAGTTGTTATCAGTGTTCTAAAAATTTCCGCCTAGGCCCCGCCTAGGCACTAGGCCCCCCCCTTGGAGCCCCGCCTAGGTGCTAGGCCTCCCTGACACCTCACCTAGGCCCAAGACGGCAAAAAAATCCCTCTAGGAAATTAGGCGGGATCTAGGCGGAGAGTTTTTTTATTTTATTTTAATAACTACCCAAACCAGATCTTGATATATATATTTTTCTAATGATTTATTATATTCATAATACATATTGTAGCATATCAAATCACAACAAGAAGTGAACAATATCAAGTCAAAATGAAAAATTTTATTATAGTTGTAATTTTTTGAATTTGTACCAACTTTAAATTATATAAATGATGATACATTTGTAATATTTAGTTTAATTCAATATAATTCTTAAATTTATGTTTCATTTGTTTTAATATTGAATTAAATTCTTGAAATTTTAAATTTTATTATTTAATAGCTATTTTGTTTATGAATAAAACTAATACGTTAAAAATATGTTTAAACTTTGAACAATTGCAATTTTATTATTTAATAGCTATCTTGTTTATGAGTAAAACTAATACGTTAAAAATATGTTTGAACTTTGAACAATTGCATGTTTATGTTTGAACTTTGACATTAACAATATGAATATGTGTTTGAACTTTAAGCAACGGCCTTTATTATCTTTATTATAAGTTGTTTTGCTTTATATTATTGTTTTGTTTGAATAAATGTAAGATAAAATATTAAAATTGGCTTAAAATAAAAAATTCCGCCTAGGCCCTGCCTAGGCCCCCTCCAACCGCCCGTCTCCCGCCTAGCGCCTTTTAGAACATTGGTTGATATGTACCTTCGACAAAGTACACTCCTTTGCTTCTTAAAGAATGTTAATTTTTCCTTCTTTGTTTTCTCCCTAAAAGAATGTCATCTTTCCTGAAGTCAAAAATTTAAATATTGTAGTATGGCATCTTATCTTGGAATATCATGCGTGATTTAAAAGGGATTATGTAAAAAGTGCATCAAATGTTACAAAAGGAGATTGCAATGCGATATAATAAGTGTCTAACAATATAACTTACATTAGTGGTGATAAATGTGTCTACTGTTTAGGAGAACTTTTGAAATTATAGAAAGGAGATCAAGGATAGTATCTGATTTTGGGGACAACAATTTTGCTGGGAAACTTCAAAGATTAAGGAACTGGTCATTGAATGCGAAGAGAGAGAAACTAAATCTTTTCTACGAAAGGGCAACAAAAGAACAGACATATGCATGTGGAATATTGATGAAACACTTTTCATTTTTGGCGAAAATGTCTGTTTCGGGCAACAAAAGAACAGACATATGCATGTGGAATATGGAAAATTGAATCTTCCTCTATCTAGTTCTTGTGCATCTGAGTGAAACAATAACTAACTTCTAAACGATAGCAAAACGAACAAATTAAAATTAAAAAGAAAATTGCTGAAAGAGTACGGAATCCGTACCTGGATTAAGCAATGTAATACCCAAAATTATAATTCCAAATATAACTCTTTAAATTTCCCTCGTCCGATCTAATTAAACAAAATAATAATTAATATAAGTACGCTTGTAAAAATATTCTTTCCATCTTTAACCCTTTTACGAACTCGTATTATTATTATTATTATTATTATTATTATTTTTATTATTATTATTATTATTATCATCATCATCATCATTATTATTATTATTATTATTATTATTATTATTATTATTATTATTATCTTTTGTCTATTTTAAACAAAATAAATCGGGATTGACAATTTAATCACCACGGTGATATACTGAATTCATGCAGTTTTGCTTTACAATAAAAACATAGTCAAAAGCTAGCTAGACAATCAAGTATGATTATTAAAATATGAGAAACAATCTTAATATATTTATATCATCTATTGGAACTACTTTAAAGTCATGATCTGAAGTTCTTTAATAGGCATATTCGGCCATGTCCCAGATGACTTCCGCCACACATGTGATTTCTTCCGAACCAAAACAATTGATTACATTAATATAACAGAAAATAAATATACATACCTAAACTGAGTTCACTTCCTCCTACTTAATTCAATCTTTCTAATATCCTCTCTATTAAAGTAGTCGCACACTATTTTCTTTTTTTTTCTCTTTTATGTTTGCAGTCGCCGCTCCTATTCTGATCTCTTCTCTCAATTAGTTTGTATAATAAAATTAGGTCTAACTGTTTATTAATTAAGAGGGTCTTTCCAAATGAACTTCTAATTGGGTTCAATTAATATTAAAGCCCAAATATTTTATCAATTTAAATTATCCATCACTTATTAATTTTTATTAGCCCACATAAATTAAATAACTAGTTGACCCAAATAAAAGACAAAGTTCAATTAGAATATTTAAAATATGCATTTAAATGTTATTTATTTATTATTTTATTTTTCTGGGTCTCCCCTCTCCCCTCTCCCCCTCTCCCCCTCTCCCCCTCTCTTACTTATATAACCATCTTCAGACTCTTTCAATAACGAATGGCCTTTATTATCTCATTATTAACTGAATCCATTTCTCATTATTTTCTTGCCATTCTCATCAACAAAACGGCTTGCACTTAGTCCAATTTATGATCCCTTACTTTGTTGAAGAGCTGAAATATTTGAGACCCCCAAAATGGTATGTTTTATGATATTTTAGAGGGCAAGTATAAAGTCATAATTGACCTGGAGGACTCAAGTTGGTCGGCCTACCTGAAGAAACCTCATGGATAACTTCTCAAAAGAAATGATTAAATAAAAATAATACCAAAGTAACTATGATATTATGATGCCAATATTCAGTTTAAGCATGTTACGGTCATGTCCATTTTTAGTTTTGTGTTGGTTCATCAGAGAAACCGTGGTCCTGTAATTTCTGTTAATGCGTATGTGTTTGGTGTCATCTCCTGCTGCTTCTGATTGCTAGTTGGAGATGCAAACTTCAGGTCATAGTTGGAAGAGTCATACATGCATTAGTTACTGGGAAAATCAAAAAGATATCCCACCAGTGCCAAATAAGCAGGATGCATTTGCGTAACTAATTTCTCACAGAAGCACCAACTATAAATACTTCAAATCTTCAAGTTAAATTTTGTGTATGTGATCTTCAACTTCCTCATGACATTTTATTTAGTCAACCATGTTGCTATTTTGCTACAGTCGAGTTTCTGGAATGACCCTGAGACGGCAATAAAGAATGCTTATCGTTCTACTAATAGATTTATCCTGGAGAACTCTATGCAATTAGGGCCTGGTGGCTCAACGGCAGTTACTGCAATTGTTATTGATGGCAAAGATCTATGGGTGGCAAATGTTGGCGATTCCAGGGCTGTCTTGTGCGAGAGGGGCTCTGCGAATCAACTTACTGTGGACCATGAACCACACAGCGAAAGGAGAAGAATTGAAAAGCAGGGTGGTTTTGTAATTACTCTTCCCGGTAATTGTATTTGACTCTAGAATTTGTGAATATCTTAGTAGACAATGTCTCGGAACTTACAAGTAAACCTGACAACAACTTACTTATTGCTTAAATTAATGTAGTTTTATTATCATATCCCATTTATAGTGCGATCAATTTTTTAAAAGCCGATGCTCCTTATAGTGAAAATTTTAATTCTTCAGGAGATGTGCCACGAGTTAATGGCCAGCTTGCAGTTGCACGCGCTTTTGGAGACCAAAGTCTTAAAGCTCATTTAAGTTCAGAGCCTGATGTACGACATGTACCCATTGACTCAACTATAGAGTTTGTTATATTGGCAAGCGACGGCTTATGGAAGGTAAGTCTTTGAATATAACTTCTTTGTTTTCTGTTTTGTTTTTTTTCGTGTTCTTTCTTTCATGTGTTATATGACATCATCTCAATCTACATAGAGATAAATTTGGTTAACTTATTATGTTATTTTATATTATTATTGTTTTTATTTTAATGTCATTTGAAATGATTTCGTTGTTTTGCTAGACTAGAGGTACATGTGGAGAAGTGATCAATATTAAGTGTTTTTTTAGAGTGAAATGAAGAGTTTGCAGTTGATTTTTTAACCTGGCCTCTTCATTAATATATAAGAAACTTCATCTTTGATTTGCTATTTTTGTTTCAATTGTTTGTATTTGGGTATTCTAAGGTGAAGGAAAGATTTTCTTATTGCTAAATTGTAGCATTGGTGTTCGATAAAAGTGATTATTTGCTTAAATATCATTGATATTTTTAAAAATAAAAATGTAAATTTCATCTATTTCCTAAAATGATGCTTTGGTGGTGGGAATAGAAGCACAAATCTGTGTAGGGAAGCTATCATATAAATATAATTAAAGCAACTAGAAAGCTGTTAGGCACTGGTTTCAAGAGCTCCTTCAACCATGGTTTATTCAGAGAAATATTCATATAGTCTTCAATTTCAAGACATTTCGCATTCATAGAACTTCCTTATCAGGGCAACTTTGAAACTTGAAAAGATGAAGGTAATCATGCATGATGGAGGTCAACTTTATTATTGATTAGCTTGCGTGCCTGCTTCTACCTTGAAGGGGAGAGGTGCAAAGTTCGCAAACGTGTCCGAGTATTACTTGTCGAAACTGGGAAAATATAAGAAAAGAAAAACAAAGTTCTTTTTGGTTATATGATCTGTTTGTTCTCACTCTAATGTGGTTGGCAATGGATAATTGGTATTTAAAACACTCTTAAATGTGATCTATTAACTGATTATGTAGTAGAAGTGGAGCTGAAAATTCTTATTATATCAATGCTTGGGGGTCTTCTGTTGTGTCTGCCTTCTCATAGAAACCTCTTTTTATGTTTTATCTTTTTAACATTTTCTCGAGTTGATTGGTCAATTAGCTTATCCAACTGCATTTCTGATTCCAGTTTCAACTAATGTAGTGATAGCTTTGAACATGCGAGTAGATGAGATGAAGATGCTTTTTTAGGTCATATCTTTGTGGTTTGGAAATATTTAGTATAATTCTCTGGTGGGCAGGTGATGAACAACCAAGAGACGGTTGATATGGTGAAGTCCATTAAAGATCCTCAAGCAGCAGCAAAGCGTTTAACCGCGGAGGCATTGGCAAGAAACAGTAAAGATGATATTTCATGCATCGTTATCAGGTTTGGATGATTCTTCAGCTAGAACAACGCAACAACCGTGACCAATAGGTCCAATACTCCGGTTCTTTTCTTGTGGTTAGATCATCCCCTGATCTCTCTATAGAAATATTCTCTAGTGTATACAGTGGCTTGAAGCAGCAAAATCATGTTAGAACAAGTGTGATTCATTTTTCTGTTTTACCTAGTATCTCTTAGCTATACTTAAGCCATCCACTTTGAATGTTAGTATTACAAATTCTTTTTTTGTTTGTTTATATTGTAGAAATCCTGTAAGAGGGTAATAATGGCATGTTTCACTTGTGTGACTGGATTTATGGAGAGATTTTAATGCTCTTTGCACATATGGCAAGTTGTCGGCATGGATAACAAAAGCTACAAGATAATGCAGTGAATGAAGTATATATTTGTATTTTCCATTTTATTTATTTATTTATTTTTAAATTTGGAATAGAGAAAAATACCAATCAAAATGAAAGGTAGGTCTAGCCTTCTTGTTATGAAGTTGATGAAGTGAATGCAATTTCATAAAGAAAAGTGATATTTTCATGATTTTTGATATTTTTACATGAAAACTGTCGTTATAGATCTTATAGAACTATCGCTATACCTCTATAGCGACACTTTGTATGTGAAAATATTAAAAAACCACGAGGAAATATCAATTTCCTTTCAGAAAACAAATGAAGATCAAATATGTCACTGGATTGAATGGAATTGTGCCCAAAACACTTGTATAACAAATTAAGGATAACAGGGTAGCATAACTGTACTACTAGTGGTAGCATCCCCATAATTTCTTGTTCACCGATTTTGATTGCACAGATAGCAATTGGATTTAATACTGTCTTCACCGATTATGCATCATCATCCCTTTGTATACAGAGATATGACAACATTGTTGGACATAGAAGGGGGTTAGAGAAATTTGATTTACTTGGATCAATAGTAGGGGATAACAGGGGGAGGAGGAGATGCGTAGGAGACTCCCGTTATTGGTGGAAGGGGCGTGTTTTGAAAATGTGGTGGTGGGGGTGGTGATGAATAGGAGTGTTTTGGGGGTGGAGTTTGGGAATGTGATGGTGGTGGTTGATACCAAGGTAGTGTAGGTGGTGGGGTTGATAGTGAATGATGATTACTTGGTGGTGGTGGGGATGATTCTGAATGATGATTACTTGGTGGTGGCGGTGGTGATTCTGAATTATTACATGGTTGTGAGGCAGGTGGAGGTGGTGGCGGCGGTGGTGTAACACCACAACCAGTTGATGGCGGCAAAGGAGGGAGCAGATGGAATGGTGGTGATGGAGCTGGAGGATTTGAATGGTGAGATGTAGGCGGTGGAGGAGATGGTACATATTCGAAAGGAGGTGGAGGTGGAGGTGGTGGTGGTGGTGGTGGAACGTGACTATGATAAGTTGGTGGTGGTGGTGTATGTTGATAAGGAGAAGGTACATAGCCAGGTGGTGGTGGAACGTGACTATGATAAGTTGGTGGTGGTGGTGTATGTTGATAAGGAGAAGGTACATAGCCAGCTGCAGGTGGTGGAACGTGACTATGATAATTTGGGGTGGTGGTGTATGTTGATATGAGGGTACATAGCCAGCTGGTGGTGGTGGAACGTGACTAGGATAATTTGGCGGTGGTGGTGTATGTTGATAAGGGGTACATAGCCAGCTGGTGGTGGTGGGGGTGGTGTATATTGATGATGAGGGGGTTGAATCTCAACTGGAGGAGGAGGTGAAGTCTTGGGCTCTGAAGGTGGTGGTGGTGGTGATTGATGCTGGTAAGTAGGTGGCGAGTTTTGAATAGGTGGCGGGGGTGATGCCTTGGGCTTTGAGGGAACGTATTTGACTGGCGGCGGTGGTGCATGATGGGTTCTTGGTGACACGTTTTGAGTAGGTGGGGGTGGTGAAGACTGGTGGCTTAGTGGTGGCGGGGGTGTGAAATGTTGATGGGTAGGCGGTGAAACCCACACAGGTGGAGATGCTGGAGAGGGTGCACGGTGAAATGGCGGTGGGGGCGATGGAGGTGGTGTTGGGGAAACATGAGAAGGAGGTGGTGGATGTGATCTACTAGAACCTGAAGACTTTGACTTAGGAGGCGGCGGAGGGGAAGCAACGGATGATCTGGGTGGTGTAGCAGTAGTAGGTGCAGGGGGAGGCATTCCACTTGGCTTTTGTGGTGGTGCCGGCGATTTAACTGGTGGCAACCCACCACTGCCGGGACTACCACCACCGCCGCTGCTACTGCATTTTGATTTGCTACAATCAACTGGGTGAGCCTCTTCAGAAGAGCACTCCCGGGAAGATCGTTGATTCGTCTTTCCGGGAATACAATTCTTACTTCCATCCAACAATTCTTTCCCTCTTGGGAAGGCACAAACAGGTGCCTCTCCGGTGAAGTAATTGAAGGAATAGGTGAAATTTTGCAGCCGGGGCAGCTGGCAAATGGAGGTCGGTATGACCCCGGTAAAGCTATTGTGGGCCACATCTAATTGCTCCAAACTCTTCATACTTCCCACAGTAACAGGCAGTGAGCCCTGGAGGTGATTAAAGCTAACGTCAAACACCGTCAACTCTTTAAGCATTCCAATCTCACGAGGCAAACACCCTGTGAGATTATCATTCATCAATATAATCTCATTTAGAGTTTTTCCCATCTTGCCAATGCTGCCCGGAATACAACCGCCGAGGTTATTATTGGCGAAAACCAACACGGATACGGGAGAATTGCCAAGATTTTCCGGTATGCCGAATTGGAACCTGTTGTCATTCAAAAAAATGGCATCGAGGGGCTTATCAAAGAGCTTGGAGGGGACAGGCCCCTCGAACTCATTGAACCGAAGGTCCAAAAATTGAAGCGAAGGAAGCGATAGCACGACGTTGGGAAAACCACCCACGAAGCGATTGTTGCTGAGGTCGAGCTCGTAAAGAAGCTTCAATCGCTTGAAGGAGGGAGGGACAGTGCCACAAAAGCGGTTGGAGTTGATGTGAAAGACGGCGAGGTCGGTTAGGAGGCCGAGCTCGGACGGGAGGTAGCCGGCAATGTCAGCGTGGTTGAGGTCAATGGCTGCTACCGCCCTGATAGAAGGATTTGAAGGGAAAGGAGCACAAAACACGCCGCCGTAGGAGCACACATTGGGGCCAGTCCAGTTGGATGTGAAGTTAAATGGATCAGAAAAGATGGCTGATTTCCATGCTTGAAGCGCAATGTAGGCTTGGCGGAGCCCTGGGTTTTCAAACTGAATTTTACTAATATCGTCAGCTGCTACGACGGAGACGATCTGGAATAGTAATGAGAAGAGAATAATGGTGAGAAAGAAGGAGCGGAGCCGAGGAGGAGGCGGCCGTGGAGGCATTTTTGGAGAGAGAGAGAGAGATCACAGCATTCAAAGTGAGGTGGGGGGAGTTGAGCTTAACTTATTATTATTCAGTAGTTGTGTTTTTGCAGTGGCTGGCTAATAATAATGTGGGTGTGGGTTTTGTCTGTCTGCCTGCGAAATGAAATGAAATGAATTGAATGAATGGGATGGGAGGAGTCCAATGTAATGTTAAATAATGGTAATGGAATGGGGGCACCGTCCTTAACAACACTACACACCCACCAAATACATACTACACTTGTATGTAGTAAATTACTTAATTACTACCGAATCCGTTTCGTTTTTAAAATATTGTCGTTTAAGGTTTTTGCACATAAATTAAGAAAGTATCATTTATCAAGTAAAATTTATTTAAAATTTTATCACTATCCCTTTATAGGAAGTTGAAAACTATTAATATAAGGGAAGAGAATAACGGAAATTAATGTGTGAGAAGCCAGCACGTTGTATGAGAAAAAGAGAAAAAAGAAAAAAGAAATTGGTTTGGAGTTGATTTGTGTTTCTGAGGAAATAAACCCACCAACCAAACCAGGCTGACTACGTAATAAACATAAATGAATATGACTTATTTCAACTCCTTTTATGTTTAACTAAATGGACGTGACATCAAGTTATTGTCTTTTTAATGAATTTCAATCACACACAAATTTTTTATATTCATTGGTGTGTGTGTGTATTTTTTATATTCATTCATTAAGTAAAATTAATTTAAAAAATTTAAAATATATCTCTAAATTTAGAACAAAAATAACGGAGATAGTAGCATATTAATAAGTATTTGTAGGATTATGTGTGAAAGTATTCCAAGTAAATCATAATATTCAATGTATAGCTAGCTTAACCACAGCTTAAGCCAAGATTTACTAATAGTAGTAGTAGTAGGAAGATAAAATTAATTTTAATTAATTAATTAATTTAAAAATAAATTTAACTTTTTTAATTAATTAATTTATCTAAATTAACTTTTTTTGCTAATAGAATCCGAGTAGTATCAAGGAAGGAGTGAGTGTGAGACTGCAATAACCAGCAAGTTTGAATGGAGGAGAGAGAAAAGGGTTTTGGTGGGGATTGACTGGCTGAGAGAAATGGGTGGGACCTACATTGTACACTTACACTGTCTGCACGATTCCTTAAAGACTATTTCAATTCAAGAATCTCTGTTCTGTTCTGCCCTACTGACTGCTCATCATGTTAGGACTTTGGAGTGGTCGTAATATTTAATTAATTAATTCTCAAACAAATACTATTATTGCAAACTTAGCAAAAGAAAAATAATGATACTTACACGTAGAAAAGAAATGTATATATATATATTCATATATATATAATAACTTCGGGCAAAGACCCATAATAAATTCACAATTAGTTAAAATGACAACTAGATATTTTATCAAATCAATATAATCAAAGCCAATTAAAAAGATAGATAAACTATTATTTTGTGATAAAAAAATTGAACTTTTTTAATAAAATTTAATATATATAGTTATTAAAATTAAGAATTTTCTTACTAACTAAGAATTTGTTCGCCCTGAAGTTATTAGTCTGTGTTCTTTTCATCTCAATAAAACCAACTTTATCTTTTCATTTAAAAAAAAGGTTTGATAAAAGTCGTAGTATAATTTTAACCAACATTATTAAAAATAACAGAATAATGAATAATATACTATTGCAAATTTCACAATTAGATCCAACACAATATTTCACTACAAGATTTATTAACTGATAGATGAATTTGTGACTATCAAGACTTGTTCATTCGTTTGAAAAGGATAAAAAATCAGAAAGAGTTTTTAATTTTAGCTTAACATTATTATGATCCTAACAACTTAGTATTGATGATAGATGTATTTGTGACCAAATCCTTTTATTATGATCCTAATTGATAAATTGATAATAGCATAGTAATAATTTTGCTAACAGAGCCATCATTGTCGTTAAAAGTTCAAAGACCAAACTCGCTCCGCTTGATGATGATAAAAAAACTATTTATAAGGCTTGAGTGTATGAGATTTTAGAATTCATTCTTGCCAAATATAAGAATGTTAAAATTTCAGTACAATATAACAAAAAAAAAAAAAAAAACAAGTTCAAAGCATTAACGTAGGAATATTGTTTTTTTTAATATTTGATGAAATTAAATTTTACTGTCTCTAGTCTCTACCGCCCGGTGTTAGGTTAATATTGTGTTTTTTTTTTAATATTACTCCTCCATCCAAGGATAAAAATTTTGGTGAATTTTTCGCGCATATTAAGAAGAGGAATAAAATGACAAAATTGCCCATAGTAATGTCATTAAATATGGAGAGAAATTAAAATAAAAAAAAAGTATGAGATATTTAACGCTACGACATAATAGAAAAAATATATGTAAAACTAATTATTAAAGAAAAAGATGATTTTACACTCAAAAAAATAAAATAGTAATAATAATTTTATCCCACATCCTGAGTATTAAACTTGTGCCGTGCTAGTTGGTTCGGGCATCGTACATGTTTGGGTACATGTCACATGCGGGGTTTGGGGGGACATCACACGGTAGGCACAAGTACATGCCACATGTGGGGTTCAGGCATATCACACGGCAGGCTAGGATTGGGTATGGCTTATTAGGCCATTACTTACTCTGGGACAATTAGAAGTGAGCGGGTCCAGTGCGATTACAAAATCACTTTCAACTAAATAATTAAAACATACATCATAAATAAATTATTAACACTACTATCAAGATATAAAATTATGTCTTGATAAACTTCTCTATGTGATTATCTCTTATGTACATATATATATATATATATATATATATATATATATATATATATATATATATACATACACTTATATACATGTGTATATATATTATAAGTTACATTATAATTATTCAGTTATATAAAAAAGACAGATTTAAACAACTACTCTTAATTAATACTCTCTTAAATAAGACTCATTTATTAAAATTATATCGCTTTTAAAAATTCTTTTAAAAAATAAGTGAGACTGGGAGTGATATTTTTATAAATAAAAGGAAAGCAAATGAGACCACTCTATTTTAATATTATTATGTAAGATCAATTATATATTTAATTACAAAATAGTATATAAATTATATATTATTATATAATTAATAGTTAAATAGAATTTGAATATTCTTACTATTTTTCTTTTTTTTGCAAAATAAAACAAGACTCCCCTACTAAAATATTCTTATAAAAAATAAACTAGTAATTTTTATATATATTAATATATATATATAGATATATATATATATTTATCAAACAAATCAACTTACAAAATTATTTTGTAAAATGTCATAACGTACAAGCACCCGTGAGTTTTAAAATTGAAGAAGATGACAGCATTCCTTTTGGTCGCTGTCCCCCACGAATCTTTTCATTTTGTCTTCTAGTTCTTCTTATCTTGTAAATTTTAATTTACATATATATTATTTCTCAATTTTAATTTATCTTTTAATTTTTTAAATTAAATGATTTTTAAAATTAATAATTAAGTATATAAATATATTTCTAAAATGTTTATTAGTAATAAATTGTATATACTTTTTTTAGTTATAATCTCTTCACTTATATTTTAGCAAAAATAGTAAAAAAGATTAATTTTAAAAAATCAATTTGACTTTAAAAAGTCAAACCTTTAATTTGGCTAGAAGTATTTGTTTTATTTTATCTACATATTAAATTGGATGATTTTCATTAAAAAGGTTATTTAATTTGTTTATTTGTTTTTTTTTTTTACCAATTTTACTCTGAACTAATAAATTGGTAGGAAGAGAAGATTGTTCAACTCTCCTTTATAGGCAAGACTAGACAACAACGCGCTTGAGACGTACAGTATTGGGAGAAAATAAAGGATACGTGTAATGTCAGGGATATTATTAATTAATCCTCTATTATATATAAACACGAAGGAACATTAAGCCTAAGGTCCAGATAACCTGAAAAGTAGAATACCATGGCCATGGGGTCATACAATCACTCGGTTGGTTTTCTTCTTTGGTGTTCTCAACTAGCTTAGCTGAGCTGGGTTTGAATCCACTACCCTAAACTTAATACTAGTAAAACATGCTAAGCATGTCAATGCATGTTTATTACCTCAAACATGCATGTTAAGCTTAGCTTAGTTCAATCTGTTTATTGTAACGTTTTTATCTCATATCACATATTCCTATACGTTCCACAAAAAATTTCTATATCTTTGGTACGCCACATTTATCAGCTCATATAATGTGCAGCAGATGTCAATAACATAAAAAATAGAAACTGAATTTTCCTAACCTCCTGCCTCTCTTTTCATATTAAGAGTGAGAGCGAGATCAGGAATTCAGGAGTCTGTAATTTTCTGACTCATGGATGCATCAAGTGCTCAGTCACATCATAATACTTGGTGACATTAGAAAATAAGCTTGTGTGGCGCGCGTGAACTGCTCCATTGATTTACAATACCCAGAACATAGAATGAACTCTTACCAGATAAATTCATCTGGAGGTGCTTCTTCCGGAATCTGAAAACAGGGAGTATGGGGGAATTGCAGTTAGATATGCTCAGTTCTATTTCTATTTCAAATTCCAAATTACTAAAAGTTTCAACATACAAACAAATTTGTAAGCAGTTTGTGCATGTAATGCAAACTGATGGATTTTGTGGTCAGTCCATGTCTAATGCATTGACGGGACAAATGTCAAGTAATTGTCTGACTTCCACACAATCAAGATCTCCTGTTTAACTTTTGAATAACACTTTTTCATAGGATAGGTAATTTAGCCCCAAGTTTGGTGAGAAACACCTACAGATAAAAAATGATGCCAAGTCTGAGAAGGGCCTAAGAATGAAAGTGGGTGTGGGTTTCTAGAATCAAACTTTTCATTTCCTAAAGAAGATAAGAGAGCACAATAACAAGCTTTTCAAGTCGAGAGAAAATAAATTCACAGACATCATTTTTTACCTCTCCAGGATACCATTCCTCTTTTAACCAAATACTATTATCCCCTGCACCATTATTTCTTGGCGTTTCATCTCTGCAAGAGCAAAGAAACCAGTGATTATTAATTAACCTATATAACAGATGCAAAACAATAGAGTGGACAAAAAAGATCAAATATAGAGTTGGAGCATCATAATTGCAAAAAATGCATAGAAGAGTGGAAAAATACAAATCATATATAGGGTTGGATCATGCAAGTATTGTACAGTATTGGTCTTATTCTGTTTATTTATTTTTATTTTCTTTCCCCTTTATGGGTGTGGGTGTGCAATATTGAGTACTCAAGGAAGACCCTAAACCCCAAAATTAATGATAATTTCTTGAAAGATCCAGCATGCATTTTGGTATTAGAGCTGTTCCACCAATATGGTTGGCAACCAGAAGGAAGTCAAGCTTTAATGAAAAATCAATAATTAAACGCCTTACTGAGTTTACTATTTGAATATAGAGACCTTGAGGCTGCACAGGTGCCGATGTTTACAAAATGAGCTGCAAAGTGTAGCAAGAATCTTGAAATTTTAGAGCCAGTCTTACACTTGCGAGTGAAGTATTTGTGGGAAATTAAGAAATAAACAAAAATGAGAAACTACTTCTGCACTGCATATGGAAATATTGGACACCGTAAGGGTCAAGTTCAGAAGACCAGTCGCAGGTCACACTGTAAGGGTCAAGCTCAGAAGACAAGTCGCAGGTCCTCAGTCTAAATAATCTTGCAAGCAAAATTCCTACTGCTCAATTACTGGTTCAAAGAATGAAGCATAGAAAGCATGATGGAGCACATAGTTTATGATGTAATTACTTTCACAGTACACCACCATGTCTAAAGGAGTCGCCCAAATTAACCTGTGTTTAATTTCCCTTCTTTTTTTTTCTTGGACACAATAAAAATATCAAACTGTAATGCAACTTCTCCAATCCAGAACTTTTAAATTAATAAGATTCATTTCTAAATGTTTGTATACTAATAATAACTGCTACAGGAACTTACATCACACGTGGTTTCGTATTTGATTCAGTAACTGCCAAACTGGCAGAGTTGAGCCCACTGGAGAGCATGTGAGAGTGGTTATTCGTCAAATTGGTAACCTGTGGTATAATCCCTGATGTAGAAAATGGATTCCGGTCAGCAGTTATCCCACTGTTGTTGAAGTTTGCACCGAAGGAGGGAAAGGGCCCTCCAAGCGACTGGACTGGAAGTTGGCTTCCAAATGAACCTGCATCAACTTTAGATCACAGTGACGTTTGCATAAAGTTTCTGGACATTAGAAACTTCAAAGATACCTTTGTTTTGAAATGCGAGGTTGTTTGTCCCAGATAAACTTGAAGTTTGAGAGAAAACTTGGAATGGATTAGGTTGCACTGGAGCATTACTAGGAGCAGTGGGTCTGGAAAAAGAAGAAACCAGAGAGAGAGGAATGACAGTTAGTAAAAGCCAAAAAATAGAGTTAACAATGGCTAATGTAAGAGATTCTTGCCTCATCCCCAGTTGACTGAAACTTGAGACTGAAGGAGGGGTACTATTTTGAGCAGCTAGTGAAGATACATTTGGACTGGTCATGGGAAATGGACTCTCAGAAGCAAGGGTAGAGCGTGGTGGAACTTCATAAGGATTATGTAGTAGACTTTCAAACTCAAGTAACTTGGAATTCAATAAACTCCTCTCTCTATCAACCTGTATTAAGATGATACATTCAGCATGATAGAAAATAAGGCAATCGATCCCATAGCATGTTTATCAACATATAATGTAGTGTGAAGTTTCTGTAGATCACATATAGTATGCAATAGTCCATATGAGGGACAAACAGATTTGGACCAATTAATGAAAGCTAGCCCCTGTTCAAACGTTAATTTACCAAGTTTTACTCTAATACTTCTTCAAATTAAAATAGTAAAACACAATTTTAATATGACTGAGAATTCCTTGTGGGATGGCGATGACTATTTCAATAGCTTGTAAGAAACATTTTCTATTAGATTATAAGAGGAGCAAAAGACAAAGAACAAGAATAATAAGCTATGCTTAAACATATCATTCGTAGAGAAAGATGAGTAAGCACATTATATACTCTCTTAGATATGTACTTGGATTGTATTAATTAAAATTTGAAATAATAACCTATTAAGTAGGAATACATACAGTTCTTAGTTTCAACTTTTATAAGATATTTATATAATAGTAATAGTTATAGTAATAGAAATAATGATAACAACAACAGGTACAAAGAGGAAAATTATTCTGCGCAAATGCATCATATATAGTAACAAGCCCTCAAAAGAATGAGCAACAAGCTTATCATCTTACAATTGATTGCACGCTCAACCCTCGCTTAGCATCATCATATGCTACTCCCCGCAGTTCTTCATAGCTAATATCACCAACAATGTCACAAGGACCACTATAAACAAAAGAAAGTGCAATGTGTCACAGCCTTTATGATATGGTCCACTGATTGACAAAGGAGAATATAGTGAAGTTAAATCTAGAGTAAATTCAGAATACTGTTGAATGTTAAATACAGTTTACAGGTAATTCTATCACATATGAGATCATATAGATTTGAATAATGAGGCAAGTTCGTTAGCAATATAGAGATGAAATAATTTGGCATAAAAGAAAAATACTCAAATAACAAATCCTTGATAACTATATTACGACATACAGTTAAGTTATTATAAACGGGTGACATCAAGGATATCAAAAGTTGAAACACAAAATATGTACAGACACCCCGGGCGCACAGATAGCTAATATAGAGTTCTATACCCTCCAAGCCAGTTTGCTACTCTGTCTGATTAATAAACATAATATAAATTTCAAATTGAGATATTTAGCTTATATTTCCTGAATGGCTGAACCAATAACTTACTCCAAAGAGAAACTCGTCCCCAAAACCAACATTGAGCAATACAGTTTACCTTCAATCATGTTCATAAACCTTAAAATAAAGATTCTTGATAATATGTCACCCCATCCCACGAGCATAGAACTTACACTTTTGGGATGTCCAAAAATGAGACTCCAATTTATTTTTTTATCAATGAACCAGATCTCCTTTTTAAGTAAATTTTGTACTTCCAAACATTCGTAAAAACCTTTTCAAAAGTGGATTTTCATTTTGAAATATAGCTAGTAAAATTTATGGTTAGAAGTAAAAGAGAACAGCCAAAGCTTACAACTATAATCACATTTGAATCATGTCCAAACTTTAAAGTAATCCACCAAAACCCTCTAGAAATCCCTCAAATTTGTGTTCAGTCCCAACTAAAACCTCATTTCTAGAGTTGTGAACTATAACTTATTCTATTTCGTGAATGAACTTTAATGGGATGCAATTTTCTGTGTATGGTAGGAACTTTAAATTATCAAAATGCAGACTGAAATAAAATAACTGAACTGTACTTTTTCACGTGACCATAACATGTAAGCTTCCAAAGAGGTTTCTCATGCTCAAAATCTTCAATAATTTGGCGTCTGCATGACTCGGGATCTGTGCACCTTCAAATGCAAAATAACAATTAATCAAAAATTTCTCAAGTATAATTAGAATGGGAAAAAACAAAAAATAAGTGCAAAGAAATGAAATTCCTACACCAGTAGCTACAAATTATAGATCAAGTCACCAAATACTTACGTATGATTAGGTGCTGAAGACTGATTATCAGGTTGCCGTGATACCGTAGAGCCAGAAGCATTTGTAGAAGAGGAACGGGTCCACTTGTTTTCAAAAGGCTGGCCATTAAGGAGAAGATGGAGAAGATGGAGAACAACAAAGAATAAAGATATGTCTTACAACTCACATTGAGCAAAAACTCGATCCTTTTGGAATTTTAATCTCTCATTTAAAAAATAAATAAAACCTTCTGGTATTAATCAATTCAAATAACGGTTTTGATCAAACATGCCATTGTTCATTTACATCCTAAATGATGACATAGCATGTGAAAATAGCTAGAATAACCAATCTTCTAAAATAGTAGGAAAAAAATAGGAAGAAAAAGAACCTTGAACTGGTTCTGTTTGGATCCAAACTCATTGACCCCTCTTGCGTGAGAACTGCTCTGAACTCCAAATCCAAAAGGATTAGGCTTTTGCTGTTGCGTATTTGTGTGAGGAAATTGAGTGCCATTTTGTGGGCCAAATCCAAATGCATTAGGTTTGGTCTGTTGCTGAGTCACATGAAGAAACTTACAACGATCACCATACTGACAGCTGGAAGAGATGAAGCAAACACTTGGTAATTAGAAAAACAATATGCTTTAACAAACTCACACTGGACCAACTGATAATACATCAGTATACATATCATTTTTCCGAGAAACGAAAATAGAATTGAAAAGAGAATTAATATAAAAGTAAAGCAGCCAAGAAATTGTTACCAACTGTCTATTTAAAACCAAATCAGGTAAAATACCACAGAACAAAAACTCAAACATATCTAATCCACAAAATAAATCAAATTAAACCTGCATATACTCTTGAGGAACCCATCATAGTGGGGGTAAATAAAGAATTGCAAAAAAAATGAGGGAAAGGAAAATCAGGTTCTCATCAGGCAATTCCTTTCTTCTTCTCTCCCCCCCAACCCAAAACACCCCCTAAAACCCCAAAAGAATCTAGCCAATTAAGTACATAATCCTAGAATGGACTCCCCTTCCATGTAAAATTTTTTCAAACACCTGGGTATATCTCTTATTGAAAGATATATCTAATTTCAGAAATTTGCAAGTATTTGGTGGCATGCTCCAAATTCATCTTGTGCTATGAAAATATAGGTTTTACACTTTTTTCTTCATTATTTTGTCTCTTTTTCTTTCTTTTCAACGTGAAGGCTGTTGGCGTTAGTTTTTTACAATTGTATCTTACTCGGCATTTCTTTGGATGTGCCCTATAAATTTAAATTTATGTTCACTTCCTAAGTTAAAATTAGATAACATATTTCTTTTGCAATTTTACATTGAAATTTAAGTAAATGCTTCTTTTTTTTAAAAAAAACAATTGATAAGTAAATTTAAGTATTGTGTAACTCCCTATATACTAGAAGTGTAGGCCTTGTAGGCTTAAGAAAATGATATCAGAGAAATTATTTATCTTCTTTTGACAATATCAACAATGTCAAGCATTTAAATGGAATATGGAGCAACGAAACTTGTAAATGTTCTTCTTTTTGTCAGCAATATCAGAGGAACACAGGAAATGGCAACATTAATATGAGCATTCTAAATTTTTATACTTGAGTATAGAAAGAGCCAACTATAACGGAGATATGAATCCTTTTCATTTTTATATCTCCCTCGCAGACAAAGGAACACCAACATGTTTGTGTACTACACACGCGTTGATCCATCCACTAACCATGGTTATAGGTGAAACGTAAGCAAAATACAATAATTTTATTCTGGAGCAAATAAAAGTAGCACAGTTAATCTTAAATTTGAACAATGTTCTAAAAGAAGCTAGGCGGCCGGGGGGCCTAGGTGGGATTTTTTATTTTAAGCCAATTTTAATATTTTATCTTACATTTATCCAAACAAAACAATAATATAAAGTAAAACAATCTATAATAAAGATAATAAAGGCATTTGCTTAAAGTTCAAACACATCCATATTGTTAATGTCAAAGTTCAAACACAACATGCAATTGTTCAAAGTTCAAACATATTTTTAACGTATTAGTTTTATTCAAGATTGCTATTAAATAATAAATTTTAAAATTTTAATTCAATATTAAAACTTAAGAAACTAAACATAAATTTAAGAATTATATTGAATTAAACTAAATATTACAAATGTATCATCATTTATATAATTTAAAGTTGGTACAAGTTCAAAAAATTACAACTATAATAAAATTATCCATTTTGACTTGATATTGTTCACTTCTTGTTGTGATTTGATATGCTACAACCTGTATTATGAATATGGTAAATCATTAGAAAAATAAATATATCAAGATCTGTTTTGGGTAGTTATTAAAATTTTAATAAAACCTCTCCGCCTAGACCCCGCTTAATTTTCTGGAGGGATTTTTTTGCCGTTTTGAGCCTAGGTGAGGTGTCAGGGAGCCTAGCGCCTTGGCGGGGAGCCAAGGGGCCTAGCACCTAGGCGGGGCCTACACGGACATAGGCAGAGATTTTTAGAACACTGCATTTGAATGGGTAATAGCTTAACTTTGGGTTTCTATTCTTTGATACAAAAACAGCCTAAACGTTTTCACAAACCATTATAGTTTCGCTTGGGAGTTCACCTATAGTAGTGTTTTAAACAAGTTGCTTGGCTAAGTCAAGCCCTATATAATTTCTGTAATGAACTAACTTAATTAGTTCAATACCTTAGCAGCTGAAATGGGACAAGTCTCAGTAATTGGAATGGAATTTGACAGAGAAATAGCATAAAATAGAGTACGAAAGAGGGAAAAAAGAGAGAATAATAGAGAGAGAAGAGAGAATTGGGGAAGAAGAAATGACAGATTTTCATTCATGAGCTCTTAATAAATTGAGACCCATGTGAATCTAGATTAGAAATTAAGCAAGGCACCAACCATGTGACTATGTAACCCACTACCAAATTGGACCAACATCTTTGAAGAAAATGAAAATAAAAATGAAAAGACTACTTTATCCTTGTTTAATACTTTTGAGTACTCAGCCACTCTTATCTAATATATTTAACTTCCTTACAATCCACCTCCCATAAAAAGGACCTTGTCCTCAAGGTAAAGAGCAGTGAGAAACTTCTTATGGAACTCTTCCCAATCCTCCCAAGTGGCTTCCTCGAGCAAAGTGTTGGACCATTGCACAAGCACTTCAACCGCTAACGCATTATTTTTCTTAACTAACTTCCTATCTAGGATAATTTGTTGGCTCTACCGTAAATTGTCCATTTTCATCCAATCGAGGCAAAAGCTAGCGGTATTAGTGCATTTAGAACCAAGTTTCTTCTTTAAAAGTGACACATAAAACACAGGATGGACCCTAGCATGTGATGGTAATCAAGTCTATAAGCCACCTTTCCCACCTTCTCTGTAATCTGATATGGTCCAAAATACTTGGGAAGCAGTTTGCCAAATTTAGTCTGAGAAATAGTTGATTGCTTATAAGGTTTAACCCTTAAATATACCCAATCGCCCACCTAAAAGATCCTTTCACTGGATTTGTCGAAGATAAGTTTTCATCCTAGATTGTGCTTTTGTCAGATTTTGCTTGAGTAATTGCAACTGCAGAGTTCTGTCCTTACAGAAAGCCTTAACAGTTGGATCCTTCACTTGACCATACTGATGGAGATTAAGATGGGGAGGTTTATACCCATACAAAGCTTCAAAAGGGGTCACTTTTAGTCCACTGTGGTAATGGGAATTGTACTGAGAATTCGCGAGGGTAACCAGTAGACCAGGTTGCTAGAGTCATCAGCGATCATGCATCTCAAGTAACATTCTAGCACCTGGTTTAACCTTTCAGTTTGGCCATCTGATTGAGGGTGATAGGAAGTGCTCAGATGGAGTCTAGTCCCTACTAATCTGAAAAGGGATTGCCAAAACATGCTTATAAAATTTTTTTCTCTGTCTGACACAATGGAAGAAGGAAATCCATGTAATTTATAGACTTGCTCCATGTAAACCTGAGCCAAATCTGAGGCAGAAAAAGGGTGATAAAGGGGTATGAAATGCCCAAATTTAGTTAGTCTATCCACCACTACCCATATAACTGTATACCCTTTTGATTTAGGTAATCCTTCTATGAAATTCATTGAAATATCCTCCCATGGCTTATTGGGAATTGGAAGGGGCTGTAACAAACCTAGAGAAGCAATGGTCTCATGCTTGTTTTGTTGGCAAATATCACACTCCTTAACAAACTGCATCACATCCTTTTTCATTAATGGCCAATAAAAGTATTTACTTATTCTTTCATAAGTTCCTGTAATTCCAGAATGCCCCCCAATAGGAGACTCATGAAATTCTGCCAACAATTTAGCCCTTAGAGTAGCATTAGATCCCACCACTAATTTGTTGTCAAACTTTAGTCTGCCATTAAAGAAAGAATACCCAGGAACTGAGTGAGGGTCCAACTGAAGCTGAGCAATTAAATCCTTTAGCCCTCGTCCGCTTCCCAAGTGAGCTAATTCCATAATCCACCTGGGGAGTACAAGTAGAGAGGGCTAAGAACTAAACTCTTGTTCAAAGGATCTGCATTGTCTCGATAAGGGATCTCACCGCCTTGTTCTCTTTTCCTTTCTTGTATACAATCTCATAATCTAAACCCATCAACTTAGTGATCCATTTCTGCTGATTGGTCATTGTAATTCTTTGGTCAAGAAGATATTTTAGGCTGTGATGATCAGTCTTGATTAACATTTTGTTTCCCAAAAGGTAATGCCTCCATTTGTTAACAACATAAACAACAGCCATGAGCTCTTTCTCATAGGTAGACCACCCTAAATGTTTTGGTGAAATAGCTTTGCTCAAGAAGGCAATAGGTTGTCCCTGTTGCATTAAAACTGCTCCCAAGCCAAAATAAGATGCATCAGTTTCCAAAATAAATGGTAGATCAAATTGGGCACGGCTAAGACCGGTGCTTTAATCATAAAGCATCCTTTAAAGCTAGAAATGCAGCAGTAGCCTCTTCATTCCACAGGAAATTAGTCTTCTTCAATAATTCAGTAAGAGGTTTGCTAATGAGGCCATAATTTCTGACAAACTTCCTGTAGTATCCCGTTAACCCCAAAAAACCTCTTAGGCTTTTAATATTCTGTGACAAGGGTCAATCCTTCATACAACTAATCTTGTCTGGATCAGTAGAAACTCCATTATTGATAACATGTCCAAGATAGTGAACTTGTTCAGTGCCAAACAAACATTTACTTTTTTTGGCATATAGAGTATGATCTTTAAGGAGCTGTAATGTCAGTTGTAGGTGTTTAAGATGTTCCTCATAACTGGGGCTATACACTAATATGTCATCAAAGAAGACTAGGATGAACTTTTTGAGATAAGGTTTAAAAATGTGGTTCATAAGAGACTGAAAAGTAGCAGGGGCATTAGTAAGCCCAAAGGGCATTACTAAAAACTCAAAATGCCCTGTGGGTGTTCTAAATGCAGTTTTAGGAACATCAGGTGGGTATACCTTAATTTGGTGATAGCCAGACCTCAGGTCTAATTTTGAATACCACCTCGAACCATGCAATTCATCCAAGAGTTCATCAATAGCTGGTATTGGAAACTTATCTTTGACTGTCATCTCATTTAGGGATCTATAGTCTACACACATCCTCCATGTGCCATCTTGTTTCTTCACCAACAAAACTGGAAATGCATAGGGGTTATTGTTGGTTTGTATTAAACTAGAAGATAACATATCATTTACAATTTTTTCTATTTCTTCTTTCTGCACATGGGGGTACCTGAGGTTGACAGGTTGACTTCCCTCCTTTAAATTGATGTGATGATTTTGAACTCTATCTCGGGAGCAGCCTTCATGGGTTCCAAAAAACCTCGAGTACTTTTTAAAAGAAATTTTCCAAATTGTGGACAAGAACTATCTGCTTTCACCATTACTTCCTCTTTGTGGTCATCGGTTTGGTCATTTGATGGGTCTCATGGATCGGGACTTACTCCAAAAAGATAGCCAAAATAACCATGAGTTGTTGTGTTTAAGGCTTCATTGGAACTCCCGTGTCATCAATCGCACCGTAGGGGTTAGCTAAATCTGCTCCCCTCGAGTACAATAGTCATGTTATCCTTAACAAAAGTTAATTGAAGCTGTTGAAATCTAGAGTGGATCAAGTTGAAATTCTTGAGCCATTGCACTCCCTGAATCGCATCTATCCCACCTGTAGAGAAGAACTCAAATCGGTGAAAATTCTTCCCCGAGCTATCCAAGAAAGGTTGTTACATTCTTGTAGGCTAGTTACTTTAAAACCATCAGCCACTGATACGGACAATGGTTTAGTATTCTGTATAATTGCCCTGATCCTCTTAGCAGCTTGAGGATCTAAGAAATTGTTGGTACTCCTACTGTCAGTCAATGAGTATTCTGAGTTGTTTCCCATTGGCCAATCCCAAAATTCTGATGGTGTTATTCACTTGGTGTCCTGATAGAGCATGAAGAGTTATATGAGCCTCGTGAATCTTGCAGTCCTGATCTCCTTCTAAGGTCTCCATTTTACCACAATCTTTCAACTCTTCTTCCATGTCACAGTCCCCATCAGAGGGTATCATCAAAAATAAGTGGGGCTTTCAGACCGATGACCCATACGTGTAAGGTTCATCACAGAATAACACGCTTTTTCCTCTCTTCTTTCCGCAATTTGCTCCCTAGTTAAGCTCCTGATTGGCAGATTTTTGTCCATCTCCAAGTTTGTTGCCCCAGTGAGGCCCGCCACAGCATTACCAGTCATTACAGCTCTACTATTTAAGGATGATCCAACTTTTGTCTGATGACTGGGGATTCCAGGTCTGAATCCCATTCGGCTTCTCCTTACCCATGCCTCCAATTTGGCCTCCTCCACTCTAGCCATTCTAATAAGTTCCTTAATGGTGGAAATTTTTAACTCCTGAATTCCCAACCTTATTTCCTCCTTCAATCCCCCCAGAAAACAATCCATGAAGAAAGCTTCATTCAAAGAAGAATTTATGAGTAAGGTCCAACCCTTTAGTTCCTCGAATCTCTTTCTGTAGTCATCCACTGAGCCACACTGCTGTAAATTTTTCAGTTCACCTATGGGGTTTATATGAGTTTCAGGGCTAAACCTAGCCACTACCTCTTCTATGAACCCATTCCAAGTTACTTCAGATCCACCGTGAACAAAACCTGCATACCACTCTTCAGCCTCTCCTTCCAAATTAATAGTGGCTAAATGAAGTTTATGATTATCAGCCACTGAATGATACGAAAAGAGTTTATTGCATTTTCTAATCCAATTTCTAGGATTACTTCCATCAAATTTGAATTACTCAAAGCCTCAAAATTCCCCAAAATTGAGCCCATCGAATTTTCTGAATTACCTGTTTGAATTGATGGATTTGGTAACCTTGCTGCAAGCAGTGCTTCAAAACCCTTCATCATTTGCTCCATCTTCTTATTGAGTCTATCCTCGAAATCCAAATTGATCATGATTCATTCAATTTGGATCTGCAAATTTGTCAAGGAGTTGGCTTGATCACTAACGAAGCCTTCCAAATTAGTGATTCTTTGAGTATTATTAGCCATGGTTGGGATCGATAGTGGCTTTGATACCAACTGTAATGAACTAGCTTAATTAGTTCAATACCTTAGCAGCTGAAATGGGACAAGTCTCAGTAATTGGAATGGAATTTGACAGAGAAATAGCAGAAAATAGAGTAAGGAAGAGGGAAAAAAGAGAGAATAATAGAGAGAGAAGAGAGGAGAGAATTGGGGAAGAAGAAATGACAGATTTTCATTCATGAGCTCTTAATAGCTGAATTCAGTACATATATGATGACCCATGTGAATCTAGATTAGAAATTAAGCAAGGCACCAACCATGTGACTATGTAACCGACTACCAGCTGGACCAACATGCTGAAGAAAATAAAAATAAAAATAAAAAGACTACTCTATCCTTGTTTAATACTTTTGAGTACTCAGTTACCCTTATCTAACATATTTAACTTCCTTACAATTTCCTTTCAAGGGCATATTGAAAAACCCTACCCAGCTAATATCGCAAATAGTTCTAGGTGAGGTCAGTGAATTCCGTTCACTACATTGAACGATCCACAAAATTTTTAAAATTTCTAATCTTGAACGTCACATACATATAGTTGCTGGTTCAAACTGATAGCAGGTATTCGTACCAAGAACAAATTAAGTAATTAAATTGTTTGGAAGCTATAAGGATAATCGAAATGCCATACCATATATAGTCAAATACACAAAATAATCATGAAATTGTCTAAATCAATTTAGTGAACCAGCTCTGGTACTTGGGCAAACCAAAGAATTTGTGCAATTCAAAGGGTATGAGTAGCTTCAATCACATAATCATTAAATATAACAGTTTCGATTAAAGAAACCTTATATAAATTAAAAGAAAGAAATACTCCGTATAATATAAGCAAGAACAGAAAATGGAGAAGACGATAGAAAGATAGCTGATAGCTTACCTTCCACGCTGAAAGTTCCTGCAGGGTTCTCTTCTTGGAGGCATCGGAAATTCAAAAAGACTGAGAGTTGCAGAGATTGATTTGCAGAAAACACAAAAACTCCGTCCCAACACCGCAAGACGAGACTTGACTTCGCCCCCACCGTCCCAACTCCCAACACCGCCCCTCTCTTCTTTCTTCTTTCTATTTCTAGTTGTTAGTAAGCAGGGAGCCAGGGAATATAAGATAAAAAAAAGTTGGTTGTAAAAAGTACCCTTTTATCTTAGGTGTGGCCCTTGAAGATTATATAACTATTATTTTTTCCTATACTAGTACTAATACATTCTGTTAGATAACATATTTATTCTTTATTAAAAGACAAAAATATATATATATATATATACACATTTAGTCACCCTTTTAAAAATAAAAAGAGTAAATACTACACAAATACTACTCCTTTTCATTTTAATCAAAAATACAATTTTTAAGAAATTCATCTATGAAATTCTAAATTTAAAATTATTTAATTTTAATACAAACAAGAGGAGTATACTAATTATATATCAATTATAAAGTACTACTAAATATTATATTTATTATGTTTAAAAGGAAAATGAAAGTTGTGGTATGACATAGTCAAACTTAACTATAAGAACACTCACTCATTAAGAATATTGAAAATAATAAATATAATTAAACTTATATGTGACGTCCTCAAAATAGGTCTATACAATCTATTTTGAGTCGTCAAAATATATATTCGTTTTTTCGCTTAAAATTTTTGGTGAAAATTTTGGCAAACGAGGGCCATCCTTTGAAAGAATTATGAATCCGTCAAAAAAAACATCCCTCTTATAAAATTTGACAAATGAGGTCCACCTTTTGAAAACAAATCACAATATGTCAAAAGAAGAAGAAGAAGAAGAATATTTTCCTCTTGAAAATTTTGGCAAATAAGGGTCACTCATTGTAAAAGAATTCTGTACGAGATCAAATAAAACAATACCAATTTATCGATCAGCATACCTATTTGAAAACTTTGGCCATTGAGGAGACACCCTTTGTAAAATAATTCACAAGTTGCCACAATAAAAATATACCACTTAAAATTTTTGATAAATGAGGGCCATTCTTCGAAAGAATTCTTAATCCGCCAGAATAAAATAAAAAGACTCCTCTCGAAAAAATTGACAAATGAGACCCCCTTTTGATAAAAAAATCACAATATGCCAAAAAAAAAAAGAGAAAAAGATTCTCCTCTTGAAAAATTTGGTAAATAAGGGGTCACTCATCGTAAAAGAATTTTGAATCTTCCAAAATCAAATAAAACAATATAAATTAGAAAGTAATTGAGGGCTCGCCCATTTATAAAACAATTCCGCATCTTCCAAAATTAAATAAAATAATACCAATTTATTCATCAATTATTCATATCTTTTTAATTTTGCAACATTTATTCACAATTATTATTACATACTCGCAATGTTGACAACTAAATCGTTCTTAGGAAAGAGGGGTGTGACGCCCCCAAAATAGGTATATATCACCTATTCTGAGTCGTCAAATACATACTACAGAATACAAATACAATCTTAAATATACAACATGAGCTGTGAATTTTAATACAAATATTGTCTTCTGGCAAGATTCAAACTCAAAATAAGTCCTCAATACATTTATTAACACACTATTTCATGTAATAGTGAGGACTACTAATACTATCATCTGACCAGCCACTCCGCTCCCCGACTAGTCCCGCCACGCTCTCATTTCCTCGAGAGAAATAAAGAAGGAAAGTGTGTGAGCTCAACTAGCCCAAGAAGAAATATTATGACTAAGATAATGTAGAATAAATTATCATTAGTCTTCAACAATGTTAAACCGATAAAATATAACAAACATCAAGTTTAACTGCAGGTGAAACAAGCAATCCATTAAAAGAGTCAAGTAGATAATAAAATCAACTATCTTTTATGATTTAAAAAGGTTTTTCATCACTTTTATCATTTGGAACTCACTTAATAAATAATCCACATCATCCCCAAGACTACTACCAATGATATTCATTAAGATATCAAACCATAAATTATCCATACACTACGGGCCAAGGATATTCGTGTATTCATCAATGGTCATGATCATGCCAACAACCGTCCATCAATGCACTATATGGGCCAACGAGGACTTTTACCATATCATTTGTAATATTACTACCATGATTATACCGAATAATCCTCGGTCATAATCATACCAAGTCCATCTATGCACAATAGGCCACAGATGACTTTCAACATAATATAAGCATGAGGATGATGACAATGATATAAGAATCCAATAAGTTCAATAATTAATTTATCCAGAATTCAATAACGTCCAAATTGTCAACATGATACTACTTTGTAGAGTAAAATTCAAGAATGCTGTAAGACCCCATCTTATTATGAATAAAAATTAAATTTTCTCTATTTATTATCTTGATATAATAAGGGTTAATTTGATATAATACTTTGGTTGTGGGTGAAATATGCAAATTTTATAAAATAAGTAAGTGGTTATAAAATATTCATTTTTTGTCGAGGAATATTCGTTTGGTCGTGGAATATTCTTGTTGTCGGGGAATATTCGTACGACGGCGTAGCTATTCGAGTGCCTCATAACAGAATAACTGTCGGATGAAGAAAACGACAAGTTTGAGTTTTTATAAATAATCTACGTAATCGTTATCAAGAACAACACTGGATTACACGGTGGTTAAAATATACTGATGTCTACGCGTGGTTACACAAGAGCAGATACCAGACGGTATTTTTTGAATTATTGATTCTTACGTGAAGACACTACTCAATAATTGTTACAATAATTACTTTTCAATATTTTATTGATTCAATAATTGTTGCTTTGATATTTTATATTATTGTTGTTTCAATAATTGTCACTGCACAATATTTCCCATTATCAGATCAATAATTCATATTATTTGAATAATATTATTAGATAACATTATTGGCAATGTCTAGAAAGTTCATCGAGGAGAGGTTTGGTCATCTAATCATACGCCAAGAAGGAGAAATCCTTATTGAAAAGTCCCATCTTTCCTGGCGAACTACCGTTGTCATAATTGTGATTCTGTAATATTATTTGTGAATAATTAATTATTGATTTATATGATAAGGAAATATTTATTTTATGTGGATATAATTGAAGGAATTAATGTTGAGGTATTTTTGTCGGGATGGAGGTATTAAAAATTAAATCACTGTTCTTGAGATATATTGCGTGAGTTATAATTTTTAATCTGACCGTTGGATCATTGTGATTTTTGGATATGTTATACATATATAAGTTGAGTATATGTCCACAAATTTTGAACCGTTAAAATTGAACGTATGATTTGTTATAAATTTTAAGAGGTGACTGATTCAAAAATTAGGTTTATAAAAGATTTTGGTGGAAAATTCTAGAATTGAGTGGGCCCCACTTATGGTTGGTGAATAAATGTGCTGAATTTTATTTCAAATGTGGTGGGTGGAAATAGTAGCAGTAAAACCATCGTGTGAGTCCAAATCGCTTTAAGGGCTAACATTTTCCTATAAATAGAGAGCTAAGTTAGAATTGAAAATCACACCAGAAACATAAGCTTTCTCTCTTTCTCTCTCTTCATTATCGAGCGTATTTTGTGAGTATTTAGATACTTTGAGAGTTGTTGTTCAGTACAAGTTTTATTCAAAGATCACTTGAGCCTTTCATTCTTCGAAGATCTCGATTCTTTGAGGTAAGGGATGTTATTTTCTTCTTAAATTATATTATTTTCTTCAATATCATTATGCCGAAATATTGGTTTGAACTTTTAATCAAATTTGGAACTTTTTGTGTCGGGAGTTCTTATTCACGATATCGGCACTTATTCACGATATCGACCTTTATTCACGAATCGACACTATTAATCGAAAAAATAAAATTTTTCTTTTTGTCCAAGATGTCTATTATGGTTACTATCTTTGATTGTATCCATGTTTTGATCTTTATTTTTGAATTCTGTTTCTCAATTGGTTATTATGAAGTATTATTGATCTTGGATAAGTCGCTATACTGAATCCTAATATTTGTCCTTCCGTCTCATTGGATTCGCTTCTCAAAATGTTTTTCATCATCCTCGGTCCTTAATGGTGATACTTGATGAATATCTTTGGCTTGTAGTGCAAAGATGAATGATTACCTGATGAATATCTTTGGCCTGTAGTGCAAAGATAAACAGGTGTTGAGATGAACATGGCCAACTGGAGATACAAATTAATATCTTTGGCCCGTAGTGCAAAGATGTATATTGATTGATGTTACAGGGATAAAATATTGATGATGGACTTTTAAATTCATAGATGATAGTAGATTTCATTCTCTGCTTAACTCTTCTAATGAATTGTTGTTTCCGTTGCGTTGATCTAAAACTTGTTGTCTATTGTATTCTATCAGATTTTTTAAACCTGTTGAAGACTAAGAATAATTTGTTGTATATTATCTTAGTCATAATATTCTTTACTGGGCTAGTTGAGCTCACCCTTTTTCTTTTTGTTCCATTTTTCTTCTTAGGATGTGAGAATTTAGCTACGACTAGCCGGGGTATGGAGTGATGATTCAAGATAGCTGTTTTAGTAGTCCTCACCATTTTGTAAAATAGTGCATCAATAATTGTAATAAGGACATATTTGGGTGTGGATATTGTGACGCCCCCAAATAGGTATACATCACCCATTCGAGTTGTCAATACATGGTATGTAAACAACTACAACTTTATTATTACAACAAGAAACTGTGAGTTTGAATACAAATATTATCTTCTAGATAATATCTATACTCAAATAAATTCTCATCACATTTATTGATACATTATTTTATAAAATGGTGAGGACTACTAAACAACTCTCTCTAGAACCTTCATTCCATACCCCAGACTGCGTCTCGCTTATATTCTCGCCTCCCGAGAAGAAAAATAGAACAAAAAGGAAAAGGGTGAGCTTAACTAGCCCAAGAAAGAATATTATGACTAAGATAATATACAACAAATTATCGTTAGTCTTCAACAGGAAAAATCTAATAGAATACAATAGATAACAAGTTTTAAATTAATATTCGCAATGAAAATAATAATTCATTAGAAGAGTTAAGTACGAATGCAAACTACTATCTTCTATGTATGAATTTAAAAGTTCATCGCTCATCTTTTATCCTCAGAACATCAATCAATATATATTTGAAATCAAATATTCATCTTTGCACTGGTGCCAAAGATATTCATCACTAGTCATGTTCATCTAAACACTGCTCATCTTTGCACTACGGGCCAAAGATATTCATCGAAATCATTCACCTTTGCACTACTGAAAGCCAAAGATATTCAATAATATCATCATTTAAGACTAAGGATGATGAAAAATATTTTTAAAGAAACGAATCCAAAGGAAACAAAATGACAAGGATTAAGGATTAAGGATTCGTACTTTGTTTTATCCATGTCCAAAAATACCTCAAAAAAATAATCATAGTGGTGTAAAATTCAAGAATGATCAAAACATGGATACAATCAAAGCTAGTATCCACAATAGATATTTTAGACGAAAAAGGAAAATTTTATTTTTCGATGAATAGTGCCGATTCGTGAATAAAGGTCGATATAATGTGAATAAAGGCAGATATCGTGAATAAGAATCTCGACACCAAAAGTTCCAAATTTGATAAAAACTTCGATCAATATTTCAAAGATAATGATATTGAAGAAATAATATCATTACAAAAAAATAATATCCCTTACCTCAAAAGATCAAGATTTAAAAATTAAACACCTGATATAGGCTATGACTTGAACTTGCAGACCGCAATATTCAAAATACTCACAAGAATACGCCGATAATATAGAGAGAAAACTTCAGCTTCGTGTGATTTTCAATTCTAATCTAAGACCCTATTTATAGAAAATGCTTAGAACACCAAAGTAGAAAATTTAATAAATTAATATTATTTATTTTTCCACATCTTCCTACGCATCCAAGCATCTCAATTCATTCTAAAGACATGTTAAAGATGCCCACCAAACACAAAAAACGTTTTTCTTATTTAAATTATTTTAAACTTCCAAAATTAATTATTTCAGCTTCGAACTTCAATAATTCACAATAAATAGCCCTTTATCGTAAAATTCAAACTCGCAATTTTTTATAGGAAATTCAATTCTCTACCACTTACAGTAAGAAAATTTTTCCAAATTCCAAATGTAAATTGATCAAATCTACAAACCAAGCGATTTTACAAAGCTATAATCAAATTTCAATCAAGAAATGGGGTCCACCGACACATAAAACATGCTTTAAATATTTTTGGTAACAAAAATACTCTCCTCTACATATACTCATATATCTCACATTCATCGTAAAAATATCATCATTATTATATTATTAAAATATAATAATATATTTAAATGAATTATTTTATCGTAAAAAGATAAATTTTCAATTTTCAACAATTGTCACATTAAAATTTTCTCCATCTATATCCACATAAAATCAATATTTTTCTCATCATATGAATCAATAATTAATTATTCACAAATAATATTACGTAATCACAATATCGACAACCGTGCGCTCCTCGTAAAAGAGGGGCTTTCCAATAAGAATTTCTCTCTTCATGGCAAGCGCAATTAGGTGACCACACCTCTCTTAGACGTAACTTTCTGTACATTGCCAATAATGTTATCTAATAATATTATTCAGATAATATGAATTATTGCTTGATAATGAAAAATACAATCAGAATGACAATTATTGAAACAACAAAGAATATAAAATATCAACGCAAAGAATTATTAAATCAATAAAATTAAATATCGAATAAGAATTACATCAGAACCATTATTGAGTAGTGCCTTCTTACGTAAGAATCAATAATTGGTGCAATACTGCCAATCTTCTTGTGTGTTAACCACCGAGTATTTTAACAAAGATTAATAATAACAACTACGCCATTATTTTTAAACAACTTATATTTGTTGTTTTCTTCATCCAATCACTTTTCAAGCATGGGGCCCATAAAAGATCTGCGTAAATCAGACAAATATTCTCCGACAAAGAAGAATATTCCACGACCAAACGAATATTCCCCAATAATAATGAATATTTTATAACCACTTGCTTATTTTGAAATATTTGCGTATTTTACCCATAACTATCCACATTAATCAAATCAACCCTTACTATTTCAAAATAATAAATAGAGAAAATTAAATTTCATTAATAATAAGTTGGGGACTTACAACCTCCCCTCCTTATGAAATTTCGTCCTCGAAATTGACGTACGTACCTGGTGTTTCGACAAAGGTGAGGATACCTTGCTTTCATTTCCGTTTCCAATTCCCAGGTCATTTCCTCTATAGAATGATTCCTCCACAAAACTTTAACTTGTGGTATGACCTTTGTGCGTAGGACATGCTTCTTCCTATCCAAGATCTTGATAGGTACCTCTTCGTACGTTAAGTCTTCTGGCTATCTCGTCCTGGTTCTAACTCTATAATGTGGTTCGGGTCTTTCACATATTTACGAAGTACGACATATGTGAAACACATTATGAACACGAGACATACTTTGAGGTAACGCGAGTCTATAGGCTACATTTCCTACTTTGGTCAAGAATTTGAAATGGACCAATAAATCGTGGATTGAGCTTTCTCTCTTCCCAAATCTTGTAACTCCTTCCATGGAGCAACTCGCAACAATACATGATCCCCTATACTAAATTCCACGCCCTTTCGATGAAGATCCGCATAACTCTTTTGTCGATCTTGTGCCGCTTTGTATACATTGTCGAATCATTTGGATCTTTTCGGTAGTCATATACGTCTTAACTCAGTCCCAATAATGTTGCTTCACCCACCTCATCCCAACATATTGGAGAGCGACACTTTCGTCCATATAATGCTTCAAATGGAGCAACACCTATACTTGTCGATATAACATTGTTGTAGGAGAATTCCACCAATGGTAAATACTTATCCCAACCGCCTCAAGTCTAGGACACGAGTCTTAATAGATCTTCAAGAGTTTGAATAGTCCTCTCGATTGTCCTTCCGCTTTGAGGATGGTATGCCGAATCAATCAGAAATCCGTGCCCATAGCTTTTTTGCAAGCTAACCCAAAATCTTGAAGTGAATCTTGGGTCACGATCCAAAACTATGGATACTTGGCATGCCATGCAACCTCACAATCTCATTTATATATATACTAGCAAGACGATCAAGGAATAAGTCTCCGTATCGGCAAGAAATGAATGGACTTGGTTAATCTATCAACAATAACCCAAATGACATTGATCCTCGAGAAACCGTAGGAAGACCAGTAATCTAAATCCATGGTAATGTGTTCCCACTTCCATTTCAGAATCTCAAGTGGTTGCAACGGACCCTTAGGTACTAGATGCTCCGCCTTTACACGTTGACAAGTTAAACACATCGAGATAAACTTTGTAATCTCTCTCTTTATATTGTTCCACCAAAATGTATGTCGAAGATCACGATACATTTTAGTACTTCCAGGATGGATTGCAAATGATGTATTGTGTGCCTCCATCATAATCTTATACAAATCAGAGTCGTTAGGAACACAAAGTCTGGAGTGGACTCGAAGTATTCCTTCTTCATAAATTCTCGCTTCCTAAATAGTACCTTCTTGTACTTTCTTCTTCATACACATCAGCTCCGGGTCGGTGGCTTGAGCAACCTTAACTTTTTCTATTAAAGTTGGCTCTATGCATATACTAAACATCAACGCACTCATTCCTGCATATGATCTTCTACTCAACGCGTCAGCTACCACGTTCGCTTTTCCAAGATGGTATTGAATAGTGTGGTCGTAATCTTTCAATAAATCAAGTCAACGTCGTTGCCGCATATTGAGTTCCTTTTGCGTGAAGAAATATTTGAGGGTTTTATGGTCTGAATATATCTCCACTTTCTCCCCATATAGATAGTGCCTCCAGATCTTTAGCGCGAAAACGACTGCTGCCAACTCTAGATCATGAGTAGGATAATTCCTCTCAAACTCTTTAAGTTGTCGCGAAGCATAGGCTATGACTTTCCCACGTTGCATGAGAACACATCCTAACCCTTTGCCTGAAGCATCGCTGTAGATAACAAATCCATCCGTACCAGATGGTATTGTTAGAACAGGTGTTGAAATGAGTCTCCTCTTGAGCTCTTGGAAACTATTCTCGCATTCCTCGCTCCATTCGAATTTTATATCCTTCTGAGTCAGCTGAGTTAATGGAGTAGCGATTCGAGAAAATCCTTCCACGAATCTCCGATAATAACCAAATAAGCCCGTAAAGCTACGTGATTTCTTGATCCACCGACTTGGTTGCTCCCAACTTTGTATTGCTTCAATCTTCGCCGTCCACGAGATACTCCATGTTTCGACACCACGTGCCCAAGGAATGCTACTTCCTCGCTCCGTAACTCGCATTTCTTCAATTTGGCATATAGTTTGTTTTCACGAAGCCTTTGGAGTACCAAACTTCAAATGGTGCTCATGATCTTCACGACTTTTGGAATATATGAGGATGTCATCAATAAAGACAACAACGAACCGATCCAAATATTCCTTGAATACTTTGTTCATCATATCCATGAAAGCCAGCAGGAGCATTAATCAATCCGAAAGACATGACAAAGAATTCATAATGCCTGCATTTGAGTTCTCAAGGCGCTCTTTGGAATATCCTCGCCTTCTAATCTTCACTAATGATATCCGAATCGAAGATCGATTTTGAAAAGAATTGTGCTCCTTGCAATTGGTCAAACAAGTCATTAATACGAGATAGAGGATACCTATTCTTGATGGTGACATGGTTCAATTCCCCGATAGTCAATACAAAGTCGCATCTTATCGCCTTTCTTCTTTACTGAATAAAACAGAGCACCCCAAGAGAGATGTACTAGGACGAATGAAACCGATGTCCAACAACTCCGTGAGTTGGACTTTTAACTCCTGAAGTTCAATAGAGCCATTCGATATGGGGTTTTAGAAATGGGCTTTGATCATGTTCAAGATCAATAAAGAATTCAACTTCACGCTTAAAGGGTAGACAGGGAAGTTCTTCAGAAATACGTCGTGAAAGTCAATAACAATGGAATAATATTATTCAAATTTGACGTGTCTTTATTCAAATCCATAACATGGGCTAAGAAAGCTTGACATCCGCTTTTCAATAAACGAATAGCTTTATGATTAGATATGACAAAGATTGATTTTAATGGTTTAGTTGCTTGAATTGCATAACAAAAGTTGGTTAGAATATGAAAACTAACAACCTTACGAAAACAATCAATTTTGGCATGATGAGTAGTTAACCAATCAATCCCTAAAATCACATCAAAAGCAAGTATCTTTAAAGAGATAAGGTCAACAGATAAGGTGATGGTGCCAACTTGAATCAAACAAGATTTATAAACAGTGGATGTGATGAAAGTTTCTCCTAACGGAGTTTCCACAGATATGTCAAAGTCTAATTTCTCCGGAGTCAAGTTTAAACGTTGAGCATAAGCAGGAGAGATAAATGAATGGGTAGCACCGGTATCAAGTAAGGTATAAACTTCGAAAGAATTTATAAATAACTTACCCGTGATTACCTCGTTTATAAATAACTTCGAAAGAATTTATAAATAGCTTATCAAGTAAGGTATAAACAAACGCTCTTCCAGGAACCGTTGACTTTGACTTTTCTGGGACAGTCTTTTGAGTCACCGTCCCCGCTGAACTAGGTTTCGCTACCGTACAATCTCGATCGATATGTCCTTTCTTTCCAGAATTATAGCATACCTTGAACTGTTGTGGGCAGTTTGGATTGATATGTCCCTCTTTTCCGTATTTGTAGCATACGACCGGTGGTCGTTCTCCTCCCTAGAACCGCTTCTTCGCAAGACCGCTGCCTTCACATGGTCGTTGTTAAATCTCCTCTTTTTAAAATCTCCTCCTGACTCGCTTCTTCTATTTTCATGGCCATGATTACCACCAGAGTGATTACCATTTTTGTCCGTCTTTTTCTTTCTCCGCTGGTTATCGTTGTTTTGTTGACTGCTATCTCTGGTATGATCCTGATTGTGGTCCTCAATTGACCATACTCGTTATCTCGCTTCTAATAATTGAGCCTTGTTTACAACATCCGAATAGAGATAAAATTTATGAGAAATGAGATACTTGGCGTATCTTGGGATTTCAAACCTCTAAGAAACATCTCATCATACGCTCTCATTCTCCACCAAATGAGGTGCAAACTCGATAAATCTGCAAACTTTGCCTCGTCATCGAGACACCGCCATGTTGTTTTGTTTTAATCGATGAACTCCACTTCCTTCATATGACGAACACTTTCGTGAAAGTATTTGTCATTAAATAGTTTTGAAAACGTCTCCCAAGACATCTTTGAAAGTGCGGTGGATGGGTACGCTTCACGATTCCCACCAAAGAATCCGCCTCGCCACGGAACATAAAGGTGGCGAATGGAACCTTCTGTTCCTCCGTGCATCCCAAGACATCGAATATCTTGGTAATTTGCTTGACCCATGTTTCCGCCATGATCGGATCTCGCTTTCCCTTAAATTCGTGGTCCCAACTCTTTGAATCGCTGCTGGTCGTGACAACCCGTGAATTGCTATCATTTCCTCCTCAGATTTTGAACACGAGTCTCCCTCATTCGATTTTACATGAATCGCAAAAAGCTTCTAAACATCCCTCGCTCATCATCTCGCTTCAAATTGGGTGTTATTAGATCGAACAAAATAACATGACGGTGTCCTAAAGTCTGGTGCGGTTCGCGGAGTTATCCAAGTTTTCACCTCATTTGGTAGAAAATGAGGAACGTATGACGCGGATATTTTTGAGAGGTCTAAAACCCGACATTCGACAATATCTTATCTCTCATAAATTTTCTTTATATTCAGATGTTGTAAACATGACTCAATTATCAGAGCGTGATAACGAGTATGTTTAACCGAGGGACAACAACCAGGTCCTATCGGTGACACTAGTCATCGTAGCGATGATAATCAGCGAGGAGGGAAGAATACGGACAAAAGCGGTAACCACTCAGGTGGTCATCGTGGCCATGATAATAGGAGAGGTGAGTCAAGTGGAAATTTCAAAAAGAGGAGATTTAACAATGACGGGAAGACATCAGCAGCAGCACCAACACCAACAACAAATTCTAGGGGAGGAGAACGACCGCCAGTTAGATGCTACAGATGCGGAGAGGAGGGACACATAAGTCCAAACTGTTTACAACCCTCCAAGGTGTGTTTTAATTGTGGAAAAGAAGGTCACATAGCCCAATTTTGTCTCGATAATGGGTCAAGTCCAACTAGGACTACGGGCACCAAAGGCGTATTACTGACAAAAAACAAAGTCGATGGTTCAAGGAATGGCGCTTTGTCGTGGATCAGCCAAAACGCGAAACCCGAACGAGGTGATCACGGGTAAGCTAATCTTGAACTCTTGCGAAGTTTATACCTTACTAGATACCTGGGTTCTACCCATTCTTTTATCTCTCCGCTTGTGCTCAACGTTTAAACTTGATTCCTAGAAATTGGCCTTTAACTTATCTGTCATGAAACTCCATTGGGTGAAACCTTCGTTACATCTACGCTTTATAAATCTTGCTTGATCCAAGTTGGCACAATCACATTACCTGTTGATCTTATTTCTTTAAAGATACTTGCATTTGATGTGATTTTAGGGATTGATTGGTTAACCACTCATCATGCCAAAATTGATTGTTTTCGTAAGATTGTTAGTTTTCATATTCCTAACCAACCTGTTATACGAATTCAAGCAACTAAACCACTAAAATCAGTCACTATCATATCAACCCATAAAGCTATTCATTTATTGAAAAACGGATGCCAAGCTTTCTTTGCCCATATTATGGACTTGAACAAAAACACGTCAAATTTGAATAATATTCCTGTTGTTAATAAATTTCCTGATGTATTTCCTGAAGAACTTCCTGCTCTACCCCCGGAACGTGAAGTTGAATTCTTTATTGATCTTGAACCGGGTACAAAGCCCATTTCTAAAACCTCATTTCGAATGACTCCTATTGAACTTCAGGAGTTAAAAGTCAAACTACAGGAATTGTTAGACATCGGTTTCATTCGTCCCAAGTACATCTCCTTGGGGTGCTCTGCTTTATTTGTAAAAAGAAAGACGGGAGTATGCGACTTTGTATTGACTAATGAAATAAACCATGTCACCATCAAGAATAGGTATCCACTACCTCGCATTGATAGCTTTGCTTGACCAATTCTGAGGAGCACAATACTTTTCAAAGATCGATCTTCATTCGGATATCATCAAATTGAAGATTAAAATCGAGGATATTCCAAAGACCGCCTTAACTCCTGGTGACGGGCATTATGAATTCTTAGTCATGTCTTTTGATTGACTAATGCTCCTCTTTGCTTTCATGGATATGATGAACCGTGTATTCAAGGAATATTTGGATCAGTTCGTTGTTGTCTTTATTGATGACATCCTCATCTATTCCAAAAGCCGTGAAGATCATGAACACCATTTGAAGTTGGTACTTCAAAGACTTCGTGACAACAAGCTATATGCCAAGCTGAAGAAATGCGAGTTCTAGCTTAAGGAAGTAGCATTCGTTGGGCACGTGGTATCAAAACATGGAGTATCTGTTGACCCGGCAAAGATCGAAGCAATCCAAAGTTGGGAGCACCAAGTCGATGGCCAAAGTGCATAAGCTTTACGGGCTTAATTTGGTTATTATCGGAGATTCGTGGAAGGATTTTCTCGAATCGCTATCTGCTAACTCACCGACTTTGAAGATGCAAAATTCGTATGGAGCGAGGAATGCGAGAAGAGTATCCAAGAGCTCAAGAGACGACTCATTTCTTTTGCTCGACAATACCATCTGGTTCGGATGGATTTGTTATCTACAGTGATGCTTTAGGCAAAGGGTTAGGATATGTTCTCATGCAACAAGGGAAAGTCATAGCCTATGCCTCGCGAAAACTCAAAGAATATGAGAGGAATTATCCTACTCATGATCCGGAATCGCGTGATCGTACTGCTTTTGCGTTGAAAATCTGGAGACACTTACGTATGGGGAGAAAGTGGAAATTTATACGGATCATAAAAGCCTCAAATATTTATTCACCCAAAAGGAACTCAACATGCGGCAACGACGTTGGCTCGAGCTATTGAAGGATTACGACCATAGCATTCAATATCATCCTAGAAAAGCAAACGCGTTATGACGATTGATTGAGTAAAGATCGTATACGAATGCGAAAAGCGATGTTGTTAACATAAAGACCCATTTTATACGACTTACAAAGGATGGAGATAGAGTTATAGACTCCAGGGACACACATGATGATGACAAATATACGAGTAAAACCGACTTTAATCGATAAAGTTAAAGTTGCTCAAGCTACAGACCTGGAGCTGATGCGTATGAAAAAAAAAAGTGCAAGAAAGTGTTATTTCAGAAGCAAGAATCGATGAAGAAGGAATACTTTGAGTCAACTCCAGACTTTGCGTTCCTAACGATTCTGACTTGAAGTATAGAATCATGATGGAGGCACACAACACACTGTTTGGAATCCATCCTGGGAGTACCAAAATGTATCATGATCTTCGACATACATTTTGGTGGAGCAATATGAAGAGAGAGATCGCGGAGTTTATCTCGAGGTGTTTAACTTGTCAACGTGTAAAGGCGGAGCATCATGTGCCAAAGGGTCCATTGCAACCACTTGAGATTCCAAAATGGAAGTGGGAACACATTACCATGGATTTCGTTACGGGTCTTCCCAAAGTCTCTCAAGGCATAGATGCAATTTGGGTTATTGTTGACAGATTAACCAAGGCTGCTCATTTCTTGCCTATACGTGAGACTTATTCCCTTGAACATCTTGCTAGTATGTACGTAAATGAGATTATGAGATTGCATGGCATGCCAGTATCCATAGTTTCTGATCGTGACCCAAGATTCACTTCACGATTTTGGGTTAGCTTGCAAAAAGCTATGGGAACATATTTGCGATTCTGTTCGCCATACCATCCTCAAATGGACGGACAATCGGAAAGGACTATTCAAACCCTTGAAGATTTATTAAGACTATGTGTCTTAGATTTTAAAGGAAGTTGGGATAAGTACTTGCCACTGGTGGAATACTCCTACAACAATAGTTATCAAGCAAGTATAGGCATGGCTCCATTCGAGGCGTTATATGGACGAAAGTGTCGTTCTCCAGTATGCTAAGACGAGGTGGGAGAAGCAACGTTGTTGGGACCAGAATTAGTACGCATGACTATAGAAAAGATTCAAATGATCCGGCAACGTATAAAGACCTCACAAGATCGACAAAAGAGTTATGCTGATCTTCATCGAAAGGACGTGGAATTTAATATTGGAGATCATGTACTATTACGTATTGCTCCATGGAAGGGAGTTACAAGATTTGGGAAGAGAGGAAAGCTCAATCCATGATTTGTTGGACCATTTGCGATTCTTGACCGAATAGGAAATGTGGCCTATAGACTCGCATTACCTCCAAGTATGTCTCGTGTTCATAATGTTTTTCACATATCTATGCTTCAGAAATATGTGGAAGACCCAAACCACATTATTGCGTTAGAACCGCATTTAGATAATCAAGATTTAACGTCGAGGAGGTACCGTCCAAGATATTAGATAGAAAAGAGCATATCCTACGAACAAAGGGTTATACCACAAGTCAAGATTTTGTGGAGGAACCATGCTATTGAGGAAATGACTTGGGAGTTGGAATCAGAAATGAAAGCGAGGTACCCTCAACTTTTCGAAACACCAGGTACGTACGTCAATTTCGAGGACGAAATTTCGTAAGGAGGGGAGGTTGTAAGACCCATCTTATTATGAATAAAAATTAATTTTTCTCTATTTATTATCTTGATATAATAAGGGTTAATTTGATATAATACTTTGGTTATGGGTGAAATGTACAAATTTTACAAAATAAGCAGGTGGTTATAAAATATTCATTTTTGTTCGGGAATATTCGTTTGGTCGTGGAATATTCTTGTTGTTTGGGAATATTCGTATGCGACACAAGCAGCCCATTTCGTGGGCCTCATAATGTAATAACCGCTTTGGGATGAAGAAAACGACAAGTTTGAATTTTTATAAATAACGACGTAATTGTTACCAATTAACACCTTTGTTGGATTACACGGTGGTAAAATACGATGTCTACGCGTGGTTGCACAAAGAAGCACCAGATATTGGGCGATTTTTTTAATTATTGATTCTTACGTAAGAAGGCACTACTCAATAATTGTTACAATAATTACTTTTCAATATTTTATTGATTCAATAATTACTGCGTTGATATTTTATATTATTGTTGTTTCAATAATTGTCACTGCACAATATTTTCCATTATCGGATCAATAATTCATATTATTTGAATAATATTATTAGATAACATTATTGGCACCGCTCTAGAAAGTTCTCATCGAGGAGAGGTTTGGTCATCTAATCATGCTACCAAGAAGGAGAGAATCCTTATTGAAAGCCCCTCTTTCTCGGAACTACCGGTTGTCATAATTGTGATTCTGTAATATTATTTGTGAATAATTAATTATTGATTTATATGATAAGAAAATATTTATTTTATGTGGATATAATTGAAAGAATTAATGTTGAGGTATTTTTGTCGGGATGGAGGTATTAAAAATTAAATCACTATTCTTGAGATATATTTGTATTTAAACTCACAGTATGTGTTGTTGTATTTTGCACGACAATTGTAATAATAAAGTTGTAGTTGTTTTATGTACCATGTATTTGATGACTCAGAATAGGTGATGTATAACTATTTGGGGGTGTCACAAATGCTCAGAAGAATATTTCCATGAAAAGATACTGGATGAAGCGCAAATATCAAGGATATTCTACTAATTTCATGGAGTATATAAGTCAAAGCTTTAACCAACTGAGTATAACAGAATATATGAAATCTAAATGGATTTTCGCCACCATGCGGTAATCCACGTGATGCATCATTTCCACAATTTAATAAGAAATGAATACGAAGGGTCATTCACCATGCATGTGGTAAGCCACATAGATGCATTATTCCAATGTAATAATAAAGAGTGGAATAACGGAAGAATTCACCACGCATGCGATAGATCAAGACAAACAAAGTTATTCCAATGTAATAATAAATAATGGAACTGTGTCATACGTAGAACGCACGATGTGATATTCCAACGAATAATAAAGAATGAAATAACAAAAGACTTCACCGTGCACGCGATAGAATCGCATGCATGAGTTATTCCAAAGAGAATAATAAATAATGGAACCCGTGTCATGCGTAACGCACAAACGTGATATTCCAACAGTAATTATAAATAATGGAACGGTCATGCGTAAACGCAAAAACAGGATATTCAACAATGTAATAATAAATAAGGAACGTGTCACGCGTAAACGCACGCAGACAAGATATATTCCAATAATAATAAATAACGGAACCAGTCATGCATAAACGCACAAACAGGATGTTCTAATGAATAATAAAGAATGGAATAATGTAAGAATTTCACCATGTATGCGGATTGCGATGTATAGGCAGTTATTCCAACATAATGATAAAGAATAGAACAATGTAAGAATTTCACCAAGACAGGGTAGGTAGCTCACAGTATATGTGTTATTCCAATGTAATAATAAAGAATGGAATAATGTAAGAATTTCACCATGTATGCGGTATTGGCATGTATAAAGTTATTCCAACATAATGATAAATAATGGAACAACAATGTAAGAATTTTACCATGTATGCGGTACTTGGCATGTATATGTTATTCCAACATAATGATAAAGAATGGAACACCATAAGTTCTCTTCATGAATACTGAAAGAAATAATACTCCTTACCTTAAGAAAGCTGGATATAGGAGTAGTGAAGTAGCAGTATACTTTTCTTCTTTCTCTATAGTTTCTCTCTACTAGAGTTTTAGTGAATTCGTAAGAAATAATGAAGTAATGAGCTTCTATTTATAGGAGAATGGACCTAATATTAACTAATTCATGAACGGTCCCGTATTGATTTACTTTTAAAATGTATTTATCCATATTGATTTACTATGCAAAGATTAATAAAATATTCAAATAAAACAAAATCTTTAAAATAAAATATAATATATTCTATTTATAGTCTAATAAAAAACAAATAACTTTATAAAAGTATTCTGCTTTTATATAAAAAGATTTTACTAAACAAAATACTATGCAGTACTTATGCAAATACTATGCATAATAAAATATAATATATTCTAATTATTGTCTAATAAAATAAATAACTTTATAAAAGTATTCATTTTATATAAAAAGATTTTACTATGCAAAACACTTTGTGCAGGCACTATACAAACACTATGCATAATAAAATATAATATATTCTAATTATTGTCTAATAAAACAAATAACTTTATAAAAGTATTCATTTTTATATAAAAAGTTTTTCATTTATTACATTAATAATACTAATAAATCAAAATTTATATATATATATATATAAAACTTCGTGACTTCATAAAACCTCAATATATTTAACAACATTTATCATCATTATTATAATTCACAATATTAATCGACCAAATCGCTTCCTGTGAAAGAGGGGCTTTCGATAAAAATTTCTCCTATTATGCGCGCGATTAGGTGACGAAACCTCTCCTCATGCGAACTTCAGACATCGTTAATATTGCAAATAATAATATTAATAACTTCATCGTATCAATTATTGATTTAATAATATATAAAATATCGACAATAATTGAATCAAATAACATGAGATACTATGCAACAATTACTATAAAGCAATAATTAAACAAAACCGAAAGTGACTTCTCACGTAAGCATCAATAATCAATACCTTGTCTTCTACTATGCAACCACGCCAGACATCAGATTTTTTTAACAATCGGATGTTTCAACAGTTAACGGTAAAACTTCCGCCGTTATTTTCATAAAAATATTTTTATCGTTTTCTCAATCCGACAATAATTTCGTTGTGGAGTCCACCAATGATGGTGCCGTCGTACAAATATTCCCTATTTAAAACGAATATTCCCCGACCAATCCAATATTATATAACAACTTGCATACTTTGAAAAATTTATAAATATTACCCACAACTATAACATTATATCAAATTCATTCCATAATATTCAAAAAAATATTTCGAGAAATTTAAATCTTTATTCATAAAATTTGGGGTCTCACAATCTCCCCTCCTTATGAAATTTCGCCCTCGAAATTTATGTACGTACCTGGTATGCCGAAGAGATGAGGATACCTTAACTTTATTTCAGATTCTAACTCTTGAGGTATAACTTTTGAGTGTTGAATACGATCCTTCTTATCCAAGATTTTAACACGTATCTCCCCATACATTAAATCTTCTGCTATCTCGTCTAGTTTTAATTCAATAATGTGGTTCAGGTTGTCCACATATTTACGTAACATCGATACGTGAAAAACATTATGGACATACTTGGTGGTAAAACGAGTCTATAGGCCACAGTTCCTACTCAATCGAGGATTTTAAATGGGCCAGTTAAATCGAGGGTTGAGATAACGTCTTCTTGAACCTTCTTCTTCACATTCATCGATTCAAAGTGTAGCTTGAAATGGCTTTAACTTTATCGATTAAAATCGATTCTACTTGTATATTCGCTATCTTCATGTGGGTCTCTAGAGTCTTTAACTCTATCTTCATCATTTGTAAGTTATACGAAATGGGTTTTTGTGTTAACAACATCGCACTTGTAAACGCATACGATCTTCTACTCAACGTGTAAGACCCTAACTTTTATGAATAAAAATATATTTTCTATAAATATCATTTTTGAATATTATGGAATAAATTTGATATAATGTTATAGTTGTGGGTAATATTTATAAATTTTGCAAAAGTACGCAAAGTTGTTATATAATATTCGATCGGTCGAGGAATATTCGCTTTTAAACAGGGAATATTCGCATTTACTCAAGACAATCATTAGTGGACCCCACAATGTAATTCATTGATTGATCAAAAATGACAAAAATAATTTTATGAAAATAACGGGCTGAAGTTTTACCGTTAACTGCAAAAACACCGATGTTAAAGAAATACAGAATACGCTGCGTCGTGTATAAGAAGACACGGTATTAATTATTGATGCTTACGTGAGAAGTCACTCACGGTTTTGTTCAATTATTGCTTCAAAGAATTGTTGCATAAAGATCTCACGTTAATCGATTCAATTATTGTTGATATTTTATAATTGAGATGACGAAGTTATTAATATTATTATTTGCATTATTAACGATGTCTGTAAGTTCGCCAAGGAGAAGTTTGGTCACCTAATCATACCACCAATAGGGAGAAATCCTTATCGAAAGCCCCTTTCCTTTCGAAATCGACCTAGTTGATTAATAGTGTGAATAATAATAGTGATGATGAAGTTTTGTTTTATTAGTATTATTAATGTAATAAAATGTAAAAGCTTTTTATATAAAAATGTAATACTTTTATAAAGTTATTCGCTTTATTAGGCTAATAAATTTTTTTTTATATAAAATGTAATACTTTTATAATGTTATTCATTTTATTAGACAATAATTAGAATATATTATATTTTATTATGCATAGTGTTTACATAGTGCTCGCGTAGTGTTTTGCATAGTAAAATCTTTTTAAAAGTTATTCATTTTATTAGATTATAAATAGAATATATTATATTTTATTGTAAACCAATCTGGACCGTCCGCTTAAAGTAAATCAATCTGACCGCTTTCATGGATTGGTTACTATTCAAATCCATTCTTCTATAAATAGAAGTTCATTCCTTCATTATTTCTTACGAATTCACCAAACTCTAGAGAAAACTATAGAGAGAAAGAAGAAAAGTATTCTCGCCACTTCACTACTTCTATATCCAGCTTTCTTCTTTATAAGGTAAGGGATATTATTTGTTGTAATCGTAAGGGGTATTTTTTTTTTTTCATATTCATGAAGAGAACTTCATTATTCCATTCTTTATTATTCTCGTTAGAATAACCTTTGTATCACGCCATTTCACCCTATACTTGGTGAAATTCTTCTATTATTCCATTATTTATTATTCTTTGGAATGACCTGCCATGCCAAGTCTCGTAGTATACATGGTGAAATTCATTATTATTCCATTCTTTATTATTCTCATTGGAATATCCTCGTCTGCATGCGTTTCTACGCGGACTCGGTTCCGCCTTTATTATTTCGTTGGAATATCCTCGTGCATGCGTTTTTACGCCGACCGGTTCCGTTATTTATTATTCTCGTTGGAATAACCTCATACATGCCAAGTACCGCATGCATGGTGATTTCTGTTGTTATTCCATTTTTTATTATTCTGTTGGAATATCCTGTCGGTGCGTGTTACGCCTGACCTGGTTCCGTTATTTATTATTCTGTTGGAATAACCTGTCTATGCAAAGTACCGCATGCATGGTGATTTCTTTTGTTATTCCATTCTTTATTATCTCAGTTGGTTAAAATTTTGACTTCTATACTCCATGAAATTAATGGAATATCCTTGATATTTACGCTTCATCCAGTATCTTTTCGTGGAAATATTCTTCTGATCATTCTTGAATTTTACTCTACAAAGAAGTATCATGTTGACAATTTGGACGTTATTAGTTCCTGAATAAATTAATTCTTGAACTTGTTTTATTGAATTGTTATATCATTGTCATCATCCTCATATTTATATTTTGTTGAAAGTCATTCAGGGCTCAGTAGTCCATAGATGGACTTGGTATGATTATGACCGTGGATTATTCTTGTAATCATGACGAAGAATGATACAAATGATGTGGTAAAAGTCCTCATTGGCCCGTAGTGCATTGATGGACAAGTTGTTGGCATGATCATGACCATTGATGAATACACGAATATCCTTGGCCTGCATCGCACGGATAATTTATGGTTGTGATACTTATGAATATCCTTGGTCAGTAGTGCGGGGATGAGGTGGATTATTTATTGTCGAGTCCCAAATGATAAAAGTGATGAAAAACTTTTTAAATCATAAAAGATAGTAGATTTTATTCTCCACTTGACTCTTTTAATGGATTTCATGTTCCACCGCAGCTTAAACTTGATGTCTATTGTATTTTATCGCTTTAACATCATTGAAGACTAATGATAATTTATTCTGCATTATCTTAGTCATAATATTTCTTCGGGCTAGTTGAGCTCACCCTTTCTTTCAATCGCTTTCTTCGTGAAAATGAGAACGTAGCCGGACTAGTCGGGGAATGGAGTGATGGTCCGGATGATAGTATTAGTAGTCCTCACTATTCTGTTAAATAGTGTGACAATAAATGTATTGAGGACTTATTCTGAGAGTGGATATTCTCTAGAAGATAATATTTATATTAAAACTCACAGTTTTCTTGTTGTATATTAAAGATTGTATTTGTATTCTGTACCATGTATTTGGCGACTCAGAATAGGTGATGTATACCTATTTTGGGGGCGTTACACAACGCGTCAGTTACCATGTTCGCTTTTCCACAATGGTATTTAATGGCATGATCGTAATCTTCAACAGCTCGAGCCAATGTCTTTGGCGCATTATACGTTCGTTGTAGGTGAAGAAAATATTTGAGGGTTTAAGAAATGGGTTTTATACTGGGGTCAATACAAAATTCGATTTCACGCTCTAGGGGTAGGCTAAGAAGTCTTCAAGAATACGTCAAGAAATTTATTAACGATAGAAATAACTTTCAAAACTGTGACCCTCATCCAAGACTTGGATAACACGTCACATTGATACCTATCAATTTGCCACCGTCCCAGCTGGACTTGATTTCGTTACAGGACAAAATTGAGCTATGTGACCATCTTTTCCACAACTAAAACATACTTTGGAAGGCTGTGAACAGTTTGGACTTATGTGTCCCTCCTCTCCGCATCTATAGCATCTAACTGGCAGTCGTTCTCCTCCCCTAGAATTTGTTGCTGCTGTCGACGTTTTTCCATCATCGTTAAATCTTCTCTTCTTGAATTTTCCACTTCTATTACCTTGGCCATGATTACCACTGAAGTGGTTACCATTCTTGGCATGATAATTTCCTCAACGATGGTTATCGTTGTTCCGATGGTCGTTGCCACCGGTAAGACTATTATCGTGTTGTTGGTCGTTGCCTTTTGGTTGTGATGACTCATTATTGCGCTCCAATAACTGAGCCATATTCACAACATCTGAATATAAACAAAGTTTGTGAGAAATGAGGTATTGACGTATATCGGGTTTCAAACCTCTTAGAAACATTCGCGTCATTCGCTCCTCATTATCGACCAAATGAGATACAAACCGGGATAACTCCGCAAATTTAACACTATCACAAAATAAGGGTTAATTGACATATCACATATTATCCCTATACTCTGATCGACCAATTAAATACTAAATATACTTAGGTAGGTCATACCAGCGAAGGAATTCTCCGTCTCTCCCCTCGTAGTTCTTGTCTCACATCTTAGCTAGGGATCATATCCCTAAGCTTTGATACCAATTGTGACGCTCCCAAAATTGGTATACATCACTTATTCTGAGTCGCCAAATACATAGTACAGAATACAAATACAATCTTAAATATACAACATGAGCTGTGAGTTTTAATACAAATATTATCTTCTAGACAATATTCAAACTCAAAATAAGTCCTCAATACATTTATTAACACACTATTTCATAGAATAGTGAGAACTACTAATACTATTGTAAGACCCCGAATTTTATGAAATAAAATTATTCAATTTTTTCTTATAATTATTATTCAGTAAATGGTTAAATTGATAAAAGTTTAAAGTTATGGGTGAATTATGCAAATTTTACAAAATACGCAAGTGGCTACAAAATATTCATTGTTGTCGGGGAATATTCGTTTGGTCGTGGAATATTCTTGCTGTCGGGGAATATTAGTACGACGGTGCAGTCTTTTGTGGGCCCCATAACGGAAAACGATTGGATGAAGAAAATGATAAATATAAGTTGTTTATAAATGACGGCGTATTTGTTACCGTTAACACTGTTGGAATACCCGGTGGATAAAGTAAAGTAATACGCGTTGTTGCACAAGAAGAGATACAGTATTGCACCAATTATTGATTCTTACGTAAAGAAGGCACTACTCAATAATTGTTACAAAGAATTACTTATTCAAGATTTTATTTTATTGATTCAATAATTGCGTGATTGATATTTTATTTTGTTTGTTATTTCAATAATTGTCATTACACAAGATATTTTCATTATCGAAGCAATAATTCATATTATCCTAATAATATTGTTAGAAAACATTATTGGCAATGTCTAGAAAGTTCTCGCTTTAAGGAGAGAGGTTTGGTCACCTAATCATGCTACCCAAGAAGGAGAAATTCTTATTGAAAGCCCTCTTCCTCGAACCCGCCTCGGTTGTCACGTATTGTGATTCTCAGTAATATTATTTGTGAATAATTAATTATTGATTTATATGATGAGGAAAATATTGATTTTATGAGGATATAGATGGAGAAAATTTTAATGTGACAATTGTTGAAAATTAATATTTTATCTTTTTCTGATAAAATAATTCAATTAAATATATTATTTTAATAATATATTAATGATGATATTTTTACGATGAATGTGGGATATATGAGTATATGTGGAGAAGGAGTATTTTGTTACCAAAAATATTTAAAGCATATTTTATGTGTCGGTGGACCCCATTTCTTGACTGAAATTTGATTATAGCCTGTAAAATCACTCGTTTGTGGATTTCGGTCAATTTTTGTTTGAAATTTAGAAAAACTTTCTTCTGTAAAGTTGTAGAGAATTGAATTTCCTATAAAAACACACAAGATTCAAATTTTCTGATAAAAGGAATATTTATTATGAATTATTGAAGTTTCGGATTAATTAATTATCATTTTTTTTGGAGTTTTAATTAATTAATTAAGAAAACATTTTTGACATGTTTGGGGCATCTTTAACATGTGTTTGATGGTCAAAAATTTGATTCTAGGCATGCGTAGAAGATTTTATATATATATATATATATATATATATATATATATATATTAATATTTTAATAAATTTTCGCTTTTGTGTGTTCTAAGCAATTTCCTTTAAATAGGTGCTTAGGTTATAATTGAAAATCACACCGTAAATCAAGTTTTCTCTCTATATTATCGAGTGTATTCTTGTGAGTATTTTGAGTATTACTATACGCTGCAAGTTCGTTCAAATATTATTCCAAATGTAAATATCGCTTTTTTTGAGGTAAGGGATAATAAGGGATTTTAAGGGTTATTATTTCGAAATTCTTCTGAACCTTCAAAAATTCTGGAAATATTTGAAATGATAATTTGATGAGTTTTGTTGATTGTGTCCAAAAATGGCGATTTTTGGATGTATAGATTAAGAGTTATGAATTTTATGAGGAAAGACTATTTTAAAAGTAATCGCTTATAACTCCTTGTGATTAACTCCAAAATTGATAAAATTTTTATTGGGAGTACATCTATATAATATCAGTATACCGTGTAAATTTCAGAATTTTTGGATAAAAGTACAATTTATGATAAATGTCTGAATATTCAGTGGTTTTGGCCATGTGAAAAATAGTAAATGAATTTTAAAAATTTTGAGAAAAATATATATTCAATATGGGACTATATTCTTCTAAATCCCAGAAAAAAAATATTTTTAAAACTAATTTGGTATTTTTCATGAAAATGTTCTAGTTATGAGTAAATGAATTAAATATGTTATGTGAATTAAAAAAATTGGAAAATATGATTTTATGGCTTGAGAATTATATATGAGATATATGCAGATTTTTTATGAGGGTTTTGGCTATTGGTGATGAGATCTTATGAGGTTGACATTTTAAGATGATTAAATGCATTTATTAGTAAAGTGTAAACAATTAAAATAAATTGTTTATAAGTTTAAGAAATAATTAAAATATTGTGGTAGTATTAATAATATTAGATTATGAGATTATTAAGTGATTTATAACATTTTGATTAAGTTGTTATGAAATCATTGATTTATGAATCTTACTCTTGAGATTAAATCTATATGTTGATTATATTGTTTTTATATAACATTCTTATAACCCTAATGATGATATTTCTCTTTGACTTGAGTGTAAAGATGGATAGATTATTGGTATGATCATGACTATAGGTTCTCTTTGGCCAGTAGTGCAAAGTTGAATTGTTGATCGGTATGAATACCTACCATTGAATTTATAATCAATATCTTTAACTTAAGTGCAAAGGTGAATCGATCAACATATATGGTTATAATTGTGGTTTATATAAATTCGAAATGATTATGTATTTCTTTGAGATATGAATATCTTTGGTCCAGTAGTAAGAAAGATGACTTGTTGATGAATATCGTTGGCTTACAGAAGTGCAAAAGATGAATTGTTGATGAATATTTTTGGGTCGTAGTGTAAAGATGACCAGAAGTTGAATATCTTTGGCCCAGTAGTGCAAAAGATGAACTGTTGATGAATATCTTTGGCCCGTAGTGCAAAGATGAATTTATTAGTATGATTATGAATGCAGAACTGTGATTTGGTATAACCATGATCTTTGATATTTCGTAAAGACAAGTGATGAAAATTATCTTCGTTCCGAATGAGAAAAGGAATTTAGAACAACAATTACGATTATGAGTTATACATGTGATTGTGGACATGAATTGTTGATTGATGTTACTGGTGGATAAAACATTGTTGGTGGATTTTTTAACATGGAGAAGATAATAGACTTTATAGTCTATTCGACTCTTCTAATGGATTGTTCGTCTACCGCAACTATGGTTGAAATTTTTTATCATCTACCATATGTTCTAAATCTCCGCTTTTATTATTGATGAAGGCTATTGATAATTTAATTATCTTTAGTCATGATATTTTTATCGAAGCTAGTCAGGTTTCACCCTTTTTGCTTCACAATTCCTTTCGTAATAAAAGTGTAGTATTGGGTCGAATGGAAATAACAGGAATAGAATCTCTGGTCTATAGATGTTGAGGGTGAGGTGAATTCAACTTTGAAGGGTGTTTTGTCACTATTATACAAGATGTTTAATGACATACAACCTCGAGTCATCATAAGATGTGGTTGTGCTCATCCACTTCTTCGAAAGTACATCTACCAAAGACTATCTATATGATCTCGAGTCTATTTGAAATATAACTCTCAATTAGAGACAAATGGAGATAATGATATGTCAAGAGAAGACTCATCATCAAAGAATATGATAGTAATCTTCTCGCTTTTCTTTGGGGGTCTATTAGGTCAACCAAGGATAATTCTGCGGCCTATATGATATCTATCATAACCTATACGCATGGCCTCCCATGTACGAAGGTTTCTTGAGCACTTCCCAAAGATTATAATTTCTAAAATGCTTTTCGACTATACCTTTATGTAAGGTGTCATCATGTGACGTACATGCTTGGTATATATTTGTATCCAAACTCACAAAGATATGTGTTGTTGTATTTTGTACGACAATTGTTGTATTAAAGTTGTAGTTATTTTCTCGTACCATGTATTTGGCACTCGTAATGGTTTGGATGGAATGGACCTATTTTGGGGTTGTCACAGCTTGGTATCGAGCTTAGGGATATGATCTCCAAGGAGATCGGGGAATAGAACTAGAGGGGGAGATAAGTAAATCCTTCTTCGCTAAAGTGTGTCCTACCTAAGCTTATTTGTTGGTCACCATAATATCGGGATATTATGTGATATGTTAATTTGTTCAATTAACCCTTGTTTTGAAGTCAGATTCTAGAATGATATCCAAAATACGAGAGATGAGCATTGGAGAAATTATGATGACAGGAAGATGGAATCAAATGAAAGCAAGGTATTCTCAACTCTTTGAAATACCAGTACGTAAATTTCGGGACGAAATTTCATATCCCTAAGCTCGATACCAACTATGACGCCCCCCCAAAATAGGTATACATCACCCATTCCGAGTTGTCAATACATGGTACGTAAACAACTACAACTTTATTATTACAACAAAGAAACTGTGAGTTTGAATACAAATATTATCTTCTGATAATATCTATACTTAAATAAATCCTCATCACATTTATTGATACATTATTTTATAAAAATGGTGAGGACTACTAAACAACTCTCTCTAAACCTTCATTCCATACCCCGACTGCATCAAGTATATTCTCGCCTCCCGAGAAGAAAAATGGAACAAAAGGAAAAGGGTGAGCTCAACTAGCCCAAAGAAGAATATTATGACTAAGATAATATACAACAAATTATCATTAGTCTTCAACAGGAAAAATCTAATAGAATACAATAGACAACAAGTTTTAAATCAATATTCGCAAATAAAAATAATAATTCATTAGAAGAGTTAAGTTGAGAATGCAAACTACTATCTTCTATGTATGAATTTAAAAGTTCATCGCCTATCTTTTATCCCCGTAACATCAATCAATATATATCCGAATCAAATATTCATCTTTGCACTACAGTGCCAAAGATATTCATCACTGGTCATGTTCATCTAAACACTTGTTCATCTTTGCACTACGGCCAAAGATATTCATCGAAATCATTCACCAGCACTACAAAAATAAAGATATTCAATAATATCATCATTTAAGACCGAGGATGATGAAAAATATTTTTAAAGAAACGAATCTAGTGAAAGAAAATGACAAGGATTAAGGATTAAGGATTCGTACTTTGTTTTATCCATGTCCAAAAATACCTCGAAAATAATCATAGTGGTGTAAAATTCAAGAATGATCAAAACATGGATACAATCAAAGCTAGTATCCACAATAGATATTTTAAACGAAAAGGGAAAATTTTCATTTTTTGATGAATAGTGCCGTATACGTGAATAGTAACTCTGACACCAAAAGTTCCAAATTTGATAAAAACTTCAAATCAATATTTCAGCATAATGATATTGAAGAAATAATATCATTACGAAAAAAAAATATCCCTTACCTCGAAAGATCAAGACTTCTAAATTTGAACACCTGATATAAAGCATGACTTGAACTTGCACCGATATAGCAATACTCAAAATACTCACAAGAATACGCTTGATAATATAGAGAGAAAAACTTCAGCTTCAAAAGATTTTCAATTCTAACCCAAGACCCTTATTTATAGAAAAATGCTTAACACCAAAGTAGAAAATTTAATAAATTAATATTATTTATTTTTCCACATCTTCCTACGCATCCAAGCATCTGAATTCAGTCTCTAGCACATGTTAAAGATGCCCACAAAACACAAAAAACGTTTTTCTTATTTAAATTATTTTAAACTTCCAAAAATTAATTATTTCAGAGCTTCGGAACTTCAATAATTCACAATAAATAGCCCTTTTATCAGAAAATTCGAAACTCGCAATTTTTTATAGGAAATTCAATTCTCTACCACTTACAGAAGAAATTTTTTCCAAATTCCAAATGTAAATTGAATCGAATCCACAAACCAAGCGATTTTACAAAAGCTATAATCAAATTTCAGTCAAGAAATGGGGTCCACCGACACATAAAACATGCTTTAAATATTTTTTGGTAACAAAATACTCCTCCTCTACATATACTCATATATCCCACATTCATCGTAAAAATATCATCATTATTATATTATTAAAATATAATAATATATTTAAATGAATTATTTTATCGTAAAAAGATAAATTTTAATTTTCAACAATTGTCACATTAAAAATTTTCTCCATCTATATCCACATAAAATCAATATTTTCCTCATCATATGAATCAATAATTAATTATTCACAAATAATATTACGTAATCACAATATTGACAACCAGCAGCTTCCTGTGAGCAGGGGATTTCCAATAAGAATTTCTCCTCATCACCCATGCAATTAATTGTGACCACACCTCTCCTTAGATGTAAATTTCTAGACATTGCCAATAATGTTATCTAATAATATTATTCAGATATATATGAATTATTGCTTCGATAATGAAAAATACATCAGAATGACAATTATCAAACAACAAAGAATATAAAATATCAACGCAAAGAATTATTAAATCAATAAAATAAAATATCGAATAAGAATTATCGTAACCATTATTGAGTAGTGCCTTCTTACATAAGAATCAATAATTGGTGCAATACCGTGTGCTACTGTGTGTTAACCACCGAGTATTTTAACAGTATTAACAATAACAACTACGCCATTATTTTTAAACAACTTATATTTGTCGTTTTCTTCATCCAATCGCTTTCCGTTATGGGGCCCACAAAAGACAACGACGTCGTACAAATATTCCCCGACAGCAAGAATATTCCACGACCAAACGAATATTCCCCGACAACAATGAATATTTTATAACCACTTGCTTATTTTGAAATATTTGCGTATTTTACCCATAACTATCCACATTAATCAAATCAACCCTTACTATTTCAAAATAATAAATAGAGAAAATTAAATTTCATTAATAATAAGTTGGGGTCTTACAAATAGTATGATAATAATTATAATAAGGACTCCATTTGAGTTTGGATATTGTCTACGAGACAATATTTGTGTTAAAACTCTCAGCTACGTTTTGTCGTATTGTATAAATGAAGTTTGTATTTAAATTATGTGCCATGTATTTTGCGACTCAGAATAAGTTGTGTATACCTATTTTGGGGACGTCACAATCTAGTTTATCTTGGTCTCAATGATATTTGTCCTTAGCCCTTTTTAAAAGGGTTATAGGTTGTTCCCCTATCTAGAAATTAACATCTCTCTCCCTTTAAGTAAAGTCATATAGAGATACTTGATCGGATCAATTGCTCTCAAGTAAGATGGTAGAAAAAAGTCCTATTAACATATCACTAGCTACGACATATGAGTATTTAGGGACTAGGGTTCATTTTATACAAATCAAGTACTACAATAATTCAGATTCGGTTATCATTAAATTAACTTCATGGTAAGTTTTGGTCAATTAATCAATATAGTTCTGACAAGCAGAAATAGATTACCTCCTCATTTCATGCGATGATTACATCAGATTGATCAATTAACTAAAGTTAACTTCATACTAATCACTCCCCTATAATTTCATCTTCGTTTCAAGATATATGATATTTTTTGACTTTTTTAAAATTAACTGTGACGCCCCCAAAATAGGTATACATCACCTATTCCGAGTCGCCAAATACATGGTATGTATCTACAAATACAATCTTAAATATACAAATGATGAAATGTGAGTTTTAATACAAATATTGTCTTCTGCATGATTCAAACTCAAAATAAGTCCTCAATACATTTATTAACATACTATTTCATGTAATAGTGGGGACTACTAAATGCTATCATCCTCGACCGCCACCCGCTCCCCGACTAATCCTCGCTACGCTTCATTTCCTCAAGAGAACAATGAAAGTAAAAGGGTTAGTTCAACTAGCCCAAGAAGAAATATTATGACTAAGATAATGCGTAATAAATTATCGTTAGCCTTCAATTCTGTTAAACCGATACAATATTACAAACATCAAGTTTAATCTGCGCAGAATAAAGAATCCATTAAAAGAGTCAAGTAGAGAATAAAATCTACTATCTTCTATGATTTAAAAGGTTTTTCATCACTTTTATTGTTGAGACTCAACTTAATAAATAAACCACATCATCCCCGTGACTACGACCAATGATATTCATTAAGATCACAACCATAAATTATCCATGCACTACGGGCCAAGGATATTCGTGTATTCATCAATGGTCATGATCATGCCAACAATCGTCCCATCAATGCACTACGGGCCAATGAGGACTTTTACCACATCATTTGTAACATTACTAAGCCATGACATACAATCAATAATCCTCGTCATAATCATACCAAGTCCATCTACGCACTACAAAAAGCCAAAAATGACTTTCAACATAATATAAATATGAGAATGATGACAATGATATAAGAATTCAATTAAACAAGTTCAAGAATTAATTTATCCATGAACCAATAAAGAATGGAATAACAGAAGAATTTCACCATGTATACGGTATCTTGTGATGTATTAAAAGTTATTCCAACATAATAATAATGAATGGAATAATAAAAGAATATCACCTAGTATAGGGTAGTCCGCGTATACAGGTTATTCCAACAAAATAATAAAGAATGGAATAACAGAAGTTCTCTTCATGAATACAAAAGAAATAATACCCCTTACGGGTACAACAAATAATATCCCTTACCTTAAGAAACCTAATCTTTGGAGTAGTGAAGTAGCGGTAATACTTTTCTTTTTCTCTCTCTATAGTTTTTCTCTCTGAGTTTCAAAGTGAATTCGTAAGAAATAATGAAGGAATGAGCTTTCTATTTATAGAGAATGGACCTAATAAGTAACTAATTCATGAACTATCCAGCATTGATTTACTTTTTAAACGGACCATTCATATTGATTTACTATGCAAAGATTAATAAAATATTTTAATAAAACAAAATCTTTTAAATAAAATATAATATATTCTATTTATAATCTAATAAAAAGAATAATTTTTTAAAAGTATTCTGCTTTTATATAAAAAGATTTTACTACGTGCAAACACTATGCGTAATAGAATATTATATATTCTATTTATAGTCTAATAAAATAAATAACTTTATAAAAGTATTCTGCTTTTATATAAAAGATTTTACTACGCAAACACTATGCAGCATTATGTAAATTTATGCATAATAGAATATTATATATTCTATTTATAGTTTAATAAAACGAATAACTTTATAAAAATATTCTGTTTTATATAAAAAGTTTTCTGTTTTATTACATTTATAATAATAAAACAAAATTTATCACCTTTATTATAATTCACAATATTAATCTACCAGTCGCTCCTCGTGAAAGATGGGGCTTTCCAATAAGGATGTCTCCCTATCACGCATACAATTAGGTGACCAAACCTCTCTTTGGATGTAACTTCTGAACATCGTTAATATTGCAAATAATAATATTAATAACTTTGTCATCTCAATTATTGATATAATAATATATAAAATATCGACAATAATTGAATCAAATAACGTGAGATACTATGCAAGAATTATCAGAAGCAATAATTGAACAAAACCGAGTGACTTCTCACGTAAACATCAATAATCAATACTACCGTACGCTACTATGCAACCACGCCAGACATCGCATTTACTTTTACTATCGAGTAGTTCAACAGCTTTAACGGTGAAACTTCCGCCGTTATTTTCATAAAAATATTTTTGTCGCTTTCAATCTGACAATAATTCCGCCAGGGGTCCACTAATGATTGTACCGATTAAGATTTGATATTTCCCGACAAAAAAAATATTTCCCACCAATTGAATATTATACAACAACTTGCTTACTTTTTAAAATTTATAAATATTACCCACAACTATAACATTATATCAAATCCACACCATAATATTAAAAAAATATTTTGAGAAATATTAAATCTTTATTTTGGGGTCTCACATTAACTTAAAATATTTTTAAAATTTAAATTATTATGATTTCTTTCAACTTTTTTTTGGTAAATAATTCTACAATTATAAAAATCTAGTTATAAAAAATTTATTATTTTTAAAAATTAAATAAATCACATTAACTAATTTCACATATACAAATATTTTAAAGTGACATTTAATTAAAATTACTTCTTGATTCTAAACTTTTAAACGGAGGGAATATTATATAATTAATTATGGCTTACAAGATTGTCATATATACAGGCATACACATATAATAGGAATAATTATATTCATAAATATGTCTAGTTTTGGGATAAATTTAATTTTAACTAGTAGAATCTAAAGGGTGTGAAAACATTAGGTGCCTCTTTCTCAACCAAATCCAAATGCCTTTGGTGAAGGTGCATATACACAACCCAATCTCCATCCTTACTAGCACTAGGCATTGGCATCACATACCCGGTTTGTCCACCCCATGGAAAATGGTACGACCCAAACTCCGGCCGGCCCCACCCAAAGTCCAATCTCCCCACCGGAAACCGTTGGCCGGACGACACCACCACCGCCACCTCATCAATATCGCCCGGTTTCAACGAATAAACCTTCGACATTGCTGGCTTCGGCCGATGATTCTCAACCCAATCAATTAATCCCCTAAAATGCTCCTCATTTGCTGCTCCCTCCACACATGCATGCACAATATTTGCAATTTTAGCAAGTGTCATTCCCTTGAGCTCACCAACACTAGCATCACTATAAGGAATCGACAAAACATTCCCAAAGTAGTTTTCCAACAACAAAGTATTTTTACCGTCCGACTCCGACCCGGATCCATATCCGGATCCAGACCTGGATTCTTGGGTAAAACATTTTCGCCCGTTGACTACTATTCCCATCTTACATCTTTTATCGTCATCTTTGCCACCTTTGGCTAGTAACTTCCACAGCAAGGCACTGAAGGCTTCGAGTTTGCTTCTTTTGGTTCCGTTTGAACTGGCCATGGATTGGAGGCGCTCTATATGTTCAGCTCCGATGAGGTATATGCGGCTGAGGAGGTGGCCGGAGTTACCGTTTCCGGCGATAGGTGTACGGAAATGTTGGTCTTGTGGCGGTGGTGGTAGGGAAGATATGAGGACGTACATGTTGTTTATGGAGGGGTGGTATTGACTGGGGCGGCGTGGGTTGAGGAGTGAGCGGCGGTAACACGGGATATGATCGGAGATGAGGATGGATTTGGATCGGGTGATTTCTGCCCATGCAAGGAAGAACATGTTGATTGAGTGAGCATCGGCTACTCGATGGTCAAAGGTGCATCCAATCACTAGTCCACCACATTTAAGCTCCGTCACCTGTTGATCAATTCAATTTTTCCACTTGGATTAATAAGATGATCGATAATTATCTCTGAGTATTAAGAGTTGGCTCTAATCAAACATATATATTTTTTCAACAAATTCGGTGCGAGACAACATGTATGTATATATATACTCCAACGTGAATTCTTTGATACGAGACAACTTATATATATACTCTTACATGAATTTACGTCACATGACTTGAACATAAAGGGTTTGTTTGCATGTAATTGAGCTATAACATTTAAAAAAGAAGAAAAAAATCATGTTTGTCTATATCTTAAATAAATCTTTTAAAATATACACAAGTCAAAAATTTATTTATTTGTGGATAGAGTACGCGCGCATGCACCTGTACGGAGAGAACACCTTGTTTTTTGATTGGGACAAACTTGCCATCGATGGAGGCATCTGGATTATAAAGGTCGAGGTCTTGGAGCTCCAAATCGGCATAAGCTTCAACAAAATTGACCCCACGGTTGTTGCAGAGGAGCTCAGGTTCCCCTAAATTGTTTTCCACCACTTCTCCTGCAAGTGCATAGTAAGTTACCAGCACTTGAGCCAAACCTTTCTTAACATTGCTAATTAAATTTAACATGTCTAATTCATCATCATCTGATAGGCCGCCTTTGTAATTAGTGTTTTTGATGTTGTTGTAGCAGAAGAAAACTCCGACGTCCAAAGGTGGCAAGAGCAAATCAAGATTTGACATGGGCAGCCAGTGCTCTTGCATCGGCAACACCGCCGCTACCACTTCTCTCCGCCTCACGACCACCGTAACTCCTCCTCCGCAAGAACCCATTATATTTTGTAACTTAACTATATATATATAGTCTTAGTTAATTATAGTGTTCGAGATGGAGAGAGATATATATATATATAGCTAATTGATGAATGATGATAATGGAAACCCTACAACTGCTAGCAAGAGTTTTATAGTGAATTAGGAGGACATATTTGTGTACACAAATAATGCAATTTATAATATATATATATATATATATATACAAGGAGTAGTGAGTTGATTTTTATATATATTAATATTGCTGACCATTAATTGTTAATTTTTTTTATCTTTCAACTATTTAATAAATTTTAAAAGGGTAATATATATTGAAAGTTTATACACAATTTAATCAGCTAAAAAATATATTAAATTATTAGTTATATTTCTCAACTAATTTATGTGCTTTTTCTTAAATCGTCAATTGAAAAGAAACGTATGGAGTAATAGAATAATTGTTCAAAGGAGAAGAACCAATTAATTCTCATTTCTCACTCGCTTTTAAGGATAACTTAGCTGCTTCTTAATTATAGAGTCTCAGTTGCTAATTAAAGCGAGCAACAATGAAAATTTAAATATTGACTTAATTATAAAATGTAATATATGTAATTAATGATGAATTTTAATTATATGCATAACAAAATTAATCAAAGGAAGACTGGTGGAATTAATATGGTAATAAATAAATAATTTGTGGTTGTTTGGTATGTAGCCAGGTGGTAATTGGTGGCATGCAGTGCAAAATAAATGAAGTTAACAATCTTGTTACACTTACTCTTTACTAGATTCCTTGCTAGTTGGTAGTAATACACTTAGTTTAATTTTTCTCTCCTAAACTTTACTACTTTTGATGATTGAACTATATATATAGGTAAGAGTTGGGCTACCAGTTCAAGATTTCACCAATTAATGCTCAGTATTAAAAACCAACCAGATATCAACGACATATATACGATCAATGCATGCAATATACTAATTACCTAGCTAGATAATTTTGAAATAAATATTAATTATTGCATGGCCGTCACATCGATCGTACGTACATTTATACTATATAGGTAAGACTTGGTGTTGAAGATTTGAAGATGTTAGGCTTCACGTCTCCATCTTATTTCACTAACTTTGTTGACTACCAAAAATCTTCCATATATGCTTCAATTATTGTTTTATTTCTAAATGTACGTGCAAAACCTTAAGACATAAATAATAACCAAATTAAACTTGAACATCTAGGAATCAAACAATTAAATCATTATACAATATATTATAAAATGACTTAACTCTACAATTGTAGAGTAGTCACTCTACAATATGAGAATTCACTTTACATTTTTACTAGTAGTAGGTGACTACTTGTCGCATTTATCGTAGACCATGCAGACATTTAAAATTTGCGTAAGTGGCTACTCCATTTTCATATATATATATATATATATATATATATATATATATATATATATATATATATATATAGTCCAGATCATAAACGTGCATGTACCAATTGAGATATGTACGTGAAGAGGTTAGGCTTCTATATATATAGAGTCCGGATCTAGTCTGGGATCTCGAACTTTATAAAAATAAGGACTTTTTTTTTTTTGCTTTTTTTAAAAATAACTAATTTTTTTTTTAATATTTTATGGAACTGGAATGTACAGTACAAACATATTTTGTTATATGTATCCAAATCACACCCAAAACACTGTATTATGTAAAAATTCCAGTTTCATAAAATATTAAAAAAAAAATTAGTTGTTTTAAAAAAAAGTATAAAAAAAAAAAGATCCTGATTTTAATCAGGTCCGAGAGTCCGGACTTAATCCTGATTATATATATATATATATAAAATTAGTAGGCAGCTATTATTTGTAAAATTAGTAGTTGTTGATCCGTCCATATATTCTAATATTAGTGATAACCCCACACTTCTATTTTCATGCATGATCACTCAATTAGTCAATTATATGACGCAACTCACAGTATTACTTTTATACCTGTCCTCGTATGCAACTTGAAACCTTAATATCTATAAAATGAAAGAATAAAAAGTTATGGATATACTTACTAATTACTGCAGCTTTTATATATATATATATATATATATATATATATATATATATATATATATATAAAATTAACCTTCAAATTTTAATATAGGAAGGGAAATAATTAAGAGAAATAAAATATAATCAATAATTTATCTATTTTATATATAAAGGGAGAGGGAGAAAATTAAAGTAATTGTCTTCTATTTTATATTTTTTATATCTTAATCCTAATTAAATTGATCTCTAAAAAGTGTCATTCAGTCTACGTACAAAATATTATTAATCATAAACGTGCACGTACCAATTGAGATATGTACGTGAAGAGGTTAGGCTTCACGTCTCCATCTTATTTCAGTAACTTTGATGACTGCGTACCCTAAATATCTTCCATATATATATGCTTCAATTATTATTTTATTTTTAATGTACGTGTAAAATCTTAAGACATATTTTTTTTCTAAAAGATTGTCGTTTTAAAAAAAAAATTTATTCTAAAATGTTTGTCGTTTATCACTTTCGAGGAGAATAAATTATTTAATTTTTTATATTACCCCTACCTTCTCTCATTGTCCCAAGAAATTATTTTTCTTGTATTAATAGTTTTCAATTTCCTATGAAATTTCAAACAAATTTTACTTGGTAAATAATATACTATATACTTTCTTAATCCATGTACAAAAATTTTAAACGATAATCTTTTAGGAAACAAAGTAGTAAATAATAACCAAATTAAACGTCTAGGAATCAAACAATTAATCATATACTCCTCCTTCAAAGTTGATATATATATATATATATATATATATATATATATATATATATATATATATATATATATATATATATATATATATATATATATCCAACTTAAGGTTTTACTTTAATGTGTGTATAACATTAAAGGTATGTGTGTTTCTGTCCACAATTGGGGTGTGTGTTTCTGTCCACAATTGGTGCTCAGTCTCTTTATATAATGTACACACATTAAAGTAAAACCTTACGTTGGATATATATATATATATATATATATATATATATATATATATATATATATATGCATCTTCTTACCTCCATCGATATCAAAACTAGCTAGCTAGAGTACGTACCGTCATTTTCATTAAATGTGCATGGACCAATTGAGATATGTACGTACGTGTATAGGTTAATTGGTATGCTTGAAAGGAAAATTAGAACATGGATCAAGTGTTGAAATAAACCGACCCGTACATATAAATAATTAATTATGAGTTAAAAGAAATTAAACCTAAATTCTTCAACAACCAACCAAAACTTATTGGTAAGTTGCATATAAGAGCTTATGGTTGAATTCTTCTATAATATATAGAGGGTATACAATTTTGCTCAATGCACAAGACATATATATATATATATATATATATATATATATATATATATATATATATATATGTGTGTGTGTGTGTGTGTGTATTATTTGCGCTCTTGCTCTTGCTTTTGCTTGCTTGTTTGACCATTTTGTATTTTGGTTTTATTATTAAATTTATTTTTCTCTTTTAAATGTTGGTTGGTTAATCAGAGACATAAATATTCAAATTAATAAGACCGATATATTACCATAGTAAGTAAGTAACATAAATATTCTCCAAATAGTCAAATAATTAAGCCCAATATATTTAATAACAATATGTCTAGGCGGACAGGTCCATAAAGTTTACCAAGTCAGTTGTTTTGTCGGAATAATTAGTACAACTCAACTTTATGAGGCATCGTGAATGTTTATACCGTATTTTTCTTAAGTAAGATATGCTCGAATTGTAGACATATATGTACATAAGAAAGTATATCGTGTGTCGTGTGATCCGGCCCTTTGTTAAGTCTTTTTAGGTCTTTGTTGTAATTTTTGTTTGTGCAAAAATTTTGAAAAAAATAATAGTTGTGTCGGTACTCTCTTTCTAAAATAATATTCGTCATTTATATAGACTACACAGAGTTATAGTGAATCTGTCTCCCAATTAAGATAAAACAGACTCATAAATTAATCTGTATTAAATACTATGTGTAGGATAATACTTAATTCAAAACTATAATTTGAAAGAAGAAAATAATAACACCAAAATTCTTTAAACTTTTGTAAAAAGATGAAAGTTTGAAGGGTAAACACGTACATGATTTTATATATTTCTTACTTAGTGTATATATATATATATATATATATATATATATATATATATATATATATAAAACTATAATGTACATATTATACAAAAAGTGAACATGCATTATCAACAAATTAAATTAATTAACCCAAATAAAATAAAATAGTGATCTCTTTATTAGTTAATTATTCATCCTCTCGGATGATATGTGACCCTTTCTTTTGCGACCCGGCCTTAACGCCTGGGAATTAGTATTTTCAGAATCTGATTTGGAGTTGTGTGTCAGTACTACACCACTACTATCTGATATCTGCTGTTCATCCAAAAACTCTTTGAAGCACTCTCCCTGCTTCTCTATGTGTAACTGAAGCTCCTTTAGTATCTGTATACATACGTGCAAGTCCAAATCCAAAATCAAAGAATAAATAAATATATATTTTAGTTTCAATTTCAATTAAAGCCTGGAACGTACAGTTTTTATATATCTACTTAATTGTCTTAATTGTACGTATATTCTTATTCGAACTAACTAACTAATATAATATATATATATATATATATATATATATATATATATATATATATATATATACACACACATCCGAAAGCAAGCAAGCAGTACGTACCTTTAGCTGTTCATGAAGTTGTTTCTGTAAGCCCATTTGCAAGCGCCAATTAGCCTCTGTTACTACTACCATCCCCCTGCAAATTAAAGACAAGCTGCATTACATGATCATCATCATGCAACCTCCATCGATGATCATGCACTAACTAGTTACTTTTAAACAAAAACCTTCGACATTAATTAATTATATATATAACCTTTTCGTATATTCACGGCCACCCTCCTTGCCCGTTGTACCAGATCTTTCTTCAGAACTAGAAGCAGCTACTGCATCTTCAGGCCAAAAGCAGCATGCAGCATTTCATGTTAAGTAATTAGTAGTGTGGAGTTTCACAGCAACAAGTTTAATTAATACCCTTAAATTGTAAATTGTATATATATATATATATATATATATATATATATATATAAATTAAAGCGCATGCATGCAGTTTTTTTTATATAATTAATTATATTTTTACCTCGTTTCAGCTTTTGTACGTTCATGGTAAGCCGATATTTCTGCAATCAAAACCCACAATTTACCATTAAAACTGGTTGTTGATAATATTGCTAGAGCAAACATAATAAACATATATAATGCTCCCCAGAACAAATATCATTTAGCGTCACTTTTGTTATTGTTTTAGTGATCACACTTATAACACGTACAAACATTAAAAATTTATATGATTCACAAACATAAATTTAATTTAATTGTTACCTGCAAGTGACTCTTAACATGGTCGATGTGTAAACCTTTTACATCCATTAGCCTCAATATACTCTTAGGAGTTGCATCTATATTTCATTACATTAACAAAATCTTTAACTTGAACATGAATTCAGATTACTTAATTTACAATGCATGTGTAAAGAATTAATTAATTGCTTACTTTCAGGGCCGTCGAGTTTGTTGACTGCATCTAAGAAAAGCTCATGGAGCTCTTGTGTCCAACTAATTCTCGGCTTGTGTGTAGCTGCAACCTCCAAATTAGGGCATAATGTTGGATGAATCTTCTCCTGTTTCTGCACTAACTTAGAATGATTACATTCATCGTTTGCCAAATATATCGCAGGATCAGTTGATGGAAGTATTACTTGTGGAGCTTCATATATTTCCTATATATATATTACAAGAATAAATATTAATTAGGGGCAAATTAATTAATTAAGACATGACTTTTTATCAGACCAAATGGAAGATCATGCTGCAGCTCTTACATCAGGCATGGGATTTTCATCAGTGGCAGGAATATTAACAATGTCAAGATTATCAGACAAATAGCCTAATTCGAATTGCTCATTCGATGTCAAGCTGCCCTTTGCATAACTCAAACCATCAATTAATTTTTGTAGATTATATTCGTCGGCATGATCGTTACTTGATGGAACTTGCGGTGCTTCACATATTTCCTATAAGTTATTAGGTGAATATGAGGAAAAATTAATTTAAGATATAATGTACTACTACCTTATATAAATATTCTATCAAACAATTAAAATGAAAGAATATGCATATGTAAGCTCTTACATCAAGTCTTGGATTTTGCTCAGTGGCAGGAATATTAACAGTGTCAAGATTATCGGACAAATATCCCAACTCGAATTGCTCATTCGAAATCAAGCTGTCGTTTGCATAACTCGAACCATCAAACGAACCATTGAAATCCCCTTTGCCAAAATCATCATTAATGAACAAGTAGTCTTCGGAATCCCATATCCCAAATTCACAAGTTACCTCTTCGCCCGAAAACAATGGAGAATTTGCAGGATCAGGAGCGTACGTCTGGTGGGGATTCAAAAGAAATGGAGGGATTCCAAGATTTTCATGATAAGTCGTCGTCTCGGAGCTAGCTGCAGATGACATGTATAATAAACTTGTAGTACAGAATGTATAAGCTGCAGGTTGATTGATCAGTAAGGTCTGTGGATTGAGATGAATGTCACATGAACTATAAGCCAAAGGGCTAGTTGAGGCAGGATTTTCGGAGCTATTAGAGGGAATCAAGCAGTTCTGTTTGCATGGATTTTCATAGGTAAGAAATCCATTTATTGATGAGATCAAGGCTTCTGATTCAGCAGCACCCATAAGTAAATTGTGTTCGACAGAGGAACCAGCACTAGGAGCTTGCATTCTTCCTGTAGTAAGCACAAATTGAGGGAAAAATGGAAAGAAAGAAAAAATAAATAAATAACAAGATCAAATATTTTATGTCATCTTACCATTTGAACAGTTTCTAGAATCAAGAACCTATAAGAAAGAGACAGAACAAACACAAATACGAGGAAATTGGAAAGAGAAGTTTTCAGCCTAGCTAGGAAAAGATGGCAGGATGTAATATCTCCTGACCGATAAAATGCGTAGGTAGCATAAATATATATATATATATATATATATATATATATATATATATATATATATATATATATATATATATATATATGGGCGGCAAACTAAGCCTATGGGATAAGTGTGTAGCACCCGGCCAAGAATTGAATCTAAGTGGCATTTATGTAGGAAACATCCTAGGAATTATCATTGTAATTGTTGAATTAGTAGAATGGATTTGTCCACATATTTACATTCTTATACTAGTGTATTATTGTAGAAGTTGTTTTGTTGTGTTGTCATGTGTCTTTTTGTGGGTGATTGAGGAAGAACGGAGAAAGTGATGATGATGATGATTATCGTTATAAACAAAGACCTAGCAGGCTAGCAAAGTAGTTTCAGAGGAAATTTCTTTGGACTTAAAAAGATTCAAGGTCAATAATCTATTCCCTCCTTCCCCTTCTATCCCATATACTCATTATGCATCAGTATTTAATATCAGTATAAATTTATGTCATAATAATACTTTTGTTTTTGAAAAAAAATTTCAAGACATTTATAAAAGGAAAATGTTTTATATGTCACACCACGAAATTAGATTGCGATTTTTACGGAATTTTAAGTTGTAAGATGTAATAAAATAGAGAGTAAAATTATTCTTATTTCCTAAATAAATTTGTCATCATATATAGCAATAGCAAGACTCTAGTTCCTTTAATTTTTAAAAATAATAAGAGTTGCTTGAGAGGTAGGGCAAAATAATGAAATAAAGACAAAAAAATCCTTTATCCCAGTTAGATAAGATAGATATAGATTAGTGGAAAGGCATAGTAAACTTCACAGGGTACATTATAAATAAAAAGACTCGTTCCACTTTATAAGTATTTTATTAGAACCTAGTATATAATTACAAATAAAGTCATTTTATCACCTCTGTGCGACTGTCTATATATATATATAATAGATATGGTAGGCAGATTCATGTTCTTCAAAGCTTCAAGTTCACAGTGATATATCTATCTATATTATATATACATATAAGGTAAAACTTAATTTTCATACCAAAATTACAGCAGCAAACTTTCTGAACAAAATTAAAGATACCAAACAACATAATCGATGTTGAAATGCCCCAAACGCAAGAATCAGGGTGAAACCCCAACAGAGTAACAAGTCCAAATTCCATTACAGGTATTTCAGAAAGCTTCGCCACCAAATTCTAAGCCAAAATAAAGTCGATTATTTCTAGTACAAAATACAAAGCTTCACTGGAAATCGGTCATAAACCCCCCCCTACCTATCCTTGAGTTCCTGCTCAAATTCAACCAATTTTTCACGAATTGGCTGCAAAAACATCTTCAAATCCTTGCCGATGCGTATCTTATCTTCATGCAGAAGATCCTTCTCTTCACTGAGTCTCACTTCAATCTACAATTTACAAAAATGACTCATTTTTATTAGTCAACTTTAAATAGAGTTAATTTCCAGGAACAATTATAGCTTACAGACTGACAGAAATTGACCAGCTTACAATGTACAGAACGTCAGGTAGCACAACAATAATTTTCCATTAAACTATGCATTTTCCCATTAAAATATGAAACTTTCCATTAAAAAGAATAGAATAGGGCAAAGTACTCTTCAAATTGAGAAGAGTACTTAACTGTGGGTACCACATGAGAGTCTCACCATATATAAAAAGCAACAGAAAATCCAAGAAAGAAAAAAACAAACATAATAGTAAAATGGAAGATTTAAGTCTTTGAGTCTGGTCTTGTGGCAGTAAACCAAGGGAGTTTGCCTACTACAAGAGACCAGAAACACTTGTTTGCCTATTTAAATATAATAGAAATAGGTAAAAAAAACAAAAACTAAAATTTAGTTACTCTAAATCCTTCTAAAGAACATATGAATTAAAGAAAGTGATGTACCTGCAAGTCATCCAGTTCACCAAATGAGAACTCTGGGACATCTATGTGGCCCTTGACGGTTTTCTTCTCTTCTCCAATCAGCCACTCTCCTGATTACCAATTGTTTAACAACTCGATATGCAGTAGGAGGGGGGGAGGGGGCACGGGGGAGGGGGGAAGAAAAAGAAAAAGGAAAAAGGAAAAAAGTAGCCGAATTAGACCAAGTTGCAACTTTTATAACAGCATACCTTTCACTCTTAATGTTAACTCATAAGTGTAACCAACACGTTTCTTGTTCCGTACAGTAACCAAAAATGCCTGCAAACGAAATTCAAATACTATCAATAACAATATATATATATATATATATATATATATATATATATATATATATATATATATATATATATTTTTCTCTCATTTAGTTTTATATATATTTGACCAATCAAGACTCCTTCCCATTGAGCATTAGCCCAGACCTCTCTCTTAAGGTAATCATAAAATCACAATTTGTAAAATGGTCAGAACCCATCTTCACTTTACCAGCAACAAAATAAATTCTATAACCCTGTCAATAGTTTCCTTTTCGTTAGTCTCAAATTTTAAAAACAAAGTTGATATGTTAACTATAGGAAACTATGTAGAAGTTTCTATTTGTTTGATAAAGAATAATAGGAAAATGAAATAAAACATGATGCAATACACTGACCAACACCAATCTAGTGCCATATCTGAAGCTGCTTGGTGTATAATTTAATAGAACTTTTAAGGAAAAAGATCATCAATTAAATATATATCTGCTCTGCATTATGCTATAGCCTATACCGCCTACTATTCAAAATTTTACCACCTATATATTTAAGTGTGCACACTGCTCACCAACAGGTTTCATCGAACAAAATAATAAACAGGATCACATATTGAAGATATTTAGATGAGATCAAGATGCCTTTCACGCACTATACACCCAGCGACAAATTAGGAGAAGCTTACAGAGCAGGAAGAAGAATCATCTTGCACATCAAACTAATATTTACAAACACTCACATCGCCTACACATTTTGATACTTCTTCTATCTCTGCTCTCCCATCCGAAAACTCCAAGGTGGCCACAGAGATGAGCAACTCCTGCAATTAAAAAGTAAAAATAAGAAACCAGACGTAACATGTAAGACAGTAAGATACTTGATACTTTTTTTTTCTTTAGGCAAGATAGTCAAAATACATAAGTGTTTTGGCTTGTAATCATAAGCAAGACAACCTACATGAATTCCACAATATAATTTAATTTAGTGGATACATTGAGCAATATGCTCTCAATTGCTCAGGCTGTGCAAGCATATTAAAAATAATTGGATCCATGAAACCACCGATCATCAACCAAAAGTGCAGACAAAGCTTAGTTCATGAATGAAGTTATCAAATATTGCCTGTGTGGAAAGGTGCAAACCTTAATCTTATCACTTGCCCATTTATTGAGGTTCTTCTCCTCCCAAGTTCCAGCCTATAACAAAGAAAAACAAGATAGTCAAAATATAATTAATGACTTAGAGATATTTGTAACACATCACATACACTGATACACTCGTAAGTCATAACACAATACAAACATATTCAACAAAACATGCATAATGATTATTTTTGTTATTCTGAATGGGAGAAGGGGAATTCAGAAGTACATATTACTGAAGACAATGATTGTGATAATTGATAAATGACTTGACTTAAACTATTCCTTGCATTTTATTGGACAAATAGGATGTCGAAGCTCAAATAAACATATACATACGGAAAGTCTATGATATAATTATAAGGGGCACCTTAACCTCGGGCCAAAGAAGATTACTCCTGAAATAACAACAATGATGAAACAGGTCATGAATTTCAGGTATTAACAAAATACTTCGAGCTCCTCAGAAAGTATCTCAATAAATAAATATGAACCAAAGCGAATGAGATGAATTTACAATGGTTTCTATTATATCGAATACAATTTGCTCAACTATCAGCTAATTAAAAAAAACCACCATCAGCAGTATCTGAAAAAACTCGGGAAGCATTCGGCAACATAAGAAATATAAGAATTGTATCGAATATAAGAACCTACATTTTTCAAGAATCAAGTAGACCAAAAAACTAGTGTAACGTTTAGGATATGAGAAGTATCAAATATAGCAAAGCTCCCTTTTAGTGGATATTCTAGAGGAGTTTAGGATATTATTCTAATGCCATGATTTGGGGGATTGCATGATTAGAGAAGGCTGCATGATTAAGATTGATTTACTTTCCAAATATATTACAGTTATAAGCTCTTTATTAGTTATAAGCTCTTTATTGTACATTGTAAGATATATAATAGAAAACATCTCCCCTTCTCTCTTTCTCCACATGGTATCTAAGCTAAAGTTGATCTTGGCTTCCGCCGCCACCGACAGTGTGTAGTGTGTTTTTATTGATTAACCTCATCTTAAAGAAACAAATTAAGTGGTAAGAGTTCAGTTCTGATTCTTTTATTGGAGTTGTAGTTTATTTTACCTTTTTTCCCTCATTTTCAAAAAGGTGACATGTCAAGAGTAGTTAATTTCTTGGGTTGAAATATATAAATGAATTTTTGATTGGAGACTAGTGATTTTCATGGAGTAGAGGTTTGAGGAAGGCGTGTGTCCTTCGATTTGTTAGAAGGCTTAAGAGTCCTCTATTATTAAGGAAGGCAAGGAGTCCATCGTTTTTGTTGGAAACAAATGTTCTCCATTATTGCCACATAATATCATTAGAAAATGGATGTGAAGTTATGTATTGAGGGTAAGAATCAACTTTGGACATGTACATCATTTTTTCTTTCTCTTTTTCTTTTTTTATTCGTGCAAATTCAAATTGAAGAGGGCTTCAATTTGAGGAGAAGTTTTGGAGATAAAACATTTTCCTACTAAGTTATGTTTGAATCTTTTTAGTTTTGAGATTAGTTTTCTAACAAGTTGCAAGTCATAATATAAGACTTTCAGCTTGAGTGGGAGTGTTAATGGATATTTTAGAGGAGTTTAGGATATTATTTTAATGTCATGATTTGGGGGATTGCATGATTAGAGGAGGATGCATGATTAAGGTATGATTGATTTACTTTTCCAAATATCTCGCAGCTTATAGGCCTATATAAAGGCACTCTATTGTACATTAATATATAATATATATAATAGAAAACATATTCCCTCTCTTTCACCGCATGGTATCTAAGTTAGGTTAATCTTGGCTTCTGCCTCCGCCAGCGGTGTGTATCGTGTGTTTTTATTGTTTAACCTCATCTTAAATAAAAAAATAGATGGTTAGAGTTCAATTCTGATTTTTTTATTGGAGTTGTAGTTTATTTTACTTCTTTCTCTCATTTTCAAAAAGGTGACATGTCCATAATAGTTAATTTCTCGGTTGAAATATGTAAATTGATTGTTGATCGAAGAGCAGGGATTTTCATGGAGTAGAGGTTTAAAGAAGACGTGTGTCCTTCGATTTGTTAGAAGACTCGAGAGTCCTCCCTTATTAAGAAAGGTAAGGAATCCTTCATCGTTTTTGTTGGAGACAAATGTTGTTCGTTATTGTCACATAATATCCTTAGAAAGTGGATGTGAAGTTATGTATTGAGGGTGAGAATCAACTTTAGACATGTACATCATTTTTTCTTTTTCTTTCTTTTTATTTTATTTGTACAAATTGAAGAGGGACTCAATTTAAGAAGTATTGAGATAAAATATTTTCCTCTTAAGTTAGGTTTGAATCTTTTTAGTTTTGGAATTAATTTTGTAACAAGTTGTAAGTCATAATATAAGACTTTCAGCTTGAGGGAGAGTGTTAGTGGATATTCTAGAGGAGTTTAGGATATTATTTGGGGGATTGCATGATTAAGGAATTATTAATTTACTTTCTAAATGTATTGCGGTTCTAAAAACCTATATAAAGATTTTCTATTGTACATTGTAAGATATATAATAGAAAACACCATCCTTCTCTCTCTCTCTCTCTCTACACACTCCCAATGCCAATATCCCTTAACATATCTTGGATGAAATAAACTTATTTTTAGCATGTTTTTGGTGTCAGTTTGTTTCATACCCAGCATGTGTTACTAAAGTATCCAGCTCTTCACTACATGTTCAAGTTTATCCGTTACCACAGTTAAGATGAGAAAATTCATGATACACTCCAATAAAACAAACTATTCCATATCTGAGAATCATAGAACTAGAGCACAAGCAATCAAGGTTATGAGGAAGTCACTTCATCGAACTTTAAGTAAGTAGTTGAAATATGCCCATTTTGAAGATCTAATACAAGTTTACATTCATAAAGGGGTAGTCAAACAACATAAACTAACTATTCTGCTCCGTTAGATGAAACAATGTTGGCAAAAAGTTATAAAATTTACAACAAAAGAAATTGGAGTAAGAACATGACATTGCACATAAAGTTAAACAAACTCGTGACATTATAAATAAAAATTGAACAAACTCAGAAATCACAAGATGTAATTAGAATAAAAATTAAACAAACTTAGAAATCATTTTACAGGATTTAATTAGAAGACAACATGTCCTTGGTAAATAATTATAACAACAAACCCAGAAGGATACAATAAAGTCACAAACTTTATGAGATAATGCAATAGAATGGGCATAATAATAAATAATCATCCAAAACTGATTGTTGGGTTTACCTGATTCCAGGCAGAACCTAGGTGAGAAGAGGAGGATTGGGTAGAAAGATCATGGGGAGTGAGTTTACGAGGAACCGGGGGAGGTGCTGCATCCTCTTTCTTCACTTCCCGAACCCAATATGTGTATGATGCTGCCGCTGCCGCCGCCGAATCTGAACTTGTTCCTCCATTCATCTGGTTTTCCGTCGACACTGCGCCACCGTCCATTGTGCAGAAATTATAATTTGCACAAAATTACAAATGAGTTTATCGATCCAATAGCAGGTGGATCAAAATCAAATCAAAAACACAAATTTTATCCCCCCAATCCACGAATTTTTGAGCCAAATAGATTAGAGTGAAAAAGCGGGAAAGGGCAAGAAGAAGTGATGAATGAATGAGAGGAAAATGGTATCCCTGTTGTGAGATTAGAATGGAAAGAAAATGGTACCCTCCAAGTGTTTGGGGAAAAGGGGATCTCCTTCAGGCTTTTTGATTCCAGAACGTTCCGGGGGTAGGCTGGAGGCAGACAGCATCAAATATTGCGGAGATGCGAGTCTCTGATGGCTTTGACCCGTTTTTACATTTTTGACTTCTATTTTTGTCCGGGAGGTAACAAATAATGTGTTAATATTTAATTAGTTGATGATTTATTATATGTGGGTGAGTATAGACGTATGGTGATATACAAATATTATGGTGATAAAAAATAAAAATAAATGTATTAAGTTATAATTAATTGATATTTTTAATAGCCTTTCTTTTTGCTATAATAATTTTTTTTGTTGATATGTTTGATTTTTTGATATACATTAAAAATTGTCTTTCACTATATTTTAAGGTATAAGAATATGTCCTCCATTCCTTTTAATATATATATAAATATATATATATATATATATCTGTGATGCGAATCTTAAAATTTCACTTTTATCCAACTCACCCGAGTTATCCCTCCTTTATCGACGGACTTGGCTGACAGGTTCGATCATCTGTTAGTAGTCGTTACTATTTTTTAGCGACATTATATGTTGTTCTGTCATTAAAAGTATGTATTTACGGGTTGTATGACCGAACTGTCATGAGATCCGTCGATAAAGAAAAAAGTAAGCTTCAGTGAGTTTGATAAAGGGTGAGTTTAAGATTCTAGACTATATATATAGATGAGATCAGTTGCATACCCTTATCTTACTTACTCACCGTGCTCACCCCTTTAGCGACAGACCAGGTGATTCGGTTTCGATCATCTGATCGTCGTCTATACTTTAACGACGGACAATATATAAGCGTCGCTTAAAAGTATAGATGACGGTTATATTTAATGGTAACCGTCATTAAAGGGAGTGAGCACGGGTGAAAGTAAAGATAAGGATATGCACTTGATCCCGATCAGATATATATATATATATATATATATATATATATATATATATATTGTGAATATTTATGTTAATTTTTTGATTCGTCCTTGCGTGGATAAATATTAGTGGTAACCTATAGATGTGTCATGTATAATAAGTGACATCCTCCTATAATTTTTATCAATTTCATGTATTGATAAATTACACAATTGTAATTAAGCATAAATTTATCGCAATACTTAGTAGAACTTCTAAATTATCTAATTTTTAAAGAGTGAAATTTATCCTTTTTTATTTATGGTTTTAGCTTTTTTATTTGTCATTTTAAGATTTTAAGAAAACATTAATAATTAATTTTCATGTTATTCTTATATTTAAATTTAGTATGTTTCACTCTCACCTTTTGAATTTATATTCGTTTTAATCAATTTGACAAAATATTAGTTATATTTTAATTTAAAAGGAAGTGAAAGACTAGTAAAAACTAGATAAAACAAATTTATCACATGGACAAACTAATTGAAGGCCACTTAGTCCCGCAGTGTCGTTGGTGACATTTTCTCACATCACATAAACCAGTAAAATTAAGAATATACAAAAAGAAATGAAAATTTCGATAGTTTTAAGTCGTACTCTTATAATTTAATATCGTTATTGTCAAAATAAAATAAAATCTAAAAGTCATGTTATGAAAAACGTAAATAGACAAAAGTATTTCATCGTTTTATAAAGAATTCATCGTCCACAGTTTAGTTCTACGGACGGTGAATTGTCTTAAAACGCTATCGTTTAAAGATTAATTGGAAATATAATCAGTGCTCACAGTTTAATTTTGCGGGTGATATGAGCAAAACGATATCGTGTTAATGATATTAACACGACATACATAGCATTCGTAGTTTAGTTCTATAGACGGAAGATGGGTATTTTGAATAATTTTTCTATCCGCAAAATTACGGATGGGCCTTCCTCTTTACCGTTCGATGTACGAATAAATAGGGGTGAAAACGAGTCGAATCTCAGCGAACACTAACGCTCAGATTCGGCTTGACTCAAAAAAATGGAGCTCGAATTCGATAAGGAATTTCTAATTTTGCGCCAGATTCGACTCGGATCATTACCCGGACCATTTCGACTCAGAAAGTACTCAACAACTCGCTTTACAAAACGAGTTACTCACGAGCCTTCAAATCGAGTTTCGAATATGAACCATTTCACTTAATACTGAACCACTACATACTAAATTGATTATTGAACTAATGTTTATATATAAAAGTCTTTTACTTTTATTTATGTAAATAAATTACAAAGAATGTAATACGAATTGACAATCAATTCACTAATTTATTCAAGTACAAGCTTACACAATTTAATAATACACTTTATAAATTATAAAGATTGACAAAAATATCACATATTTAGCTTGTTAGTATGGTTAGACCAGTATTCGAATATGATCAATCGAGCAGGTATCGAGTATGGTTCGAGAAGAAATAAAATACTCGAACCCTAATCTGAGCGAATATTGATATACTCGAATTCGATTCGTGTATCATTAAACAAAAAACGAGTATGGATCATATTCGACTCGAATCAACTTTGAATTCGAGCTTTGAATTATATTTTCGAACCGATCTCGAGTCGAGTATCGAGCTACTTTGCTCGGCTAACACCCCTACGAATGAACGACTGAAATATGTTGTAAGGATAATTTTATCACTACAAAAAAGGAGATATATGGGGACTAATTCATACCTAAAGTTGTAAAAAGAGTCTAACCTTACTACAAATTTTGATCGTTTATCCGAATATCTAACGATTAATATGACTCTCATCCGCAGTTTAGTTTTTAGTATTCCGCAGTTTAATAATACAGACGAGACAAATATTCAAAATACCCTTATTTGTAAAAGTCATCAGTAATAAATTATAGACGCTAAATATGGCTGATCAATCGGAAAACAACGTCATATTCATATTGGCCAAATTCAAAATTTTAATTCCTTCCATATAAATCCTTGAAAGTTGAAACAATTTGGTAAAGAGATTCTCAATATGTAAACCCTTCAGACCCGTTTTCTAGAATTATCAAAGAAAAGCTTGTCAATGACCAAAGAACCACTTTCTGGACAAAGGAAAAGCCAGAGAGAGAAAAAAAAGGGGAGGGTAGCCGTTATATAAGTATTCGTTGGGGCTTAAGAGTAGTGACTAGTGCGTCTTCCTCTTCTATGGAGTATTTTCTTTTATTGACATTATATAAGTATCCTTGAAAGTATTGTTTGTTTTTCATTGATTGACAATCGTAAAATGAATCAATAAAACTATTGAGTGAAATTAATTATTTGACATGTGCAGTTTAAAATTGTGAGAATTTAGGAAATTAAATAAAAATTTGAATTTAATCAATACAAACTAAACTGCGGACGAGAAATATATTAATCGTTAGATATTCGGATAGACGATCAGGATTTGCCGTAAGATTATTCTCTTTCTTATCGGGAGGTTAGTGATGGATTGATCCCCTATATATATATATATATATATATATATATAAGATCAATCATCTCTTATCTTACTTTCACCCGTGCTCACCCCCTTTAGCGATTTTAATTCGACGCATTTATTTGGTCATACAACTGTCGCTCTATACTTTTAAAGACGGACAACATATAAGCGTCGCTAAAAGTATAGACGACGGTTGTATGATCAAACCGTCGTCGGGTCCGTCGTTAAAAAGGGAAAGCACGGTGAAAGTAAGATAAGGAGTATGCACTTGATCCGGACTGTATATATATATATATACCTGTGTATACATCAAACAAAAAATCAGATACAATGACAAATGAAATTAATAAGTGCCAATTTAATAAACCAAAAAATAACTCTGTAATATTACAATGCTCCATTACAATAAACAATAAAAAAAAAATTAGCGACAGACAACATATAACGTCGCTAAAAATATAGACGACGATTGTATGACCAAAACCGTCGCTAAAAGTATAGACAACGGTTGTATGACCGAAATCGTCGTCGGGTCCGTCGCTAAAGGGAGGTGAACACGAATGAATAAAATAAGGGATATGTAATTTATCATTGCTCTCTCTATATATATATAGATCATTACTCATCTCTAATCGTTTTAAAAAAAAATTGAATTACTTAAGATTTATTTCGTCCACATAATAGTTATGCAGATGAGATATCCATCTACACAACTATTATACTGATGGGAACCTATAAACTATATCTAGGGTCCACCATTCACGTAATAGTTATGCAGTAAATAAGAATAATTTCAGCGTTTGATTCATAAAAATAAAAATGAATAGTGAAATATGTGTTGGATATAAATCTTTCAACAAAGCAATGATGATTTGTGAATGCGTGAGGAATATTCTTCCTTGGATTTAGCTTTGGACCTCTTTGTCAGATGTGGCCTTAGGATTTCTTTATGTAGTACTTCCGTTTCTAAAAGATTGTTGTCTAAAGTTTTGGCACATGAATTAAAAAAATATTATTTACCAAGTAAAATTTATTTGAAATTTCATCACTATCCCTTTATGGGAAGTTGAAAACTATTAATACAAGGGAGAAAATTTCATGAGACAATGACAATGAGAGAAGGTAGGGGTAATATAGAAAAATAAATAATGTAAACGATAAACTTTTTATAACAAATTATTTTTTCTAAAACGATAATCTTTTAAGAACGTAGGGAGTATATTATTAATCCCTCTATTTGAAAAACAATAAATTATCCCTTCTTCCTAGAGAATAGGACATATCCTTGAGGATAGGATGTCTCCATCATATCTATCTATTGGTCCTTCTTTAATAAGTTAAGTTCACGATAAGTTAATCATTTAATCAATAAAAGATTGACATGGCGTGAAAAATTATCTTTTCGATCTGCATTATCGATCTCAGTATTGATCGAATCGACTAAAATTAATTTTATATTAAGTACGTACTCCCGCTCATTATTAGAGATACTAGAAAACGATGTAATAAAACAATCCTAGACTGACTAGAACAAAAAAGTCTTCATGTTCACCAATTAAGCTGGAAGGCAACACGTTCAAGAATCGTGTCATATTCAAAACGGCTGGGTTGGGTTAGGTTAGGTGTAGCCATTTATAACAAAACTATAAGACAGTTCCTCACGATTCCTTGATTATGACTAACACATATTTGTATACTCCTCCTCTCTTCTAAATGTATATGTATTTTATGTCTACTCATAAATAATAAATTATTAATTTTATAGTGATGTCCTGCTAATGATCTTAATTATGATCATTAATAATAATATGTAATTGAGATATATTTAGTATTTTAAATAAATTTAAAACTCTTTTAACAATTTTCTCAAACGAGTCTTGTTTCTTATTTTCATCATACTAATAATGTTAAGATATATGTATAAGGATCTATTTACTTGGATAAATATATATGGATAAAATATGTCGAATTTACCATCACTTACAGAAATCAAGACCAAGACTTCATAAATATAAAGATTTGAGAACAGAAAAAAAAACGGGAAGACTCAACTGTCTTCCAAAAAAAGATGAAAATATAAATAAATATAATTAATTCTTATTTCTAAAATTGATTAATTTAATTAAAAAAATTAAACTAAACTAATATTTGATAGACAGGTGGAGTAATAAATCTTCGTCAGTTTGCAAATTATGATTTACTTAAAAAATATTACTTTTTAATTATTATAAATAAATATATCTAATCGTATTAAGCGTTTCAATTCCTTAATAACCCGCTGACTCATTTTTATTTTGTGTTTAACGTGTCATAATCGCTTGTATTTATTATTAATCATAAATTTATAATAAATTTATAATTACAAAATTTATCAATACATAAAAATAAAATTAATAAAAATTATAAGAGGTCTCATTCTTTACACATTCTTAAAATAATTATCATTAATACTTATCCATCAAATAATAAATGTAAATATTTACAATATGTATTATTAGAATTTTTCATATATGAAATTTAATGTAATTATAATCACTTATTATGCATCTCTCAACCGCAGAGATTGTCCGAAAAACTCACACTTGCTGCGTATGATTATGTCTTATAAATAGAAAAATAAATTCTCCCGACATCTTGAGTTGGAAACCCAAACGAGTCGAAGGAGAAAAAAAAACGAGAGAAGAAAAACTCTACAAGCAAGCAAGAAAAGGATATATACAAAAAGTTAAGTGCCAATTCGATCAATCCTGTGTTTGGTTTGGTTTTCGCTCTGCAACAACAAAGAACCCTTTTTTTCTGGGTAAGAATTTATGCAATTTTTCTAGTTTGACTCCATAATTTTTGGTGTTCATACACACAAATGCTTTAATTAATTGATGTGCTTGCTATATTGTTTAATTTCTGTTACATCAATGGTTTTTTGGTTTTCCAATTTCTCTCTCACGGGCTTTCACAAAATTGGGAATCAACAAATTCCTCCTTTTTACTTGATATTAGATTATTTGATGGGTAATTGTACAAAATGCCTAGGGATGTGGTGAACTGGGTTTCAAATCTATTTGAATTATTTTTATTTATACTGAATTTTATAAGAATTGGACCTGCAAATCAATCATTTACTTCCCTTTATGATGCCGAATAGACCTGCTGCTCTGTTAGAATTTATTAGGCCTGAGAATTTGGTTGACTAGACCAACTCCATTATGCTAAAATGTTACCTGATATTGATTCTACCCTTTACCAGTTACTCCACACCTCTGATATGTGAACCGTTAACGTTAAGCATGGTTTTCACATATTAATTGGACGGTACTTTTTTTTATAGATAGAATCGCAATTGATTGAAGAGGTGTTGGCTTGCATGGAATTGGAACTAAAGTAGTTAATTGAATTTAAGACGGACTTTTCTACTATCCAAGTTCAAGTGTGGATTTTTTGCTGCCAAAGGATCGCGAAAGATTTCTTCACAAATTTGTGTATGAAGTATTAAACTCTGGCGAACTGGTTTCATCAATTCGCTTGAAACTTTATGATTTCTGAGGCTCTGTGCCATTTTTTGTTCTTATGTTCCTAATTACAGTTAGCTAAAGGATTAGCTTGGCTGTAAATCTTGCGGAAAAAATATAGAACCCCTTTTGGCTAGGAACTTTTTAGGATGTTCATAGTAAGGCCATTGGCCACACATGTAAAAATCAGGTGGGATGCTGGTTAAGATTACTGAAACTATCAAACATATTGCCTTGTCAGTAGCTATCTCTAGTTAGAAAACTCTTCCCATTTTGGTGTTGCTCTCACTGAATAATTTCTCAATCAAGCACATTTGTCACTAAATTATCAGAATTCTTCTACTTTTGTTTTAATTGGGAGAAGATTTTGCATTACTGCAGCTGCAAGGAGGTTTACTGTTTGACTTAAGCGAAGGTGAAGTATTTGCTCATGTTGCAAATCAATCACGGATACCTGTACTCCAGACAATTTTAAAGGTATCATACTAAATCTTCTTCTAATTTTTAGTTATTTTTTCTTTTTTCTTTAAATTTTTTTATCATCATTCATTTAGAATATACTTAACGTTTATTTTACATGTGTAAACAGAGGAGAACTTATAATACATGAATTGTTAGGGTTCTTGCTACTCTTGTAGGAGACATCCTTTTCTTTCCTTATTGGCATTTTTGGTCAAATAAAACGAAATCAGAAATAAAGAGGGAGGCTGTTTGGATTCACTTCTGATTAGTGCTTATTTTATTTGGATCTTTGATTCTCAATAATCTAGATTCTAAAAATCCACCCATGATTTTCTAATTGTGGCGAATCTGATTATTTGGAACCAAAAAATGATATTTCTAGGGATATCAGCTTGAAGTCATCTGATTAGGATTATCATGACAAAAGGACATGGATTGGTGAAAAGGAAACAAGGGGATTTGTCACTGTAGATTATTGAGGATAAATACTTTCTGAATCACTGGCCTAGTTTGGAAAACTACATTTCCAGTTGTTGAATGGAACTAGGGATTTGTCATTAAAATATACTTTATCTAATGTGATCAGGCTTGGAATATAGAAAACAAATATCAAAAGTGATTCAAAACTAGTTTTGGATGTTCTTATAAGAAGGCCATTTTCCTGGAAACTACTGATAGCGATGGTAGATATACGTCTCCTTTTAGTAGATTTGAAAATGTTACAGTTACTGGTGTCTACAAGAATGCCAACAGAGTGGTTGATTCCTTGGCACATGTAAGACATGCTTGACAAGATATAGGATTTGGGCTGATTAGTTTCTTTATCAAATTGGGAGGGTCCTTAATGAGGGCATTAGCTGCCTATGAGCCTATCTGTTCTGTGATTTACTTGCTTTGTTTAGTAGATCCGCTGCTAATTTAAAATACTATATACTTCATCAGGATAAGTCTCAAGATCCTTTGCAAATAGACTATATAATGATCTTCTTTTCTATACGCAGACTGAGGTTGTAGGCCTCCCTATATTATATAAGATCCTCCAACATTACAATAATATACTTATCAGAAGGTCTTTATTTGCTAGTGATTATATTATAGAGCGTGTTGCATGGTTATACAATTTTGGTGCTGAGAAATGTCGGTGAATAATGTATATTCAGGTGTACATTCTCAATTCTTCTTTACATGATTCTTCAGATGGGAGATCAGAACCACGCCAGTGTACACATTGGATGAAGCACTATCTGCAATTGGGTTTGGGAACTTCCAGGGTCTTGTACTTGCTTATGCTGGACTTGGTTGGATCGCAGAAGCGATGGAAATGATGATTCTCTCTTTTATCGGGCGAGAAGTTCAGACTGAGTGGGGACTCTCATCTAGTGAAGAGAGCTTGATATCAACTGTGGTTTTTGCTGGCATGCTAGTTGGAGCATACTCATGGGGCCTGATATCAGATAACTATGGAAGGAAGTAAGATATTTCCATTTTCTCAACTTAACTTTGCAATTTTTTTGGGTCAAATTTACTCAGACAGAGAGTAACGAAAAGCAATAACATTTTGTGTGACTACTCCAGCAGTTACTGAAAATATGTTTAGTTACTTTCTATGCCATAAAGTTATTGCTCGGGATGGTGCTTAGCTTTGAGGGTCATAAATTTAGTCTACTTCTCTTTGTAAGTGAAATAATATTGACCTTATTAATTTTGTCTGCTTTTGAATTTTGATATTAGTCCTTTAGTACATCATTGCAGTTAATTTGAAATATGAGGTATACACTCTTTTGGTCTCTTTACTATTGCCCAAAATGATTCATAATCCATTTATATGTGCTACACAAGAAAAGTAGCAATAATCTGGAATACCATTTTGGTTGTTTGGCATGTTGAGTTAAATTCTGAACTATTAAATATGAAAATATGCTGTCTTTGGTCTCTTTAATTACTGTTCCCAACAAAAATCACAAACCAATTATTCATGCTACACAAGAAAAGTAGCAATAATCTGGAATACCATTTGATACTTTGGCTTTGAGGACCTGTTGAGTTCAATTCTGAAACGCCAATTTTCGAGAGTTTCTTAGAAGGTTGATGATTTAATTTTTTTATGTATAAATTTGGTTGTCTCGAATGTTGATGTGATACTTAATATTAGCTGTCATATTAGTACTGTTGAATGATATTTATGTTGCTTTCATCATTGAAGAATTTTGAAGCTTCTTCTAGGTCTCTTGGGTTATGCATAAAGAAAGAGCAAAGAACTTGATGCACTCAAGTACATTATAAGAAGCTAATAATGCCCTTTTGACCATGAGAGAGAGGTCTACATGAATGCATGAGAGGTCTCAATGGAGAAGGAAACCTTGTGAAACATACTTCTGCCTTAGGGATGATAAATATCTGACATATGATTCATAAGGTTCCTTAGAAATGGAAATTTTAAGGTCATGTATGTTTTGATCCTTCTGACTTCTGATTCATTCATTTTTTTAATTTTTTTTTACTATACTATGACCTTGCTGAAGATTCTATAATTTGAATACAAGAAAAACCTGCATCTGTTAGAGTCAAACTACACCTTGTGTACAGTTCTGTTGTTGTAACCAGGAGCTCAGTTGTCTCAACGGCGAAGAAAGTTAATGGCTCTATACTTAACCTTTCTGCATACAAGGTCATGTGGTGATAAAATTATTGTCTGGAGTTGCTGCACATGTGCGTCTAATATTTTACCCCTTCCAGAAAGGGTTTTCTTGGTGCAGCTGTAATTACGGGTGGAGCTGGTTTATTAAGTGCTTTCTCACCAAATTATTTATTTTTGGTGGCTCTTCGTTTTTTGGTTGGTATTGGTCTGGGATGTGGCCATGTTTTTACATCATGGTTTCTAGAGTTTGTTCCTACTCCAAAAAGAGGAAGGTGGATGATTATTTTTTCAAGTTTCTGGACAGTTGGAACAATTTTTGAGGCCTCACTTGCATGGGTATGTTTATTATGCCTTCTCTGGATTCATTGATACTGAAGTACCTGCATAAATAAATGCGTCTCTAGTTGCATTCTATTTGTTTCAACTTAGCGCAATTGATTTTCACGCAAAAACTAATTTGTCCCTATTTATGGAATGTAATGTAAAACGGCTACACTAAAGTACCTGCATAAAGAAATGCAATGCATTAGTCTCTAGTTGCATTCTGTTTGTTTCAACTTACGTCAATTTATTACCGCACAAAACTTGATTGCCCTTATTTATCTATTGATGGAATGTAATGTAACACAGCAACAACAAAGAGCAATGTGGCTTATATTATTCTAATGGATGTTTCTTAACTTCTAAGATCTTATAAGTATTTTAGGCTTCTAACTTCTGATTTCTTTTAATCACCAATCAAAGATTCCATAATTTTTGCAATAATATGAAAATCTGGAAATATTGATTAGCATACAGAAATAAGGTCCTGTGGAGTTCAACGAAGCCTTTGTATCCTGCAATATAAAATTGCTAGATGAATTCCTTCTGGCTTTTGAATCTACTTAGACAAGGCTTTCATCTAAACTTAAAGTTCATTTTCATCTTGACTTGTTTTGGTCTGCCTCTTGGGCTTGAATGAGATAATTATCCTTACATTCAATAGTTTTCTTTTGTATATCCTCGAATTGTCATTGATAAAATTTCCCTCAGAATTTATCTAAATTTTACAAAGGTTTTTCTTGACAGTATAATGATGTTCTCTCATTGCAGATTGTCATGCCAAGGTTGGGTTGGAGGTGGCTCCTTGTACTTTCTTCTCTACCATCTTTTGTTCTGCTTCTCTTCAATGGTGTTATACCAGAGTCTCCAAGGTATCTATGTATGAAACGAAGAACAACTGAGGCACACGATATCCTCCATAAAGGGGCTATACTAAACCGACGAGAACTTCCTCCTGGCATGCTTGTTTCTTATCGCATAACTGAGCTGGATGAAGAGTTAGCTTCATCTGAAGATACCCAATTACTTTCCTCAACAAGAGAGAAGTCTGAGAATTCTGAAACAAGATCCTTATCTATGTTTGTAATTTTTTCACCAAAATTAATTAGAACGACGCTTCTGCTATGGGTATTATACTTTGGGAATACATTCACATACTATGGCATTGTATTGCTCACCTCTGAGCTGAGCGGTGGGAAAAGTAATTGTAGCTCAACTACTTTGCATTCAAAAAGTACTGAGGATGTCAGCCTCTACTTGGATGTATTTGTCACTAGTTTGGCAGGTAGAGCAGTTTTAGCCTTTGGTTTTGTTGCTTTCTCTTAGCCATGTTCTGTCAATTTTATTTTTCTTAATAAATGTCAGCTAACATGCCTAACCTTCATCTTCAGAACTTCCTGGGCTTGTTTTATCAGCATTTATTGTGGACAGAGTGGGTCGCAAGCTTTCCATGCTCGTTATGTTCATTTTAGGTTTCATTCTACTTCTACCATTGGTCGCCCATCAGCAGGAATGGTTGACCACAGTCCTGTTGTTTGGAGCTCGGATGTTCATTTCAGCAACCTTCATTGTGGCTTGTATTTATGCCCCTGAGGTACGTCTATTGGTTCTTAAACTTTCTTTTTCCAGTCTCTCTTCCTTGTCAAAGTGAATACAAATATTACCAACTGTGCTTGTATATGCATTAATTATTACCACAAATTTCTTCCGCTAACTGGGTACTAGTTGCAAATTCTAAGTAGCAGACTGGGAAATATTAATTTGCTGTTATTATTTCATTTTGAAAGAGAGAAATAAAATTAAGAAATACAATTTACATTTTTTGTGACGCAATGGATTATAATGGTTCGTTTAATCTAATAACATAACACAAAGGTAGATAAATCCTTGTGCACAAGGAAGATAAAGAATTCTCCAAGAAAAAAACACAATAGAATTGATAATAATTGTCAAAAAATTGTATCTCATAAAACTCAACGTAACATATTTATTATGCTAAGCTACTTTCCTATGGAAAAGGAAAATAATTAAATCCTAAACTGAATAAAATTAGAAAAGCTAAAGTCCAAAACATAAATGGGGCAAAAAATAAATTAAACTACTGATTTTTCCTAAATACTAAATAAAAATACATCAAATAAAATAGAAGTCCATAAATTTTAAATTGTCATTTTTCCCTGCATCATTTTGAGTGAAGATAAGTTTGCAGTCTTGCTTCATCAATTTATTATCATCATACAAATTTACACTAAACAATAAGTAATCCTCTCCTATTATACTATCAGTCTTCTTAAAATAAAAAAAATACTTAAATCAGTCTTTTCTTTCTATATTTGTCTTTTTTGTCTGAGCTTACAGCATACATAGTCTTGAGCACTTAATGTCTTTCAGTGATTTAAACACCAATGGAAAGAGTTTTTGCGACTTTGAGTAGTATTTTCTCTCCCTTATTTCATCTGTTTCTTGTAGGTGTATCCAACTAATATAAGATCAACTGGTGTTGGAATTACCACTGCTATTGGAAGAATTGGTGGCATGGTATGCCCTTTAGTAGCTGTTGGGTTAGCAGGTGATTGCAATCAAATGTTTGCAGTTTTAGTGTTTGAATTTATGATAATTCTTTCGGGACTTAGTGTTGTATTATTTCCATTCGAGACGCAAGGAAAGGAATTGGATGATGATATACATGAATCTGCTTGAAACCTAGATATTACAGTAGTTGAGGGAAAGGAATTGGATGATGATATACTAATTGTTGATTCCTCATATTACGGTAGTTGAAAGACTTTAAATTCTCAAAGTTAAATAAATAAATACCTTTTTCTGGCATCGCATTAATGTGATTCATATGCATCGTCTATTTTTGTCCTCGGTTAACGTTAGGAGTTTCAAATTTTTAAGAAACACAAGATGTATTCAATCATTATAGAGTGTAATGATGTGGTATCATTTGAGGCAAAAATTTGAGCCTCTTAGCCTTGTCTTTTTACCTCGTAAATAATATATTTGTTGGATAATCATTTGTGTGTTCTCACAGTTATACGTCTATAGAATGGCAACAAAAAGAAGCCAATTTGACTAATTGAGGTGTTTTGTTGTCATGTCTATACAGTTATTTCCTTGAAAGGCAAACACAAATAGTAGTAATAAATATAGTAGTAACAAACATTGCAAATGCCCTCCAGAAATCTAAACATGTATCGGTTGGTCAGACGGTTCAGCTCAATAAAGGGTCCCACATTAACAATTTCAGATGTCAACATAGAGGTCAAAGATTTGGTTTTTAAAGGGTTAAATGACCAGGCCCTCAAACTCTACAAAAACCAACTCCATCTCCATGGAAGAACTACCTCCTCCTCCATTCTTCCTTCTGTCATTAAAGCCTGTTCTCAAGCTCAAACCCATCGATTATTGGGTCTTCAGCTTCATTGTTATATCCTTAAAACAGGGTCTGATTCAGAATCAGTTGTATCCAATTCTCTCATTTCCATGTATGCCAAGTTTTCGGACACTATATGTGCACGCAAGGTGTTTGATACAATGCCTCAAAAAGATACTATTTCATGGAACTCAATGATAAATTGCTTTATCCAGAATGGTTATGGCATCCAATCAATCGACATGTTTAAGGAAATGTATAAGCTTGGTTTTGTACCAAAACCAGAGTTAATTGCTAGTATTCTTTCGGTATGCGTCCAGACCGGATGTTTTAGACTAGGAATAAAGATTCATGCTCTTGTTACTGTTGATGAAAGGATTGAAGAATCGATATTCTTGTCAACAGCATTGCTAGACTTGTATTGGAGATGTCAAGACGCCGTGACGGCGTTTAGTGTTTTTAATAGAATGGAGGTGAAAAATGAGGTTTCTTGGACTGCCATGATCTCTGGATGTGCTGCTGATCACAACTATGACATGGCGCTTGATTTCTTTAAAGCAATGCAGGTTGAAGGGATAAAGCCAAACAGAGTAACATTAATCGCAATTTTACCAGCTTGTGCCAAGGTAGACTGTAGCAAGCATGGGAAAGAGATTCATGGGTACGCTTTTCGTCATGGGTATGACTCAGATATTCGATTCTCGTCCGCTCTCATGCACATGTATTCTAAGGGTGGTGAATCACTTCATACTGCTAGGCTAATATTTGAGTTATCAACTAATAAGGACGTTGTAATGTGGAGTTCAATCATCGCAAGCTGTTCACAAAGTGGAGATAGCGCAGAAGAGTCGATAAGGCTATTTCATCAAATGCAAAAAGAGGAAATTCCTCCGAACTTTGTAACTCTGTTGGCAGTGATTTCTGCCTGTACCAACCTATCATCAATAAGCTATGGACGTGGAGTCCATGGGTATGTGTTGAAATACGGTTTGGATTCTGAGTTGTCCATTGGAAACTCCCTTATAAACATGTATTCAAAGTGTGGCAGTCTATCGGATTCACATCAAACTTTTATGGAATTGTCTACAAGGGATTCTATTTCGTGGGGTGCACTTATTAATGCGTATGCCCTTCATGGTTGTGGCGTGGAAGCTTTAGAACTCTTCTACGAGATGCAAAAGAGAGGGATAGAGGCCGATGCAATCACCTATCTTGCTATTTTATCTGCTTGTAACCATGGTGGTCTTGTAGAAGAGGGACATGCACTATTTGAAAATGCACTAAAAGCTAATAGAATATCACTAACTATAGAGCACTATGCTTGCCATGTTGATCTTCTGGGAAGGGCAGGGAAACTTGAAGATGCTTGTGCTTTAGTAATGGCGATGCCCATGAAACCAAGTAGTAAAATTTGGAGCTCTTTGGTTTCATCTTGCAAGCTTCATGGGAGACTGGAGGTTGCTGAAATGCTGGCCCATCAGCTTATTATGTCAGAACCTGGGAATGCTGCTCTGCATACGCTGTTGAGCATGGTATATGCCGAGTCTGGTAAGTGGCCTGGTGTAGAAGAAGTAAGGAGAGAGATGAGAGTAAGAGGATTAAAAAAGAGTCGTGGCTTCAGTAGAATTGAGGTGGAGAATGAGTTATTGTAGCAAAGCTAAAATCACCAAGCAACGGCTAAACATCTATTATGAATATTAGTTGTAAACAGTGTTGAATTGCTTTGCAAGATCAATTATTTTATACTAATTTTTAATGAATTATTGAGATTAAGTTTCAAAACATCTCAATAATAATCTTATACTTGTTGTTAACTGTTTTTGTTTGAACTTTTTACTTATACTAGTACTTAATTAAAATTAAATAATATGCTAGTTTTGAACAATATTTTTTTATTAATATTAATAAAAAACAAATCATGCCCCCCCATGTAATCACTAAAAAATTAAATAAGTAATAAATTTTAAGGAATAAAATATATCATCAAATTATTATAAATTTTGCGAATGCAATTCAAAGATATTTCAATATTTAATGCCTAAATATGAGTTTGCATATAAAAATCAAATACAATGCTCATCAAAACATTTCTAAAAATGTATTTTTTTTATAACACTAGGTTATACTATAATCACCGAATTACCAACTTAATCACATGAATGCCATTAAGAAGGGTAAATTAGTAATACGAAGAAAACGGTTATCCTCTCCCTCCCGATAAGGCTCTTTAGTTTTAGTTTTGGTTTTGCCGCTCCAATCTCAGCTCACTGACACTAGAGAGTTCCATAAGCCAATTACAGATAAATAGAGCTATCCACCAAAAACTCACCTTACAGTTTTTCTGCACCAAAACCAGTACATTTCTGCTCTCTCTCTCTCTCTCAATGTATTAATTGCTTTACAATTTCATTTTATGGGTTTAGGGTTTATATTTCTGATCATTTTCTATTTCTTGAGTTTTTTTTGCCATTTATAGTCGTATTTTGTGAGAAAGAACATACTAGAAATTTGGAGTTTTTGAGAGGATATCACTTATGTTGCTTTAATGGTTGTTATTGTTTGTTTTGGGTATTTGTGTGAGCAGAATTTGGGTTGTTTTACCGGTTTATGAGGCCGAAAAATGTGGGGTTCTATACATGTTCTTAATGAGCACTTCAATGGTCTTATGTGATAATTTGATCTTTCTAAATCCAAGTGCCCATCGCAAGCCCTTGTATTTGCATAATTCTTCGAGGATTTTGGTTCAATTGGGTTGTGGAAGGAGAAGGCTTGGTGGGTTGGTTCCTAATGCAAAGAAAAGCCATTCTAGAAAGAGGAGTTGGTGGAAGAAGTTCTTCTTTGATGAGGATGGGAATTGGTTTGGCTTGAAAGATGAGGATATGATTGCGGAGGAAGAATCTGAGGGTTCAAGTGATGATGAGTTGTCAGAGGGTGAAAAGTTTGAAGCTTGGAGGAGGCGAGCTGAGGCTATTGTAGAATTGAGGGAAGCACAAGAAGACATGAGGAATGAAGAGAACCGGAGGTGGGAAGATTGGATTGTTGACGAGACTAATAGTTCATCATGGGTTCAAGACCAGAATGATGGAATTGGGCAATCCAGTGATGATTTTCGGGAAGATCTTGCTGAAATGATTCCCGGGAGAGGGTTAGCCAAGTCTTTCGGCAATTTTGTCCTCGAGAGGGAAGATGGTGACTTGCTTTATGAAGACCGTGTCTTTCAGTATGCATCATTCAATTCAGTAAGTCCATTTGCATTGCATTACAACTCAGCAAGAATTTGACTTAAATCTGTATTTGGAGTCTATGTTAGCAGTATATTGCAAAATGAGGAAGTCAGTTAATTACTCCTCTGGTAGTCTAGTTGTACTTTTCTTTTCACATTTTACTATGTATTAAGTAGTTGATAATAGATTCATATGCAATTCTACACTGTCTTCAAATATTGTCTTTGTATCAAAATGTTTCACCGTTTATTTAGTAATCTGTGTACACCAGGTGTACATGCAATTTCCAATGAACAACTTTCTAGCTCCACCGTTAGTGATTGTTCTGAACCACCTTTCCTTTAAACTACAACGTCATTTGCAAAAAAAGCGTATACTTATCAACCATAATCTTGAGAGGGTCTTCAAATGCCACCATAAAGGGATTTCCTGACATGGTTGTTAAGATACAGTGCATTCTTAACCCTAATCCCTAGAACAGTAAGGCTTCTCGTCCAATATTTGTCAATGCACTTCCACATTACATGCATAAAGTGAGGGAATCTTATTCAATCAACTATGCAAAACCATACTTTCTATTCTCCTTCATCCTGCAATTGTTGTTCCTCACCTCAGTATATTTTGGGGGCCAGTTTTCAGAGCTTGATTGAAAGCTCAGCTTGCTAATGCTATATTCCCTCCACTTGGGATCACTATTATTCTCCAATCCACCAAGTACTCACTCTGTTTCATAGTTAGTGGCACTTTTTCTTGAGTTCTTTAGCATGGATTTTAGACGTGCCAAAAACATATTAAACCTATTCTTATATTCTCAATAAAATTTTTCATTACAAATATATATATATATATATATATATATATATATATATATATCACATATTATATTTTCAACTGTATTAAACGTTGTTAAAAAATATAATCTATAAATGTGCTTTCAGCACGGCTTAAAATCCATGCCAAAACAATAAGTAAACTGCCACTTGTTATGGGATGGCGGAATTAGCATCTAAGCCTGTCTTGTAGGGTTTACTACGCCATTCATTCTAATATTAGAGCTACATTTCCCCTTTTAGCTTGTTCAAAAATTAGAGATACATTTCGTAAATGTATCTCTAAATTTAAAGCGGGGGGGAGTATTTGATGAACATATTTGAAGTTATCTACTACTAATATTTCAATATTGTTACTTTATTTGAAAAAAAAATTTGATAGGTAATTACTTTATTTGAAGTCCATTACACTAGACATGTATGATTCAACATGTTTTGAAGTATAATTTTCAGAATACTTTGGTAACTATCTGTCATTCTGCTCTTTAGTACTTGGGTCTTGTGACTATCTTTGCATTTTCTGTTGAAATATGTTATCAATTTCCCTAAGCAGGATTTTCTTTCTTTTGCAGGCTAAATTTTTGGCAATTTTGATTATAGTACCAACGGTTTTGGATTTTTTGGTTCATGACTATGTTCTCTTGCCTTTTCTGGATAGGTAACTTTTAGTGAACTATGGTTTAGCTAAACAAATCCCTTGAATATGCTAAAGTGCATCTGCAAAGAGTAATAATTTTATTTTACTTTATATGGGAGGGTACTTCTCCTGATAAGGGTTGTTTCTTCACGTGAACAGAATAGGTATAGAGATAGGGTCCTTAAACCTGAAAAACTGTATACAATACCTAAAAAAAATTAAGAACTTCTCATTTTCTCAACTACGGATGATATCAATACAAAGAAGCTAGAAATGTGATAGATATGGTTGGGAATATTTAATGCGTATGCCGAGAATATTAAAAGATTAGGAATAAAAAAGATAAAATGGTAGAAAAAACATGAGTTCTCTATCCAGTAAAACACTATATTATTCAAAATTAAAAATTAGACTAGATTGTCTTCTCTCTTCTTTTGGGTAACTAAATTTTTGATAAAAAAAAGTCTCCAAAAGAGGGGTGATGCCAATGTACACTTGGACTATATTATCTTTTCTTAGAAAACTACTACTAAATGTATGTAGAGTATAAAGTACTTCAGTATGCCATTGATAGCTTTGTATATCTGTTTTATTATCTTTTTATGCTTCACAAAACAGAACATTTGGCCACCCAAAAGAGAGCTGTATAAGAAAGGGAGAGAGATATTTGCAAACTTACTATTTTGCTAACTTTCACTTAGTAGTTAGTTCTCTTCTTACCATAATAAGTTCACTTGAAACATCGATCAATTGACATCTAGGCCTTTAACAGGTATGTCAAGACTGTACCACTCGCAGCACAGATCCTTGATGTTAGAAGGAATCAAAAACTTGAAATGGTTAAGGAATTAAAACTTGACAAAGCAAAATATAGACTTGAGGTTGAGATTGGTAAATCTCCACCTCTTTCTGATGAGGAGCTCTGGTTGGAGTTGCGGCATAAAGCGTAAGATTACGATTTTACTCCTTATTGACATTCGTCCATCTTACTGTCTATATATATACGACAACAATTCTTGTTTATGTGGTAAATTGACAATGGTGAAATGATAGAGAAGTTACACAGGTGCATTACTAATATGCGAAAAAATAGGCCATTCATGTTTCAACTTAAATCAACTAAACAATGACAAGAAGAGTTCTACTATTTTTTCCTTTGTTAGCTAACACAGTACATGGTATCTTTGTACTTTTATCAGCTAATATTATGTAGTAAACTGAGGAAAGACGAAACTAGATATGCATTGTCATACGTTAAATGCTGAACCAATTGGGAATTATCTGGAAAATAAACCATGATGGTTTTGCCATGTGTAAGTTCATTGCACCATTGAGGGCTCGGTTGCATTGAGAATATGTTGGTGTCTAGAGAAATGAAATATAAAACCATCATAAAGTTAAGTCATTTAAGATAATAAATTAATACAAAATGCAGTGGCAGAAAACAAATCAAGTGAGTAACTAACGTGAAAGAGTTGGAAAATTTTGTTGAAAGTCGTTATCCGATAATCCCAGTTTTAGCTGATCAAAAAAATAAAAATAAAAATAATCCCACTTTTAGACAGTCTAATCTGAACCTTTCTTCTCTACATAGTAGTACTAACAGGCTACTAGTGTAGGTGGACTATTATTAGGATAATTTATATGTTTTCTGATTTTGATAATTTATTAGCTGTTTCGGAATGCATCTTCCTCCTGTTTTTCTTAACGAACTTTGTAATATTATGTCTGTCTATAAATATTGGGTGCCAAGTGTGTTACTTAGTTACACTTTTTCTCCAAATAGGGATGGTTATAGTTTCGAAACCTGTCCTAAAGAAAGTTTCTAGAGCACTGTCATATAGACCTAAACAGTGGTTTATTTATTTAATCAAATGTTGTTAACCTTCTGATCGTTATTCGTACAGGTTACAATTGCGAGATGAATGGAGGCTAGAGAACCGTAGAGCCTTTGCGAACATATGGTCGGATATGGTATTTGGAATCTCATTATTCAGTCTATTATACTTCAATCAGAGTAAAGTAAGTTAATGTCCACTTTTATCATCTAAGATGAAATTTTAGTTTCTTATTGGTATTTAAGCATTATCTCCTTTTTTTAAGTCTCTTATTCTTGTTTCACATTTTGGTGCATTAGCCTTGTTATTGCCATTTTGATGCCCAGAAAAGAAACCGAAAGTTATACTTGTTCAAAAACCTTTTACTATTTGGATTTTCCATGATCATAGTGTTCACATGGATATAGAAAAACCATTTACTTGTTCCATGGTTTTCACTTGTCTAAAAAATATTGTTTCACATTTTGGTGCATCAGCCTTGTTATTGCCATTTTGATGCCCAGAAAAGAAACCGAAAGTTATACTTGTTCAAAAACCTATTACTATTTGGACTTTCTATGATCATAGTGTTCCCATGGATATAGAAAAACCATTTACTTGTTCCATAGTTTTCACTTGTCTAAAAAAATATTGTTTCACATTTTGGTGCATCAGCCTTGTTATTGCCATTTTGATGCCCAGAAAAGAAACCGAAAGTTATACTTGTTTAAAAATCTCTCCATTTATTTTCAAGCTTGCTTTTCAAACCGGCCTATCGCTCTCCTCTATGAAAAGGTTCTTCCATAATCACTCTCACTCTCAATAAGACATTTATTCCCCTTTCAAATGAAAAGATTACTAGACTTTTCTGTTCATCATTAAAACTGCCATTCAATCACAGTATGGTGCTCTCAAAAAGCTCAATCCTCTAACACTGAAACTATTTGGATTTTCCGTGATCATAGTTTGCATAACGCTTCATCGCATCAAATTCAACTCTGCATCAAGTCTCAAATTAAGGCTTAGATTATCTGGTTTTTATATGAGTTGTAGTTTATATTGATTGTGGGCTTTTTAAAGTTCAATTTCAATATTAGTCGCATTTAAAATTTTCTTGTATTAGCCCAAATTGTCATTACTTGCTTGTTGTATTAATAGAAAACCTATTTGTAATATTTTTCTTCGATATGTATATTTGGATATAGCTACATTCTATGAAGCACCGACTAGGACACGGGACACGGACATGACACGATACGCTACATAGGATATGACATTTTCCAAATAAACAGGATACAACACGTCGGGGATACGTTCAATTTTATATATAAATTTTGAATAATATAAATGTATTTTTTTCAATAAATAAATTTAATATTAATAGAGCATGATGAAAACTTGAACAAAATAACAAGAAACACAAACATATTGCATAATAAATATCTTAAAGTTACATAATGATGTCCAAACTTAAAAGACAAAATAACACAACTTTTATATTGCAATTTAAGTACTGCAAATTTTTTTATAAAAAAATAAATAAAAATTGACGCAGGCGTGTTTGTGTGTCCCGACATGTCCTAGGAGTGTCCAGGCTTTAAAAAAAAGGAAAAAAAGAGGAGCTCGCGGACATGTGTTGGGTGTGTGTAAGGTGTGTCGAAGCGAATTTGTGTCCGACATTAATTCATGATTCCGGAAGTGTTTGTGCTTCTTAGACTACATTTTTCCCCCCGCTCTAAATCAAATAAATTGTCTATGTTTTTACTATCTCGTTTGTTCTTTTGTCATTATTGCAGGTAGCTTTGCTGAAATTTACAGGGAATAAGATAATAAATAATATTTCAGATACTGGGAAGGCATTTATGATCATACTTGTGACAGATATTTTTTTAGGGTAATATTTTCTGTGCTCTATCAATGATTTTCAGTTTATTTAGAGAAACTAGACCAAAGCAGGGTAACCTATAAAGTTTATGCAAGCAATATTTGTACTTTATTAACTTGATTCCACGATAGTGACATTGGCAAGAAACTTGCCATTTTTTTCTTGTTAGAACATTTAAAACTGGTATATTTTTCCTTATAGTTGTCTTGCAAAGATTTGCATTTTGGGAATATTTTATGAGGAGAGGGTGGGTAGAATTTTGGGCTGGCTTCTTGTGTATGCCTTTGTGGATCTTTTGGATGACATGTATTTAAGGTAGAAATAGGCATTTTGATGTTATTAATGAGTTGGTATTGGCATTAAAAAAATGTTTTTGGAAAATTCCTTATTTTGGGTTTTAGGGGGGTCTTAGTGGTGGCTGGGGGTTCATACAGACCTTAAGTCTGTGATGAATATTTCAGTTTATTTGCTTCCCTACTCCTTGAGAAAATTAAAGGGGAAAAAAAAGATTATATTTGTTATCCAAGAAATTTGAATTAGGTGAGGCTGAATTTATATTACTACATTATAGTGGTCTACAATCTCTTTATAAACATGGAGTTCACTTATTCATGTAAATTTAATTACTTTTGAGCTTCTGAACTACTTAACGCCAACTTGCAATACCGATGAACTTGCAGGTATCATTCTGAATCTGGTTGGCAGACGTTGTTAGAGATTATAGTTGAGCATTACGGTTTTGAGTTTGATCAGTCTGCTATAACCATATTTGTTTGCTTAGTTCCAGTTATCATTGATGCATGCGTGAAGCTTTGGGTATGTTTTACTTGGAAAATTACAAATGCAGTTTCTATAGTCTGCTAAATATTCTTTATTTTTCTTTTTGATATGTTTCTGTCAAGTGATTTGAGGAAGTAATAACAAAGGGTGTAGCAAAACTATAACAAAAAGAAAACCATATTAAATCACCCCAAATCAAGCAGTGCTAGCAAAGAATTTCAAGTAAGCCCTAATGGTGGTGTTTGATTGAAGAACTCTGGAATCCTAGGACAAAGCTGAACAAAAATAATAATAATAAAATAAATAAAGCTAACCTTGTTAGACATAATGCTCCATCATTAAACTACTGTACTCCAACAAGTACCTTTCTTTCGATAATTCTAATTTTTTTTTAAAAATAATCCCAATACTGACTCATACATAAGCCCATACTAACTCGTAGTGGGCAATAAATTATTGATCAGGCCCTACAATTCTAAAAACTGAATAAAACAAAAGAAATTGATTTCTGGTCTCACTCTGTCCTGTGAATCTTCTTTTGCCCCTGTGCCGATACATTTCCAATCAGTTATTTGTCTGAGTGCATAAACTGATGGGGATAGGGCTTGCTGGGCCGTTCTATAGGATTTGTTTATGATAAGCATAGAAGCAAATCATGACCAATGTTGAAGTAGGGATAGATTTGTATAACATGATACTAAATTGTGTATTCTTCTAACCCGAAGAAGTTGTCTTTTACATTGTTAAATTTTGGTTGATCAATTTGAATATTAATTATTCTTTGTTTACTGACTACCATCTGATATATTGAATATTATTATATTTTTCTATGGGTAGATGTTTAAATTCCTCCCAAGATTATCCCCAAAGGTGGCAAATATTTTCCGGGAAATGAAGCGGCACTAGAGAGATGATCGATCATCTGTGTTGGGTTTCTCAAATTCATTGGAATACAAATCAGGCCGAGTATATTATTTATTCCATTTTCATTTTTATCCGGCTCAATGATGTGTAGATGTTTATTTGGATGTGCCAACAAGTGGTTCATAGGTATGAGACTAGGTGTCGGGCTGATGGAAATGTAGCTCTCAATTCTGAGTAATTCACTGGATGTTGCTCATGATCAAAAGCTTATATATATATATAACTCTCTTCAAATAATCGGGAAAGCGAATGAATCGCTATATAGTATTTAAAAAACCGTCGCTATAACCGATTCATTCTTAGCTTACCTTCCAGTTGGAGAAAGCGGATCATGTATATATATATATATATATATATATATATATATATATATATATATATATATATATATATATATACATTACAGAATCTCAATATTTATTATAACAAACTTTCTTTCTGTTCTGGACATGGTACTTGTGTATGTTGTATAAATGGAAGTGTGGAATAGCTTGCCAGTAAGTAGTACGTTGGGTTTGAGCTGCAAATCTGATTCAGGGTAGGGTAGGACACCAACCATATATACACGCCCTCCTTCCATTTGCTATAAGATTAATTAATGTACAGGAGGACGCCCTATGTTTGTGTCATACATTTCTGGTCCTAGATCGACTATACTGTGGAGTGAGGACCGCCAAACTTTTAAAATTAATTAAATTTGAGCTGCTTGCTTGTCACAATAATTCAATTAATGAACTCTGCATTTGTCCGGACTGGAATGTGGTAGGTACCCCATCTTCCAAACAAGAGCGTCATTTGATTTATCGACTCTTTTTCTACAACATAGTTAATATAAAGTCTCCTTTCTTTTATTATTATTATTATTATTATTATATATATATATATATATATATATATATATATATATAGGGAGGATTGATCTAAATTATACCTCTTAAATAATACTTCCTCCGTGTCCCATGATAAATGTCCCTTTTCCTTTAATAACCAAATTTTTACACATATTTTCTTATTATACCCGTAGTATTAAATATCTCATACTTTTCTTATTCTAATTCTCTCTCCATATTTAATGACATTATTATTATGACAATTTTGTCATTTCATTCATCTTCTTTAATATGCGTGAAAAGTCTACTACGACTTTTATCCCTTTATTAGAGGAGGAGATATTTCTTCTCTTAAATAGCATACTTTTATTAATATTACGTGGTTTTGAAGATTCTCTTAAAAACAAGTGGAGTGACGGGTGACATTTTTGACGTAGTTTTAATAAAGATATGATATTCAAGAGTTATGCTTTAGATCAATCATATATATATATATATATATATATATATATATATATATATATATATATATATATATTTTAGAAGACACAATCGCCTATGGCGACGGTTTTTTTGGGCACGGTTTACTCAACCGTCGCCCTAGACCATAATAGCTATAGCGACGGATGAACCGTCGTTATAGCCCCAAAAAAAGGTCACCAAAGACGCATCGCAGTACTACTACAAACTATGTATATATATATATATATATATATATATATATATATATATAGAGAGAGAGAGAGTTCGGATCTTAAGCTCACCCATTATTCAACTCACACGAGCTCACTTTTTAATGACGGACTTCGGCGATGGT